>ML681990.1:34114242-34300255 GCA_007922195.1 Podocnemis expansa
AAATATCACCAAGAAAACAAAGCAAAATCTGTAGTAGTGCTTGTTTTATGTAAACTGACTTCAGTTTGACAGCAATTAAATCTATTGTTCAGTTTCTTCAGTTGTTAAGCATAAAATCAGTTACTCTCTGCAACCTAAACCAAATATTTTTCAGGAAAAGCAGAAGTGAAAACTGAACATATGGTATTATTTTTGACTGAAACCACCTAAACTCAATGAGGTGTGTGCACTACATTGTAAAGTTACATATCCAAGAAATAATTTAGACCATTTCCTTCTTGCCTAACTAGACAAGCTAGATCTAGATATGATAGTATTTAGGTCCACACCAATTTATCTTAGATCTTTTTCTTTGTGCCAGAATAGCCTTTTTAAAGTGAGAACCACAGTAACTTCATTAACTGTATACATTACCAGGAAGAAGCGTTTATAAAAATCAGGAAGTGAAACCTTTTGAGGATTGTTGTCAAAATCCATCTCTACTTCAGTCTTTTAGGCTAAATACAAAGGCATGTCCAATAGCATTGTTCCTTTAGTGCAAAAGAATTTAAATCATTTACAAAATGCTGTTTTATTTTCATTTTCTAACTTACTCATTTCTTTTATCTATTCAGGCTGTGTTGCTGGGGTCACTTGGATGTTGGCATGATACAAATACTGTACATGTTTTTTTCTTTTCTTTCAAGCAAACAAAGCCTGAGTCCTGAACATCAAGCTGTTTTTTTTCTTACTCTCGCAATAATAAACCTGAGCCCAACTGCAGTGCATTATAGGTATGAACCTTAGATGCACTTTACACCTATATTGAAACAAACGAGTCTAGTGGCACTTTTAAAGACCAACAAATTTATTTATCACATGAGAATCTGTGGGAGAAAATCCCACGTCGTCAGACCTATACACTTATATTAATACTGAGTTTGTTCCAGGGTACAGGTGATAATGTGCAAACAGGAAAAAGCCAAGCTTGACTCTCATTCAAGATGAGTTTGCAAGGATGGTAGTTAGGGAAAAAACATATTTATGTCTGTAAACTGAAAAGAAAAAAAAAACAAACAAACCCCAAACCAAACCAAACCCAATATATGAATCATAAGAAACATGGGGCTTGACAGTGGCATTTTTCAGTCACTTCAGAGCAGAATCAAACTACCAAGAAACTACTAACTCCTAAGCAAACAAAGTATTTGCTCCAGATACAACTGTGACATTGTATCTGAGATGTGCAGTTGTGATATATGCCAACTATTTTAGTAGTGGCTAGTAAAATACCCCCAAACTGTCTGTACTGGGTTTTTTGTTTGTTTGTTTTGGGACAGAGATGCCTATTAAACTGTGTTTGTAGTGTTGGTGCCGAGTGGCCATGAAGCAGTGGAAAGAAACAGATGGCATCAACGTTGTAGAAGATTGATTCCATTTGACTTACCCCTAATTTAATTTACAGCACAATGAGTGAAGGGCTTCTAAGCATCATTTTAGCTGAGAAAATAAAATGGAGTAAAGATGGTAGAAAAGGGAAAACTTTGAACTCTGTAACAAGCAACTGAGGAGGGCGGAACTGGCTTGTTGGTGCTCTTGAGAAATGTTTGATGCGCTGATTGATGGGTAAGATGTCACTCCAGCAATTGGAAGCTGCTGCTAAGTTTCCAAAGTTACAGAACAATACAATGCAAGGTTTGTACTAAACATCTTTCATACAAAGTATCAAAATACTTTGCAGAGGGCACTATAAAAGAGAAAGAATGCTTTGGTGAGTAACTGTCAAAAGCAAGAAAGGAAAAGACGAGAGAGAGAGGAGTAAAAGAAAAAAGCTAAAATAGAGGAGTGAATTGAAAAGCTTATTTTAAAAACTAAAACAAATGTAACATAATGGTTGTGATGGAATCCGCATGTAGATGTACACATTTCAAATACATAGACTGTATCAGTGCACTGAAAAGTCTGGCACTCAAGGCTGATTTTCCTGTTGGGGTTAGTGACAACACTAATACGTACAGAGAGCTGAACAGAGTTAGGAGTTAATGATGGAATCAGATTATGTAAAGGGAACCAAAATCTTTAAATGAGGTTTTGGCAGGCAAGGAAAGAATGCACTATTTTCCAAAAGTTCTGTTAAAAAGATGGGGTCTTAAACAGCTTTGCCTAAATATTAATTTTTTTAAAAAAATCCAGTTCATCTTTAAACACAGACAAAATGCAAACAAGCATTCTTGCCAACTAGCTCTTATGAAGAGAGAATGGAAGGATGAAATAATTAAGGTGTAAAGGGAAAGGCAAGGAGGATTTAAAGTTGGCTCAATGCTTACAGGTACGTTTTAAGATGAGATATTAAGGCATGGAAGAAAGAGAATAACAGAGATAAAGTTGCACAAGTGAATAAGTGAGATCCAGGTCCAGCCAAGGAGTCCTATTCTTTTATTGAAGACTATCAGTAATTCCCACTGAAGGCAACTGGGGTTATCAGAAACTTCTGAAAGTGCATTGAGTCCATGGTAAAATGCAGGAGGTAAAAAGGAGATCAAGGCTAGATACAGCACCATCTATTCAAAGTGAGAGGAATCTTACAGGAGATCATATTCTCTTATATAAAGCTAATGAGCAATTCTGATAGTTATTTTCGTTAACAATTTTAAATATATTTAACTGTTGAAAATATATCATTATATATAAGGCCCAGTTTTTCCACATGTTAAGCCCCTGTCTTACAGCCAAACATTAGTCAAATGCTAAACAGCAGAATCAGAAAACAAGAATGCCACAGTGTTTGGGAAATGAGATTAAACAGCCTTCTGTGCCAGTGTGGTTTCCTTTCAATAGTATTGTAGGCCCTCATTATTTCTGGTACTTGATTAACAATGATTAAATATTGGCATACTTACTTTTCTGGTACCACTTTACAATACCGTCTATCTAGCATTCCCATGTGGTAACCCTGGCTACCAAAAATACTTACCCATTTTATCCTTCTATCCCAACATTTCTGCCTCCAAACAACATGGAAAAAACTTCTTTCAGTACAATGTAATGTAACATGCTAACACATTTATGGTGTTTGCGTGTCAGTTCCTCAATAAATGCAACAAGAAAGTACTTATGGCTATATCTACACTTAAGGTTAGTTTGAACTAACTTAGTTTGAATTAATGAATTTGAACTAATAATGGCTAATTACAACTAAATTAATTCAAACTAATATGGCCCCACTAGAAACCCAAATCGAAGTAGCATGTCCATGGACAGGACTTGCTAGTTTGATTTAGGAGGAGAGCACCATGGGAAGTGTGGCAAGATGGTTCCCAAGAAGGGCCATGCCCTCACTCAGTACATAGAAAGAGGAAGGCATCCTGCAACAAAGAAGGTCAAACCACATTAATTCAAACTAACAGTTAATTCAAATTAACGCAGCTCCACTGGGTTAATTTGAACTATCATATATACTCACAGATAAGCCAATCCCCAGGTTCTAGGCCCCAAAAATCAGAAAAAAAAATGGATGACCCTTGTACAAGCCGAGGTCCCCCTATGGGCTCAGGCCTCTAACCCCCCCCCACCCTGTGCTGCCGGCTTCCCTGGATTCCCTGACACCCTCCTAAACAAACAGAAACTGCTGCAGCTTCTCCTGCAGTTCCTGACACCCTCCCAAACCCCGGGTAACGCCGCCATTTTCCCTGCTGCCCCTGACACCGTCCCTAACCCCCGGGCCATGGAGCCGCTTCCCTTGCCATCCCAACACCCTCCCTAACCTGGGGACCATACCGCCTCTTTCCCTACCATCCCTGACACCCTCCCAAACCCCCAGGCCATGCTGCCACTTCCCCTGCCGTCCCTGACCCCCCTACCTAAACCCCTGGCCCTGCTGCCACTTCCCCTGCCGTCCCTGACCCCCCTACCTAACCCTCAGGCCCCCTTACCTGGACGCTCTGGTGGCTAAGCAGAGGCTGGGGCTCGCTGTCCTTGCTTTAAGCCCTGCCCAGGGCTGAGTACACAATATGGCCACTCCCGTGGCTAGATGAAAGCTGGGGCTCCCTCCCAGAGCATGCTCAGGGCAGGAGATTTAAAACTCCTGGGTTGGGGCTGCTTTGTGCTCTATGACCCCTGTATAAGCCGGGTGCCCTTTTTAAAGGAGATTTTTCAGGCACAAATATCTTGGCTTATATACAAGTACATATGCTAATAAATTTGATCTAACCATTACTTCGAAGTTAAAGGAGGTTTTATAACTTTGAAGTAAGGGTTTATTACTTAAACTAAGGAATTCCTTAGTTTGAAATAATGAAAGCCAGTGTGGCCATACACTAATTTAGTTTGGATTAATCTTCACTAATTCAAACTAAATTCCAAGTGTAGACACAGCCTATTTTACTGTTCTGTAGCCCAGCGAATCCAAGTGTCTTACTATATCTTAGGATAGGGTAAATTAAGAATGGAACATTACAAACGCGCAAAGTGAAGAACGGGGGTGTCGCTGGGGTGGGGAGGGACCCGGGGCACGGGCCTAGGCCCCACCCCCAGCCAGCAGGCTCCATCCCCTGGGCAGGGATAGGGTCAGGCGGGGCTGGGCCACTGCGGGCGGCTAGGCCACGGTGGGGCCAGGACAGAAGTGGCTGCAGGAGGCCAGGCACCCAATCCCCGGTGGGGGATGGGGCCGCCACGGCCCTGGGTGGCTGGCTGAGCCCTGGATCCAGGCCTTATCGCCTGCGGCCACGGCGGCCCCATCCCCGGCTAGGGATCTGGGGGCCTGGCTGCCCACGGCCACGGCGGCGCAGGGCCCAGCCTCCTGCGGCTGCTTCCGGCCCAGCCTGGCTGCGGCCTAGCCGCCTGCAGTGGCGCGGCCCTGCCTGGCCCTATCCCTGGCCAGGGGGCGGGGCCGGCCAGGCCGCCAGCCAGGCCCCGGATCCCCAGCCGGGGATGGGGCCGCCGCAGCTGTGGGCAGCTGGCCGGGCCCCAGATCCCTGGCCCGATTGGGCCAGAGATCCGGGGCACTGGTGCTGGGACTCGGGGCACGTGCCCCAGGGTGCCCAGCACCAGCGACGCCCTGGTGAAGAAACTGGTGGAAAGGTGAAATTTGGAATACTATTTTATATTTCATGAGTTTAGGGTGGCTATATAAAGAAGAAAGGGTCTTAAGTGAGTGAACAGTATAAAGTGCTCAACCCACATATATGAAATTTCTCTTCTCTACTGTGTTATGGAGAGGAAAGGATTACCCCTCAGGTATCCTGAGAATCCCATTAACTTTAAAGGACCAATTCTTTAGGAATCCTTCTCCTGGTCAGCAAGGATGGGCATGGGTCCTGTGAAGCCTGTCAATGTGAATCCTTCAGTCACCCGTATTGGGTCAAATAGAAAGAAAATGTTCACTCCCACCAGGGATTGGATGCATTTCATCTATAGACTCCCATCTACTAGGGCAGTGGTTTTCAAACTTAGGGTCGGGACCCAGTACTGGGTCCCAGATGTTCAGGCACTGGGTTGCAGAACCCGCTGCTGCTGCCACCAAAAGACTGGAATGCACTGCTCAAAGATGTAATTGTTTGGTCATGGACATAAATGATTTTTTTCAACTGGGCCCTGAGGAAAAAAGTTTGAAAACCACTGCATTAAACGGCTGGGGAGCAAGGGACTGAGAACAGCTCTTGAACTAAGATCTGGCTCTGCCTATTTCACTGGGGCTTAAATTACAAGACAAAAAATGGTAAGGTGAAGACATTATTATATGGGAAGGCAAGGCAACCCGCAGCATGTGTGCCGACAGTGGTGCCTGAGCCCATTCAGTGCGGCACGTGGCACTTTCTGCAGTACCACAGAAATTTCCACTCCTGCCACTGAAAGCCACTCTGAGTGGCTTCCTTCAGGTGCAGCTGGGAGACAGGGGGTCCCTCCATGCGACACAGAAAAAAGCTGCCTGCAGTGGCTCCTCTCCATAGTGTGATGCTCCCCAAAGGAGCTATTCCAGGCAGCTTCTTTCTGCAGCATGCCGTGGAACCCTTGAAAGGAGCCTCTGCTTTTCCTCTGTCCCCAGACTCTGTCTGCCATGATGAGCCACTCTGGGTGACTTTTTTCTGTGGCATGCCTGGTAAGTACTCCCACTCCAGCCATGACTACTGCTGAATTTTTCAGACAGCCACAACATTTCTTCAGCAGAGGGGGCTGCTGGCAGTAGCTGAGCGTAGGGGAGGAAGGACCCACACAGAGGTTGGTGACCTCTGTTTTATTGTAATTACTATCATCTGATTTGCCCAGAAGACTGCCTAATTAAAACAATCATTGATACTTTTAATTAAGGAAGCAATTTTTAAATTCTGAATGTGAATCCACTACTAGCACCTGGTACAACTATTCACTGTGTCACACAAGTTAGTACATAAAAGTCAATGAACAAAACAACACTGAACCTTAGAGAAACAGACACCTGACTTAGAGGCATGACTGGCTGCTAGCAGGACTCATTTTTTTAGAGTTTGTGGTTATCTATTTTAACTAATAATTTATTAGTAATACTATTTAGATAATCCAATTGTTTGTTTAGTTATAAAAGGGACAGGCACAGAAATACATTGTATGGAATTATGCTAAGCACTCTACTCTAAATCACTACAGTAATAGCTTTCTAATGATTAGAAACTGGTCAACATCTTCACATCATGAAATCAGCCATGTTTTGACTGAATTTAAAGAAATTCCAGATTAAAATACATGACAGTATAGTTTGAAACTGTTACTTTGAAAGGGATTCAGATGTGGAATATAGTGATTGCTGCTATTCATAAAGGAGATGGTGGCTCAAAGACATTTTCTTCACTGGGGAATGGGAGAGGTGAAATCACTCTCCCATCCCTTTGCCTCAATGGTGAAGGAGAAAAGGAATATATCACAGGGTAGCAGAAAAGAACAGCTCACCACTCTCCCATCTATATGTGGAAAAGAGAAGAGAAGGGTACAGAAAGCATCCAAGGCCCAACAGTAAAGAAAGTGAAGAACAGTGACTATCCCTTATATGGCAGATCCCAAGTCTGAACTGTCTCAAAGCTTGATCTTGAGACCTGTGAACTCACCTAATAAATAATATATATTTTTACTTAACTTCTAAACAGCACACTTCACAGCACATTTTTCCTTACACTTCTCCCTTTCATCAATCTGAACCTGCTAGCGGATAGGTTATTTTATACATAGCAAAAAGTCAGAGGAATGACTAGTGGAATATGTTGATCATTAGAAAAATAAGTGGAAACAAAAATGACACATTAACTTCCATCTAATCCAGAGAATAGTAAGAATATAGATGGGACTGAGTATTATTATTTCTAGCACTGCATCCAGCCTGCTTAATAAACACACAAAAAGTCAGCCAACAGGAAACTCAGCTTGCCACTGCGGAATAGTAAAATGCTTTGAACTACAGGCAGTACGCACACCCAAATGACATACTGTGATACTCACAATATTTGAGCTGTCCCACAATGCAGAAGCCAATTATTCTTGGCAAGCACTCCCATCATGCCTTCCAACTCACGATCACTCATATGTGGAGCAGTGCCACATCAAACAAACCAAGTCATAAATTCCATAAATCCTTACAGATGAAAGTGAAGTATGTGGTGGAAAAAAAAAAACGGTCAGTGCACATAACATTTAGAATAGAGAATCATTCATCTGCTCAGAAGTATTAGTGCTACAGACCTTTGCAAAGAAATAGCTAAAAATTCAATCTGAGATTGACTGGTGTGACCATCATAAGTGAACGTTCAATAATGAATTTTAATTAACTACAGACAGGGAGAATCTTGAACAAATATGTTTGAAAAACATGACACTAGAAAATACTAATTATATAGAAAAAGTCTCCAAATATTTAACTTGATATGTAAGCTCCCTGGACATTTCTACAATTGTTTGGCTTCTGGGTAGTGCCACCAGGGTTTATTATTAGCTGTATTATGGTAATATAGAGACTCCATCTAAGCTTGAGGTACTATTGTGCTAGCTGCTATACAAGCATATGGTAAGAAACAATCTACAATCCAAAGAGTTTAGAATCTAAAGAGAGAAAGAACAGGAAAGGAAAGAGAAGCACAGGGAGGTGAAATGACTCACTCAAGGTCATATAACAGGGTTGTGGCAGAGCTGAAAATATAGCCTGTTTATTGCTCTGAACACTATCAGGGTTTTATAGACAGTACAAAAACTAACCTGATGCTTTCCAGCACATTTTCACTTTAAAACTCTTTTATTTTACATTGAATCATTAAATCAATTACTCTGTTCTCTGATTCTGAAAGTCACCTCTAGAGCAATATTAAGAAGTAGCATCTGGATTGCTGTTGTGTGGTGGTGCCTGTAGTGTAGCTTTTGTCTCTTTTGGTAAACTGAACCTATTCAAATGAATAGGGTCTGTCCAGTCTGATCTACTGGTAGCAGTCAGCAGCAGATGTGGTAAAAGGGTTATGATAAGAGAAAAGGGAATAAGTAAGAGAAAAGTAAATTATACATCTACCTCAATTTGTGGAAACCATCCCATCTCCAGAACACTGCAGTCCCAGGGGTTTTGATGTTGGTCGATGCCAGGATCTTAAATGTTTCCGAAAGGGCACCATTTTATATTGGAAGATCAGCCAGTGATCCATTTTGTTTGCATCTATTGCAATAATCCAGGGTATATGGGTTTGCAGGAGAGAAAATTAAGGAATTTTTTTGGCCTCATTGCATATCACAACGATCATGAGATAAAGAATAATGGTAATGAACAGTCAGGTACCAGAGGGGATATTTGATGGAAGAAGATATAAAGTCCCCGTAGACTTCAAAGGAAATGTGGTTCATTTACTGGCTTTCAATTATCTATCTCTCTATCTATCTATCTAACAACAAAACCACAAGTTGTATTCTACAACCAAATGTGATGCTTCAGTTATTTAGAAGGTAGATTCTTTAAAAAGAAATCCCTGTAGGATGTTTGTTTCCTGGAATTCCATGGAAGGTTTGTGAGAAGTGCTTCAAGTAACGGATAACGAAGCTTCACAGTTTCATAACATTCATATGTCCCAATCAGGTTGTTGTGAGAAGCAGGTTTACATGGCTAGTTCTGGCTGTGGAGCAGGGTTGACAAGACTTGATCCTGCCCTGGGATTGGGCAGGACAGGCACTTCCTGGTTGCTAGGAAGGCTTCCAGGTGGCCAGGAGACCAGTTAAATCAACTTAAGACTAATGCCAGGCTACATTGGCTTAAGTCAACTTTACAAGTGAGAGTTATTAAGTCGACTTAAGCAAATGCTTAAGGCAACTTAATAAATTCCAAATGCAGCCTAGGCTTTGCTTAAGTCGACTTAAGGAGCTTTAAGTTGACTTAAGTCCCTAGTGTAGACATAGTCTACGAGAGAAGCAACAGACTAGAAAAGATGTAAGACAGTTTTGAAGCCCTGTGTTCTGCCTGGAATAGAGAAGCCTTTTCTAGACTAAGATTTAAAAGTGTGTGTTAACACAGCATTTACCAAAGAATGTATCATGTATACTCCTTTACATATTAATTCTGAATTTGGCCCCTTCTGTTTCATCAGTTTAGCCCCCAAGTCATCCTTAAAGAAAGATCCAATCGTGAAACTCCACTGACATCAATGGCATACCTACTACAATAATGCACACACTAATTGAATACTGGATGCCCACTGTAAATCACCCTTCAAAGGGTTTAAATTTCAACTGTTTTGTTTCTCTTTTAGATGAAACTTGGCATACAAACTGTGACCCAAAGAAGTATACAATGTCATTGAAGATATTGCTTTCTAGGCCACACCACAAATAAGCAAAAATATGCCTGCACTTCGAATAACCTCCCTGCCCTAACTCCCTCATTATAATCAGATCCACAAGAAAATTAGAGCAAAGAAAAATATATTTCCACTGAGTCCTTTTTCTGTTCTTGTCATTCTCAAAAAGTTCCACAAAACCCCATGTATTTTACAAGTATAAATAGTTCAATCAGGGATATTTATTAAACTTGACCAACTGCTACTCTGTAGTCAATAGCAACCATTTCATTACTTTTTATTGGGAGGGAGGAGGTGGTCTTATTCTGTGGGAATTACTTGATACATGAGCTATTTTGATTTGGCTAAATTAATGTTGGTTAATGGGTAATATTTTTATGGAGTAAGGTGAGACTTGATGTTACATACAAATTGATTAAAAAAAAAAAGAAATGTATTTTATTGGATGTAAAAGGCACCTGGAGAACAAGAGAGATGTTTGATTATAAAAACTAATCACATAAACTAATATACAACTTTAATCCATACTACAAGGTATATTCACAATAGGAAAACTATGCCAGATCCTAATTAATCTTAAACAACTTGCATTGCATAACAGTTTCATTCAGCTCCTATTGATTATTATCAGAAGTAGTGTCTGAAGATTCTTTTTTTCCTTTCTTTTTTTTTTTTTTAATTTATCACATTTTGTCATGCTTCCTTTTATAGGAAAACATGTAAATCAGAAGAGGTCACACATGTTCCAGCATAAACTGGAATTATAAATTACAAGTAAACCTTACTATATAATATTTCTGTGATTTTGGGTTTCCTGAATTCAGGGTCCACGTACCTTAATCCAAGTGCAGCTCAATAGCTATATACCATTTGAATGTTTTAAATGAAGACACCTAAGAGACTTAAACTATTTTATATGTATAAATACACTACAGCATCTAAGCACAACATGGTGTGTTAAAGACAGAGTGAGCACTTGCTAATTTGCCTTGACATCTTGCTGTAAATGAGGCCCTGAATATTACGGAATATCACTAAATTTTAACCATAATTTTTTCTGCTTCCAACTTTCTTTACCCTTGATTTGCACAACTTCTACAAGTCAGGCTTGCACAGACAAGTCTGCAACACAAATAACTGCTGCAATGAATGTGTGCAAACCTGTTCAGAGAACTATGTAAGTATATAACTTCCCTGCTTTTCCTCCCTTCTTTCAATAGAAAAGCTATAAAAATCAGTACAATTGCAATAAAAGGAACAACAGCATTGTTAGATTACAAAAAAACATGTTTATGAGATGTTACTGGAAATTATTTGAGTGTGAGAAGGAAGATATCCAGCACGTATTGCATGACAGCAGGAACTCAGGCAAATGGAGATATAAGCAAACACTACTTAGATGACGATTAGTATGTATCATCAATGTGGACAAAGGGAAGAGAGGTTTGGAAAACTGGTTGAGCTAGCAAAGAGAAAGGAGTAATATAGATGGGAAGGCATTACCCAAATGAAAAGGCAGAAAAGCCAGCCATGACAGAAAGTGCTACAAAGCTATTCCCTTTATGCTACGGATGGGTCCATAAGAAAACACCAAATATGAAATGGCTCTTTTATAATGACATGTAACTGTCAAAATGCATGATAATCTTCCAATATGTAGAGTGAGATTGTCCAACTATCCTCTTCTGTAGTGCCCAGACATACCACAGAGTATGTGCTGTTGCCTCATTTCACACATCAAAATTGCAGATACCACTGAAAAATCAGGCCAAGCCTTGTGCAAGTATTGGGTGTATACAGAGAAGCCAGTAGTCCAGTATGATTGATTCAAATATTGACACTCTCCAAATTTGGTTGTGAACCCTGCAGAAATCTGACTCTACTGTGACTGCTAGTTTTGATGTTTTTTGCTGCAGAATGTGACAGGAACCAGCTAGAATCAGTGGATTCTGATCCATCATGTGACAGCATCATTAATTTGCTGTAAACATGACCTACATCACATGACTGGTGCCACGAAATTAAAAGTCTCCACTCTTTGTGTCATACCTGTATTTCAGCAGATATTTCCTGATGATGATAAGAATGCGTTTATTGGGCTGGGTTAGATATGTTAGCTTTCATGTCAATAAGGGGCATTTAATCCACTACTTTATCATTGCTCAGAACAATAAGGGGTGATGTAACATAACCACTCCTCCCCTGCAAATTTACGTAGAGGTAGATCATTCATAAAAATATAATTCCGTACTCCGTCACATGATTTTCAGAAAATGTACCAGAAATATCTGAAATTAAAGTGAATCATGAATTTATAACGTATTCTTTATTTTCACATTGCAAGAGAAATCTGTGTTAACTATGACAGATGAAGACAGAACCACTTTGGAACCACTTGTCGTTTCAAGGGAGTTGTGAATGTATAAGTGGGATACCATAGTCTTGTTATAGTCTAAGGATTATACAAATTAAATGAGTATATACAGTTGTACTGCACCTCTTGTCCCTATCTAGAATAGCTGGATGACCAGAACATTTATATTGAGAAAATGCTTAAAGTAGTTTAGGCAAACCATTTTGTGGAGTATACAGAGTGTATGAAGTGCGCTTTTCTTCCATGAATGCTCATGCAATAAATAAAGTCATTAGTCTTTAAAAGTGCCACAGGATTCCTTGTTTGTTTCAATGTATTATGTTACTTCTGACATACACATTTTGCGAGTGGTGGTTTTAGGGCTTAGAAAAACATGCATATAGGCCTTGTACCCTATAGTATCAACAACTGAGTGAACAGGCAATAGATTGAAAAAAATTGTATGGAAAGATGGATAGGAAAATGAACTTGTGTCTAAACAATCTCAGAATGTTTCATACGGGGCACAAACCCAAACCAAGGAGTTTTTTGTTTTTTTGGTTTTTTTCTTGTACTAGTACTCTGTTTTTTGAGCATTTAATAAACAGTTGGCAAATAAAAGATTTAATGGATTTCAAAAATGCACACATTATCGTTAGGGGATGTATGTCACAGAAACTCTTAGATCCACGAGGCTATGAAAATGTACATCTGTGGAGTCCAGTTATAATTCAGGCACTTACATTTCTGCATTTTGATAAACTGGAACTCCTGCTTTTAGCTACATTTCTCCAGATTACCCTGAGCATGGAAATTGCTTCACATTGCTAATATATGTGTTTTAAACTGAACAGAGGAACATCCGCCAAGTGAACAAAGAAGAAGAGGCACTGAGGGAAGGGACTCTGTAGGCAGACTAACTGAGCTCAAGTCCTCACCCCTAGGATAAAAGGCATGCTTATGCATGCCTATGCTCTGTAAACAATCATCTTCAGATTCTCTCTCATACCATGGTAACAATACTGCTCTATGATTATGCACTGCTGGAAAGTCAATTGAATCCAAGTGATATAATTGGGTGTGCCTATCTCCTCAGTCACTACGGAACTGCATCCAAAGGAATAGCCGTCTTAGGCTAGTTCAGGGATCTCAAACTCAAATCACCATGAGGGCCGCATGGGGACTAGTAGAGGGCTGCATGAGGACTAGTACATTAGCCCAAGGGCCGCGTCACTGAAACCTTTTCATACAACGATATTACAAATACTGGTAACAATAGTGTTGTTGTGAGTGGCATGAAATAGCTTTAGGGGCTGCATGCAGCCCTCAGGTCACATGTTTGAGACCCCTGGTCTAGTTCAAGAAAACAAACAAGGAGTCTGGTGGCACTTTTAAAAACTAATAGATTTATTTATCACATGCTTATTCAATAAATAATTTTGTTAGTTGAATAAATGAGTACAAATCGGACATCAGAAATCACAATACTCTTAAAACCAGTGGGTCAGCATTTTCAATCTTCCTGATCACTCCATTAATGATTTGCTAATTGCTGTGCTCACAAAGATGAATACTAAATTAAGACTTCGAAGAGAAGCTACTGAGACTGAATTTATTTGCAAATTCAGTTGCACTGCTTAAAGACTCAATAGGGACATTGGATTGTTCTCTCATTACAACAGGTGATTTGACTTCATCTCCCTCTGTAGGCTGTTCTCCAGTGTTTAAAGATTTACAACTGTTCTGATATGCTCACGGGTTAAAGTAAGGGAAATGCTGCATTCTGGGGGCCCCCAAAAATAAGGGGATGTGCCAGAATGCTGAGTTCTGGGGCCTCCTAAAAATAGAAGGCTGCGCCAGAACCACTGTTCTGGTACACCCCCTCTAGACCGAAGGAAGGGAGGGGCTGGGGGCTGGAGCCAGCCAAGCCACTCCTCCCACCCTTCCCCGGAGCCTGTGTGGCTCTGCTCCTTCCAGCCGAGACCTTGCTGTGCACACAGCAAGGCCCTAGCCTCTGGCCCAGGCTCCTTTTTCTTGGCTGGCTGGCATGCCAGCGCTGTTGCCTCCTGCCCCCCCCACCCAGCTCTTTGGCCAGGTAAAGGGGTTGTGGGGGGTTGGGGTGTTCGGGCAGCTGGCGGGGAAAGCGTGGGTGCAGGGAGGGTGCATGGGGAGAGGGGGCAAGGGGTTGGGATGGTGGGCCGGTGTGTTAGGAGGGCTGGAATGGGGACAGGGAGCTTAGGGAGTGTGGATTGGGGATAAAAATGACATAGGGAAAGAGGTCTGATGGGGATAGGCATTTTGGGGGCAGTTGCTGGGGTTGGGGGGTGGGTGTTGGGGGCAGTAGCTGGGGCACAGGCATTTGGGGGGCAGTAGCTGGGTTATGTGGGGGGGTCCCACAATGGCTTTGGGGAGCCCACCCTGGTGTGAGGGGGGCCCACCAATTTAGGAGGATCCTGGCCCCCCCCAAATTATACTTTTACCCCTGGATATGCTGTTACAATGTGACCTAGTCCTATGACTTACACTCCCCTGCATTTATTTCCTCCCATTCTGTAAGTTCCCCCGTTTTCTAAGCATCTGATGAACTGGGATTTTCTCCCACGAAAGCTCATGCAATAAATATATTTGCTAGTCTTTAAGTACCACAAGACTCCTTGTTTGTTTGTTTTACGGAACTCATCTAAAACGTCTGCCCCTTTGGATCCTGACAGTTCTCCTCGTTTGTTTTACAGAACCAGAGTTCTCTCTTACAAAACTATTCAGAGGGATGAAACAGGCAGAATACAGCAGAATTAATCCACACATTTTATTTCTAGTACCTGAACATACAGCCGCATACACCATACAAAACACTCTGAGACCAGCTTTACACTAAAAAGTTTTGTTGACATAGCTACTTTGGTCAAGGATGCAGGAAAAACAGACCCTAGATACTACAGCTAAGCTTGCAAAACTCCCAGTGTAGACACAGCTATACCAATTAAAGACTGCAGCTGTCAGCACAGCTAACATTAATCAAGGAGGTGGTGCTACCAGGGGGGTCGCTGCCCCAGGGAATGACCCAGGGCACGGGCCCAGGCCCCGCCCCCTGTCTGCAGGCCACGCCCCTGGCTGGGGACAGGGTGGGAAGCAGCAGCTGCGGCCGCAGGGCCGCCCAGCCTTTGAAGGGGCTGGAAGCGGCCACTGCTGCTGTGGGTGGCTGGGCCCCCGATCCCCGGCTGGGGATAGGGCTGGGAGTGGCAGCCGCAGGCAGCTGGGCCCCAGATCTCCAGCCCGATCCAGCCAGAGACGGGAGAGGTGGGGCCCCACCAGGACCCAGGGTACTGGTGCTGGCATTCGGGGCACAGGCCCCATGTGCCAGGCGCCAGCGATGCCCCTGAGTGCTACTTTTCTGTCAGTCACATAAACTCCTTCTATTGGCATAAGCTCCAGCTACACTGAGGTACTCTGCTGGTGTAGACAGACCACTAATATCACACTGGCAAAGCACTGGTGGGTTACTTGCCAGTATCTGTCCTTCTTCGAGATGGGCTGCTTGGATTCATTCAGTATCAGGTGTACGTGCCACAGCGCATGATTGGCCACAAACTTTCTTTAGCCTTAGCCTGTCAGGACAGGGCTGGTGGCCAATGCCCCCTGGCCACCCTGTGGCTGTATATATGGCCACAGCCTGCCCCTCCCCAGTTCCTACTAGTCGCTAACTCTGAGTAGCAGGGATGGCGGGAAGGATCTGAATGAACCCAAGCAGCCCATCTTGAAGAAGGACACTTACTGGCAAGTAACCCACCATTATTCTTCAAGCACTGCTCGGATATATTCAGTATCAGGTGACTGCTAGCTGTACTGTGGAAGGTGGGTGGAGTCAGAGCCTTACCCACCGTCAGCATGCCACCCACAAACGGCACAGCATCCAAAATAGGACGAAGAAGGAACAGGCCACCAGGCCAACGCCTACAGACACGCCACTAAGGGTGTGTTCACACAGCAGTCTTATTTCGAAACAACAGAGGTTGTTACGAAATAAGAAACGCCATGTCCGCACAACGTACCGTTGTTTCGCAACAATGGGTTCCATTGTTTCAAAACAACGGCATTGTTTCAAAACAACTTAAACCCCATTTGGTGAAGAAACAACGTTGTTTCGAAACAATTGTTTCGAAACAATACCGTCAGAACATGTTAGTTTGAAACGACAGTGACTCGTTCAGAAATAACTGTTGTCTGAACATACTATTTCGCTTTGAGCTTTTTTCCTTAATTCGAATTAACATTTTCTTAATTTGAATTAACTTATTTTGAAATAAAGCCTTATTTCGATACAAACTGTTTTGAAACAACTTGTATCGAAATAACCCCGTGGGTGAACGTAGCCTAAGTACAAGATCTTCCAGAGAAGATGTGCATGAGAGTGCCGAGGGGTCATTTGCCACTCTGTCAGGAGACCAGAATTCCAAGAGGGCAGTCCTGGTTCATTACCGGGGAACCCGCTATATTACAATAGCAAAGAACATCTTTGTCACCAGCAAAACCATCTAAATAAGAGGTTGCTCTTTCCTAGCAGAATCTACTCTTGAGAAAGGCAGCCATGATCCAGAGCAAAAGGCTCCTACTGCCACAGGCGATGAGCAAGGGTGGGATAACGGCATCTCTTGCTGCCCTAACCTCAAAGGAGCGTAAATTGGGTTAAGTTACTAACCAAGACCGGGGCAGGGAACACATCACCCCTTTACCAAACAGCGGATAGGCAAAAGGCCTTTCCCCATTGACATACTGGCAACAGATGCCAAGGGCAGGATTGATAAGGGTGCCCTAAACGAAGGCGTCCCGCCTCCATATGAAAGATAACATAGGAAGAAAATAACGAGGAAGGAGGAGGTGAGGACTCCCGCCCCACCATCCATTGAAGCATGGGAATGGAGGGCCTACAGGTGGGGGCCAGGAATAAGGTCTAGATGCTTGTCAGGCCCATCTCTGGGGCACAAAGTGTCAGAGACGCACCATCAAGGAAGTTGTCGTAAGGAGAGAAGTGGGCATCCTAGAAGGGTCCTTCTTTAGAGATGACCCTTCAACGGGTTATAGTAGGAAAAAAGAGGGACCCTGAGGTACACCCATCCTGGCGTCAGGAAAAAAGCCAAACAGCAGAGGTCATGAATGTTAAATGACCGGGAAGTGAAAACAGAGAAACTGGAGGAAAGGTGATTGAATTCCCATGTTAGGTCATCCCCGACCAAAGGGATGGGGAAATAATGTGAGACAGGGGATGGTGAGAAACCATCATGGGGTTCTGGGAGGGGCTTACACAACCTCAAGGCTAGGTGTGCATTTCTCTCCCTTGCCCCCATACTCTACTCTCCTGATACACGGACTAGCGAAGGGAGAGGTGTGGTGAACAGAGGGAAGGGATACCCGACCATCTCTATAGATGGGTCAGGTTCCCCCCAAGTGTCATGGCCCCCAAGCTCCAGAAACAGAGTGTTTGGGGGGGAGCACATGGCTCACATGACATTCTCATTTCTCCTCTCGCCTGATATTCTCACTCTCACTTCTATGGAGAGGCAGTCAACCTTCATATCATGGCTGGTTGACTCATCTCTAGCGGCGCGAGTAGGTGTTGGGTCCTGGCTGCAATGGGCCAACTACGAGGGATCTTGCATAGATCCTGATGAGGAGAGAAGATGACGACTTAGCCAAGATGAAACCCAGATGTGGTCTATAATGCCTACTCTGAGAGGGGAGGGGTGTTACTGGTGCAGGGGAGAAGTGCATAAGGCAGCCCCTAGTTATGGAAAAACCAAGGGGAAGCCACTGTGTCCTCTA
Organism: Podocnemis expansa; assembly: GCA_007922195.1. Lineage (NCBI taxonomy): Eukaryota > Metazoa > Chordata > Testudines > Podocnemididae > Podocnemis > Podocnemis expansa. Next base: position 34,132,180 of record ML681990.1, read on the forward strand.
AGGAACATGGGACATGATGGGATGTTACGGAAGCGTCACTCATAAGGTGTCAGGCTTTCCAGCCTGCTAAGGATTTTGCAAATTCCCTCAGGAGCCAGAGTTCTGCAGGGGAACTAACCATGAGCTAAGGACCACATGTCCTCCAGCGAGCTCATTCAGATGTATGAATACCAACGGGGGGTTTAAGAGTTTTATCCCCTACTATCTCCCCTTGTTGTGATTCTAGGAAGGAGAGGGATGCCATAGAAAGGTCAAGGCAGCTCCTAGATGGCCGTCTGGGGTTTTCGGCAGAAAGCGTTCCTTGCCTGGTTGGAGGCAGGTGCCAGAGCAGGGGAGTTCCAGTAGAGGGCCAAACGTGAGGTTTGCCCATGGGTGGATGGACCAATGAGATGTGGTAACTCTCCTTGGGGAGGAGGGGTGGGAGCTGAAGAAGCAAAACCCCCATGGTGGAGCTCAAGGATGCCTTGAGTGAAAGGCCTAATATGAGTCTGAAGACCATGGACCTGAGAATAAAAAGGGGATCGCCTGAGGAGATGAGGAGGGAAAAGGTAGAGGACAAGAGGGTATGAGCTAATCCTCTTACCTACCACCTGGGAGGCCGGGTACACCTTCCACAGTAATTTCCCCCAAGATGTGTTGCAGGCCAACCAAATAAGAAATGCTCTTAGGGGCCAGTGAAGTGAAAGTGTACCCATCCCAGTGTGTCTGACCGGGGAAGGGTGGGACAAGGTGTGTGGGGGGGAGGGGCCTCTGGGTATGAGGACGGGGAGTGAGTATCCTTCCCTACATGTCCCAGTGGGCTGTAGCCCTGGGTAAGAGCTGCAGAGCAGGTGTTGTGGTGGTGGGGGCATCATGTATCCCCTTCTCACACCTCTATCACAAGGCTCCAAAGGCACATGCAACTAGAACTGAGTGCATGTGGGGAGAGTTCTCTTGTTGCCAGCAGGGGCGTCGCTGGGGCAGGGAAGGACCCGGGGCATGGGCCCAGGCCCTGCCCCCAGAGGGCAGGCCCCGCCCCCATCCAGAAGGCCACGCCCCCTGGCGTGGGATAGGGCCAGGGGGAGGCCGCACCGCCGCCGGCAGCTAGACCACAGTGTGGTGCGGTGCAGCCCGGCCCGGCCCAGCCAGAAGCAGCTGCTAGGGATCTGGGGCCTGGAGGTCAGCGGCCGCGGCTGCGGTGGCCCCATCCCTGGCCTGGGATCCGGGGCTGCGGGCGACCAACTAGGCCCCGGATCCCTGGCCGGAGACGTGGCCGCGGCCTGCGAGGGATCGGGCCCCGGATCCCTGGCCCTATTGGGCCAGAGATCCGGGGCACCGGCTTTGGGACCCAGGGCACGTGCCCTGGGGTGCCCAACGCCAGCAACGCCGCTGGTTGCCAGGCCCTTATTTGACCTGAAGGGTACGGTAAGGGAAGAGGGAGATGAATCATTACCAAAGAGGAGGAAGATGTGAGGCTGATTGTGAGGGGGCATTTAACATAAGCATGTTAGGATGCGCCCTGAAGTTCAAGGGTTGGGTTTGATGGAGGGAGCTGTGACCGTACTGGAGTTGATCACCTTCAATGGGAGAAAAGGGGGCCATCAACCTGCAGTCTAAGGGCCCATAAAAGGTAGCCGTTTTGCTTGTGGGGGGCAGGGGGAGACTACCATGAGGGCCCTCACCCCAAGCGTTTGTGAGGTTGCAGTGGGCTGGGAGAACGCTGAAGCACCTGGGGAATAAGCATACCCAGGGCTCTAAGGGCTGACCTAGGGTCACAGTTGCTGCAGACCAGGTGGTCAGTGGTCAGGGCACAGAGAGACTGTCCCTTGAAAGGGAAGGTCTGATGTGGACTGCTGTAAGTCCTGGTAGAGGCCACTCAATGCATAATCACAGCTGTAGCAATGCCGCAGCTGGCTGTGTCTGAAGCATCCCACACCACTGTAAGGGTTTCATGTGAGACCAAGACGCCTTCCTTGACAAAGGCATCCTAATCATAGCACTATACAGATCTAGGGAATATCTGTTAAACAAGGCCTAATGATTAGCAATTCTCAGCTGAAAGGCTGAAGTTGAATAGGCCTTTGACCCGGAAGATCAAATCTCCTGGACCCTTGGGAACCTGGGGATAAACCAACGCAGCTCAGGCCAGTGTGTCCCAGTGATGTCAAGGACACGAGTATGAAGAGGGATCATAATGGCGACTGGAGAGGATGCAAACTCCATGTCGAATAAGGGATCTTGGTTCCCCTTAAAGGGTGTGACCCTGACCTCCAGGTAGGCGATGATGTGGTGAAGGGGGCTGAAGTGTGGTAGGGTCTTCCATGTAAGACCCTGGCTCTGGGTTCATGGCTGTAGCTGGGGGAAGGGACAACCCCAGTTCCATGGTGCCCTCTTCCAGGACCATGTACTGAGTTGGAACTCCCCTTCCAAGCCCTCAGTGGGAGGTAACTAGCTTCAAGTGAGTTACTGAAAAGAAGCCAGTGCAGGGAACCCTTCAGTAGTAGGCTGGGACTAAGGCATGCACTCTTGGACCTTCTTGTGGTGCCGAGGCAAGGCGTCAGTGCCATAGGGGTTGGAGCCCTCAGTTCTGCAGTGACGTAGGGCCAAGGAGTGAGCAGCTCCCCCCAGTGCTAGGTAAAGTGAAAGTAAGGCGGACTTACCATTTGCTTTGATAGCCTGGCTGTGATTTCAGGAGCTGAAGAGTCTCCACCACCTTAAAGTCATCCGGCATGGACGGCACCATGATAAGCTCTGGCCCTCAGCCCCCGGAGGGGACAGCCAGGGTGGCACCAGCACTTCAGTGCTGAAGTTGATGCGAAGTGTGCTTACCTGTGCTCTGCTGTGGAACGGTGCCGAGAGGGCTTTGTTGACTGGCCTGAGGAGCTGCCACAAACACATGGTGCTCAGATGCTTCAGCCCTTTTCTTTGGAGAGGAGGTACTGGGGATAAGGTCACACGGCACCGAGATGGTGCTGAGCCAAATACCAATCGCGGTCATTTATTCACAGGTGGAGAGTGGTGCCGAGAGGGCTCTGGTGCCAATCTGGCATGCAGTGCTGAGTTAGGGGCCGACTGCAGCTTTTTATGAATAGCCGGAGAGCGGCATTGAGGGGGCTCCGGTGCTGACTGAGCACGCGGCGCTGAGTTAGAAGCCAAACGTGGATTTTATTCACAGCCAGAGACCAGTGCCCATCCAGCATGTGGTGCTGCATCAGAGGCTGATCGTGACTTTTATTCGCAGCCGAAGAGTAGTGCTGAGAGGGCTCTGGTGCCAGCTCTGCACTCGGTGCCGGGGAATCCTTGGGTGTGATGGACATACCCAGCGTCGGCTGCAGGGCCCATTCCTGGGAAATATTATGCAGCCTTCGCTCCCTGTCTTCCTGAGTCCTTCGTTTAAAGATCTGGAAATGGAGCCTAATCCACCCAGTGAAGCTCACCCAAGCCCTCAAGTGGGAGCTGTCCCTCGTGTTCGGGTTTCTGTTGGAAGCACTCGGTAGGAGTGCTGGCGATGTCCGCAAACAGATCTTCCAGAGTAAACACTCATAAAACAGAGCGGAAAGACAGGCCCTTTCAAAAGCAAGAAACAGGCTGTTCCTTAACCATTGCTGAGGGCAGAAAAGAGAAAACTGGGGAGGGGCAGGGGTCTGGCCACATATACAGCCTCGCGGTGGCCAGGGGGCGTTCCTGACAGACTCAGGCTGTCCTGACAGACTCAGGCTAAAGAAAGTTTCTGGCTAATTGTGCAATGTGGCGCATACACCTGATACTGAATGTATCCGAGCAGTGCTCAAAGAAGAACTGTAGTCTAGACCAGGGGCGTCACTGGCAACAAGCTTATGGGACTTGGGCCCTGAGTCCCAGTGCCATAGCCCTGGGTCTGCCATGGCGGCCGGGCGCTTCAAGTGCACGAGCCACGAATCCCAGGTCTTCTTCCAAGCCAAGGGTACTCCTGGTCTAGACAAATTTTAAAAGATTGCTTATACAACTTTCATCCTATTTTATTTTAGTTGCTAACCTTCCACATAGATTCTAGTGGGGTATCTTTTATTTAGTGCAAAAGGAAGGAAAAAAGATGGTAAGTGGAAAAAGAAAAAAAACAAGCAGATATGGTTGTGATTGAATGTGTTTGGATAAAAAATTGGAAACATTGAGGTTTGTTCAGATTTGGAATCAATAGGCCCAATTCTGATGTCACACTAATTTTATATTGCAGCAAGACTGCTGAGTTCGGATGAGTTACTTCCAGTAGCTCTTGAGGTAAGCAAGTGAAGAATTGGGTTCGGTGTAACAATATCATTTTTATTTTTGCCTCATGTGAAAGTGCATTGACTATGGGCTCATCAGCCACAACTACTAAATCTTTGTTCCATAGCACTCTTTCAGTGAAAAGGTGTTGTCACTTTTCTTCCATACCAGCAGGATGAATTTACATAGCCCCCAAAATTACCTTTCCTTTTGCAGCTACTAAGGAAGCTATGCATATGAAAAACACTTTATCCAAATGATTATATAGGTTTGGGATGCTGTCACTACACGATGTCAAATAAAATGAAATCTCCTGGTGACGTACAATCCACCTTGTTGATGCTTTACTTTTTCATAGCTGAATCACAGTCCAGAACTGCTTGAGAAAAGAATTCTAACCAACAATATATATTTGACAATCTGTAGAATTTTTCTGATTAGTGCTGTTGGTTATGAACTCTGATCTATCTTGTGTTTATGCCAAGAGACAGCATGTGTGTTTGTGTTATAATGATAACTCAGTCTGTGGATATAGTTTTATTTCGTGGCAAATAATGAGAACTTGTCTTGCAAACACAATAGCCCAATATCATGATTTTCTAGAAACCTAATCATAATGTGTACTCTTTTTCCATAGCTCCAGTAGAAGCTATACATCTAAACTTATTTTGATTCTCTCTGATTCAGTGCAACAAATTCAATTTAAGCAGTTTATTCTTTGTTTGGTGGCCCAGAGCCTATATCCAGTACATGGTGGTATGGTTTGTTTTCCTAGAAAATAAATTCCTACAAAATTAAATTATCCCTTTTTTGCTGGTGTGCATTTTAAATTCCTTCACCAAGACACTGCGGCAAGGTGGGGATTTTCATTTACAGGAAATGCAGAAGAAATATAGGAGTCCAGATGAAGCCTCTGCTTCCGTCTCACTCTGCCTCACTCTCTCTAATACTAGCTTTTAATTTTCAAAAGCACTGCAGTTGCTTGGTGTGGTTTCAAGAGCAGGGGTGCCATTCTCCCTGATGATGACTCTACTGACGTCAATGGCATTCTTATCATGCTTAGTGCGACATCAGAAACCAGCCCTCAGAGGCTACTCTTGTTTAGAGTGGCTGTGCTTTTGATAATCTGTGGAGTGGAGTCCTATGGCGAACAGGATTTTGCTACCACTGTAAATATGGCAAGAAGGTGTGCATATGTATATTGAAATCTATACCTATGGAAATGGATTTTTGAGAAGTTTATCATATTTGTCTCATTTTATTTTTTAAAAAAATCTGCAGACAACTTTATGACTAACAATAAACTAAGAATTTTAAAAAAAACCTGACCTGCTTTTCTATTAACTTTCTTTTTCACACATAATTTAAAATATTAGCAAATAAGCATGGTTGTAATTATTTTATTTCCAGCTCCCCAGTTTCTAGACTAACTCGTTAACTGCACACAGTCAGTGGCAGAAACAGCCAATTTAGGTGTCAGGTACTTTCTAGTTAGGTCATGTAATCTGGGCCTGGGCAGCAGCAGGTACAAATTGAAGATAGGATTTCATGAGGGGCTTAGTTTTCCTTCTCTTATGCAATTACTCCCGCCTTTCAGTTATATCTGCACACGTTTTCAGCAGCATGCCTGTCTTTATGCTCCTAGAGATGAATGGAGTTCCTATCGCTCAGTTAATGCAGCTTCTTGTCTGTGAGGTGTCAGTAAGGAGTGAAATGAGAATAATCCTCCCCTTTCAGAAGCTGAGCAACCTGGAGCCTCTTACATTCTCCTTTCAGGTTGCAGAACCGGAGACCACTTCCAGAATTCTAGCCCTGGCCTCCGTGCTCCAGGTTATTGCACTATATTCCCCTCCCTGTTTTTTTTTTTTTTTTTTTTTTTTTAAGAAAAAGAATTTGGAAATTAGGTAAATTAGAATGCTGGAGAATTCAATCATCTTTATAAATACACATCATGTTTAAAGGATCAGATTTTCAATTGATGCATTTAATTTACAACATTAGATCTGCAGTCTTGTTTCTTTATATCTGTTTATTTTGTTGCAAATTTGTTGTTTGCAAATGTATGTGAGAGGAGAATTAGTCACAAAAACCCCACCACATCATTTCTTTTCAGCAGTATAGACTGCTGTATTTTAAAAACATACCTTTTGTGGCACTTAATTTTTATGCAAGCTACATTAGTGCATCTACTACTACACAAAACTCTATTGGAAAAGCATGCATTTAGAATTAGTATGGCAGGTGGGAGGTCAGGGCCATTTTTATACATAGCTGGGCTTTGACGTGGAACTGAAGCATCTGCGTTGTAGAAGACAAAAAGGACAAAGCCATTCTGAGACTGTTATAAGATTAAACCCTCCCAAGCTTGAACCCACAGGGAAAAGCATAGTAAAATCTCAGGCATCTGAAGGATAGTTACTGGTTCCCATATCTGGTTTTGTCATACAGAGTGTCACAGAATTCTGCAGAATCTGTAGATTTAAATTCTTTCGAAGTTTGACATTCTAGTCAGTTTTACTCCTCCCAAATGACTTAGCCAGTTGTTGGCTTCCCTGATGGGCTGCTACCACTAAATGCCCTGGAATGTCATTCCTTACCTGAAGTATGGGGGCATCCATGTCTGTGCATGCACACTCCCACTCCCTCCCTCCCTCTCTCTCACACACACACAGTGCAGCAGAAATGGTAAAGATTTATGATTAAGGAACTTGAGTGATTTGTTAAAAAAACATTACTACATTGGCTCACCTATTGTCTCAAAAACACAAGCCTCTTTTGAATTAAAAAACTTAAAATGTGGTTATGCCATTTAAGACACTGGGACATACATTACAGACTCTGAACCCCACAAGTTTCCCAGTGACATGTACCCCCCCCCCAATGGGGCGATGATTCCTAATGTATTTGGGATAGGGTCTAACAGAGAGGGCCAAATTCAGACCTGGTCTAAGCTGGTACAACTGCTTTTGTTTTTAAATGAGGTATACCTGCTGACAAAAATGTCCTAATTTGATCCATACAATGGGTAGCAGCATCTTGCAGCAATGTGGAGAGGGAAAGTGTGACTGGCTGAAGGTTGCTTTTAGTAGAGTTCTATACATGTTTCAACTGCACATCTGTACGTTGCCATTTTTGCTGTTTCTCCTGGGTCAAAGTGATGATGGGAATAACATGCATAGGGTAAGTAAAAACAGAACAGCAAAGATCATCATCTGCCCATACCCATGTACCAGTAAGAATATAACCCCCCACCCCCGGGATAACTGTAACTTGCATAGAAGTTGAAGAAGCCAATAGGACTCATTCTTTTCTTCCTTAGGGCAACTGTTGACGACAAATCCAAAAATCCCTCTTGATCATGCCATACCCATTGTTTAAGCCTGAATTATTTTTTTCCCTTTGGAGCAGAAACTGTTGTCTCTTTAAGTATGGAAGAGAGTGACAGCATGAAACTGGAAAAGTACAATACACAGACTAAGGGATTCTGGTCATGTCAGAGAGCATTTCAAATCAAATCATAGGGCTGGAAGGGACCTCATGAGATCATTGAGTCCAACCCCCTGGGAATTGAACCCAGGACCTGCTGCATGTCAAGCAGAGGTGTTAGCCACTACACTTTTCTCTTCAAACATAGTTCCAAAGGGACTAGCCACATTAGTGTAGTTCAGCAAAACAAACAAGGAGTCCTACAACACTTTTATTTATCACATGAGCTTTCATGGGACAAAATCCCACTTTATCAGATGCTTTGAAGTGGGATTTTCTCCCACAAAACTTCATGTGGTAAATAAATTTGTTAGTCTTTAAAAGTGCCACAGGACTCTTTGTTTGTTTTTCTTTAAGCATAGTTCCATCTTTATTTTTTGATAACACAGTTCATTTGACCAGTGTGGATGGGACCAAGCCATAACAGAACTTTGTTGCAAAGCCATGGCTCTAAGGTTACACCACAGGTTCTAATCACAATGCTAACACAGACTGGCCCCATCGGCAACAGAGGAACAAACTGTCAGGAACGACTTTAGCTGGAACCAAGCTTAAACAGTTTACATATGGCTCCCTAAGGCTATGATTATGCTAAACTGTTTTTTAAATTTCGTTTTAATATCATCACCGTTGTAGCTCCAGCCCTAGTGGCAACAGTGAGAGTGCTAATACAAACCAATCACCAGTGTTTTAACCGACTGGTAAAACACCAATGGCTGCCACAGCCTTCTTTACTCTAGTGCACCCCCCATTGCTGACAGTTGTGTGCAATGGTCCCTCTAAGCTGCGCAGCCCCTGGGGCTGCCTGGTGCAGGGAAGGCTGCTGGCCATGCACGGCCAGCAGCTGCAGTCCCTGCCCAGGCAGCGCCTCTGAGCTGGGAGTTTTTGAAACTCCCACTCAGAGTCAGCTCTCACTGAGCCTGCGCAGACTCCCTGTGCAGGCTCACTAAGAGTTCCTCCAGCCGGAGGAGCAGCTGGGCGCCTGGCAGCACCACTCCAGCGGCCAGGGACGGGGGCCCTAAGCCCCCCCTTCCAAATCCTGGGGGGGGTGCTGGGGGCTGGAGGCTGCTCTGCCTGCCTGGCCTCACCGCAGCAGGGCGGAGCAGCCAGCCCAGCCTACCACTAGCCAGCTGCACCTCCCTGGGGGTGGAGGCGACGACACTGAGCTGCAGCGTGTGGGGGCGGGGCGCTGGAGTGGCCTGCCCTGCTCCCAAAGAGTTTCAGCCGCTTCACCCCTGCCCCTCCCCAACGGCCCGAATGGGCCTGCTCTATGTATGGCCTTCGGGGGGCGGGGGCCGGGGGTGAAGCAGCTGATACTCTTTGGGAGCGGAGCGGGCTGCTCCAGTGCCCCGACCCTGCACGCCATAGCTCAGCACTGGTCCCCTTGGCCCCTGGGGAGGTGCAGCTGGCTGGACGTAGGCTGAGCTCTGCTCTTCTCTGCTGTGGTGAGGCTGGGCGGCAAGTGGAGCTTGGGGGGCCAGATTGGGCCTGCGCGGAGGCCAAGATCGGGCCTACACTGGGGGGGGGGGCGTGCAGCGAGCAACACACACTGCTCAGCTGCGTCAGCCCCTTAGAGGGAACATTGGTTGTGTGGCTGCCTTACTGGTAGCAATTGTGAGACATTTTAAGAAAAGGTCCAGTACACACAGGGTCCAAGTTCACGCCTGCCTCTGATGGTTCATTTCACTGGGATTGCTGTTTTATTCCCAGAGTGATGACTCACACCAAGAACAGCAAATGTGATTAGAGTGAAAGGGTCCTGGAGTCTCTAGGCTTGGACACAATCTTTAAAAGTAGATCCCATGCACACTGTCTAGCCACATTGCCGAAGAAAGCAGTTTAGCTAGAATCCTGTTTGAATATTTCTTAAACACATTAAAAGGACAGCTTTAGATGGGGGACTTTATAGAAGAGGCTCCAAACCAGGGTCAGATTCTAGCAGAGGCTATAGGGACTGAAACCCTGGCCCCAGCCAAAAAGGCCACCCCAAGCCACAGCCCGCCCCACCCCGCTACTCCCCACACTGCTGGTGGGGCTGGGATGCTGAAAGCACTTCTGGCCTGTTAATGCAAGGGTTCAGGGAGCAGGGCCCTGGGGCTCTGTGCTCCCACCCCACCCTTGGACTGGCTGGTCTGCCCCTGGGGGTGGAGTGTGATGGGCCAGCGCCTGTTCAATCTGGCCAGCAGGTGCGACTGGCTGGCTAACAGGAAAGCCCATGTGTCACAAGATGCATATCTTTGCATCCTGGGTTATGATCTGTATGATTTTTCTGTTCATTTATGCACTGTGATTGTATGTTTTTATGTCAACCTGAGGGGGTGGGAGACAGACAAAACTCTCTCTCAGCAACATGTAAATAGCCACAGCTGTGAGCAAACACATACCTGGAGAAGGCAACAAAGATATGCTAACTGAGGTGGCTCAGACAGGACAAAGAGATTACCTCTGCCCAGAAGGGGAGGGGTGAAGGGAAGTGGAAACGAAGAGAGACACTTGGGAGGATATGGGGCTTTTTGCCAAGGAATCTCCATCTTAAAACAACTTCAAGAAAAAGCTGGGCCCTTCCTGGTCACAGGCAGAGACTGGCTGTACAAATGTCTGGCAGCCAAATACCTTGAGCATAAACTTCAACTATGAGGTCAGTTTAGGTAGAGGTATTACGTTAGTATGTATGTTTTACCTTTTATTTCCCTGTGCTCTCTCCTGACTTATTTATATTGTGATTCTGCCATGATTGGCCATATTCTTACTTAGAATCATAATCTGATCAATAAACTAGTAGTTGTTTTATCTAGAGTTATGTGAACTTTGTGTATGAAGAAGGCTGGGCACGATCAATTTGTTTGTTAAATGGATGGACTTGAGTGTATGGTGATTGGGAGTGGATCCCAATCTCTGCAGACAGTGGCTCCCATGGTGGCATCTGGGGCTGGGGGAGCTTGCTAGGGGACCGTCCCTCAAATAGCCAGAAGGCACGCACCCGCTGTTTGGGACTGATTACACATGAGAGGCTGGAGTGGACTGACTCAGGAGTAAGTGGTCATTTGGCAAAGTAGGGTGAATCAGGGTTCAGGACTGGGAGTTGGGGGAGTCGCAGGGGAACACTAGACTAGCTCTCGAGAGCAGCCTGTCACACTATGGCCCTGGGGGACTACACTGGGGGCTGGGGTGGGGGCCCCCTTTGGTCCCAGGGGTGCCCCAAACAACCAGCCACCATGTTGGGGGGTGGGGACCTGCAGTGGGGTAGGCCTGAGGTGGGGCCCCGAGGTGGGGGGCAGCCTGGGTCCCCCAAGTCAATTAATCTGGCCTGGCTCCAAACTATACCATATACTTCAGTAAGCACAAACGTTGTTCCCAAGAAACAGGATCCAGAGTGCTGGGAAATCAAGGTCAAGCAACTTAATGTTAGAAAGCATCCTGAAAGCACTACCCTTCAGACCATGTATTTTTTCTAGTGCCAGAATAATGTTCCATTTAATAACTAACTATAGAATATAATTCCCTAGTGTAATGTTCCTAGATGACTATTTCAATACATTCTGTTAGCAAGAACATACATTATTACAACCATTAAGTCTTTGTTACTAAAGTTACCTGTAAGTTCTATTTCTGTTCACAGTGATCATAGACTATAGTTTGGTCATTGGGTTAATATTTCCAATCCACTGGAGGGAATGACATTCATTCTCCACTGTAAGTTTCAAGTGCGATATCAATGCTGAAGCTACTTTGATACATTTGAGAAGGGTTCCATCAGTCAAAAATGGCAAGAAGTGGAAATTATAGTCTTAAAACGATGTCCAACTAGATATAATGGCAATGTAAGTATAATGAATAATGACACACATGGACACTGCTTCAGCGAAGGGCCCTCTTTGCAGTAAAGCAGAGTAAATATGCCACTGTTTTCTGTCTGTTGTACAATTCCTGTCAGTTAGTTCAGTTAAATAGAATAAGCTATACAGAGAATGGAGCTATGGCCCAGATGTCTTGAATCCCAGTTCAAAGGCGTTATCTACTAGTCATAGGTGTTATCTATCAGTCATGCTTCCTTCTCACCTTTAAACAAACTTCAGACTAATTTGATTTAATGTGTGGACCTCCTCACATGCCTGCCTTTTCTGCATGAATGTGCATATTTGGATTTACTGAGCCAATTATAAAGATTAAAGCATTTAAAAAATCAAGCTACATACCATGTGGTGGCAGTCCAACCACCAGCCATACCAACAGGATGTGTACACCATTTCAGGCCTGCTAGAAGAGACTACAGTATAAAGGGAAGGTGGAGAGTTCTGATTTTACACAGTAGGCCTTGTTTTAGAGCAGGTTGGAAAAGGTGTCTGCACACATTGAAATATTGGTATTGGATTTTCAATAGCCCAAGTTATCCTATTCCTCACAGATAAAGGAGAAAGTAAGAAAGACAATTAAATGAAGTGGAGGAATATCATTTATGTTTATTATAGATTGGGTAGTCTAGAATACATAAAGGGAGTTCTGGATCTCTGCATCTCAGACCAGTTCTGGATCTCTGCATCTCAGACCAGTACCTAATATACTGGTGTCTAACTGGCACTCTTGCTGGCTATTTCTGGAAAAGAAGCCAAAGACTGATGGGACAAAATCAACCTCTTATTCCCAGAGGTGCCCACCTTGGCACACCCAACACAATTTTGGTTGAGGCACCCAGGTAGGGCGGTTTAGGGAGTTTTTCACTGCTGCTATTACTGATATTGAACCTGTACATTAGTACTAGGGCTGTCAATCTAGTTCCTTTCACCAGCACTAAAGTCACTTGACAGTAAAGAAAAGATGAATAATTGTTAACAGGTTTATTATATTTTCCAAATAACAAGTTCATGTCTAGCCAAACCATTTAATAAATCATTGTATATTTAGGAATGATAGAAATGCAGCATTATGTTGCAAAAGCTGAATAAAAGGAATCACAAGGGGAAGTTGCAACAGAGCTTATGACACAGCATATAAGAAGAAAAACGTATTTCTAGGCATAAAGGCATCTGTGGAGCTTTTCAAAAAGATTGGAATGACAAATGTTGGGTTTCTGAGAACTCTATTAGAAACAAATGTCTTGTATGCGTCACAAGTTGACATCTACATTATTCATCCAACTGCTGCAACATCAAGGATGGCAAGGTGATGCAGTCCAACCTCCACTCTTTGAATTGTACATTCCTCCACCACGTTTGACTATCTGCTTCAGTGCCCTGCAGTCACACTGTGAAGAATGGCTAAGTCAAATTTCTGCATTATTACAGCCATTCTGGCCATCCTGGTCAGCAGCCTATTAAGTCTGACCTGGGATGTGCATCCCAGGTTGCAAACTGGTGGGTGTACATCCATTGGCTGGAAATATCAAGTCCAGCTCAACAAGTTTACTGACACACATCCCTAGTTTTACTTGAAAGACGTTCCACCTATGCTTTCTAAGAATTCCACTGTGCCTTCTGTAAAAAGTTCATTACTGATGCTGAGACTTTGAGAAAGCTTTAAGGGCCTTCTGCTCCAAGATCACTGGCATCAGTTGCCCAGAAGACGGAAAGCCAATGTGGGGGAAGAGTCTGTTATCCATCTACCTCTGTGAAACCTTGGCATTTGCTTTGGGTCAAAGAGAAGTTATAGGTCAGTTAGTAATGCCCACTCCAGTAGACTCTCACCCTCTGCATTATTGTTAGGGTATCCTTAATTGACATGGTGGGAACAAAGTGCAAATAACATGCCCTCTACTGAAAATTTTTCAGGCCAAACCTAATGTCAATTCCTGTGGGAATTTATGAACCACCAATCAGCTGCTGTGTCACAACAGGCCCACTTAAAAATGTGAAGGCAGGCTCTACTCAGGGGTCCTTATAAGATCTGGAGTACAATACAGTTATATTCACATTGTGTATCCTGTGATTACACTTTGACAGAAACCAGTTACTACCAGTTAACTGAATCTACTGGATCCCAGTTACTGTGGACCAAGACAAGGACAACGTAATGCTATAAATGCTCACCCTTCCTCAGGGGTGTACCCAAGGAGAGGCAGACAAGTAAACGGAGGCCTCTTCCCCTTTGTAATCATCTGTCACCAACCCAGCTGATGTTCTGTTCCTGTGCCTGGGATTCCCTTCTTTGAGCTCATCTTCCCCATTTCTGCTAGGGTGGGAGTCAGACTCAGCTAGCATCAAGTCACTTCACCTGCATAGTAGTTCTGTCACAGGATTAAATTCTTTTAAAATATTCCTAGTTGTGCCTATACTCATAGCAGACTTTATTCTACAGCATAAAACGTTATTTGTTTTACTGTCTGTCATGTCATATCATGCATTTTGCTATCAAAAAACATATTTATTCTCAAGGGCCTAACCACAGAGACATTTGTATTATCGTTGCCTTTTGTTCAGAATAGAAGCGTTCTGAAATCCCCACAATCAGTTTAAATATGAAGGTGTTTGAATTGTAGTGAATGGAGTCAGGAAAAAAAATTAGTTGTTTCATCACACACATTTCTCTTAGTAAGAATGCGCTGGTTGCTAAAATAAACATTAAAAAATTAAACAGCCATTCACAGAGCCGTAAGTGTGGCTTCTGGTGCCTGGGACAGAAAGCTGGAAAGGTGCTCCCCCTGTGGCACCAATCCAGCCCAGGGCCCAATTCGTCCCAAAGGGGGGGAAGTGCCTCCCCTGCTGCTGGGCAAGAGTGGCTGGAGACCCGTGAGGGGTGCCTCCCCAGCCGCCGGGCGAAAGTGGCCAGGGACGTTCAAGCAGGGCTGTAACTACGGGCTCCGGTGCTAGGGCAGCAGCTCCAAAGGTGCCCCCTCGCCCCAATCCGGGGCCCATCTATACAGCAGTGGTGAGGGGAGTTGTGACCCTTCCCCACCATGGCCAAGCCAGCAATGAGGGTCCCTACTCTGCTGCCATGCGGAGAAGAGACCCCCCCCCCCAGCTGCCTCTGGCTGCCGCAGGGGGAAGGAATCGCCTCTGCTGCCTCTGGCCACAGCAGGGGGAAGGGATCCCCGGCCACAGCCAGACCAAGCAGGGGGGATTGCTTCCCTGCTGCGGCCAGAGGCAGCAGGAGGGAATCGCTTCCTTGCGGCACCCTTTTAAATTGGTGCTGGGGCAAAGCCCCTTTCACCTCGCCGTAGTTATGGCCCTGCATTCGGGGCAGGGTGGGAGAAACTTCCCAGCCCCCACCTGGTTCCAGAAGGAATGTGCCTAAGGCACATTCCTCTTCTGGGTCAGGTAGGGTCTGGCGGCCACCCTTTAAAATTCCCTGTCTGGGTCTTTGCCCCTTTCGCCCCACTGTAGTTATGGCTCTGGCCATTCAACATCTTGTCAGAGGAAACAAGACAATGTCAGTCAGTCAATGGTGTGTGGCAGTAGTGTGGGAGGAGAACCCAATGAACGAGTGGCAGACCTTCCCACAATGGCTGTAAGTCCACTCGCCAGACGGAGGCTGTAGTGCAATCTGCTTCCTGCCTTGCCCACAGGCCTCGGCCTGGACATTCTGCGATGATTGTGCCAGCTTGACCCAGCCTCCCCAGCCTGAGTGGCTGTGGCCGGGGCTCTCCCAGTTGTCACTGGGAATGCTGAATTTCTTGAGACCCTGCTTGATCTTGTTGCTGTACTGGAGCTTCAGCCTTCCTCTGCATTACAGACAGTTTCAGGATACCAACCTTGCATTTAGTTTTTACTGACAAACTTCAGTTTTTTACTGACACAGTCAAGCTTTTTACTGACAGCATTAAAAACAGTTAACCCCCAGTGCCCAGGCTCCCCCTACCCCCAACAGTCCCCTTGCTGTTAACTCTTTCAGGAAATAGCCAACATTAAAGTGGCTCCCACCATGGAAAGAATATTGCTATCAGAGGCAAATTCAGGCTCAGGAGCCCTCACAAACAAACCCTGCACACCTCTAGTGCTTAGTTTCGCTTTCAGTGACTCTTAAAGGGGCAGTGCTGACTGCAGCTCTTATAGCAGACTAGTTTTCCTGCTGGCGACTGAGGGAGGGATTTTTACAGATGTTTCCCTTTAAATTACAGACAGCAATAAATCTGCATACTTTTTTACAGACTATCTGTAAATTTACAGATGGTTTGGCAATCCTTCCTGAGTTGGTCATACAGCATAGCTTTCAGCAAATAAACCAGAGGAGCAGGCATAGGGCATTACTTGAAGGAGAAAGGAAGGTTGCTCACCTTGGTGTAGTAACTGGAGTTCTCCGAGATGTGTGTCCCTGTGGGTGCTCCACTACCTGACCTCCTTCCTGCTCTACTTTGCAGTTATTTTGTCTACACTCCAGGTTAGAGAAGAAACTGATGGGGGTTGGCTTGCACATGTGACAAAAGGGCATCAAAACACCACTCACTGCAAGCCTGCCCTGCCATGCCCTGCATGGCCCCGACAAGCACTGCTTCCAAAGTCTCTGATCTGCAGCATGGGGATGCGCTAAGACCCAGAGGGGTCTGATATATTTCTTATGTCAGATTTGTGTCCATTTATTCTTTTCTGCAGAAACTGTCATGTTTGTCCAATGTAAAAGGTGTGGGGGAATTTCTGGCACATGATGGCATAAATTACATTGGTGGATGAACAGCTGGTTGAACTCTTGATGGAGCAGCTGCTTCGATTAGGTCCTATGATGGTGTCTTTTGTACAGATATGTGGGCAAAATTGGCTATGTGGTTTGTTGCAGGGGTATGGGCTTGCTTTAATGTTTCTTTTGTTAGGTCTGTAGTTGCTGGTGAGTATCAGTCTCTGTGGAAAAGACTAAATGAACACAAATCTGATAAGAAATAATAAACATCTTCAAAGAGAAACTGCAGAACTGCAATTCACATGCAAATCTGACTGTGTGAAAGCAGGATTAAATCATGACCATGGATTCTTTTCATGTTACAACAGGTGATTTGACCTCACCCTTCCCTATGTGCTATTCCCCAGTTTTTGAATATTAGCAAGTGCTTTGATTTGCTGTTACAGTGTGACCTGATCCTATGACTTACACGGACCTGCATTTATTTTCTTCCCATTCTGCAAGTTCCCTCATTTTCAAAGCATCTGATGAAGTGGGATTTTCTCCAATGAAAGCTCATGTGACAAATAAATTTGTTAGTCTTCAAAAGTGCCCCAGGACTCCTTGTTTGTTTTATATCAGACTTGATACATGCATCAAAGAGCTTGTATTTTCTCCCATGAAAGCTCATGAAATAAATTAATTTGTTAGTCTTTAAGTGCCACAAGACTCCTTGTTTGTTTTACTGAACTAGATTAACATGGCTTGATCTGCAATTCATCTGATGAATTAGAGATGAATGCCACATCATCTGCAAAAGCAGATCCAAAGGAGTGAGCTGGGTGAGATTCCTTTTCCTCTGAAATCAACTAATGTTAAACAAGCTGCCATCCCTAACTGAATCCAGTCCTTAAATAAATTATTACACCAGGCTCATCATTTCTGAAAGTTTACTTAAGAAGAATAGAGACGAAGAAGATGCCAAAGCTCATAGGCACTAAGATGAAGGCTTGTTTCATGCCAGTATCAGTACTAAACTCAGACAAAGTTTTATTTTCATACTGGATAGTTGCCTTCATTCCCTTGTGGCGCTCCTTATATAGGGAGAACTTTTTTTGTGGATAACCAGTTTTCAACAAGATTTTGCATATGCCATTCTTGCTAACTATGTTGAGGGCCTTTTGTAGGTCAACAAATGCTTCTGTTCATGACTTTCTTATTGCAACAAATGCATTGCAAAGGTGTCAGTCATGGAGCGTCCAGCTGTGGCGCTGCACTGGCTCACAAGATAAACTCTCTCAGCAAGGACTTGGAGTCATTTCAGCAAGATCCTTGCAAGATATCTCTTGGTAGTTGTTACAGTCTGCTCTCTCCACTTTATTTCTGTATAAAGTAATAATGTTTGCATCTTTCAAACCTTGGGCATGACCTTCTTCCCAGTTTGCATAGAGAAGTTCATGAATGTTACTCATTAGCTTCCTTCTTCCAGCTTTTATGTGTTCTGGGGGTATCTGGTCATTGAGTGCTGCTTTTCCACGCAAAATCTCTTTGATAGCCTTCTTTACATCTTCAAAAGTTGGTATTTGGTCCAGCTCCTGCATCACTGGAAGCTGGGGAATAGCAGCTAAGGCAGTATCACAGATAATGGCATCCTCTGAATAGAGTTTGTAATGATCAGTCTGTCGGGTCAATTGATCTTTCTTGTCAGTTAGGATGGTACCACTTTTCACTTTCAGGTTTGCAGTCTTTTTAGAAATGGGACCATGTGTCTCTCTGATCTCATCATAGGTACCACAAAGGTGGTATCGTCTTGTAGAGGTCTTGCCAATATTTCTGGGCATGTTCTCTAGTAGTGGCTTTCTGTACTGCAGCCTTAGCCTCTTTGAACTTAAAAGTTCTGAACTTGGATGCTGAAGTAAAATCAGGGGAGCTTACTTTTTCTTTTCCATTAGTGGGAGCAACAGATGTTCAGACATGCAAACCACTCAGGTGGTTTTTATTTTGTTTTGTCTAAAGACATCCTTGGCAGTAGCCTGTATCTTATACTTAAAATTGTCCCACAAGGTGTCAGAATCAAGTCGATCATTTTCAGAAACATGCTCAAGTGAATATAATTAAAAAATTAAACAGCCTGGATAATTTAATTCTACAGCAGTGGTTCTCAGCATGCAATCCATGGGCCACTTGAAACCCATCAGCACACAGCTGTGGCCCATGTGACAACCTCAGGGCCATACAAGGTCGTATATATATTATGTGGATGTGATCCACATAACACATAGAGAGCTGCATATGCGACCCACAGTGGTAAATAGATTGAGAACTACTATTCTAGAGTATTAAAGCCAATTCATTTTAGTTTTGTAATCTTATCAGTTTTCGAGTTAAGCAGGGTCAGTACATGGATGGGAGAACTCCAAGATAACGCACAAAACAGTGCTGGCAATTCAATGAGTGGGTCCTGTGGGCAGCATGCTGATGTAAAGGGTCATTTTAATATAGTCATTCTACATCCCATGACATTTTGTCAAGAGACTGTATAAGCTTTTTTCTGACCAAAATTCAGTTTGGGCAATGAAATTAGATTTTACTTCCTTAAATTCCCTTACGTACTGCATTTCATCTCAAAGTATTTTACAAACCTTTCATTGCCATACTATCTCAATTCTGAGTTTATAACGTTGCATTCATTCCGGTGAGAACAAATTTTAGGAGTTTCTGACTCCAAAATAGCCTCAGCAACAAAAACCCAGCTTCTGACACATATCAAATATTTTCACCAGCAAATTCTATGTGACAAAGAGACAGAAAGATTATGCAGTAAAGTGCCAGTTCAAGAAGGCAATTAAGCTTGCACCTTAATTCCCTCTCCATTAAGGTCCGCACTTAAACATATGCTTATGTTTAGGTCGCATTTACATCAACTGGACTCAAGTAGATGCCTAAAAGTTGAAGGATGCTTTCCTAATTGAAGGTTTAAATCAGTTAAATCACAGCAAATAAAAAAAAAGAGTATTATTTTAACATTGCTTCTTTATTAATCTGAACTGGACTTTGGGTTTGTTCCTGTGCTGATCATAGATTGGATTGACATAGAAAGATTTTGTCCAGTGCAAAAGTAATGGAAGTACTGTGGGAGGTCTTGAAAGTTGATTGACCATTATTGAATGAAGCCAGGTGCATGCTATGAAAATTTTCTTATTGTTACTAACACTTCTCCTAAGCATTGCCACTGCTGGGCCTGCAGGTTCTGTGACCTGTATCGCCCTGGCACGGCTCTGGATCTGGCTCTGGCTCTGGCCGCCTGCTGCTGGCCAGCAGCAGCAGGGGCCAAATCTGGCTCCAGGCGAGTTGCTGTTTACTGGCAACAGCTGGAGCCAGATTGGATCCACGGGCTGCCTGTGGCTTGCCAGCAGTGGCAGGAAGCAGGAGCCATGCTGGGGTTGCCTGCCAATTGCCAGCAGCGGCTGAGGCCAGGTCAGGCCTGCAGGGGCTGCCTGGCGACAGTGGCTGGAGCCAGATCAGGTCCCCAGGCTGGATTGGGCCCCCGGACAGGGCAGGGCCCGGGCCCTGGCCCCCTCCCTGACCCTTTTTTTGGGGCCACAACACTCCTGACACTACTTCCATTGAAACCAGTGGGAGTCACACTGGAAATCTCATTGTAAATGTGCTGCAAGCTGCAAGAATTGTTTTTAGCGGTGCCGATCAACTCTCTGTAGGCAAAGCTCCAACGAAGAGTATGATACAGGCCCAGATTTAGGGCAAGCAATGCAGCCAACTGCCTGGGCTGCTAGATTTTGGGGGCACTGAGCTCAGGGTGCTGCTTTTGTTGTTACCGATAACAGGGAAAATAGAATGTGAAGTAAAATGTTTCAGGTCTTCAGCATGTGGATTCTTTTTTCACTACCCTCCTAGAATGTTCCGGACCTTTGTAGACTCCTGTGCTGTTGGAGACAGTCGTGCGTAGTGTGTGCAGCTTTTCAAAGCTCATGTTCAATAATACGTATCTTCAACTGACACTGGCTGACAAGGACCTGACATCACTTGCTATTTTATTGCTTGAAAATGCCATTGGCCAGTCTCTGAATCTTTAGCTTTTTTGATGTTGTGCTTCAGTTTGCAAGGTAAGAAAAATGACAAAAGTGACATTTTGAACCAAAGGATAGTCTAAGGCTGTCACCTACTACAACGCTATTTAATACTGGTCCAGTCGATGTTCGTGCACAGTTAAATTTCTTGATGTCAGTGCATTTCTGTTATTCTTAAAATTAAGAAGTTTCTATAAGCTTAGAAGAACAATTTTTTTCAGTTATATATAGCGTGAATACATACAGATTTATACATTGTGGTTTGCAAATATATTTTCTTACATGACAGGGATAAATCATGCATGCAAATTATGCATCAAAGTCATGAAATGGGCTAAAAATCCAATAAAAGATAAGCAGTCAAATGTTTAAGAAACGGAGGAGAGTGCCAAAGACACTCTTCACCTGGGATGCTCCAGGTGAAAGCATGTTATTTCATTTCAGAAAACCCTTTTAAGACTCAATTTTAAAAGTGCTTCTTTAAAATGGGATTAACATACTTTTCCCTGCTATGCAAAATTCAAGAAAAGCACATGAAATTCATGGGAGTATTAACCCATTTTTAAACTAGGCTCATCTAACCCAGAATTTTGTAGTGAAGATAAGGGCCTTAAATATGTGTTCTGGACTGTGAGACCTAGTCTCTTCCTGGGGAAAAGGAGGACATTCTGGGCCAATATAAAGCATTTTTGCTTCAGTTTGACCTTCCAGTTGGACAAAGCTGTTATTTTTGATTTAGTGAAAGGCGGAGTTTGATGCAAGCATTTTTATTTGATTTTGAGTTTATTCTTTGGCTGTGCCAAGATTCCTGGGGACATAATTTAGAACCGTGCTGTGAACTCTTCCCCTCCAACCCTCCCCAGCACATATTTACAGAAGAAAGCTTGGTTCTAGCAGAAATTTTGTAATCCAAACAGTACAGGATTGATCTCTACAGGGCAAAAATGATTTGATCCTTCACCAGAACTAACTCTAAAGCAGGGGTTAAAGTATGCTGAAATGGCCCGGAACGCCATTCCCGGGCCCACTATTTTTAGGGGCTCAGTGTTCTGCACCCCCTAAAAATAGAAAATGGTGCTAGAACACTGTGTTCCAGGACCCACCACTGAAAAATAGCAGGCTCTGCAACACAGCATTTTGGCACCATTTTACATTTTTAGGGGGCTGAACACTGGGCCCCTAAAAAGAGTGGGCCCTGGAATGGCATTCTTCTGAATTCTGGCAGGCAGGGGGGGGGGACGGGCTCCCCTGCACATGCACAGGCTGCAGTTTCCCAGCCCAGCACGCTACCAGTGAGTACTGGGGCAGACTGGCTCACACTGTGTGGGAGTATTGGGGGCATCTGAACTGGGGGTGCATATTGGGGGCTGGGGGTGGGTATTGGGGGTGGGTATTAGGGGCTGGAGTGGATTATGGGGACAGGGGAATGGATATTGGGGAAAGTAGCTGAGGTGTGGGAGGGGGGCCCACCCATGTGGGATTGGGGCCCACCCAATTATACTTTAACCCTTGCTCTAAAGTGATTTTTAAAAATATTAATGCACATTATTGATTTACTGTATTAAATAGGTATCATCCTGTTAGTTTAATAGCCAACCTGCCCTAATTAATTTCTGGAAATCACCACACTGTATTCCCAGACTATGGTTTTACAGAATAAACTGGCAAAATTTTAGAGGATGAGTTTTGAAAGCTTTCAGATTTAGAATTAGGCAGCATCTGATGATACCAATTTGATTTTTATCCTGCCATAAGTAGGCATCCCTCCCTCCTGAGGGACAACACATCTGCTTGAGTTGAGCATTCTGCATCAAACTTGTTTGCCAATGGACACATCTGTTTTATTAATAATGTTATATGTCAGAATGAAGAATGAATATTACGGTATATCTACATAGCACCAAACTATGGCTAGCCTTTGTATTGGTGCTGAGGTTACAAAGAACCTCTGTGTCTTATCTTGCTAGGTCTGACCTCTGCTGCATGTAACAGCCTCTAGGGAACAAATGATCCCAAGGATGGTGAAGGAAGAATGGTGTACATAGTGGTACACTCCTTCATGTACCAAATGTACTGAAAGAAATCTGAAAGCATAATAGCTCCTGGTGCCCTAGCAAGGACAGTGGGTTTCTGCACTATTCCAAGCTCAGGGTTAAAGGCTTCGCAGAGTCTGTAAAAGATATTTCACTGTGATGTGGACTAGCTGAGTGGCCTTTTCTAGCTGAGTGGCCTTTTCCAGAAGCCCACTGTGGTGTCCTCAAAGCAGTAAAAGACAAATAAATTCCTTAAAAATATTGTATCTACAAATCCTACAATCCTCTAAAATCCTTGGTTATTTACAGAACACATGCCTTATGAAAATTAACATTACCAGCAACATGGCAAAGGTGACCTGAAAGACTTTTTACTTGTCAGTTCCTGAAATCAGCATTCTGTGCTTCCCAAGAAGTATTGATGGCATCACTAGCTCCTAAACTAGCATCAAGACAGCTAATACCTTCTCTGGTTGGGAAAACAGATACCATTATGTGGCTAGGTTTTTGTGCACATACAACACCCTTCTGATCATGTCTTAAGCTTACTATTTTGTGTATAAGTCTAAACTTTTATTTTGTTAACAGACTCGGGATCTGAAGCAAACTTATTATTTTAGAGGTATTTCAAACTGCTCACAAATATGTTCATTTAAAAACATTTTAAAAAATTGAAAAAAGATTTTAACTCCTCAAACTCCCAAGTTCTAAGGCAAGTTTTTTTGTTACCATCACCTCTAAACCCTTATTAAATATAAAATCCATTTTTAAAAGTGGGAAAATGTTAAAAAAGAAATAATTCTGTAGTATTCTGAGAGTCAAGACTAAATCCTTTTGTGTCTGGCAAAGAGAATGAGGCTTCTGTTACCATAATCCTGCCACCAAAACAAGATCCTTCATAGTGAGCTGGTGAACCTTACTGCATGGTGTACTTTCCTGTTTCTTTGAGCTTGCTCGCTGATGCCTGCAGTCTAGGATCTTGCCATCTGAACAGTGAGTCATCTAAAAGCACAGACCATACCTGTTGGGGATGTGGTGAGAGAGTGAGCATTCAGCTGCTTGTGGTGGTGGTGACATCAGAGTGACTTCCTATGCCTTTTTTTCCACCTTGCGCACAAACAACACTGGACCAAGTTTCAACACACCAAATGGAACATGCAAATAAATACCACTATTGTGCTGTAACAAGATAAAACTGAAAATAAAAGACAAGGGTCCTAGGATCATACTCAACTGGTGCAGCTTTGCTGAATGTATGTTGTTATAATTTTTTTTATTATTGGATTATGGTAGTATTTAGAGGTCACAACCAACATTGGGGTCCCGTTATGCTAGACCCTGTATAAAAACATAGTAAAAGATAGTGCCTGGCATGAAGCACTTGCAGTTTAAATAGACACAATGGGAAAAGAGTGGGAGCAAGGAAGTATCATCCCAATTTGAGAGATGAGGAACCGAGACATAAAATAAAGTCATTGCATAATATTACACAGGAAATCTGCTGTTGAGTGGAGAACTGACAGCAAGATCTCCCGAGTCCCAGTCCAGTTCTTTAATCATAAGACCAAGCATCCTCTCTATGCCTCATATATGGCACATGTTTTCCCCATTTGGCAATGAAAAAGATCAATTCCAGAAACTATCATGAAGGTCAACAAGAAAAAAAGTTCCAAAGGGGCAACTGTGTTAGTCTAGTTCAGTAAAACAAACAAGGAGACCTATGGCACTTAAAAACTAACAAATTTATTTATTGCATGAGTTTTCGTGGGAGAAAATCCCACTTCGTCAGATGCTTTGAAGGTGGGGGAACTTACAGAATGGGAGGAAATAAATGCAGTGAAGTCTAAGTCATGGGATCAGGTCACACTGTAACAGCAAATCAAAAAAGTTGTAGAGATTCAAACACTGGGGAACAGCATACAGAGGAAGATGAGGTCAGATCACCTGTTATAATGAGAGAAAAATCCAAAGTCTTTTTAAGTCCTGAAGCAATGCCATCAAATTTGCAAATAAATTCAATCTCTGCATCTCCTCATTCAGGGGTTGATCATGGGTGGACTTCACAGAAAAGAGAAAATCCATCTACAACACACATTTTGCTTTTTTTCCTACAGAAGAAGAGAGACACCAAACTGTCTAAACTACTATGCACCACAAGGACAACAAATGCGACACCTTCAACCCACCCAACAACACTGTTAATTTTTTGTGCTAAACACTTATTCCAGCAGAGGAATCTGTGCTATCTTGGGGACTTTCCTTCTGTGCCAACCCCCACACATAAGATGAAATTCTGCAGTAACATGGAGGACTATTTTCACTGTCTCAGGCTCAAGGAATATTTCCACCACAACAGCTATCTACGCGGTGACTTACTGATACCTTCCTCCCAACCCCGTAAGAAGAAATATTCTTCATGGACTCCATTTGACAGTTGAAACAATAGACTGGACTTCTATATTGATTGTTTCCACAACTGTGCAAAGCCTGAAATTGTGGACAAACAACACCCCTTACACCATAACCTCAGTCTTGCAGAATGCAATGCCATCCACAGCCTCAGAAAGAACTCTGACATTATTAAGAAGGCTGACAAAGAAGGTGCTGTCGTCATCATCATGAATAAATTGGCTTATGATCAGGAAACTTATAAACAAATCTCCAACACAACATTCTACAAACCATTTTTCTCTGACCCCACTGAGGAATAACAAAAGGAGCTATACCACCAAGTCAAGAAACTCTCTGAGACAGCACAGGAGCAAATAAAGACAGACACACCACCTAAACACTGACCTGGGATAGTCTATCTACTACCTAGAATCCATAGAAAAGGAAACCCTGGATACTCCATCATCTCAGGAGTTGGCACTCTTACAGGAGGCTTATCTGGCTGTGTGGACTACCTCCTCAGACCCTATGCTATCGACACTCCTAACTATCTTTGAGACAACATGCACTTCCTGAGAAAAATCCAACCCATTGGTGAGCTTCCAGAAAACACTATCCTGGCCACCATGGACACAGAAACTCTTTACACCAACATCCCATATAAAGATGGATTACAAGCTATTAGAAGAACCATCCCAGATGATGCCACACCACACTTCATGGCTGAAATTTGTGACTTTGTACTCACCCACAACCATTTCAGATCTGAGGATAATTTATACCTTCAAGTTAGTGGCACTACTACGGGTACCTGCATGGCCCCACAATATGGCAACATTTTATGGCAGACTTAGAACAATGTTTCCTCAAGTCTGATCCCAAAGCACCTCTCCTCTACTTACACTACACTGATGACATCTTCTTTATCTGGACTCATGGGAGGGACGCCCTTGAAGATTTCCACAAAGATTTCAACAATTTCTACTAAACATAGCCTGGAATACTCCACACAGGAGATCCACTTTCTGGACACTATAGTACAGATTAGGGATGGACACATAAGCTCCACCCTACACTGAAAACCCACTGATTGGTATAGTTACCTACATCCCTCAAGATTTCATCTAAAACACACCACACAATCCATTGTCTACAGCCAAGCACTAAGATATAACTGCATTTGCAGAGCCATAACATGCAATTTCAGAGCCCGGGGTGCGTTCTGATCAGAATGTGCCCCTTGCAATTAGTGGTGCTTGGGGCTAGCAGCGTGAAATGTGCCTTTTAATAGAGCAGCTCTGTTGAGACACTCCAGCGCACCTGGGGCAAAGCCCCATTGGCCCCACCATAGTTACAGCCCTGCTCATTTGCTCAGATACCTCAGATAGAGACAGACACCTTCTGGATCTCTATCAGGT
Organism: Podocnemis expansa; assembly: GCA_007922195.1. Lineage (NCBI taxonomy): Eukaryota > Metazoa > Chordata > Testudines > Podocnemididae > Podocnemis > Podocnemis expansa. The sequence goes on from ML681990.1 coordinate 34,158,343, forward strand.
ATTCTTAAAACTACAGTACCCAGCTGCAGAAGTGAAGAAACAGATTAACAGACCCAGGCGGATACCCTGAAGTCGACTACTACAGGAGAAGCCCAAGAAAGAAAACAGAATGCCTCTAGTCATTACATATAACCCCCAAGTCAGACCTTTACAGCACATCCTCTGGGATCTACAGCCTCTTCTGCAAGATGATCCCTCACTCTCTCAAGCCTTGGGAGACAGACCTCTCCTTCCTTACAGACAACCCCCCAACCTTAAGCAGATACCAGCAACTACAGACCTAACAACAGAGCCATTAAATAGCCCTGCAACAAACCACACTGCCAACTTCACCCACATACCTGCACAAAAGACACTATTACAGGACCTAATAAAACCAGCTACTCCATCAAAGGCTCATTCACCTGCTCATCCACCAATGTGATTTTTGTCATCATGTACAAGAAATGCCTCTCTGCCTTATATATTGGACAAACAGGACAGTCTCTGTGCTAAAGAATAAAGGGGCACAAATCTGACATTAGAAATCACAACATTTTAAAACCAGTGAGTCAGCATTTCAGTCTTCTTGATCACTCCATTCACAATTTACTAATTGTGGTGCTCAGACAGATGAGTACCACATCAAGACTTCAAAGAGAAGTTGCTGTGATTGAATTTATTTGCAAATTTGATTGCATTGCTTCAGGACTTAATAGGGACTTCGGATTTCCCTCTCATTACAACAGGTGATTTGACCTCATCTTCCTGTGTATGCTGTTCACCAGCATTTGAATCTTTACAACTGTTTTAATTTGCTGTTTCAGTGTGATCTGATCCTGTGACTTACACTTCCCTACAGTTTTTTTCTCCCATTCTATAAGTTCCTCCATCTTCAAAAGTGTCTGATGAAATGGGATTTTCTCCCATGAAAGCTCATGCAATAAAGAAAAAAAAGAGTATTGTCATATACTACATTTTGCTTTAAGTTCTGCAGAAACTAGGAAAGCATTTAAAACGTGAAAAATCACATGCTTGCATAGATGAAGATAATACAGATTTGAAAAGCTATGTTTGGATGCTATATGATGATCGCTGTTTTTGGGACTGCATTTACATTAGTATTCTCACAGAGGGGCCAGATCCTGCTGCCCCCCTAAATCATGTTTAGTGAAACCTTACACTGCCAATAGACCCACTGATATTGCAGAGTAAAGCTGTATTTAACCTAAGTAAGAGTGACAAACTTTGGTCCTTGACAAGAGAATTATCTAGAGTATAGCAAACTTATTTTGGTTTTGTTCTTTAACACTGATAACATCTGATAACATAACGAATTGGGTCTATTTCCAAGAAACACAAACATATGAAAACTAAGTGGTTTACTACCTTATAGTTTTCCTGTGTGTAATGTTTATACAAGTTAAATGTATGCAATGCTTCCTTTTTACCGAATTTTCGAAGTTAGAGGCTTGAAATAAAAGAACCTTAATCGCTGCATGAACATGGAATCCCTTCCCTCTTATTTTACCCCACCTAGTCTCCTTTCTATAGCAGATCCTCAGTATCATAGTTAGAGTTTGGGTTGACAATGGTATGACAAGAGTTCAAAACTACTTATTTATCCTCAGCAAAAAATCTAAGTCTCAGAAGAGAAAAGGGCACAACCAAAAACAGAAATAAAATGCTCCTACATCTGGGTCTTTGTTACCTTCAAACATTAGAGGTAGAATACTGGTAAAAATTGTAGGAGTTCAATTTGAAGATGCTCCGCACAGTGAGATACTAAATTCATCAGTGTGGCCACAACTACTACCCATTCCCTTGTGATATACAACCCTCTCCCCACCAAACTTCCACTGAAATTGAAATATTAAAACAAAACACAAATTACTAATTCTGAATTTCAGAGGAAAATTTTGAGCTGTTTCTTGTCAAAACCCTTCTATATATTCAGCAGTCTTCAATACAAAAAAATAGTAATAGCAACAACAACGAAATACTAGTGTGATATCTTTCCAGATCAGCTATTGGATTCTCTCCCATTAGATGACTCTTCTCAACTGTCAGATCTTTCCATATCCCATTAATGTCAGTTGGTCAGCTAGATAAAATGGTTATGTCAAACTTTTTTCAGATCTTTCTCTTTCATTTATTTTGGCACTGTCTTTTTCCTCAGGTTTTTCTTACTGTCATTTTTTTAATCCTTCCGATAAAGACTAATTACTCAGTAGTTTCTACAGTAATGTTATTAAGCTACCAACATATGGTTTACTTAATACAAAGAGAATCTGAAATGTTTGCCTAATCCAGTAAGCACTTGCATAATTTATTTCTGACTTATTTCCTGTTTTCTCAGTACAGTAAAAAATTGGTTGGTCCCAGTGGCAAAAATCACACACAGAGATGTTATTCAACATGACTTATTATTAAGAATATCCCTATTATTTTACTAATATGCAAAAATTAAACCACATCTTACTTCATTGTCTATTATTAAAATTTTTATTTGGTTAAGAATTGACTATTAATTCTACCTCCCATCTAAACCATGCTTTCCAACATAAATTTCAGTGTTAAGATTTAGTTTCAAATAGTACTAAAAAAAAATCAGTAATATATCTGTATATTTAAACACCATCTTTTCAATAGAAAAATGAGAACTGCTTTTACATATTAAAAGTCATTTAGGACCTCATGATCTGATTGTGACTGCCATGGCCATTCAGAACTTCTGTATGAATAAAACTCAGACACTCCCAATCCAAAAGCAGAGCTTCCTGCCAGTTGGAGTTGAATCTTCTTTATTAGGAGCAGTAAAGAGACTATAATACACACAAAAATTATCTGTTAATCTTTAAGTGCCAAGGATTCCTTGCTTTTTTTGCCGGACAAAAATTATTATGATTCAATCCAATAGAAGACAATGGTAAACATGCATCAGTTGCAAACAATCTGTCCTCCTCGATGTGCTAAACAGTGGTCTTGGAAACTGATTGTCAAAAAGAGAAATTTGTATTTAGTTACAAAATGAAAAAAGTATTCCCTGAGCCTGGCCATATAATTTTTAAACTGAAATGTTTGAACCAGGCCCCTTGCTATAAGGTTGCAGAACAGGATACTGTCTTCCTAACCACTTCCCATTGCTTTCTCTGAAGCTCTAGGAGTAGTTCTAGTGTGAACCAGGTGACAATTGCTCTCCAACTAATCATCTGTTATGGAAGAACTGCATGGCATTTTGGATATATATAGATATTCTGGAAATCAAATCAGCTTAATGAACTCAACCCCCCCCCCCCCTTGGTAAATGTTACCATGAAAGAGATCTATACCCAAGACTATACTTGCTTGGAGAGACGACAGTGGTCACAATTGTGGGAGGATGGGCAGACAATGAAGAAGTAGGGAAGCACTCAGATTCTGGTCATGAGAGCCATGCCAGAACCTAGATCTACAGACAGACTGGTTTTATTTTTGTGTTTTTCAGCTGAAGAGTTACAAGCATCAGAGAACTGAGAAAAATGATACAATATCAGTCCTACTTCTCTTGCTGATTCTCCTTACCACAAGAGAAACCACTCCGCTCTTTCAGTTTATTTTGTCATTCTTATAGCGATGGATCATGCTTTTACATGTATTCCTCAGACCACATTGACAGTAAATGACACAAACTATTTCACAAGGGAAGAGGAAAAACACAATGTTGTTGTCACCAAGTCCTGCTTTTCAATGAAAGAAAAAGCTTTGGTGAGGTGAATCATAAAACTATAGATTATAAAGCCAGAAAAGACCACTATGATCATCTAGTCTGATCTATACGTCACAGGCCATAAGATTTCCTTGAATTACGTTCTTGAATTGCACCACTGAAAAGTTTTCATACAACGATACTGCAAATACTGGTAACAATAGTGTCACTGTGGGCCACAGGAAACAGCTTTGGGGCTGCATGTGGCCTGTGGGCTATGTGTTTGAGACCCCCTGAACTAGAGCATATCTTTCAAAAAAAATCTCAACTTAATTTTAAAATTTCCAGTGATGAAGAACCTATCACAACACTTCTTCCAACGGTTATTTACCTTCCCTGTTAAAAATGGACACTGTGTTTCTAACCTGAAATTGTCTAGCTTCAACTCCCAGCCATTGGATTGTGTCTGTTAGAGTCAAAAGCCCTCATGAGACTTCTGTTCTTCATACCAGTACTAATAGTTCATGATCAATTCACCATCACCTCCTCTCTGTTAAATTTAACAGATTGAGAGTCTGAGTGTTCACTAAAAAGCATGCTTTTTCCATCTTTTAACCATTCTCAGGGCATTTCTCTGAACCTTCTCCCAACTTATCAAGACCCTTAATGAATTATGGATAACAAAACTCCAGTGACAGTTGCACCAGCATCAAATACAGAAGTCATAATCCTCCTTACTTCTCTTATACCTGTTTATACATCCAAGGATTGCATTAGCTCTTTTGGCAATGGTTTGCACTAGAAGCTTATGTTCATAGATGATTATCCACCTTGACCCCAAAGTCTTTTTCAGCGTCATGCCTTCCCAAGAGTGCTAGTCCTGTACAGAATACAGTCTTTGGTCCTAGATGTATGACTTTATATTAGGACATTTAAAAAACTCATATTGATTGCTTTCTGTAAAAGCAGCTCAATGATGACGTCCCAGGTACAACTACATTTTGAGACCTCATCAGTTAGTTATTTTAATATCCATTTTATGTATTCCCCGATCATTTGTATGAGCCTAATTTCTTAATCACAATGTCATGAAGTACCAAGTCAAATACCTTAGAGCAGAGGTCTTCAAACTTAGGGTCAGGACCCAGGATTGGGTCACAGACCCTCCGGCACTGGGTCATGGCACCCCTTGCTGGCGCTGCCAAAAAAACTGCAATGCAATGCTCAAAGATGTAATTGCTGGGTCATGGGCATAAATGATTTTTTTTCAACTGGGTCCTGAGGAAAAAAGTTTGAAAACCACTGCCTTAGAGAAGCCTAGATATATCAGTACTATTATCTTTATTGCCCAAACTTGTAATCTCCTCAGAAAATATCAAGTTAGTTTGACAATATCTATTTTCTGTCAGCCCATGCTGACTGGCATTAACTATATTACGTGTCATTAATTCTTTATTAATTCAAGTGCTGTACCAGTTGTATGCATTATTTTGTCTGGAGAGGGAGGGCCTGGATCAGTGTTCATGTTGCATTCCCCATCAGTACCCAACCCAAGCTGGAGAACTTAATGATCAAACCAGTGGACTAAATTGTGTGGTGAATCTTGGTCATGTGCCACCTGGGGCGTGTTGCACAAATGCAAAAGAAGTTTTTGACTGGGATCAAAATAAGGGAAGCAAGTTGATGATAAAGATTTTACAAAAAGCAAGCCAAAGAAAATAGCAGGAAAAAGGAAAAATGCTACCCTAATTTGGGTTTAAAGATGATACACTGCATCTATACTGGGTCTGAAGTGGTATTTCAAGTTAGGTTAGCTACACTGAGGTACCTAACTTAATTAAAAAGATAACCTTTTCCTTAGTTAGACCGAATGTAATCATCTCTCTCATGGCTTTTTTTTTTTAAATAAGGAAAATTTATTACACATCTTGAGTTTCTGCACAAAGTATTTAGGTATGTTTAAAAACATTATTACAGTGCTGCTAAAAATTAAGTGAAACTTAGCTGATGCTTGGGTGCAGTGGACAGAGAAGTGTCTTAAGCTCCCATCCAACCACATTATTCGCTACACACACTTTGAAATACCCTCCCATCTGCAACGGAAACAAAAATTTAAACAAATAAATAATTAGAACTAAGTGGCAATTGATATCACTTTTAACTTGAAAGTCTGGATTCCTTTTTTCTGATTTGGTAGATGTTTTCTACCCTTACTCTAAATTGAGTACAAATGTCAGGGTAGGGAGGACTCTATGATAAAATGTCAGGCTTTTCAACATGTATGTTATCAAGTTAGGCATGTGTTAAATTATGGCTATGCTTCTTGTACATACAAATTAAAATTTTATAAAAGTCCTCAAATTTGATTAAACTGTCAACTGTTAATAAGTGAAAGCACTGGCTATACGGGTGATGAAGCACCATGGTAATTAAGTCAGTAATTAACTGGTAAAATGTATCCTATCAGAAGATATTTTAACTAACTTTTAAAATATCATTATATTAAACATAACTTAGTAACCAGTTTAGAAAGAACCAATTTATGTTTAAAAATGTGTTAGCTAATCATGGTTAGTCTTATAGTCCTCTCCCATCTTCAAGCATCTGATGCAGTGGGATTTTGTCTCATGAAATGCATGTGATACATAAACTTGTTAGTCTATGAAAGTGCCACCAGTCTCCTTACTTGTTCTTCTGTACTAGACTAACACAGCTACCTATTTGGAACTCATATTTCCTGTGTAGGAAATGGCTGAGTTTCTCTAACATTTTCTTTAAGTCAGTGTAATCAAATGGAGGGGCTGTTTGTTTTGTATCCAGATTTTAGTGACTTCACCTGTAGTATAATCAACAACTTGAACAAATTGTCCAAAATCACATCATTTCTTTCCCTCTCTTTCTACCACACCTCAGTTGATCACTGGTCAGTAAACCAATACTACTTAACCACCCCTTCTATTACCCACCATACAAAAATCACACTTTCAACTACCTCAGGTCTTCTGACTCCTATTCATATAGATGAGCCTTGCATCATGCCTGGAAGGTCAACAGATCCAAAGAGGTAGAACACTAAAAAGGACTGAGTCCTCATCAACAGTGTTTTCCCAGCTACTCCTCCTTTTACACTAAGAAGCAGTATAAGTTGTTGATTTACATGTGTAAGTTGTTGAGTTCTGAATCAAATAAAATTTGATAGATGACTTTTTTCTTTCCATATAGAGTACAGAAAACTAGGGGTGCTCTACAGAGATGAAAACCTCAGGCTTTTCAATTTCCTATTGTAAGCAACTACTATCTGGCTGTAATGCATGGCATCCCTTCGTAGGCCAACACAGAGGCATAACAGTTTCTAACAAAGAGAGTCACCATTTACACAGATTGAGTAACTACAAACCCAGCCTTAGCCTGGCTAAGGTTTCTGTTCCAACTCAGGAACTGAACTAGTTGCTGTGTCACTGGCAGGGGTGTTGCTGGCACTAGGGGCATGAGCCCCTGCATCCCATAGCCAATGCCCCGAGTTCCGGCCTAATCCTGGACAAGGACATGGAACCAGGCTGCAGCGGCAGCAGCAGCAGCCAGATCCAGCCCAACCCTGGCTGGTGCCACAGGGCCGAGCAGGACAACCAATCCAGCCATGACCCTGGCAAGGGGGCAGGGTCGGGCCACCACAGAAGCAACTGGATCCGGCCCCAATCACAGCTAAGGACGCAGGGCCAGATGGGGCCATGGGGCTGGACTGGGGCCAGGATTGGGGGCCAGTGATGGATTTTGGGGGCCAGTGATGACCCAGGTGGAGATACAGCAAAACTGCCGTGTCCTGTCTGTGGAATGGAAGAGTCTGCCTTCTCAACCCACTCACTTCTAGTTCCCTGCACAAAGCTCATTTGCTTTGTGCAAGGAAACAAGAGTGAACTTAATTCAGACTATAAATGTATTGTGCCCACCGCCTCATTCAACAATGAAATATGCAGTGTGTGAATGAACTGCCTCACTTCACTTCTGTTGAATTAGCCAAAGGTCTTTAACCAGATAACAATCAATGGTATGATGAGAGAAAAATTAAGAAATTTCAGGTTGTGACCCTGTCTGGTTGGGGATGACTATTTATAACATTATTGATAATAAATATTGCAAAATTACAGTGAATCTTGCAAAATATGCCATGTAAGCAGGGGTGTTGGTGGTGCCTGGCACACAGGGTTCCTGCCCTGAGTCCCTGCGCCAGTGCCCTGAGTCCTGGCGCAGCCCTTGCTTCTCCTAGTCTCCCACTGAAGAGCTGGGGCTAGCCCCACAAGGCAGTGACGGCTGCGTCCGGCCCCATCCTAGGCCACCCGCAGCAGCAGCTGCCACTCTCTGCCCTGGGGCCCACCAGCAATCCAGGGCCAGGCTGGGTACAGAAGGCGCTCCAGGCCGGATTGGACTCAAGTGCAGAACTGGGGCTGGGACGTGGCCTGTGGCCAGGGAGCGGAGCCTGGGCCTATGCCCTGGGTCCTTCCCCAGGGCAACAACGCTTCTGCATGTAAGGTATCATTTGAAAACTTAATCATTGATTTACTGAATACATAAAAGCTCATCTATATGTATATATCATCTTTGCACTGTAAGCTATGAACATGTGTGATATATCTGTATTTAAAAGTTGTGTTGAGCTACTGTGAGACCCTCACTGACAAATTAGCAACTGCTCTGTTCAGCCTCATCAAGGGCCATCAACTATACAATGAGCCCAGGGAAAGAACCCAGGGGCTACACTTTGTGCGTCACCAGGACATGTAGGAACATGTCTGCAACAAGGGAACACTCAGACATTTCAATGCCATGTACTATGTAGCTGTATTTGGGACAAAGGACGTACAAGTGTCATGACAGAAATTATAAAATGCAGCTTCACCACTTCCATTTTGTTTTCTTTCCTCCTTCCTACTTCTGGATCAATGGTTCTATATGTGAGATGTGAAACAAAAGACTGAGACCCATCCAAGTACTCTATGTATACCAGAGAAACTGTGCAAGCCTGTAAACTCAAATACTGCTAAGAAGCTGATATACATGGACTTTGAAGTCATTTGTATGTTTTTGCCTGCTTTAACCATTTAACATCTTTCATCTTGTTTGTTTCTTTGCTTTTATAATGAATGTTTAGGTTTAGATACAAAAGGATGGGCTGCAGCATGGTATTTTGAGTAAGATGCAAGCTCATATTGACCTTATAATGTGGTTGACCCTTCAGGGATCAGGAGAACATTTTGGCAACAATGAATATAGTTTCTATATAACTTAATTCTAAAGGGGTAGCCATGTTAGTCTAGTTCTGCAAAACAAGTAAGGAGTCCTGTAGCACTTAAAGACTAACAAATTTACTTATCACACGCGCTTTCGTGGGAGAAAATCCCCACTATGTCAGACACTTTGAAGATGGGGGAACTTATAGAATGGGAGCAAAATAAATGCAAGGAAGAGTAACAGTATGACCTGATCTTTGATTTGCTGTTACAGTGTGACCTGATCCCACGACTTATACCTCCCTGCCTTTATTTTGCTCCCATTCTGTAGGTACCCTCATCCTCAAAGCATCTGACAAAGTGGGATTTTCTCCCATGAAAGCTCATGCAACAAATAAATGTGTTAGTCTTTAAGTATCACAGGACTCTTTGCTTCTTTTCCATAACTTAACTTTTACTAGATCTAACTGTTGATTGGAAGCCAGAGACAGATGTAATAAAGAGGTCTATATCTCTTGATGTAGCTTTTTGATAATCAGTTTTGGGGATCAGGTGTATTGTTTGTGACTAGCTGGTGAATCTGAATTCAGTGTTAAATACTAGTTTGGAAGAATCTGCTCCTTTTTGCAGCTTTCCTGACCTATGCATTTTCATTGGGCTACCCAAGGCATTTTTTTGACTCCACTACATTTAATGTGTTTTGGAGTAAGCACTACATTCACTAAATGCTTTGTAGGAGACAAATGACTAGACTGTGGATAAAAAATAAAATGTACATCAGAAACACCTCAGAAGTGGATACCGTGAACGCAGAAACAGACATTGTTTTTTAATTCCTACTCTGTTCAAGGAAAAAGGACTTTCCGGGCATTCTTTGTAAACAACCAGGGCTGCATCAAAGAAATACTTGACTCCATCATCATTTGAAACAACCCATAACAACCAGCGTATTGGCTTATTTTTCAGGTCAAAATGGGTAGCAATACAATATATCATAGTTTTTAAGTAGCCTTTGCATTCACATACATATGCTGTTTCTGCCCTCATCTCATTCCTGGCTATGTTTAAATTAAATGTCCTAATATTGGCTAAATACAGACCTGATCCACAAGGAAAATCTCCCACTGACTTCAACAGGTTTTGAATCAGGACTATAGTTCTTTAATTATTCCAAGTCATAGAGTTACAACTATGATCTACCTGTCCGTAAAGCCATTAGACCCCACAGGAGCTACTTGAATAAAGTTTATGAAAACTGCGTTATAGGTTTCTTTACAACAAAACAAAACAAAACAAAAAACAAAACAAAACACAGTCAGATCCACGTCTGGCAGAATAAAACTCAGCATCTTTTCAATGGCCATTTAAACATCAATACTGGGGGGGGGTGAGGAGGAACCCCCTAGACTTCTAGTACCCTACTCCATAGATTTAATGGAACCCAAATACCTTACCCCCAGTATTAGCTCATCAATTCACAGTAGGATTTCTCATGTAATATCTAATTAGGAGGGAACCTAGAAAGACAATAGAGTTTAAAATTTTCTAGATTAAGAAAGATCTTTTAGATTCAATGAGGGATGGTATTATCACTACTTCATCCAAATATACCTTTGTAAAGAGGTAGAATACGTCATGTAGACGAGGTCATTAGGCTTTTAATCCTACTTCCACTTTAGCCATCTGTCGCCTACTTTCATCTCTGCCTTTAAAGCCCTGAGAATAAATGCCTTACGTAACTTAAAGAAAAAAAATAAATGAACAGGTACAACACAGACCATAAATAAAGACTTGCATTACTTAACTGGTGCTAGTAAGACATACATAATGGATTTTACAGCTCTACACAGTACAAAGGAATATTGTTTCAGCTTCAGTTGTTTTTTGTACCATTCTGTTTTGCATGTAGATACTGAGTTTGGATTTAATAAAAACATCTAAGTCTCAACAGTTACTTTAGAAAAGTGGCAATTTTTCCTTCTGCATAATTCTAGATTTTTTTGAAGGAGATCATAAAGACCATTTATTTCCAGAAAAATGCATCTCCCTTCTGCCTTCTTTGAAGGCTTTTTTCTGTTTCTAATTGGTCTTTACACTTCAGAAATCAGTGACACCTGCTGGCAGCAAACAGTTATACTGATTCAAAGTAATAGCAACCAAAAGGAAGTGTCAACTCATGAGCAGGGAGAGGTATTGTGCACTGGACACTGTGTTGCTATCCTATACCAGGGCCTATTTAAACAACAAAATTCATTTTCACTCAAAAAAAAAAAAGCTGGTGGTGGGGGAATGATAGCTGATGTACATGTTAGGCACAATCAGGTTACTGCTAATGAAGTACCAAAAATGTATTGAAGGCATAAAGGCCAGTAAATAGGATCACACATACAGTAACTGAATACCCAAAAATGTGAGAGGCGGAATAAATAGATAAGTAATTAATGGGAATCTGCAACTTGGAAAGCAAGATGTCAAATAATTCACTGTAAACCAAAATTTAGTACCATATTAGCTGAGGATGGAAGTTTAAAATAAATGTTTTCTTGTGTTTAAGACGGGAATTGAGTTGGACACAATAAACAACGTAGTTAGCTTATTATTATTTTGCTCAACAATGACAACAGAACAGCTACAGTTTTACACTGATATGCACTATGGATGTTTTCTGACTTTCACAATATCTGGAGTTCATTAATGTGAACAGTACACACACATTAATATACAGTCTCTGATATGGTATTTCTTTCAATTTGTATATATTTCTTATTCCTCTACAAAGCCAATAGAATATCATCCACTATACACAGCACCAGATGTTATTATTGCCTTTTGCATTTGAGAAAACAATTACCATTTATGTGAATCTATTTCAGAGATAGATTTAAGGGGCAGATTTTCAAAAGCACCTGTAGGGTTTAGAAGCACAAATCTCATTGACTTTCAAGAAGATTGCTGCTTTTATATACTTACAGCACTTTTGAAAATGTTCTGCCAAAAGTCCTAAATTATTGTATTAGATTGAGCTGCACTAGCTTGTGTGTATCACTGATTTTTACTGTTCTGTCCCAATCTAATTACTTTTTCAACTACTGATCCTGGGCATGGTACTCTATGTTGCCTGTCTGTGGAAACATATCAAATTCAGATTCCATCAGGAAAAAAAATTCTCAAACACTAGATAAAATTTCCTGCATGTTAAAAGACAAAGAGATCTCAAAAAGAAAAGGTAACCTTCCTTCTGTAATTGATGTTCACTGTGATGTGTGGTCCCTATATATATGCCACTCTGGATATGTATGAATTTCATGCAACTGAGAGTAGTGTCCATTGGTGCATACTTGCACTATTTCTCTCATGCTCTAGTCTGAGTCTATAAGGCATGGACCAGATCAACCACCCCTCTAGTTCCTTCTTTATTGCAAATGAAGTCTTCCTCATCCAAAGCAGAGGGGAAAGAAGGTGGGTAGTGAAATACAGATAGGGCCCATTCATCTCAAAGATCTCTTGTTGTGGAATACAAACAAGGAGTCCTGTGGCACTTAAAGACTAACAAAGTTATTTATCCTATGAGCTTTCACAGGAGAAATCCCACTTCGACAGACGCTTTGAAGATGGGGGAGCTTACAGAATGGGAGGAAAATAAATGCAGGGAAGTATAAGTGATGGGAACAGGCCACGCTGTAACAGCAAATCAAAACAATGGTATTTTCTCTCACGAAAGCTCATGGGATAAATAAATGTGTTTGTCTTTTTGAAGTGCCACAGGACTCCCTGTTTGTTCTACTGAGCTAGACTAACACAGCTGCCCCTTTGGAACTTGTTATGGAAGGTAGGTGACTTCTCTTCTTCAAGTCTTTCTGGTCCCTATGTCTATTCCTCTGAGGGTGATGGATGGACAGTTTTCAGTACAGAGCAGGGTGCAAGGATCTCTGTAATATTGATTACTGCAAGACTGCTGTACCAAACAAGCATCAACTGAATAGCTTGTACTAGGGCGTAGTGTCTTGTAATGGTAAGAACAGAACTTCATGTGGAAGCTTCACATATATCAAAGAGTGATACTTCTTGAAGCTGAGCTACTGAAATGACCTTTGTCCTCATGGAGTGTGTAAGCCACTGCCTCTCCGGTGTGTTGGGAGGGTGGTCCTAACTGGTGGTTCTGGGAAATTAGCTAGAGACGGCGTCCCTTCTGGTGGCCAGGCATCACTTTTGGAGTAGACAATCACAACGTCTATGGCCCTGCCGCCACCCCCCCCCCCGGGGGGGCGGGCAAGCACAGCGTCTATGTATGGCTCGGGCAGTCAGGGATTACTCCAATCGCTTGTAGCCATGAAAAGGGGGTTGAGGAGGGAGATGCAGGCCCACCCACTCCACTGTGCCTCAGCCCAGGGCCCTAGGCAGTGACAGAAGGGCTCCGCCTCTGGGTCGGCAGGGCTCCGACCAAAACACACTGCACTGTGGCATGACCTCACATTCCGCTCTCCCGGGGCTACATCCTCCAACCCCGACCCCTCCCCTGCCTGGATACCTAAGTCCACAGAGGGTAGCCATCCTTGGGGTCTCCGGTGGAGAATGCTTGCAGGATCCTGGTGAACCCCTCTGTGTCCATGTGTGGCAGGTCCGGTAGTTCCTCTGGCCCATCTGCAAGGGGTATCTCCTCCAGCGTGCATGGCCCGTATGTTGCCAGCGGTTCTTCCCCAGCCAATGGGAGCTCTTCCAGGTCACAGGGCATGTAGAGGTCTGTGTCCATCTCCTTGTGTGGTTGGGGGTCAGCCCCATCACAAGGCAGCTGGTCAGGGACCCAGGGGGGCTCTGGGGTTCCCTCCCCAATTGGTGGCCTTGGTGTTCCCCCCGATTACCTGGGGAGTCTGGGCGGGCCGTAGGGCTTGCCTGCCGAAAGAGACTGGGTTCTCTGCTTGGCCAAAGCTGGGCTCCTTCACTCTAGCTGCCACCCTGCAGGCACGTCCTTCTCCTTCAGCAGCTCAGCTCTTACTGAGCTGCTGGCTGGGGTTTTTATACTTTCCCTTCCTGCCTTGGCCATGTCCTTCTTCTTCTGGGCCCTGGTGCGGCAGTTCCCCAGTCTGAGCAGGTGTGGCGTTCAGGCCCTTCCTCCAGCCCGGGCTCCGAGGGAGGCCACAGCACCCACTTACAGAGTGAGCCTGCCCATAATTGGTAACAAAAGCAAGTTATAGCCCGAAAACCACTTTGATGGTTTTGAGGCTACTCTGTGAAACTACTGATTGCACTTTCATGTGTTCCACTTGGACCACAAGCATTCTAGGTGATCTTCTAGAGGGTTTTGTTTTCTGATGACAAAAAGCATTTACCTGAAATATGTCGAGGGAATGAAGTCTCTAGTGCTCACTGTTGGTATGAGGCTTAGTGAAAAAATACAAATCCCCACCACATTAAGTACATAATATGATTCAAGTAATGTCATTACCTCTCATCAAAACTCTCCCATCAGAAGCCAATCATCTAGGCCAGGAAGGACTATTGAACCATGCACCAAAGTGTGCTACCACTACTGAAAATACTTTAATAAATATTCTGAGCACTGTTGCCAGTCCAAAGGGAAGTAAACAGTACTGATAGTGGTTCACACCTACCATGAACTTCAGGAACCACCTGTGGCTAAGAAGGATGTCTATGTGGAAATAGGCATCCTTCCTGTCTAGAGCTGTGAAACATTCATTTCTGCTTAGGAGGTGACCCTGAGTACGCCCAGGATTCCAGGCTTCAAAAACTGCAACATCTGCCCCATTCTTCTGTGGTCATGAATGACTGCTAGAAATGCCTCTGTTACCTTAGATCCAAAGGAGCAGCTGTGTTAGTCTAGTTCAGCAAAAGAAGCAAGGAGTCCTGTGGCAGTTAAGACTAACAGCTTTATTTATTGCATGAACTTTTGTGGGAGAAAATCCCTCTTTGTCTGACGAAATGGGATCTTCTCCCAAGGAAGCTCATGCGATAAATAAATCTGCTAGTCTTTAAGTGCCACAGGACTCCTTGCCTCTGTTGCCTTAGAGGAGTTCTTATTTACACTAAATCAGCATCTGCAGCTCCTTCCCACCTCAAATCCATCAAGTGCAGAAATCTAGGCTCAGAAAGCACCTTATGCCGCAGACTGGAGGCTCTGCTGGATCCAGGCTGGGCAGACTGCCTTGAACAGTGGGCTGAGGTTGACAAGGAATGCACAGCCCTACTCCACCAATTCAAACGTGGGGCAAGCAAGGGTAGAGTCAAGGAATCTTCATCTCAGGCTCACTACAGAGGTAGGAAGATTTCTCTAAAAATGAGAAATAAATCCTCCTCCAGATCTACTTATTAGAAGAGTTCTGCATCTCTTATGCTCTAAAGTTTAGGCTACTCAACACACCTGTTCCTGGGATGATCAAAGACCCGTTGAGGTACTCAACTCCAGACCTCAAAGATTAAGCATACTTTTACTTTGGCACCACCGGTAGGAGCAGGATCATCACAATCAAGTCATGAGAAGCATGAGACTCAGCAGGTACAACTCCGATACCAAAGTACAGGTGCCCCCCCCCACATACATTATCAGCATCAGCACAGTCCTCTGAGCTAATAATGGAAGTTCACAGAGACAAATCTCATCATGCTGACAAATACACCAATTTCAAAGACATCATCATTCTGTCAAATATGGGAACTTCCCTCTGATGTGAACCAATTCTTACAAGGGAGATTCTGCCACCACTGGTTTACAAACATTATGGACAAGACTATTCTCCTATTCCCTCTACCAGTTGTGGTCATTTCTCAAAAATGTTTCCATCAGCACCCTATCTTCATTACATAATCACAAGTAGTTTCAGAAATTATTAAAAAGGGGTTGCCGATGCCCTCCAGTTCCTGGTAGAGAAAGTCCAAGAGTCCTCCCACAAACATCTGGGCATTTTGCAGAGCATAGGATTGCCTAGTACAACACCCTGTCAATGAAGCCACTCTAGAGCCTGCTGAATTGGTGTGGCACATCTCAATAACATATTTATCCACTCCTAAAAGGGCAGAGAAAAAAATACTTTGTTCTTCCTAGGGGAATTTATTTTTTTTCCACTCATCCTGCCCCCATCTCCTAGTTTGTTTCAGGGAGTTACAAAGGAAAGTTGACAACATCATATCAAATTTTCTCTTCAGACAAGAAGGCCAAACACTAGGACTTTCTAGGCAGAAAAGTATTCATATCTACCATCCTCCAATTCTGTATAGTCAACTATTAGGAGCTATATGCAAAATATGGTTTCATCAGCAACTCCATATTTGTAAACAAACTCTCTCAAGAGGCCAAGGCAATTCTAAGCCCTGATGGAAAAGGATACACCGGAAGTCATATCTTCTCTTTAAGGCACAGTATGTATAGCAGATACAGCCTCCAGATCAATGGCAACTGCTACGTTCATGCAAGGGAGTTCTGGCTTCAATCCTTAGGTGTCTCCAGGGAAGTACAGTCAACAACAGAAGATTTAGTCATTGAAGAAGACAGATTATTTAGATTGATGAGGCCTTGGACTCTTTAAAAGGCTTGGGGACAAACCCCCATTTCCTGAGTATATACAGCCTAGCACCCAAAAGAAAATCAACAGGAAATGTTATATGTCTAGACCCACTGTGCAGCCTCTCTCACTAGAGAGTGTAGTAACTGTCATGAATGGGTCAAAGAATGGGATGAAACTAGAATACTGCTTCTCCTGCCTTGTCTTGCCAACAACTACCACCTAACAAAAGGCACTTTTCATGAAATTGCAAGATTCAGATATCTACCCAAAGTGAGATTCGTCCACATCAAATATCCAATCTGATGCCTGCCTACATCTGTTTTCTCATACACAAAGGACAACAGTGGATGGATGGGTCCTTAACACTATGCATTTTAGGCACACCATAACATTTCTCTTCACTCCCCTCCTTAATAACTTCCTTCCCTATCCCTTTACATGCACCAGTCTGACAATGGGATACAGTAACAGGAGGTAGACTTCCTATACATATGTGGAGCCACAGAACCATACCATCTCAGTGCTAGGATAAGGGATTATATTAAAAATATATCCTAATCCTCAAGAAGAATGGAGGAGTAAGACCCATATTAGACCTTCAGTACCTTATTCAGTATGGTCACTCTGGCATCGATAATGGGAAGGATAGTGGGGGACAGGGGAAAGCTTAAAATCTAACTAAAATATACTAAGAAGAGATTTACAAAATGTGCTTTTTCAAATAATTACAGAAACAGTATTGGAGGATTGGTCCATACACACTGGAGGCTCCATATCAGACTAGGTAGAAGTAATAACAAACTGAAGAGGCTGTCAGTTCCTTGGACTCTGGGAATGCAGCACAAGGAAAAGGATACAGACATGGAATAATGAACACTACTAGCAAGGATCTTCCAGTCTCAGGCACCTGATGTAGTAAATGCATACCCTCAGTGAATACAAAGAGACAAGCAACAGAAGAATATGATTTTACACTAGGATATATGTCTATTTAGTATTTATCTTGCAATCCTATCAAAATAATTAATCAAAATAATTTTCTGTTGTAAATTATATTTGATTAAAATACAAATAGATGTCACAGAACCCCAAGAACACAAACCACAAAATAGTCAAAACTTCCTTCAATAACATCAAAAAGAACACCCTTCCAAACAAACAAACAAACAAACAAACCAACCAACCAACCAACCAACCCTTCCCCTCAGAGCCACCTCTTTCACGACCTTCTCATGGGCCAAGAAATCTCCCCTAACTCAATCAGCGATCATTAGGACAGGGATCTCAAATACATAGGCCGTGGGCTGCATGCGGCCCCTAAAGTTACTTCCTGCGGCCTACAATGAGACTATTTTTACTGATATTTTGCAGTATTGTTGTTTGAAAAGGTTTTAGTGGTGCGGCCCTCGGCTAACATACTAGTCCTCATGCGGTCCTTCACTATTTCTCATGCGGCACTTGTGGCAATTTGAGTTTGAGATCCCTGCATTAGGATCTTAAACCATTTAGCTTGCCTCTGCCACAAGGCAGACACAATTTACCCTGTGAATACTCTTCTTCAATCAGAAAACATTATATTCAAAGAGGAAAAGAACTGTGCTTAAATCAAGAGGGTTGGCAAATCTGTTGTTATTCCTCTTGGCCAGGTTGTGTTTAATATACCCCAAATCTATTAGAAACTTCAGAATCTTTATTATTTTAGAAGATTACACTAACAACAACACTGAAATATTTTACTTTGTTAAATGATCTGAGGTACCAATTATTTTTAAACATCTATTTCTAGGCATTAGTTTCCACTGAATTCCATATAGTCGTACTCAAGTTAGCAGCAATATTTCACTATTGTAAGAATTAGCCATTGTAAGCCATGCATCTTTTGCTCTTTGCTGCCCTCTCATGTGTTTTCATATGTACTTTACTCGCTGCTATTCACTGATGGAATCACAGACACTAGAAAAGACAAAAGCCTCCTACCATTGGTTTACACTTAACTGGAAATTTGGCAGCCATCGACAGGAGTTATGCAAACTATGCAGAGTAGCATGTGTAACTCCCAATAACTTTGCAACTCATCTTCTATGCAGTGTCTTCACTGTACCACAACAATGGGAAACTGGTTCCCATTGACATAGCGCTGTGCCACTTGAGGGGATGGTTTTAAAGCATCAGTTTCCAGCTCATTAGAATGGGTCTCCACTGGCTGCTCAATTGATCCTGAGAGATCAATTTGATGATGGCGAATTTGCTGCCATCAATGAAGACCTGCCCTTAGATCATCCAGCACAATTCTCCTTCTATAAAACATAGTATAGTTTACGTCAACTTTAGCTTTAAAGTGACAAGACTTTTATCACTTCTGGGAGATTGGTTTACAGTTTAAGATGTAATTGTCAGGAAGACTGAGCCACAAGCTGCCCATGGGATTGGGCTGAGAACCAGTGATATAGCGTGATAGCATATATACAGAATGCAAAACTATTACACAGTTGTTTTGTAGAAATAGTTTGGTTTCACATTTCAAGGCTGATAATCATTTGTTCAGTTACTGTGCTCGAGTCTAACAGTCATATTCTTCAATGAGGGAAAATCATATTGTTTCAGGTATTTCTATATCATCATTTAATTTGGTGGGTGTTTTTTCTCAAGATGCTAAGTATTTCTAGAGATATTCCAGTCTATAATCTTTGGAGATAGAGAGCTTTATATATAATTTAGTGTGGAGGGACAGTATATTACCTAACAGGTTTGGAATTTGTGGAGATGTGATTTCTAGAACTGGGTATATTTCTTCTGTGACAACTTCACAATATACTCTTATTATGTACATTTCCATCTCATTTGTTTTAATATTTCCATTTCTGATTTGCATCTGCAGCCTTTTTTTTTTAAATGCAGCTGCAGTAATTTCTGAAAGGGCTTAATATGTGTGAAAGTGTATATTTGGTTTAATTTTATTTATTTTTGATTTGTCATATTAAAAAATTGCCTGTCCCAGGCTCTAAGCAGTCTGATGAACTATTTATGAACAAATCTATAATAATAAAGTAAAACAATGTAAAACACTGGTGGATTCTGCCTCACAGCTATTCAGCAAGATGGCATTAGAGGAGAAAATCCTCCACTCCTTCAGCCCTCCCAAGATGACTCTCCCTTCAAATACATCCACTCTGCAAGCTATTCTGGAGCAATGATGGTTGGTGAGGGAGTTAATTCCAAAGTCAAAGGGATCTCATGGAGAAAGACCTGGGAGCAGAGCTCTCATTCAGACAGATCCATGCTTTGCAGCTGCAGCAGTAGGATTTGGGAAAGTAGTCTTTTCTGTAGGCAGATCTCAGGTCATTTAGGGCCTCATGGGTCAAAACCAACACCTTAGACTCCACCTGGAAAATGATAAGCAGTCAGTGCAAATCATAGAGCACTGATGTGTCATGTGACTTGCAAGAATCTTCTCTGAACATGCAGGAAGCCACATTCTGCACTGGCTGGACTCAAGGTGCTGATCCAAGTAAAGCACATTGCCCAACTTCAACGAGGAGTAACAAAAAACATGTATTTACAATAGTAAAGTTTTAATTTACTAGGTTTGAAAATATTTTATTTCACTCATATTTTTACAATTATAGTTAAGTTCACAGGGCTTTTAGTGATGTTAAACCATGCGTCCTCATTTTGAATAGATTCATAGATATTTTATGGCTTCTCTTAATAATTTCATATAGCCTTGTGCCATACACGTAAGGGAGACAGATGTGGGTAATTTCTTCATGGAACATTTAAAATTGGCATGGTGTTGTGATTGTAACAATGATTATATTTTTCTCGTAAATGAAAAGATATGAGTGTGTTTGTGTTACATATATGGGGCATCATTTTCATGCTAAGGCCCTTTTACACTGTTCTGGCAGCATTGCAAAGGGACCTTACAGTGATTGTAAACTACATTTAAGATTATTTGAAAACTCTTTTCATTGCCAGAATGATGTAAATGAAAATCAGGCCCTTGTTCTGTGGTTTCCTGTTAAATCAGGCTTCATCTAGTAGCATAAGCAAGATACTTGGTGTTATTGTGGGCACTGCAAATTTAGCGTTTTGGACTGATGTACAAATCTTCTGCATGCAAAAGTTTTCTTTTGCTTTTGTTGCATGCAAAGACAACTGCCAAACTGACCTCACAAACAGTGATTAGTGGTTTAAGGATGGTGGAGGATCCTTTCTGAACTCACTGGGAGGTTCCCCATGCAAGTAAATGTCTATTTTGATATGAAGTATCTTTTAGGAAAGTGTCCTTTATACTACCTGCAGAGTTTATGCAAATTAACACCCAGACTGTGGCTCCCTGCTAGAGATCTGACATGTTGGTATTGAAGACAGCAGACATATTTGCTTTACTGTATGAATGAAGCGATGCATCCTGGCGATACAGAAAGTTTTCAGGAATTTTGTTTTTGAATGTCATAGCTGTTGAGATATTGCATGAAATTGACTTGATAATTCAGCTGCACTTATTTGTCCTTGCAGCCTGTATGAAAGAGGTTATCCAGGGGTTAATTGGGTTATTTAGAGTATGATGTGTTAGAATCATGCTCTACTTCTCCCTATTTCTTGTTTTTTAGTGTGCCACCCCACACACTCTGTTTGTATACAGTTAAATAAAATAGCACATTCCCAGACTACAGCACTGAACATAAAATGTGTTTCTTGTGTACTGAGCAGTCAGTTTACAGAAGAGCCTAATCAAAGTGCCATCATTTTATGTTCTGACCCAGAATGTCTTAATTTCCAAAATGTATACATATGAATTTAATTTAGAAATGCAAATATTAGAAAGATGGCTGCTTACCTTTAACTGTTGTTCTCTGAGATGTGTTGCTCATGTCCTTTCTTAACATATGCGTATGCACACCTGCATATATGGTCACCAGAGACTTTTTTCCCTTTATCAGTAGCAATAGACCCAGCTCAGGCACTTCCTGGAGTCCTACGTCCATGTCACGGTATAACAGGCACCCCTGGGTTTACGCTTACTCAGTTCCTTCTTTCTACTAACTCCAAAAGCGGGGACGGCAGGCAGGTGTATAATGGAAATGAGCAACAGGTCTTGGAGAATGACAATTACAGGTAAGCAACCATCTTTCTCCTTTGAATGCTTGCTCATGTCCATTCTTAACACAGGTGAATCACAAGCCTTATTTTGGATGGTGGCTGGAGTTAATGATGAGTAGATTTGAGCACCACTCTACCGAAGGACGCGTCGTCCCTGGCTTGCTAGATGATGGAGCAATGGGTGGTGAAAGTGTGCATCGAGGACCAAATAGCAGCCTTACAGATGTGACACCAGGACTTGTGCCAGAAATGCCGTGGAGGAGGCCTGGGCCCTAGTGGAGTGGGTTGTTATTGGGCCTGGAAAGGGCACCTTCACTAGGTTATAACAGTGTCTAATACAATCAGCAATCCAGGATGAAATGCGCTGGGAAGCGTTTGGGAGTCCTTTCATTCTGTATGCCACAGCTATGAAAAGTTGTGTGGATTTACAAAACAGTTTTGTGTGTTTGATGTAACAGGCCAGGGCCTGATGTACATCCAGGGTGTACTACTTTCATTCTCGTCAGACTTGTGGGGTTTTGGGGATAAAACCAGTAGAAAAATGTCCTGGTTGTAGTGGAAGGGTGTCATGACATTAGGGAGAAAGGGTGGGTGCAGTCTCAGTTGCACCTTGTCCTTGAAAAATATCATGTATGTTGGTTCTAAGGTCAGACCCCTGAGTTCTGAAACCCTTCTTGCCAATGTTGCTGCCACGAGGAAAGCTACCTTCCACAACAAGAGGAGAAGGGGACAAGAGGCCAAAGGTTTGAATGTATGTCCTGTGAGTCTGTTGAGGTTTAAGTTTAGGTCCCAGGGCAGAAGTGAGTTTTTGATCTGGGGGAACAAACATTTGACACCTTTGATGAAGTGGACTGACATGAAGTGAGAGAAAACAGGTCTGCCTTGGAGGGGCTAATGGAAAGCTGAAATGACCAACAGATGGACCTAGAGGGACGCCAGAGAGACCTTACTGCTTCAGAAAAAGCAGGTATTCAAGGATGATTTGAATAGGAGATATTGTGGGTGACATGGCTTGCGACTGAACCCGAATGGTAAAGTGTTTCCACTTAGCCACGTACAAGCGTTGAGAAAAGGGCTTTCTGCTTCCCAGCAGGTTTTCTTTGACTTAAAGTGAACAGGCCCGCTTTTCTACATTCAGCCACAGAATCTCCAGGCTGTAAGATGTAGCAATGGTAAGTCAGGGTGGAGCAGTCTCCCAAAGTCCTGAGACAGGAGGTCTAGGTGAACTGGGAGCTCCCAAGAAGGGGGTACCAACATCTCCATTAGTATTGAGAAACATGACAGGCAGGGTCAGGCTGCAATGATTAGAAGCATGTCTCCTCTGTCACGCTTTATTTTTAATGCAACGCTGAGCATGAATGGTATTGGGGAAGAAGCATGTAGCAGGCTCCCCGACCATGATATCAGAAAGGCATCTGATAGGTACCTGGACCCGCCTTCACTGCCTCAAAGAGAGCAGAACTGAGGGCACTTCCTGTTCCAGCAACTGGCGAACAAGTCCACTTGGGGATATCCCCACTTCTTGAAGATCGAAACGGCTATCTCCGGATGGAATGACCAATGCAGGGGTAGAAAGCACCTGCTGAGGAGATCTGCCTCCTTGTTTCAAGCCCGTTAGGTGAAAGACTGTCAGATGGAAAGCGTGCTTCACCACCAAATCCCAAAGTCAAATGGCTTCCAAGCAGAAGAAGGACGAGCGGACTCCCCTTTTTGTTTATATAGTACATGGCTGCTGTGCTGTCTGTCAGAACATGTACTACCATTCCAGTGAGATAGTGAAGGAAGACCCTGCATGCTAGCCGAACTGCTCACAGCTCTTTGACATTTATGTACAGCTGTCTGTCTCTCTGCATCCAAAGGCTTTGCGTGCACACCCCCGTGCTGAGGTGGGCTCCCTACTCTACATCCAGTGCATTTGAAATTAGGGTTAGGGAAGGATTCTCCTCCACAAAAAAGACTCCCTACAGGACAGCTAAGGGATCTTTCCACGAATTGAGAAGTGCAAGGACATGTTGTGGGGACTGTGACCACTTGTCCAGGGGGTGGAACATGAGGGCATAAACCATCACCATCCAAGACTGGAAGGGCCACAGTTTAAGCCAAACCAGGGAAGGGATGATGGAAGAAAGGGACACTATAAAAATTTTTTGTTTTTTATGTGTTTGTTGAGTTTTGGATGTCCAGGATAGCTCTGAGATTTCCATTGGGTTTGGGAACCTAGAAGTAGCAAGAGTACAATCCCCTCCCTTCTTGGTCGGGTGGAAATGATGCTATTGATCCCAGGGGTAAGAGTGATCACACCTCCCTGACTAGGCAATGTTTGTGAGTAGACTCCCTGGGAGGGGATGAAAGGGGAGGCAAATTGGGGGGAACTGAAAAGAATTGGATCGAATCGCCCTTCTTGATGGCATTGAGCACGCAGCAGACCATGGTTATTTGGGACCAATGTTATGAGAAATGAGAAAGATGATGTAGAAAAGGAGGGGAAGGAGCCTGGGGAATGGCTGGGCAGCTGTCTGCAAACACACCCTCAAAAGGGGCGCTTGGAATTATTGGGGTGTTTCAAGTCGCTTTGGTGCAGGGTTCCTAAACTGGAACCTGCATAGGACCAATGCCTCCCAAAATTTCTATTTCTGTCATTTTGTCTCTATATAGGTAATCTTTGCAGCTGAGGCCTGAAATGTGGAGTGGGAGGAGGTCTGAAAGGATGACAGGCTTTTTGTGGGATGTAAAGGCCCAATGACTTTAAGGTCACCCTAGAGTCCTTTAGTCCATGAAGCTTATCATCTGTCTTTTCTGAAAACAGTTTTGGACCGTTGAAAGGCAGGTCCTGGATTGTTTGCTGAACCTCTTGGGATAGACTGGAGGCTCGTAACTAGGACGAGCATCTCATACATATTGTGGAGGACACAGATCAACTCGCCAAATCTGCTGAGTCATATGTCATTTGGGGGACCTCCCTAGCAACTGCGAGTCCTTCCACCGGCAAGGTTGCAAAGTCGGCTTTGTGTTCCTGGGGAAGCAAGTCCCTGAAATGTTGAAAGGAATCCCAGAAATTGTAGTTGTATCTTCTGAAAAGGGCTTGGTGGTTAGCCACTCAGAAGTGCAGGCTTGCTGAGGAACAAACTTTTCTTCCAAATAAATCAAGTTTTTTGGATTCCTTATTTTTAGGGCTAGAAGCTGGTTGGCCTTGCCTGCCTCTTTGGTTGACAGCGTCAACGAGCAGAGTACTCGGAGCTGGATGGGTAAAGAGGTACTCAAAGTCTTCAGCTGTGATGAAATACCTCCTTTTGGCAATCTTAGAAGTGGGTGGGATCGAGGATGGGGCTTGCCATAAGGCCTTGACAATTTTAAGTAGCTCTTCATGTACAGCGAGGGCTATTTGTGAAAGTACTGAGGCCGCAAAGACATTAAACAGGCCATTCGAGGCCTCCTTTAGCTCCTCAGCCTTTTAGCTCAAATTAGGAGACACTCAATTAAGTAATTCCTGGTATACTTTGAAATCATCCAGGGGTATGGCTGGGGTTTGTCAGGGGACAAAGAAGAAGATTGAGGCGGAACTTCAGGTCTCTCTTCTTGTAGGTAGTCTGTGTCCTTTGAGATACCCTCCTGTGGATCTGAGTTCTCTGTATCCGACAGCTGGCCACACTGCGTGGTAGGAGGGGCTTATCTGACCCCTAGTGATTGACCCGACTGTGGTCCTAGTCCCATGGGAAAGGACCAAGGGATTCAATAAAGCCATTGGGCCAACCATTATCCTTGTGCCCAAGGTCCCAGAGGGGCGGTGATCGGTGCAGAATGTTTTCTAGGATATTTTGACTGAAGTTTGTACACCGAGGGGGGACCAACTACTCAACTGTGAAGAGCGGTGCAGAAGGTCCTGGGTTCAATTCCCAGGGGGTTGGACTTGATGATCTCATGAGGTCCCTTCCAGCCCTATGATATGACTAGCAGATTTATGACTAGCGGCCAGTGCATTTAAGATGCTGAGTATCTGACTCCTTTCTGGCAGCATGGCATCACAGAGGCTGGGAAGATGACAAACTGTAGTATCAGTGGCCGCGGTGCTGCTTGTAGCCAGAGTGGTCTGGGGAGCTGCAGTGTGTGGAGCAATGCCGTGGCACCAAGGACTTCCTTGTCCTTTTCCTTCCAGGTGGTTCAGCATCCGATGGCAACTGGGTTCTGCAACCCCTTCATGGGGGCTAACTCAACAGTACTGAAGAATGAATGGTCTCTGATAAAGAACCCCCAGAGCGGAGTTGGGGGTGGCATTTGGAGCCTGTGGAGAGGCTCTGCACCAATGTCTGAGAGCAGTGCTGAGGGGATTTCCCTGGTGAGTCGACTTGGGTTGACATTCTGGGCTCTGTCCATTCTAGGGACTCTGACAACTATATCGGGGGGCTCCCAATGATAGTTTGCCCTTTGCAGTCTGAGTTCTGCCTGATCCCTAATGAGGTGGACTGGGAAGGTCCAAGAGGGCCTTAGAGGCATGGAGGCCCTCTGGTGTCAAAAGGGCCGGGAATGGAAGAGGCACCTGCACGCTCCCAGGAGTCGGGGGTAGAGCTCTGAGAGGGGACGCATGTCTTGGGGCTGGATTGAGGCCACCTAGTGCTGAAGTGGTCAAAGTTGACCCTTGGCCACCATGTTCTTTGGAAAGCTCTAGTTGTTCCACAGGATGCTTCTTAACCTTCTTTTTAGGTGAAGAGCTCTGGTACCAGGGTGGATGCAGAGCCAGAGCAGAGGAGCCCATGACCAAGGAAGCCAGCACTGGTGCTGATTGTGTGTGGTGCACCGATGTGGTGCTCGTGCTGAGGGGGTTGTTATGGCTTCTGATGGTAGCTTGAGTGGCTGTGGCTACTGTTTAAGGGAAAAAAGTCTCCAATGACCATGCATGCACGTGTGCATACACCTATGTTAAGAATGGACATGAGCAAGCACTCAAAAGTGAACTACCAAAATAAAATAAATGGTAGAACATTTACTCAATTTTTCTTTAGTCTTATGCAGACTCTCAAAACCTGATCCTCTTCTTGTAGCCCTGAGGATTTTTGTGATAATGAAAATGTTGGTTAATTTTTATTAGCAATTATTAAATATCATGAACCTAACATCATTCTACATGGACCTACTTGCCTGGAAAGTATGGCCCACTGTGAGAAGAAAACTCTTTCTGGCCTTCCTCTGGGCTCAGAGGGAGAAAAGTAACATTTTACTCAAGACATACAAAGAAATAATTCTCAGTGGCCACGTGGAAAGCAGAATTACCTCATTCCAGTTAATGCATTTTTCCCTATGTGTTTCCCAAAAGTGAATTTCTATAATTAAACAACAGTTCCTTTTGACCTCAATGCAGAAACTTTTTACTCCCTTTCGTATTTCCTTTGCACTCTTTCCTCACCCTTCCCTCCCCATATCTTTCACCAGGCTGTCCTTTACACCCTCTTCACATTCTGGGATCCTCCCTCTCCTCATTTAGATCCTTCCTGAGAACACCCTTTTTCCCCACAGGAAGCCTATCAACCTTAATCTACCCTCCAAAGTGCTTATTTACTTTAGCAACAATGTCTCTTCCAGTCATCGAGTTTATTAAACTTATGTCATGTGCCCTCAGGTTCCTGGTGGCAGCGTTAACAGTGCTCACTGTAGTGCTGTGATGAATGTTTCACTAGTCTGGTACTCCGCTTGTCTGATCGTCTGAATATTTAGAGCACCAAAAAGCAGCACTGAACAGGAAGACTTTCCAGCAGTAAGGAAGCCAGACAGACAGCAGTTCAAAATCCTCTGACAAGAGGCAAAGGGGCATGGTGGCGCCAGAAAAGAATTACGTTTTTAATTGTAGTGAGAAAGCAGGATAAAGGCTTGTATCACTATTTCTCCCTCAATGCACTGCCTTGGTGTAACATGCATTTTCAAGATTTTATATGGCCCAGGAAGAGAAATATGCACACTTGTGTGCTTAGTCATGAAGTCTGTTACAATGGAATTAATAATATCAAATACAGCATTACAGTTAGGGATGGGCAAACCAGTTCAGGCGAAATATCATCCAGATTCAACCCTTACTCATCAGTCAAAGTGAATCCTAATCCTTTTCATGGTTCACAGTGGTTTGATTCTTTTCCCAACCCTTAAAGCACTGGTTCCCAACCTTTTTAAGGTTGGAACCCCTTTTTAAGTGGAAAATTTTTTGCAGCCCCCTGGCCATAGGTGGGATGCTGTTGCACCACCAGGGGAAGAATCCAGTCCACATGCCAGCAGAATCTGGCCAGTGCTGCTCTGGTGGCACTGCCGGGACCAGCTCGCAAGCTGAGCTGCCGCAGTCATGGCTCTGGGGAGTGGGGCCGCTGTGGCTATGGCCCCTTCCCCTGCCCTTGCCGGGGACAACCGCTCCCACAGCCATGGCCCTCTCTCCCTCGCCTTGCCGGTGAGCAGGGCCACTGTGGCTATGACCCCTGTCAGCCTCTGCAAGGGAGCAGAGCTAAGCTGCTGGGCCAGCGAGAGGCAGCACCACCACAATAGCCCCCAGGCAGCCCCTGCAGGGGAATGGAGCCAAGCCGGTGCTGGCATCAGTGAGCGGCGGCACTGCCCCCCACACCCTAGGACCCAACCCTGGTGGGGAGCATTGGGGCCGCAGCTGGGTTCTGGCCCTGGTGGGGAGCAGTGCCGCAGATCCCCTGGAACACACCTGTGGACCCCAGGTTGGGAACCACTGCCTTAAAGTATTTCACCTTTTGCATCCTACCACCCAGACCCAGAACCACCCAGTTTAATATATAGGTTGGGCATGGCAGATCTGATCGTCTTTATGGTGGATCATGTTAACATTAAATGAGAGTAAACTATCTCTACACTTCACTGTTCTCTACTGTTGCTCCCTTTACATTTCATGACGCAGAAAAGATTTCTAGTTTAGTTGCCCTCTCGAATGCTTGTGTCTTACAGGCTTTCACACTTCCAATGACATATTGCTTCTGACATGCATTCTGGTGATTAACTAAAGGGAAACCTCCAGATTCATAGGAAATTTAAAGAGAGTAACAACGGCATCCAACAGAGAGTATGCTGGGGACTGCCATCTGGTCAAATATTCCTGCTGGAGGAAAGATGGCACTGAACATACCCTAGCAGAGGAGCCTTGTAGGGTGCACAGGCAGGCTCAGGTGCACATCTGCTTAAATTATAATCACATTCCAGGGTGCAATCCAGGCAAGTAGGAAGCTATGTCATCACCTGCTCTGCAACCTTGTCTGCCTCACCTTCCTGCAACCTTTGCTGCTGTAGCTCCCAAACCAGGCACCTCAAACAGCATGCAGGTCACACCCTGAGTGTCTATGTATAGCTGCAGCATGAGGGCAACACTCCAATCACATCCTAGCTTCCAGCTGCCTTGGATACTACCTAGGGGATGATCCCAACACACTTCCAATTCTGAGTATTTTCCCCCAAATGTGTGTTTTATTCTTTCCAGCTCTCTCCTGGACCACTGAGATATTAAAGGTCTGCTATCTCTGTAAGGAGTCAATCTCTAACAGTTTTCTACTTTAATTGGAGTTACCAAACAGTTCAGCTGCAATTGAATGCTGGATTAGTTTTGATTAAAAAAATAAAATGTTTTTAACTACAAAGAAATTGATTTAGGTGAGTACAAGTATAAGGTATTTAAATCAGAAATGGTTACAAGAGAAAGAAAGATAAGACACTTCCTAGTAACTAAAACTTAACAAACTAGACCTTGTTCAAGATAAAATCTTTACCAAATGCTCCCAACAACATGGCTGATCAAATTCTTAGCTCATGCTGTCTCCCTAAAGTCAAGGACTGGTTTCTTTGTCTTCCTAGAGAGCGAGTGAGAGTGAGTTAGTGAGAGAAAGAAAGAGAGAATGCTTAAACTATTTCTTGACCCTCACCTTCACGCTCTGAAATGCATTTTCCTGAATGTTAGCTCTAGATACAATTTCTTTCCCACTCTGAGGACAGAGACATGGAGTGTCATGGTGAAACAGTCTCCATGTTTTTTAAAATACAGATTGATCCATCTTGTCTACCTCCCTTTGCCAAAATATGGCCACTTGAATGATTGCTGATCTACTGTGATGGCATGTGGTTGGAGCAATTAGCTTGTCCTGTTTCTTAGAAGAAAAGGTTGACTCTCTTCCTCACACTTGTCCGGTAAATACATTTCAGCCATAATTTCAGCTTATGTTCATAAGTTTACACATAATATTGCTACACACATTTCACCATGATATTACTGAGCAGTGAGTTATCATTTTGATACCTCACAAGGCATATTTTGTACATATTTTGATTATTTGTACAGAATATGTATAGGCTGTGAAAACAAGGGAGCTTTTGGTAACATTTATCAATTATTTTATTTGATTTTATTATTACAAATTTTTCTATGACCCAGACTTCATTCTGAAGTCACGAATCTATGTAAAGGATATCTATGTTAAAGACAGCAGAATCTGGGTAACTCAAGTGTGAAAAACAGGGAAATCCTGCAACTAAAAATAAGCAAAATAGCCATCAATAATTTAAATGGCTTATGGCTGGTAGCATGAAACCATCCAGATATTACCTCTTCAGGGAATGTAGTAACAAAGATGATCGTTACAGTTGTCATGGGGAACAGTTATAATTAATGAACAATCTCCAATGTTTTCCTCATTTATATAATTACCATGCATTTAAGAAATATTACAAAAGAACCTTAACTGTCAATGATTTTCAACCTGTAAAGAAGTGGATTTTAAAAAGCCTAAAAGCAGAAAGAAACCTGTTCAATCTAACTTTGAACCACATGGGTTAAGCAGAAAGCAAAGCTGCACAAAACTTGTAATAAAATCACAGATGAGTTGCGCGTTTGCAGAACCAGTGAACATCAGGCTGACTTCCAAGTACTAAGGAGGCATTTATGTGTTATGAAGGAAACCCTGCAGAACACAGCAATGTTACATTATTTTAACCCTAAACCAGGTCAGACTTAGTGGTTTTGGCTGAGCTTCACTTCAAATATCAGGATGTACTCAATCTCTGAACTCAAACCCATCTGAACAAAACAAACAAATAAAAAATGTTGAACAGGAAGCATAGGCTCCCAAGACACTTGCAAACTTCTGAAAACTTTTCCCTGTTTATGCTGGGTATTAAATCATACTAAGACATTGGCTCAAATACCTGTAGAATTCCAGTTTCCGATTAGTAGGTCAGGGTGTTGCCTGTGCCAGCTCCCTCTACTACATGTCACCGAAGCAATTTACCAATAGGCAGTATTACCATATAGTCGCATACAGGTATATGCATAAAAAGTGGATGACAAAGGATCTTGATATACTGAAATTTCCACTACCTCAAATACAAAGTTTGGGAGTGAACTCACATTAACACCAAGGGGGTGGGGGGAGGGAGAGGACTATACATAAATCTAAATGGCTGGAAAGAACTAATTTGTTATTTGTAGTAAAAATTAGCCAAATCCTTTTCTTAATAAAATACTTATGGATATAAAAGACTATTGTATTTTTATTTCAAATGTTATATCTTTTCAATTATATTTTGATATCAATAATTTATTCAGATTCAGAAGATCATTATCCTTTCAATTTATGCTCATATTAGTCTTTCTTACCTGTTATAGTTGCTTTATTGATGGATGGTTGGTTACACATGGGTGACCGTCTGACAATAGAGAAAAAAAGACAAACTTATCAGGTTAGCATATTCGTGCATTCTTTAAACCATTTGTTTGAAAACATTTTTTATTTGAGATATTATTTTGGGTTAGAATGTATAGAAATCAACAAAAATAGCTTATCTGTTATACTTATTTCTTTCTGATGAACAGAGTTCACAAATGAACTTAACATTGCTTCACAGCTTGTGAGTACCAGCATGGGAAGTTTTCAGGTACTGAAAAATTGTGCTTAAAAACAGTTACCATTTATTTATAGTCAAATGGAGCTGTAGCATAATTTGGCCAGGCCCAGATTGTTATCTATCACAATCGTTCTAACAATACTATTGCAGGCCAAACAATACCAGGCGTACACACTTGTACATGCATTAAACAATTACAGCTTTTCATTTATCAAACAATAAAACTTTACATTAATAGAATCATGGAATCATAGGACTGGAAAGAACCTCATCAGGTTATCTAGTCCAAGCCCCTGTTAAAAGCAAGACCACTCTTACTAAGTCATCCCAACCAGGGTTTTGTCTAAGCAGCCCATAAATATTTCCAAAAATGGAGATTCCACCACCTCCCTAGGTAACCCATTCCCAGGGTCATCCCTAAGGCCGGGGGGTGGGGGCGAGAGGGGCGATCGCCCTTGGCCCTGTGGTTCTGTGTGCCCTGCACTGTCCTGCTCTGAGCCGCTTCCCTGCAGTGCTGTCCCCTGCCTCCTCCCTGGTGCCTTTGGTGTGGAGCCGAAGGCAGGGGGAAGGGGTGGGGACCAGGAGAGTGCAACTGGCCTCTGCTTGGGGCTGGCCTGCCCTGCCTGCAGGACCAGGAACAACCGGCCCAGGGAGGAGTGGGTCGGCCCATAGGCCGGTGCCGCTCTCCCACCCCTCCCCTGGTCCAGCCGTTCCTTCCTTGGGGTAGGGAGGGCCGGGCCTGTGGCAGGGCAGGAGAGCAAAACCCAGCCCCCCGACCTGCCCACTCCACCCCAAGGGGCAAACTGACTGGCTCAGGGGAGGGGCAGGTATGCAGGGCCAACCTCTGTGCCAGCCCTCCCTCTCCCTGTGTGGGGAGATGCATGGACGGGGCCCCCACAGGCCCATTGCCCTGGGCCCCGCAATCCCCCTGGGACGGCCCTGCCCATTCCAATGCTTCACCACCCTCCTAGGGAAAAAGTTTTTCCTAATATCCAATCTCAATCACCCCAGCTGCAACTTGAAACTACTGATCCTTGTTCTGTCCTCTGTTACTACTGACAATAGCCTAGCTCCCTCCTCTTTGGAGCACCCCTTCAAGTAGTTGAAGGCTGCTATCAAATCCCTCCTTGGTCTTTTCTTTTGCAGACTAAAAAAGCCTAGTTCCTTCAGTCTCTCCTTGTAAATCATGTGTCCCAACGCCCTAATCATTTTCATAGTCTTCCACTCGACTCTCTCTAATTTGTCCACATTCTTTCTGTAGTGTGGAGCCCAAAACTGGACACAGTATTCCAGATGTGGCCTCATCAGACCCAAATAGAGGGGAATAATCACATCCCTCAATCTGCTGGCAACACTCCACTCCACTCCAATGTGTCATTGGCCTTTCTGGCAACAAGACCACATTGTTGACTCTCATACAGCTTCCCATCCACCATAACACCCAGGTCCTTTTCTTCAGTACTGTTACTTAGTTGATCGGTCCCCAGCCTATAGCAGTACATGGTAGTTTTCTGTCATAAGTGTACTTTTCCTTGTTGAACCTCGTTAAACTGTAAAATATTTATGATGATTGCAATGAATCCATATGCAATCCCCATTTGCAATGACATGCTAGTGCAGTGATTTTCAAACTTTAGCAAGTTGAGACATACTTGGTGGCATATCATGACCATACAGGACGCATCAGCCCACCCCACCAGGCCAAAGCCAGCCATCTCCCATCTGTCCATGACACACTTACTGCTGCGTGGCAACACAGTAATGTGTCCCAACACAGTGGTTGAGAACCACTGTGCTAGTGGATTCTATGGAGCTTATTAGAACTCCAGGAGACCTGGAGTGAAACCTGAGGCCCATGGAAGTCAGTGATTTATACTGATTTTAATGAAGGCAGAATTTTATCCTGTTTTGGAAATTTGAAGGGCTGACCATGACATTAATTTAACCCTTAGTCTCCTTGGCTGCACAATGGGGGTAAATATGGAAAGAAGGATACGTATTCGCCAGAATGACTTCGTTCATTATGAACCTGGACTTAAAAGGAAAATGGACATGGGTGTAACTGAGGCAGACTTCAGCCCATAGTTTCTAGGTATATCCAACAAGAGTTCAGCCTGTGAATAATTCCATACCCATTCAGCAAAGCACTTAAATAATTACTTAAATTTAAGCATGTGAATAGTCCAACTAATGCCACTTAAACATAGGCTTACGTGTTCTACAAATATGGTTTAGCAGAACAATGAGAAATGGTGAAGCAGTAAAGGTAGTGAATAAACCTGAAAGGGAAGTTTACAAAAAGTTCCTTTATAAAAAGGTAATATTTGCCAAAAAAAAAAAAAATAAAGCTAAAAATATTGTCAAGGTCTTCAAGAACTACAGTGCAGTAATTTCAGACATTTATGAATTAATTCCTTTGATAAAAAGGAGTCTTGTAGCACTGAAAGATGAACACATTTATTTAATGCATGAGCTTTCACGGGAGAAAATCCCACTTCGTCAGACGCTTTGAAGATTGGGGAACTTACACAATAGGAAGAAATGAGTGCAGGGAAGTGCAAGTCATGGGAACAGGTCACACTGTAACAGCAAATCAAAGCAGCTGTAAAGATTCAAACACTGGAAAACAACATAGAGAGGAAGATGAGGTAAGATCACCTGCATTTATTTCCTCCCATTCTGTAAGTTCCCCCATCTTCAAAGCATCTGACGAAGTGGAATTTTCTCCCACAAAAGCTATTGCAGTATATAAATCTGTTAGTCTTTAAGTGCCACAGGACTCCTTCTTTGTTTTACTGAACTAGACTAACACGGCTGCCCCTTCGGAATTTCATCTTTCGTAGCTGCCATTCTTCTTTTTTGCAACATATAGAAACTGACCCCTAGAGCGTTATTTTGCAGACCTTCTGTCCTACTTTCCCACAGTAACTGGGATGAGTATAGGGCAGATTTTCTGACTTGATACTACTTGTAGGTAGCACATAGGAAACAGAAATGTCCGTTAACTCACCTACTGGGGATACCCTCACTGAAGAGGAGCCTCCAGGAGGCATACAGCTGACAGTACCAACTGCTCCTCTGGTGCAGGTATCATGGGAAGGAGACAGAGTACAATGCATTCCAATAATGCAAAAACAATGAGAGTCCTCTGGCACCTTAAAGACTAACAGATTTCTTTGGGCATAAGCTTTTATGCGCTCCAACCCACAGCGTCAGATGCATCTTATGCCCTAAGAAATCTGTTAGTCTTTAAGGTGCCATGAGAGTCTCGTTTATGCTGTACATAGACTAACACGGCTACCCCTCTAGAAATTTTCACTCCAGTAATGGTCTACCAGGAAACCATATGCTAGCTGCTGCCCGTTAGAGCTGCCCCCAGGATGTTTTAAAATGATCCAGAGCTGCAAAGATTTATTAGCTGTAAGCAGCTCACCAACAAACTCCACACATTGCTGTAGCAAGTAAAAGCTTGAAATCTGCCTTTGTATCAGTAATCATTTTGAGAGAGCATACTTTAACTTGTATTTCTAAAAACTATAATGAGTTCACACCTTCAAAGTCCTCAGAGAGATCCCATAAACCTCATTAAATATTATAAAACCCTGATCCATTCCCTTAGCAAGATCCATCCTGTATACTGAATAACACAGTGGATCTATGGAAAAAATAGTATATGACCCTGTAATTACAGACTGAAGATCACTGTGAAATGTGTGTTGTCAGGTGTTGGCCAAATTTATGTTGTTCCAGGGTACATCTCGCCCAATGATTAAAGTACAATTTGATGGGCCCCAGCACCCTCCTAATCTCCAGGCCCCCTTCCCATATTGTCCAGGCCCCCCTTCATGCATGTGCGGGCCACAGCCCAGGTAAGCATTTGCAACCACTTCTCAGTACCTCCATTACCCACCTCCATCCACCCAGAGACACCCACTTCAGCCTCCTCCAAGCCCTATTCACCCATTGCTGCTCCACACCACCCTCATTCCACAGACACCCACACTAGCCTCTGCCACCCACTCCCATCTGCCCAGAGATATTCACCCCAGCATCCCCCACCAACCACATTATCTGCATATACACCCACACCAACCTCCCATGCCCAGCCCCACCCACCTGAGCCTTCTCACTCACCCCAATACCCCTAAAAGACTCCCACTTCAGTCTCTTCTGCCCATTCCCATTCCTCCCAGTGACTCCCACCCCAGCCTACCCCCCTTATCTCATTACCACAGAGACAAAAACCCAAGCCCCCCAATCATACTCGAATCATCCACCCCAGCTTTCCCCAACCAACCCATGCCCCCCAGAGACTTCCACCCCAGCCTCCTCTACTTACCCCATTACCGAAGAAACAAGGACCCCAGCATCTCCACCCATCCCATTTCCCCCAGAGACATGCACCACAGATCTCCCCAACAAACCCCATGCCCCCAAAACACAAATCCTAGCCTCCCCCATTTACCCTATCCATCCACTCCAAAAGCTTCCACCCTCCCCATCCCCTAAATACAAACACCTCCCCCCTGCCAGCTTCACCCCCTCCCCTCTATACCCCCAGCCTTCTCCTGCCCACTTCATTTCCCAAATATTCCCAGCCTCCCCATCACCTGCTTACCTAACTTCTTCCCCTCTATTTAGCCCCAGCCTCCCCTTGCCCCCCACCCCTTAAATACACCCAGCCTCCCCCTACCAGCCTAAACCCCTCCTCTCTACAGCCCCAGCCTCCCTGCCCTCCTCTCTGACCAGATCATAGGACCCCTTCTGGCTCCCCTTCACCTGCTTTAGGCTCCCTGGCCTCCGGAGCAGTGGCCAGGGGCTGGAGCTCATCTGGCCAGGCACTCTCTAGTGGCGAGGCTGTAGCTGCTCCTGCTGCCCTGGTTTGGGCTGGTTCAGCTTCTGGGGCTGGTGGGGCCTGCCACCGGGAATAGCTGCTGGGGACCTGCCTACCCATCCTAACCACCACCATCCCACCCTGGGCCCCCTTACCTGGCAGCCAGAGTGGCTACCTTGCAGGCTGTTGCTCCTGCCTTGAGAATGGGGCAGGAGATTTAAAAACTCTCAGGCCCAACCTGGAGCAGCTTCCTGCCGGCCAAAAGACTGTGTCTTCTGGCTGGGTAGGGGCCGCGCCTGCTGGCTGTGCATGGGCCCAGCAGCAACCTCTAAAATAGGGCATCCAGGGCTTTGCCCCAGTTGTCCTGGCCTAGTTATGGCCCTCCAGCCTGGATTTGGCTGCTCCTCCTGCTGTCTCCCAGTGCAAGGGCCCCAGCACTAGCAGCAGCTCCTGTAGCATGCAGAGAAGTGGGGGATCCCCACTGGCCATGACATCACCCCAGCAGGTTAAAAACCACCATCAGATTGGAAGAGGGTGGACCAGGCTCAGGGTTAGAACATCCCCTGGCTGAGGGGGCGAGGCAGGGCGGGAGATTTAAAATCTCCCAGCCTGTTGCAGCTCCCTGCCGGCCAGCCCACAGGGCTTAAGGAGGAATGCACCAGAATGCAGCGTTCCGCCCATTATTCTATTTTTAGGGGCCCAGGAACTCTGGCCCCTAAAAATGGTGGGCCACGGAATGGCGTTCCAGTGCATTCCTCCTTACTTTAACACCTGATCTCATTCCAGCTCTGCACAGATAGCTGAAAGAGGAGGCCAAAATCAGATTACCCAACAAGACCAGAACCAACACCTGAGAACATCATGTATGCAGGTAGGTAAAACAGAAGTACAAAGGAGAAGAAACAGGCAACCTTTATTCTAGCATTTCCTAATTTTTTGAATATTTAACTTTACAACCAAAATATATTTTGTTAATTTAGTTTTTAAAATAAAATATAATTCAATATAGATCAGTGGCCCCCAACCTGTGGCCTGCGGGCCACTTCTTTCAAAGTGACCCACCACTCCCACTCCCACTGGCTGCACAAGAGAGTCACTGTCTAAGGACCCAGGCAGAACACATTGCCATGGGACTAGAAGACTACTGCAGGTTCCTTGATGCAGCCAAGGTGAGGGGAGCTGAGTACTTCTCTCTCCATGGCTGCAGCAGGGAACACATAAAAGCACTCCGTGTAGGTCCATAGGTACTAGGGCCTTGCTGGAGCCAGAGAAAGGGGAACACTGATCTCCTTTCCCCCGGCTGCAGAAGGGAGCCACGGCCTAGGGACTCAGGTGGAGCAAATAGTTCTCTGCTGCAGCCAGAGGGACGGGAGAACAGTGCTCCCTTCCTCATGGCAGTAGCAAGAAGCACAGAAAAGCCTGGGTCCCTAGGTCCTGAGGTCCTTGCCAGAGTCAGAGGGAGGGAAGCACTGATCTATCCCTCCGACTGCATAAGGGAGCCACAGCCTAGGGACCAGCACCGGGTGGACTGTGTGGGCCTATAGGACGCATGTCGTTTCCCTGCTGCAGGCCTGGGGGATTGGAGATTATCAAGGTGGTCCTCACTGAACTCCTTCTATCTGGCTGCAGTGGAGGGTGAAGGTGCTGCTGGCAGAGACTGGAGGCTCTTCAGGGTTGTAAAAATGATTTCTGTGGCCCTCAAGCCAAAAAGTTTGGTAACCGCTGTTCTAGATTGTATGAAAATTCCCCCCAAAAGTCATAAGGATATTGCTCTGCTATTAAATTTTTACTAATATGAATTTTTGGAATATGATTTAAATAGCCAGCATTCTAGAAAGGAATTATCTAGCATCAAATGCCTCACATTAGAATACCATAGCACAGAGCCTGACTTGAGGAAAGCCAGAAAGTTTGCACAGAATATTATGTAATAAATTCCATTCTAGGAGAAGGAAAACTCTCATTTCAAACTCGGCATACAAAGCTCATTTAGCCTCTGTCTAGGAGAAGGAAAACTCCAATTTCAAGTCTGAACAATCTAAGCTTGTTAGTCTTGGAAGACAAGTGGACTCAAGTGGAGTCACTGAAACCTTTTCCTAGCAGCCCAGCTGGCAATGACATGGCACTCCCATGAGCTGGATAGTGTGGATTGGCTAAGTAAGCCATTACATTTGACACTCTTGTTATGGGAACAGGACAGAAAACCAAAATGACTTATATGGATTTTGACCTAGGGCTGACAAATGCAAATGGATTTCACATAACAGCTATACATACCCCTACAGTGACTTGGAATGTTAGAAATCTATGTGCTCCAGTCAAAATTGAGCTAGCACTGGAGGAGTTAATTTACAAGTTCCTTTGCTGCCATACAAGGAGGACAATGAGATGGTACAGGAGAATTGACAGTTGTAAATACCTTGAACGTTCAATTGAACAAGTGAAACACAGGACTGTGGTTGCTTTAGGAGTAGACAAGAAAAAATGAGTTTGGTGAACAGCTAGAAACTGGTATCTGAGCAGGTTGTCACAGCAAGGTTTACTACTGCCTCCAATAAACTACGCATATCTATGATCTGCTCTTATGCACCAACGAAAGTAGCAGAAGAAGCAGAGAAGGATGGATATTATCAGCAGTCAAACAGCATTGGAGATGAGATCATTGATTCAAATAATGAATGCAAAGACTGGTAAGCAGATGTGGTAAGAAAATTAATAATTTTGGACCAAACAGCATAGGGATGGCAAAAAATGCCGGGAAAGGTTAAGAACATTTTGTGCAATGCATGGTCTATTATTGGGGTAACTTGTTTCTTCACAAAGCCACGCACAAGGTTACGTGGTTAAAAGGTCAAGCCAAAAACTATACTATTTACATTATCATCAATAAAAGGAATAGTTATTATGGGATATCAGACCATATAGAAATGCAGTGTGTAGCACTGATCATGAACTACTAATGAGAAAGGTAAGATTAAGTTCAAGTCCAGTAAAAATATGGATACAATTGGAACCAGATTTGTTGCTGGCTGTTTCTCAACCTTTGTGGTACCAGGGACTAACTTCCTATGTTATGTCAGGGACAGTTCAGTGACCAGTGCTGGTCCATGGACTAGTTATTGAGAAATACTTCTTTAAAGGACAGCTCCGTAAGGAGGGGATACAAGATGGTGCCTGGAGGTCTTTTCAGGCCATAAACTTGTGAGGATGAAGACAATTCACTACAGGCTGGATGGGAAATATTCAAGAAAGTGATATAAACCATAGTGGGTGAAATAATTGGAAAACTTAAGCAAATAAGTAAAAGCTGAAGAAGCAATGAAACACAAACATTATAGGAAAAGGGTGAACAAGCCAAGTTAGCTGGGGAAGCAGAAGTAAAAACATTATGCAAAGCCGTGAAGATATCACAAAACAATAATTATGGGAAGAAGAGGCTCAACAACTTGTCAACAAAACAAGATATGAAGACAAGATAGAAAGTGGTAAGGTTGTATGGCAACTCAAGCAAGACGATGCAAGCGGTAAAAAAAGATTACTACTGTACTGACAGCAAATGCTAAAGAAACGTTGAAAGGCGGTTTTGACAAATTGCTGAACCCTGTATTTCATCCAGATGCAAGAATTCTAGACATATTTTGGAAGAAAAGGATGCCCAACAGCACTGAATCACCATCAAAACAATACAGAGAAAGAGGAGTGAAACAGTTAAAAAATGGAAATGTTGCAGGAATACCCAGTATAACAGCTGAGCTGCTAAAAGCCAACAGGACAAGTGCTATCAAAGTATCAGAAAAAATAAACCAGAAAGTACTAGAGCAAGAGGAAGTGGAAGATGACAAGCTAAAGACAATACTTGCACCAATCGTGACAAAAGGAGATACTGCAGACCCAAATAATTATAAATAGTTATACAAGTACAGGCTTATTGTCAATAGAAGGAAAAGTCATGATAAAGGTACTTCAACAGATTAAGGCCAATTTTAGATGAAGTAGTTGGTGAAGAACATAGCAGCATCAGATCAGGCCAAAACTGCACTGATCAGATATCCATGTTCTAACTGTGGAGAATAAAAAGCAAGAATGGGATTAAAGAGGTTTGCTGTTTTCATTGACTTCATAATATTTTTTTTTTAATTTGCAGGAGAGGATTATGGAAAGTAACAAAATCATGATGTTCCAGACAAAATCACTGCAAGTATAAAAGCTGTACAGTGCTGTAAGAATTGGTGGAAAATTTAGCAATTGGTTCAAGTCAAAATTTGGTGTAAGACAAGGGAACATGGAATTACGGCCACTTTTCATTTGTTCTTAAACTGATTATTAGGAAAGTAGGTTGAGTCGGAGGGTCTGAGTTTAGATAATATAGAGTTAAACTCCTCAGTTTATATAGATGACACATAACTATCAGACATATTTGAATGAATTTATCATAATCTTTGCTACCTTGGAACACTGGTGTAGAGGACTTTGATGTACAATAAATGCCAAGAAGATGAAGTGACTGCATATTGGAATAGGGAAAATAAATGCAGTAGTGATGAAGTCATAAAACAAGTAGACTCTTATGTGTACTTTAGAAGCTTGATTAATGTCAACGGTTCCATCAAGGGTGAGATTAAAAAGAGGTGTACCTTGGCTACAAGTACTACAAGAATTTCATAAAATTATGGAGTGATAAACACATTATATTTGGTACCAAAGTGAAGATTTGTCAAACCAGTATATTAACCATGATCTGTGGTCTGAAGCAGCTTTATGAAATGAAACAGACATCAGAAGGCTGGAGTTAATAGAGAAAGACGGCAGGTGTAAAATAGAATGATTTTAAGACAAATAAAGAAGTTAGTAGAGCAGGATGTGAAATTAAGGTATGGGATTGACTACAAATATGATGTGGACACTGCAGAAAACCAACAGTGATAGGATGCTGTGGTAGAATGAAAGATGGAAAATGCCCTCCTCTGCCTTGGCTACCCCTCACTCGGGGGGGTGGGGGGGGGTGGACTGCAGCAAGGCAGCTCCAAGGCACCCTGACTGAGGGGCGACATCTGGCCACACTAAGGAGTCTAAGTAAAAGCTCTCAGATAATGAAAGAAAGGGGAAACAGCTGAGTAGAGGCCTGGTGAGGAATAAAGTCAGCTCCAGGGGCTTGAGAGAGGGAAAATGACTTAGACAGATGAAGCCCACAAATAGTCTGTCTTCAGGAGCCAGGAGAAGGTGAACAACACTGAGTCTCTGGGGACCCAAGCAAGCCCAGTGTGGCTGTAGGCTGGAACTGGGCTGGACTGAGAACTGTTAGGAAGAAGGTTATCTGTAGAAGCAGTGTAAATAAAGGAGCATGGGTGGTTAAAAAAAAATGAAAGGACTCTGGACTGGTGTTCTCAAGAGGGGAGGAAAAGTCAGACCTCAAAGGGCTGGGGGGATATGTGTCACCTCGTTACAGACGCCAGAAAAAATAATCAAGCATGATCACAGTCAGTCTGATCAAGAAGTTGACTACTAATTAGACGGCTTGACCTTTTTCACAGGGATATGACCAGGCAGGGCTTAATGGAGAAACAAACTAATAATAAGAATGAATAATGACACTGCACTGCTCCATGTGTCTTCAAGGATGCTCTGGGATGAAAGGGAGAGTGTCAAATTCTTTTAGAAACTAACAATGCACTGTAAACAATTTCTGTCCTGTAACTATAGT
Source organism: Podocnemis expansa (assembly GCA_007922195.1). Taxonomy (NCBI): domain Eukaryota; kingdom Metazoa; phylum Chordata; order Testudines; family Podocnemididae; genus Podocnemis; species Podocnemis expansa. The sequence continues at coordinate 34,200,275 of ML681990.1, forward strand.
GACAAAATACTCAATTTCTGCTCACAATTTTCAACATTAACTACTATCCAGAACTCTTTAATGGAATTACAGCTGAATGTTACATGATTTCTTTTTGGTATGTAAACAGTTAATAATAACATTACTTATTAGTGTTAATTACTAATCAATTAACAATTGTCAATAATTGAGGCAAAATTTTTGTAGCAATGTTGAAAAATTATTTCTGGTTAATAATCAGCACATATATAAAGACTCAATTACACATGTTGTCAAAGTTTTCATTGTTCTGGACTGAAGAGACAATTTTAGTGTCAGATTCTGCTAGTGAGTTGCCATGTGTAAAGGGGTACACACAATTGGATGCAGTTGCAGGATTTGATTTACATATGACTAACTGGATTCAAGTCAGAGATATTGCATAGAAGTTACTTCAAGTTTAGATAATTACATTGTAAGTAAGGTACTTCAAGAGAAAATAATGGCTGTTGCCTTAGTTTTGATGTTTAACACTTATTTCATAGTATCAATAGAAAATTAATTGGTCCTATCATTTGACTTTTACAAGTCTAATACCATAGAACAGTGGTTCTCAGCTACTGTGTTGGGAGAGAATGCCTTAGTGCAATGGTTTGCAAACCACGGGTTGGGACCCAGTATTGGGTCGCAGACCCTCAAGTACTGGATTGTGGCACCCCTTGCTGCCACCGCCAAAAGACTGGAATATATTTCTGAAAGAGATGTTGGGTCACGGTCATAAATGATATTTTTTCAACTGGGTCCCAAGGAAAAAAGTTTGAAAACCACTGCATTAGTGTGCCACCACACAGTGGTAAGTGTGTTATGGAGAGGTGGGGAGATGGCTGGATTTGGCCTGGGGAGGTGGACTGGTGTGTCCTGTAGGGTTGGAATATGCCACCAGGTGTGCTGCGACCCGCAAAAAGTTGAGAACCACTGCCATAGAATGCTCTTTATGAAATCTAAAGACACAGCTCTTGGTTCTAACATTTAAAAAGTGCCACCCCAAACTGTTCAAAGGGGAAAAGAGTCCACACTCACTTGCTGGGTGCCCGATCTTGTAAATTCGTTAATGCAGCAAAGTTATTCCGTACAGTTCGCAGGCTGGCCAGCACCTGGAACAAAGAAAGACATTTCATTCTAAATTTTTGCATGTATTATACTGATTTATTTGCACTCCCTAGTGTTAAAGGTGAGAGAAAAAGTCATTACAATAAGGCTTTAAAACATTTCCAGGAGCTGCAGTCTGAACATTATTTAATAAAAAATCTTGCGTAAAACAAGGACAGCAGTTTATTGCTTTTTTCAGCTTTACTAACAACTCATTATTTGTTTAAAGACCGACTTACCTGAAGAGGAGATAATTTTTCACAGAACGTAATTTAAACGCTCCAAAACAGTCAAAAAATAATTCATTTTTTGAGAAGAATCACCTACTAAAACCTAGCACTACATACATAAAAATGATTACCAGATTTTACATTTGGTTAGCAGCTAGCTTTTACATTTTGGACCTTGTTTGAATAAAATTTAGTGAAAAAAAGTTACCAAATTCTTACCCCTTGCTTTTACAAACACTGGAATATAAACAAGGGATAATCTCTAGATTATAGCCACAGGTGGACTAGTGCAGGGAAGGGAATAAATATAAGAGACAACAAAAATTGGAAGTAAGTATTTGCTGTTTTTCAGAGAAAGAGAAAAAGAGTGAGTAAGAAAAGAAAATACTAGACAGAACAAAGAAAAAGAGTATGAAGATATTGTAGAAGGGCGGGATGAGCTGGAAGTGGGCAGGGAAAAAAGGACTAAAGGAAAAGAGAAAAGGGGAGAAATAAGGAAAGACACACAATTGGCTTCATAGTGAATTTGCATTTAATTTTTATGACTCTGTATTCTAATGTTCTGGCAGACATCCTATAAACTACTAGGAAGAGATGGCTAGTTGTGTTTTGAGTAGCTATGCTAAAATAGCTAGATATTTGGTAAATTTCACAGCTATAGTATTTTTTTAAGTAGTCCATTTCATATTTTCAGAGACTTCTATCAGAAATTTCCCAGAGTTGTAACCCTGTGGCTTCCAACCCCAAAAAGGTGATGTGGGTAGCTGCAAAGCAATTGAGTGGGGGTCGTGATCTGAAGGCAGCACAGAGTTGATGGGGGCTGGGATCTGGACAGCTAGGGGCAAGCCAGGCTGTTGGGGGCCATGATCCAGGCAGGTTGGACAGGGACAGTGACCAAGGAAGCCAGTTGGGGGATGGGAAAAAGAGGGTGGATACATGGCAGCATCATACTGATCCCCGCTCTGTCCACTGAGCCTCTGCCCCCTGAATCTGAGAGCAGTGGGTGGCCGTTCTCAGCTGGAACCTGCCAGATCCCTCCCACTTGCTGAGGAATGATTCACTGTGGCTTTGTTTTTCCTTTGTATCTTTACAAACTTTTCCATCAGTTACTGGAGAGGGAAGAAATTGTTCTGTGTAGTGCAAAACTGTAGGCAATTTCGATATTCTCGGTGCGATCTTGACTTAACTGCCGCCAAAAACCTTCCCACCCTCAAACGACACCCTATGGAGGGCAGAGATAGGCAGGCTTCCCAGTTTCCCCACACACCAATGGAGCCGCCTAGAGAGATGCATGGCTGCTCCCAAGACTTAAATTCTCAGACATTATTCCTGAAGGGTCTCCACATCATTTGGGGTGCCAGGGTTCAGCTATGGGGCACTGAGGCTTGGGACTTTAGCACCACAGAAGTGGGGATGTGTGCTGGGGCTCAAGGTTTCTGGCCCATGGCAGGCACCAGGGTTCCCAGAAGTTTGAGAACATTTACCAGAGCTCTGCTCCAGACAGCTTTGGCTGTATTTAAGGTCTGACTGTCCCTAATCTGGAGTATCTCACAGAGGAAGAAGTGATGGGGATGCTCGCTTCTGTGCTCCTCTGGGTCTGGGCTCTGAAGGCAGCAACCACAGAGCTCCCTTCCAGCAAGGTACCTGAAGATGACTTGGACGTCCTTGAGAGCAGTCATGCAAAGGCAGAGGAAGTCCCATCTCTCCCCAGCCTGGCAGGTACTAGCAACTGGAGTCCAGTGCACAGTTGGAGGTGGGAGCTCCTGGCTGGGGTGCCATCAGCTCTGTCCCTTTCCCCTTTTCTCCAACAATCAGATTTCATAGGGGAGGTCTCATTTTATAACCCATGCCATGTTTTTCACAGCAATAAATCTGAGAGGACCCTAATTAGTGATATTTTCTAGGGATCAGATTCTGGGTGCTCCTGGGCGAGTGGTGAGGAAGCAGGGAGGGAACATGGAGCACTTTCCTACCTACGCAAAGAGCAGCCAGAAACTCTCTCTTTGAACTTGTTTCGAAAGCATAAGAAATCACAGCTCTGTGAATAGTTTCACACATCATAGAGGCCACACTTCTTTCCTAAATAGAGCACCAGGTGATAGTCTGAGAATGATACTGATAAGGCAGATATATGCTGCACTGCCAAAAAGGTGCTTCTATATGTGCCCCCCTCAGTGCCCACCAAAACATCCTATTTGCTGCAGCATGCTGCAGGGAGACTTCCATTAGCATCTACTCCAAGTACGCTGGATCTCCACACACCCCATTACAGTATCCACAGGTTTAAAAGGAACAATATGCCCCATAGTTGTTAGCTGCAGTGAACTCTAGAGTTAAATTTTTATTGTCATTTGCTATCTATCTATCTTCTCCCCCCCCCCGGGGGAATATTCCTGTGCATAATTTACACTTGCGTGTAAATGTCTGCAGGATTGAGGCTAGCAGAGGGCAAACTACTTAATAAAATGGCACCTCTCCCTCTAAATCCACAAGCTACATAAAGTTTAATGACTGAATATAACTGTTCTTCCTTTCAGAATCAAAACATAGGCAAATGTGTTAACACTCAGTGAATAAAATCTTCTGTGCCTCCTTTTTGCATACCATGCTAGCGTAACTGTAACCTGCTAGGGTGGGCTCAAATGCACCTACTTGCCCCTCTCCAGTGCCTCACAGTGAAAACCCCTGCAGAAACCAACCGGAGAGCCAGGATCCAGTTGTTAAAAGGACTCACAGCGAAGACTGCTCGCATGCCACAATAAACTGCCACTCAGCATAAACATACAATGAACTTTATTAACTAACTAAACACACCTTACCCTAAGGAACCATAATACATTTAAACAAAACAGTAAGAAACCCAAGAGTCCCAAAGTTCAGGTTTAGTCACCCTTATCTCTATTGCACTCTTTTAAGTCCTTGGGGCTTGAATGCAGAACATAAGCAATCCTCATCCTCTCTAGCTGCAGGAATCTCCAGGCAGATGCCATGCAGTCCTTTCTTCCTCCTGTGTAGCCAGCACCGTGCAATCAGGTCACTGGCCATCCAACTCTCAGTTCTACTGCAGACAACTCCCTTGCAAAGCAGTCCAAAGCAGGGAGAAAACATCCTTAAGTCCACTCCTGCTCAGCTCCTTTCACTGACTCCCTTAGCAGATGTACTCTGCAGCTCTCTGTTCGCTCCTCTCCAGGCTGCTCTTCTCAGGCTCCTCCCTGGGCTTGTAACTCCAACACAACAATATAACTTGTGGAGCATGCTCAGTGTGCTCCCACACCCTCTTACCAGGAGGTTCTGGTTTCTGGGCTGCAAAATCTGCCCAGCAACATAACACAGCCATAAGAGCTCCCTGAAAGAGATTGCACCTTTTTAGGCACATGGGTTACATAACCCTTATGTCTGAATAAAGAGTGTCTCTTTAAAGAGATCGGTTGGGGCTAGTTTGCTGTTCCTGGGTCAGTATTGCAGGGGCAGACTCAGCTGCCAAGAGCCAGAAGTTTCTGGCATGTGGTGTGGTAGCTTTGTGCATGCTCCACATGGTTCCCTGCTGCTGCTGTGTTTAGACTCAAGAGACACCTGAGAGCAAGCAGCGGGGCAGCTGCAAGAGCCCATGTGGTCTAAATACATGCAACAGAGTACTGATGTAAGCTGGCTGGATACCAAGGATTCCAGCAGAAAAAGAAGGACCTACATGGATTTATACTGTAGATTCCTGAAGCCAAAGAAGAAGGAGCTGTTTCTTTCAACTCAAGTCCTTGGGACTTGGTTACCAGAGACTATAACTGAGATTTGGGTGAACTCCACCTAAACTCTGGAAACTCTTTAAGACGCATCTCACAGTGTTTCTGTGGGGACTGTTCTATTTAAATTCACTTTGTTTTCTCTCATCTGTTGTAGAAAAGAAAGCTATGGAATGATAAATATGAGGTTACAAAACAGCTACATCATGTTATAGATCTATCCCATGCTTGTCCAATCTGCGGCCCGCAGGCCAGACTCTGGCCAGCCAAGGGCTCTTATCTGGCCAGTGGAAGGCTGGGAGCTGAGGCCAGGCTGGAGCTTTTTTAAATATCCTGCCCTGTGTTGGCACAGGGCAAGAGTGATCGGTGCATAGAGGTGCTGGCCTTTGGCTGGATTCAACCCCATTGAAGTGGGGGGAATCAGGGGGCCATGGGAAGGGTCAGGGGCTTCCCATGGCACAGGGCTGCTGGAGAGGGAGCCCACAGCATGGGGAAGGGGCAGAGAACTGCCAGGTAAGGTGAGGGGACAGCAAGTGTCTGCAGCGCAGGGAAAAGGACAGAGAATTCACAGGGCCGGGGCAGAAGGGAGAGACAAGCCCTTGTGGCATGGAGCCAAGGAAGGGGAGCTCACGGCAAAGGGAAAGGAGGAGGCAGATGGGAGCCTGCAGTGCTTTGGAAGGGTCCAAAGACTCAGCAGGGCTGCTTGGGGGAGGTCCCTCAGTGCAAGGATGGGAAACCTGCAAGGGAGGGTGGAATGAGAGCCCATGCAGCAGCGCAGAGTCGGAGAAGAGAAGGGGTGGGAGAAGCGTGCAGAAGCCTCAGCCCAGGGTAGCACCTGCAGGGCTTAGGGCAGTCCTGGCTAGGGCATGGGGTGGCCGCCAGAGAAGTCACAGTGAGGGAACCTGCGAGGCAGGGGAAGGGGAGCCTGCATGGGAAAGGAGTGCAGATGCTGCATGTGTTGCGTCTGCTGGGGAGGGCGTTGGAGAACCTGTGAAGGGGGAAGGGTTTGGGAGCCAGCAAGGTGAGCCGCACTGCTCCCCTCATCCCACCCTTTGCTTCTCATCTCTTGCTAGCAAGCTCCTCTCTCCTGCCTTGCCCCCTTGCCACCATCCCTCTTCTGTCCTGCCCCCCACCACACTCCCCTGCCACCCCACCTCTTTCTTGCCCCTGCTCCCAAGTTTTCCCTTGCCACCCCACAGCCAATGCTGCATTCCCTTGCTCTACCATGCCTTCCTGCCCCCTGCACACACTCACACGTCCTGGGGGGGGGGTAAAGCTAAAGCCCCTCTCAAGTTTTCACAAAATGTGGTTTAGTTAATCAGTGAAAATTTGTTGTGTACAGTTCTGGAAGTGACATTTATCTAATGGTTAATGCAACTTTCCGGTTTTACAGAACCAAAACTGAGTTTGTAAACCAGTGTTTATTTTTTGACTGTTTAAATTTTATTAATGGTAATATCTATTTCTACTGTGCCTCATCTATCCAAATTTGCTCACTGGCCCTCCAAGTGAGAAAAGAATTGCAATGTGGCCCCTCACCCCAAAATGCTGGATACCCCTGATCTATATAGTAGCTATTGTGTTTCTTTTATCATAAGGTTTATAAAGTTAATAGTTAATACAGTTCACTGCTTTTGTTTTCATTATCTCTGAACAATCTTGGCTGAGAGTCCCTTGAAGACTGAATCCTGGGTCTCCAGCTGCTTCTCCGTAAGAGTTGGGGTTTATTTTTTTTTAGGCACTAGAGAAAGAAGGGCAATTAAAGTAAACTCTAGACCACCTGAAGGTCACACTAGACAACTACTGAATTAGATCAGACCTAATTTTTAAGATAACTCAAAAGTTATTTTATGTTTTAAAACTGGAATGCATAGAATAAGTTAATTATAATATTTCAATTGCATTAAAATATGAAAGAATCATACAAGTAGACTAATAATAATGATATATTATTCATTTTATATTATCTCGGTTTAGGTAAGATTAGTAAAATATTAGGTTTGAGCCAGAGCATGCGCACCATGGCGTAGTCTTCTGTTCTACCTCCAGTAAAACAGTACGTGGTTGGTAAGAATGGGCCTTTATTGACTGCTTTTAATAACAATTGAGCTACCACTACTGCCAAGTGGCTTACACTTACATGAAACAAGCCTCCTGCCCAACTGGAGCAATTAAGAAAGCCTAAAAACAAACTGAGATATCTCCATATGCCATCATCCAGTTTCACCAGTGATGACTACATTAATTAAAATTATGCCTGTGTTGTTTGCACAATGAAAATGTACCCAAGGAGAAAAAAAATGGAGGTTACTCACCTTTGTGCAGTAGCCGAAGTTCTTTGAGATGCGTGCTCCTGACATGCTCCACTTTAGGTGTTCGTGGACCGTGGCACCCCATATTGGAGATTTTTCCTTAGCAGTGGCTCAGGCAGCGGGCAGTTACAGCAACGTTCATTTTCCCGCCTTTGATGACATCAGCCGCTGACTGTGCCCACTAACATCTCTCCTCAGTCCCTTTCTACCCCAGAGGCATCCTGTAATGAGAAGAGAGAACCCCCGAAGTAGAGGGGAGGAGAGTGGGTAGTGGAGCATGTCGGGAGCACACATCTCGAAGAACTTCAGCTACTGCACGAAGGTGAGTAACCTCCATTTCTTCTTTGAGCAGTGCTCCCGACTGCTCCGCTTTAGGTGATTTCGTATCAGTCATCGGTTTATGGTGGTGGGCACTTCAGAGTTGCCATGTCAATTGTATGGAATACTGCTTGGCCGAGAGCAGTATCCAAAGATGTAATACCCTCCAGCGCATAGTGTTTAGTGAAAGTGTCATTAGAAGCCCAGGTAGCCACTTGACAGATAACATGCAGCAGAACCTTGTTAAGGAATGCAACGGACGATGCCATGGATCTAGTGGAATGAGGGCGAATAGTGTCAGGTGGAGTTGTTTGATGTGTTGAGTATGCTGTACGAATGCATGATGCAATCCAGCTAAATATTCTTTGTTTGGAAACTGGCTGTCCTTGAGAGCGTTCAGTGGTGGATACAAACAAGTGTGCGGATTTTCTAAACTCTTTGGTTCTTTCCAGATAATATGCAAGTGCATGCCTGACCGAGTATGAAGAGCACTTTCCTGCGGTGTGGAATGTGGTTTCGGATAGAAAACAGGTAAGTGGATTACTTGGTTGATATGGAAGGATGTTGATGTTTTAGGTAGGAATTTTGGATGTAGACATAGGGAGACTCTGTCTTTGTAAAATATTGTGTAAGGCTGGTAAGCCATTAGCGCCGCTAGTTCACTGACTCTCCTAGCTGATGTGATTGCTACTAGGAATGCCACTTTCACATACAAATGGAGCAGTGAGGCAATGGCTAATGGCTCAAACGGTGGTCTCATCAGTGACTTCAGTACTAGGGTAGGGTCTCAACGTGTTGCTGGTGGCTGGACCTGTGGGAATAGGTTGTGTAATCCCTGCAGGAACCTCTTGGTGATTCGATGAGCGAATATTGATGTGCCATCTACTTGATCATGAAATGTAGAGATAGCCACCAGGTGTACCTCAATTGTGTTAGTCGTGAGGTTTTTGCTTTGCAGGTGCAGTAAGGATCGCCAGGATGGGAGCTTCCGCCGGCCGCAAAGCTCGCTGATTGCACCAGGAGGAGAATCTGGCCCATTTCTGCAGGTAAGTGGCTCTTGTAGACGGTTTTCTGCTGTTCAGCAGGATATTGCGGACTTGCTCAGAGTATTGAAGCTCCGTATCCTCAAACCATCGAGGTTCTATGCCGTTAGGTGAAGTCTGTCTAGAGAAGTGTGGATGCGATTACCGTGGTTCTGGGACAAAGGTCCTGTACCAAGGGTAAGGGGATTGGAGGCATTTTGGACATCATTATGAGAAGTGAGTACCATGGTTGGCGTGGCCAGGATGGGGATAGCATGATCACTGTGGCTTTGTCTTGCCATATTTTGTGTAGTGTCAGGGAAATCATTGGAACCAGTAGGAAGGCATAAAGGAGTGTGCCTCCCCAATGTATAAGGAACTCATCTCCACTAGAATTTGGACTGATTCCCGCTTGGGAGCAATAACGCCTGCATTTCTTGTTGGTTACCATAGCAAATAGGTCCATGGTTGGAAGGCCCCACTTGGCAAAGATGGTCTGGATGATGTCTTCTTGAATTTCTCATTTGTGCTGGTCTGGGAATAAGCGGCTCAATGAGTCTGTACATTGTCCTTGCCTGGGAGATACTCTGCACGAAGGGAGATTGCGTGGTCAATGCACCAGTCCCAAAGGGACATTGCCTCCAGGCATAGGGAGTGAGACCTGGTGCCGCCCTGTCAGTTGATGTAAAACATGCAGGACCTGTTGTCTGTGTGGATTGTTACGACCTTGCCTGCTATCAGTGGAAGGAAGTGGAGACAGGCTTTCCGGACCGCTTTCAGCTCTAGTAGGTTGGTGTGTAGTGTCTTTTCCGTTGACGACCATTTGCCTCAGGTGAGTTGGTCCTGGCAGTGTGCTCCCCATCCTCGGAGTGATGTGTCTGTTGTGATCACAGTTTGAGGTTGGGATGGGGTGAATGGGACTCCTTGTGACAGATTCGTCTGTTGGATCCACCAGGACAGTGAGTCTTTGATCAGACGGGGCATGGGTAAGAAAGTTTTGGTAGGATGTCTCACCCATTTGAAGCAAGCAAGGAACCAGAGTTGTAATGGACACATGCACAACCTCGCATTGTTGACAAGGTAGGTGGTCGCTGCCATGTGTCCTAACATTCTCATTGCCATGAGGGCTGAGACTATGGGTGAACTCCAAATATTGAGTGCTAGTTGTTGTAGACTGTATATTCTGTCAGCTGGTAGAAATGCTGTTTTTAGTACTGTGTCAATTTGTGCTCCGATTAAGTAAATCTGTTGTCTTGGAGACAGAGTTGATTTGTTGTAATTTATATTGAGGCCTAGTGCCAAGAAGAGTTTGGTTGTGATTTGTATGGCCTGGGCTGCTTGCTGTTGTGTGGAGGCCTTTATTAAGAAGTCATCGAGATATGGGAATATCTCTATGTGTTTCCTGCTCAGGAATGCTATTACTGGAGCCATTAGTTTGGAGAAGACCCTGGGCGCTGTGCAGAGTCCGAATGGGAGGACTGTGTATTGATAGTGATGCTGAAGAAATTGGAATCGTAGGAACCTTCTGTGTGGCTGGCGGATGGAAACATGGAAATACGCATCCTTTAGGTCGAGGGAAACTAACCAGTCAAACTGTTGGAGGCCAGGAAGAATGTTGTTTAATGTCACCATCTTGAACTTTTTTACTTGGATTTATTTGTTGAGTCTTCTGAGATCGAGTATGGGTCTCCAACCCCCTGTCTTTTTCTCTGTTAAGAAGTAAGGAGAGTAGAATCCTTTTCCCCTCTGCTCTACTGGAACCTCTTCGATGGCACTGATGTGTAATAGATGTTGGATCTCTGCCCAGAGGTGTTGTACATGAGCAGGGTCCCTGAAAAGGGACGGGAAAGGGGGTTGGGTTTTGGGTTTGGAGATAAACGGGATGGAGTACCCATACTGAACAATCTCTAAGACCCATTTGTCTGATGTTGTTTGCCTCCAGTACTGGAGGAATGATTGGAGTCTGTTCTTGAAGATTAGGTTGCAAGATGGTGTTTGCGCATGGTGGTAGTCCTGCAGACTGATTGTTCCCTCGACCTGACCATCAAAACTGGTGCTTCAGATTGGTAGGTTGTGAAGTTTGCTGAGGTTGGGTTCCTTGCCTACCCCTGCGTGGTTGTCTAGATCTGTTCCTGTATGAGTCGCCTCAGCGGTTGGGTTGACTGTGCGTGTATCTGTAATTGGCAGGTTGGTTCTTGTAAAACCTGTGTTTATACTGTGGGGTATAAATCCCCACTGTTCTTAAGGTTGCTCTGGAGTCCTTCATGCCATGCATGACTTGATCTGTTGTTTTCTCAGACATGTGGTCTTTATCAAAAGGAAGATCCTTAATGGTCCTTTGCATCTCCTTAGGGAGCTCTGCTGCCTGAAGCCAGGAAGAGCGTCACATTACCACCGCTGTTCCAAGGGTCCTCACGGCGACATCTGCAGCATCCAATGTGGCTTGAAGGGCTGTCCGGGCTGCTAGTAAACCCTCTGTCACCAAGCCATGAAACTGCTCTTGTTTGTCTTGTGTAATAAAGTTAAGGGAATCACTGAGCTTAGTATATATATCATGGTTGTAATTGGCCAGCAGAGCTGTATAGTTTGCAATTCTGAGCTGCAATGCTGCTGAAGTATATACCTTTTTCCCCAGTGTGTCCAATTTCTTATCCTCTCTGTTATTAAAGGGAAACTTAGAGTTTGGCTGTCTGTTTCTGTGATTTGCAGCATCTACCACTAGAGAATTTGGTTGGGGGTGGGTGAAGAGGAACTCATTCCCTTTGGGCTCTATGAAATATTTTTTATCTGCCCTTTTATTAGCAGGGAGTGCTGATGCCGGTGTTTGCTGTATTTCATTCACAGGCTCCATAATCCCTTCATCCATAGGGAGAGCCAATTTGTGAGACCCAGTTGACTGCAGGATTTTGTATAACTTATGATGTGGCAGCTGAGTGTCCTGTAGCGAGATGTCCATGGTCTCGGCCGCCCTTTAGAAACAGTTCTCTGAACTGTCTGTTATCATCATTTTTCCCCTGTGGGGTAATCTCTGTTGAGAAATTATCCATACATATGGTTGCAGTGGTTGGTATGGTAGTTGCCATTATTAGAGGCTGAGGCTGGATCTGTGAAGGTGCTGAGGAGGCCCCGTTTGGTGGGAGCGGCAGAGTATATGGCTGCCATGACAGGTAGTTTGCACCCTGCTGAGGGTAGACCACCCAAGGAGGATATGGCCAAGGCATAGTAAAATGAGAATTGCCAGTTATTGCCTGAGGCAGCTGTTGAATAGATGGTTGGCTTGGAGCAGGGCTAAAGGAGCCCAACAAGTCAGAAGCCGTCGATGGAGAAGAAGGTGGACTTGAGTCTGAGGAGTCAGACTGAAACAGAGGTGACATAGGAGAGGAGTGAACAGTCAAGTCTTCTGTCAGCTCCATATGTTTTGTCTTGTTCTTATGCTTGGTAAGTAATGGGTGAGGGGAGCCATCCCTGATCAAGTCTAGTGAAGGAGTGAAAGGCGCTTGTGACAGTGGTGTCAATAGCTGTGCCAGCATGGAGCAGACCGGGGAAGTCTGTGAAGGAGCCAGCGGCGCCAGGTTGATTGCTCCTGTCGGTGCTGGCGACGGTGTGGGGAATGGTACTGCTACTGCGCCAGGGAGTGTTGGTGCCGATAAGAGTGGCAGCGCAAATGGCGGTGCAGCACCCAGTGCCGTGACAGCTGGCAGCAGCGCTTGTTCTTGTGGCAGTGCTGGCTGTGGCGCGGAGCGGAGCGACTTTTATGCTTTTTGCGCCCAGCAGGGTTGTCCAAAGCCTGCACGGAGCTGCGCTGGCGAGGCTTATCATGACTCTCAGTCCCCTTAGCCTTCTTCTTTGGGACAGGAGAGGACACAGCAGACCCGCACTTGTGCACTCCCTCAACTATGTGAGCAGAGGCACCAGGGTCTGATGCTGGACAGAGTGCTCCTTCTAATAAGAGCAGCTTGAGCTTGCGCTCCCGCTCTTTCCTAGTCCTGGATGTCAAATTCTTACAATGTTGACATTTCTGGGAGGAATGTCCTTCTCCCAAGCACTTGATACATGAATTGTGTCCGTCTGAGGCGGACATTGCCTCATGACATGAGCTGCAGCGCTTAAAGCCAGACCGGTTCGGCATAGCGCTGAAGTGCTTGTCAATGTCGTCGTCTTCTTTTTTGTTCTTCTTCTTGTTTGTTTGTTGTTTGTTTTTTTTTCTTTTTCTCTCTCTTTTTTTTTTGTTTTCTTTTTGTTTTTGTTTTACAGTTTGGAGTGATTCTTTATGAAGAGCCACCACAGACTGTCTGGAGTTCAGGGCGGTAGAAAGGGACTGACGAGAGACGTTAGCAGGCACAGTCAGCAGCTGACGTCATCAAAGGCGGGAAAATGAACGCTGCTGTAACTGCCCGCTGCCTGAGCCACTGCTATGGAAAAATCTCCGATCTGGAGCGCCACAGTACGCGAACACCTAAAGTGGAGCAGTCGGGAGCACTGCTCGAAGAAGAATAGCTCTTTCTGAAGAACATATTACAAAGGTAACTAGGGGGATTGGACTGCATAAAAATAAGAGTGCCCAGTTCCAGAATCCACATTAAGGCCCAAGTCCTGCAAACTAACCTATCTGCCTTGGTAGACCCATGTGCCCTGTCCTCTCAGAGTCCTAGCAATATCAACAGGGCTCACATAAGTGCTGGGGTTTGCACGTGCAAATCCTTTTCACAGCATTTGGAGCTAAGTTTTTACCTAGTCTTTAGTCAGGAAAAGTTTTCCTTTAAAGTGAACAGGGGTCTTGCCCCAGTAAAATAAAAATCAGTCAACCTAACCTCATCTGTTTACTTATTACTCTCCTAAGAAGCTCACAAGTGTCTTATTTGAGTGCCACATTGCATAATTAAGATTGGCATAAAGATATCTAGCAGAGAAGATCTGATAATGCATTAGCTCTTTTCTAGTCCTAGGACTAGCAAGTTTTCCTTAATGGGCAAATTTTTCACCAGGTATAAACTCAGTTCAAGTTAATAGAGTGACAGTTATAGACAATTTGGTCCACTTCAGGGTGTGTGTGTGGCATGTGCACCTGGGTGTTTTGTATTGAATGCTTGTCAGGGGTTTAATAGGGCTAAGATGGGTATTTTTATGGATGTTTCTGTTCTAATTTCTTGTCTCAGTTTCATGGGAAAGGATTTATAATTTGGCAATCTTGCAGAACTCTGAAAATGGTAAGGCTCTCTTTTTTCCTCCAATAAAAGAGAACAGAGAAAACTTTATCTCCAGCTCTCAAGTGTTTCACCCAGTGTACTGTCAGCTGTATTGTTCCAGAGTAGCAGCTTTTATGATGGGTCACGAATGGTAAAGTAATCTTTGATGTAAGTAGGTGCCAATCCAATCCTGACAGATCCATATGCATCCCAGGAAAACACTGTACTGTGGATTTGCTCACTCGTGTTTTCACAGTAATATCCTGCTCACACTCATTTTGTGACATGCAGTCATCATACTAAGAACATTTAGATGCTCATACTGAAAGAAAACACTGCTCTTTCTTTATTCTGTTATGTCTTACCCTTCTTTTCCTCTCTAACCATATACAGGTTCATGGGGCTTAGCGCTGCTTTAGATACACAGAGGCACCACTAAGCTACGTCAGTGGGAGATGACCCATCTACATGAGCAGAAAATGAGGTCCCATGAGTTCAGAAATTCATTTCTGAAATACTTAATTTCTGATATATTACAAGACAGCTATATTGTTAAAATGTATGGGAGAATGACATTTAAGTTATAATTCTATTTGAATTGATCTCTGTAAAATATAGCAACCAGTTACAAGAATAAAAACAAAATAATTAATATGTGTGGTTTTGTAAGTGAACAACATATTATGTCCAGGAATTTTGACACAAAAAAAAAATTATCTGCACATGAAGAGATGAAAGGGGCTAGCAAACAGTAGATGATAGGCGACAGTGACATTTTAATAGTAGTAGAGAGCAGTTTTGTCCTGTTGGTGGCATAATGCCACTGTGGTTTGATACAATATTTGAGAAGAAATTAAACTAGGTTATTCTGTCATTTATGTAACTGCACTTCTTTTATTAAATAACCAGGGTAAGCCAATAAAACAGAACTACAGGTAACATCTGTGGCAATATCAGTGTGTTGGCAATATTTTTTTTTCTTTTTCTTCTCCGAATCAAGCAAGAAATGTGATTGCAAGGAAGGAGACAGGAAACAAGGAGGGTGACCTCTGGGGCCAGTCAAATGTAAACTGTAACTTCACCTGAAAAATTACTTATTTTATTACTTCATATGGATTTACAGAAAGTTGTGCCTACCTGAGCAAATGGTGTCACAATCAAGTCATCTCCATGTCTGAAAATAAACAAAATTATATGTTAGATGCTACTCAAGTTACTTGGGGGGGGGGAAGGCCACAAATTAAGTATAATTACTTCAATTAACCTCCTCAATATCCATTCAACCAGCTGCTTTAAAAATGCCTCTGACAGGAAAACATTTAACAGTTGTCCAATCACTCAGTGGGTTTACAGGATCACTGGAGAATGGTTGATTTCTATGCTGTTTGTTGGATTGGTGAACACATACACACAGGTTGAAGGTCAGCAAAAATCACACCCCCAGACTTCCATTTGCCCCTTCTTTGAAACTAAATGGAATCTCTTTAGTGCTGCATAAGAGTTAACCAGGTGTATCTTCGTAGTTGGTAGCACCCACAACTAGTTTTGGTGGAGAGACCCAGCCTACCTAAATATCGAAAGTGATTTGCATTTAAGTGTTACTACCAGATGACAATTTGTGAGCTTGGAGGATGACTGCGGATGACTGGGAACTACATCACAGACTAATAAAAAACCTAGTAAAACTTCTAAACTGACTCATGTAACTTAAGTTATATGGGGGTGTTACCTAATGTGTGCTGTTGCTGTGGCAACCATACCCACACTTGATGGTCTAGGGATAAGGTGTCATGACGTGTCTTACTGGAGGAAGGAGGGAAAAGGCTTTATCATTTCTTCAGTAGCGAAACCTTGTTGTTAGAGGAAACTGGGTCATGGTCTAAATTCCCATTTGCCTCATGAGTAAAATTTCAAACTTACACATAAACTGCTACGTGTAACTACTGTGTGCAGTATTTTGCACTTAGTTACCAGAGGTACTGAATAACAACATGGCAAGAAAACTTTGAGGGCTGATGTATAAGTACATTTTATCCATTCTTTAATGAAATTTTCATAAAACTAGGACTGACAATGAATATACTGTAATTAACCCATGACAGATACATACAGAATCTGATATGTCATCATGTGAAATAATTTCCCCCAAACATGCTCAGACACCCTCGCTCTGCCTGCTACCTCAATGTAAGAGATCAGCTTCTCCAGCCCTGGTAGTTCTGTGCAGGGTGGAGGCACTACAGGCCGGCAGCTACCCTTGCTGATGCCCAGATTCTGTTGCGGTTGAACTGAGCACCTCTAAGGATGCTGAGCTGGGGCTTGCTCTACCTTGAGACCTAGGGAGCTGGTATCAAGGAAAGGACCATTGAGATGGGTGGCCACCTGCCCAGGGTGCAGCTCTTGGCTCCTTGCAAAGCCTGGAGCAGAAGCTGGAGGACTTTTATCCTAGCCTGGTCCAGTTCTGTCCTTCTGGATGTTGGACTGTTCCCAGTCCTTGAAGGTCTGTCACTGGGCCCAGTGGCGTTTGTATCCTCAGGCTGAGGTCTGCCCTGTCAAATTCTCCTGGCTGCCCAAGACTTTTGGGAGGTGTTGTGACAAAAGTGGAGGAACTCAAGGTCTGCCAAAAACTCTTAAGGGGTGAGGAGATAGGCAAGACATTGGGTTTTGCCCAGGGAGGCAGATTGTCTTGAAGAGCCTGTGCTACCAGCTTCCATGAAAAGTCTGTCTCCTCAAGAATTTATGGTCTTCTGGAACCTCCTGACTGTGCCCTCAAAACCCTTTCTCTGACAGAGATGTTCCTTAGTTAATTAACTGCCACACAGCCAGCTAGGCAATTAACTACTCAAAGGTAGCTCCAGGCTGACTCAGTTTCATTAGCAGAACCTGCCACAGGTAGGCTACGTGCCTGACCCACTCAGAGAGCCAGTTACCCCATGACAGTCACCATCCCCTTCATAAAAGCCCTTATCATATTTGAAGACAGTTGTCATGTCCCTACTCAGATGTGTTTGCTCATTGCTGCCTATGAGCTATGCAACATCATTAAGTGACAGAGTGATGCAACATTTCACAGGGATGCACTGCAGCAAGGTCTGTTGCTTGTGAATCCTCCTGTTCATTTACTCCCCCACAATACTATTTGGGAACTCTCTTGCAGGGCTACGCTCTTCCATATCTAGCTTTCATAAAGAACATGATGTTCACACCTCCAGAGTGGGGAAAGTCATGTTATTTGCTGCCTAATAACCTGCTCACTTCCTCTTCAATAAAAACTTTTATTTGGCCTTTTTACTGTCTGTGTTTCAGTTGTAATCCCTGGATTCCCAAGCAAATCACTTTGCTGGCTACCTGATGTCAGCACAATTAGTCAGCCACTTGGGTTAGAAGTATATAAACAACTGGGGATGTCCATAAAAATGAACTCCATGCATCAAGCTTTTTTGAAGGGCCTGATCTTAAACTGGACCCTGGCACTGGGTGCAGAGGCCTTATGCTAAATCCAATGTGTGAGGAGTTGCTTTCACGTTAATCTATCTTAATTCCCATGTTTGGTGAAGCTGAGTCATGGAAACAAAACAGTTATTTAGTTATAAAAGTTATCTAAGATAGTGGTGAGTAGTCAGCAGTGTCACAAAACTTTCAAGTTACTGCTGCCTTTGTGCACAATAGAAAGGGGAATTAGGAGATATATCCTTTTCTTACTGCCAAAATCTCCAATCATCTCATGGGTAACAAACACTGAGAGTGCATCCCATACCTTACAATTGGGAAATACTTCAGATTTCTAGTACTCAACTACCAAAACCTCCAGCTTCCCAAAGTCTCAGTTGTTTTGCCTAATGCAGCTAAAACAACAAAAGTCCTGTGGCACTTTAAAGACTAACAAACATTTTTGGGCACAGGCTTTCAGGGTCTCCAGCTTACTTCGTCAGATCTGATGAAGTGGGTTGGAGCCCACGAAAACTAATGCCTGAAGATATTTGTTAGTCTTTAAGGTGCCACAGGACTTTCATTGTTTTTGCCATATACAGACTAACAAGGCTACCCCTCTGTATCTAATGCTGTTATCAGCTGTCAATACAAAAGTCAGCAACATATTGAAACTGATGGCAGCTCAGAATACAGAATCACTGATAAAGTAGGGCTGGAAGGGACCTTGGGAGACCATCACGTCCAGCTGCTGAATAAGAATACAAGTAAATCCAGACCATCCTTGATTGGTATTTGTCCAACCTATTCTTAAAAACCTCCACTGATGGAGATTCTACAGCTTCCCTTGGAAGCCTATTTCAGTGCTTAAATATTATTACAATTAGAAAGTTTTTCTTCTTACCTAAACTAAGTCTCCCTTGCTCCAGATGGAACTTGTTATTTTTTGTCTTAATGGACATGGAAGATGACTGATCACTGTCGTCTTTATTATAAAAGCCTTAACATATTTGAAGACTGCTATCAGGTCTTCCCTCAGTCTTCTTTCCTCAAGAATAAACATGCTCAGCCTTTTTTTTAACCTTTCTTCATTATTCAGGGTCTCTCAACCTTCTATCGTTTTTATTGTTCTTCTCTGGACTCTCTCGAAATTTTCCCCACTTCCCTAAAGCATGCCATCCAGAATTATACACAGCACTCCTGCTGAGGCCTCACCAGTGCCTAGTAGAGCAGGACAATTACCTCCCATGTCTTACATATGACATTCACATTATTCGACACCAGAATGAGATCAGCTTTTTTTGCAATTGCATCACATATTCACCTCACATTCAATTTGTGATCTACTATAGCTCCCACATCCTGTTCTGCAGTATTACCACCTAGCCAGTTATTTCCACTATTGCAGTTATACATTTGATTCCTCTTCCTGAGCATAGTACTTTGCACTTGTCTTTATTGAATTTCAATTTATTGGTGTAAGATCGATTCTCCAATTTGTCAAGGTTGTTTTGAATTCTAATCCTTTCCTACAAACAGCCACACCCAGCTTGCTCTCATCTGCAAACTTTACAAGCATACTCTCTTTTTGTTAACCAAGTCGATAATAAAAATAGTGAACAGACCCAGAGCTGACCCCTGTAAGACTCCTCCCGACACATCCTCCCAGTCTGACAGCAAACCATTGGTAAGCTACCTTGGAAGCATGGTCTTTCAATGGTTGTGCACCCAAATTACAGTAATTTCATTTAGGCTGCATTTCTCTGGTTTGCTTATAACACTGTCATGTGCAACTGCATCAGAAGTCTTACTAAAATTAAGAGATATAATGTCTACTGATTTTCCCCATACACTAGCCAGTAAGTTTGGTGAAAAAAGAAGGAAGTAAAGTGTCATTTCATGTATCATAAAGTCTCCTTTTTACTAAAGTGATTTAAAAAAAATAAGTAAGAACGCAAGTGAGGGAATGCCATTCCCAGAGCATTCCCTGTACTTGCTAGAGTTCAAAGGGAGTGCCATCATGGATGTGCCCAGGGGATCAGACTGTAACACAGTTTAGAGTTCGTAGGCTATTAAACTAGAGACCACTCTTTTGTTGCATTGCCTGATCGGATCTCTTGAGGGGGTTAACCCTACCAGCTGCAGCATCCCTGTCCATTATTGCTATGACTCAACTGCAGAGGACTCAGTCAGTTGCAGCACGTCATGCTGCCAGGTAGCAGCAGAAGCTGAAGCAGCAGCAGCATAGAAAGGCAGTCCCTTATGCGCCATCTATTGTGTCCTGCTTTGGGGGGCTTCCTTTTCAGGAACTGTGGGATTCAAAAAATGGCTTTCTGCTCATTCCATTCCCATCTACTCCCTCTTCTCCCAAAGGAATCAATGCCAGCATATTTAAGCTTTTACATAGTTTTTCCTTGGGAGAGGATGATTCAGCTTTCTCTGATAGCAGGGTTTTGTTTTGGTTTTTAAAACTTCATTCTGTCTGAGTTCTTCTTCACTGAGTTTGGGCTTGCACTGTGTTTCACTCAGTAGCTGAGGAATGCTGCAGCATTTTGTTCTTTAGTGTGGACATTATTACATATTTGTTTAATCAAATAAAACTGATCAGGTATTTAATTTTCACATTTCTAAAGCTTCTTCAGTCAGGTATGAGTGATACAGGAACTGCAATTATTTTGATAAAAGTTAATTATGGAAAGTGCAAGTCCTCAAGGTCACACAAAGTGAAGTAACCAATTTGCCTTTTGGTGACCCACTAGCAAAAAAACAGCTTGTGTTGTGTGCAAGTCTTCAACCCCTATTGCACCAGGACTTGAAGCCAGCTGGGCTTGGCCACAAAGCAGACAGGAATGGTCAGAGAGAGGGTGTCCCTCAAACACCAAAGAGATGAAGAGATTAATTGCAGCCCTATCTTTCCTTGCAGTGGGCAATGGTGTCACATGCTAGTCACACCACAAGGGTGAATTTTTTTGTGAGTACAAGTTGCCCTCCATTCCATATGCAGAGGATGAATCAAGGCCTGTATCTTTGGATCTTGTCATAACAAAAGACAGAAAGCCTGGTCTATGTGATTGAGTCAAACAAAACACAAGAAAGATCTTTTTTTCATGCAGAAGTGCAGAGAATATATGATTTCCTATTGACCTACAGGATACTGCTGTGTATTAAAAACACAACGATCTGCAGTCATCCTGCTATTTCCCGTTTGGTGGCATGGAGGCTGGTAGCTGAAGCTGTCAGAATTCTGGTTAGGCTGGTGTCACTCATCTATATCCAGAAAGTAGAAAGAAGGAATGTAAGCAATGTAGAGTACAGCACATGCTTCTAAACATAGACAAGGTTGTTAACCTTTAAAGCTGGGAGAAATTGTTCTGATCCCTATTAGCATGACACAAATTCAGCAGAATCCATGTATTCTAACTCTAATATTGGTATCTACCAGTTCATCATCTTCTATGGAATTCAGATACAAAAGTAGATATGTAAAAAATAATTTTCAACAAATTTGAAAAGAGTAGATTAACCTGAAAAAAGCCTATTTGCAGAATAATTACTAGCAGGTAACTGGGTACATCACAAAACATGGGAAGAAGTTTCTAAACCCAGAAGTGAACAGTTTTCACACACTCCCGTTTGTTTCTCATAAATTACCCTTTTGCATGCAAAAAAGTGTGGGTGCAAATTTTGCACAAGCTACTTACAAAGAGCTCAGTTTATTTAGTCTAGAAAAAAGAAGACTGAGAGGGGATATGATAACAGTTTTCAAATACCTAATAGGTTGTTATGAGCAAGAAGGAGAAAAATTATTCTCTTTAATCACAGATGATGGGACAAGAAGCAATGGGATTAAGTTACAGCAAGGGGGGTTCAGCCTAGACATTAGGAAAAAATTCTTAACAGTCAAGGTGATTAAACACTGGAATAAGTTTCCTTGGCAGACTGTGGAATCTCCATCACTGGGGGTTTTTAAGAGCTTGTTAGACAAGCACTGTCACGGATGATTTAATGGGGGTACTTGGGCTTGCTACGAGTGCAGGAAACTGGACTCGATGATCTGTCATGGTCCTTTCCAGTTTCTATGATTCTAAATAACTTTGACACCTTTATTTGGATTTGAAAAGTGTACCATGCTGCAGCACTTGAGGTGCTCAACATTTACTAAAATTCAGTGGCAAAAAACAATGTTAAGGTACAGTTAAGTTTGCTTGATGGCATGTCGTCTTTGTGCAGATTACTGAGCTGGACAAAACTCAAAACTTCTGAAACCCATGAAATTCAGTCATAGTTGCCCATGCAACCTTAACTCTCCCTTATTTTAACAGTGACCTAGTACACACTATTAATGCACATCTCTCTACTCTGCCAAACCTTCGGAGGCTGAAATGTACAAGATCTTCACCTCCTTCAACAAGCAATTTACTCCCACACGTAGGCATGCATCTAACACTACAAAAGGACAAAAAGACAAAAAATGTTGTAGATGCCACCTTCTCTCTGGTCCTGTGATCTGGCAGGAAAATTATTTAGATACACTCTAGGAACAGTCTGTGTGTTAGATGTACCTAAGCTAGGCACTCCAAACTTCCAAACAATCTGAATAACCATCAGTGGTGTACTGAGAGGGGAGAGTGGGGGAGTGTATAGACCCCTAGACACCAGGTTGCAGGGGGGGGGGGCACCAGCCCAGCACCACCTCCCAAGACTGGGGAGGAGGAGTGAGGCTGCTCCAGCCAGGCTGGAACTATGGGTAATTGAGGGATGGTGTGGGGGAGAGCAGGGCAGTGTGCTTGGCTGACCCCTCACAATGGGTAGGGGATGAGCGACACAGAAGGCACTGGGGGGTGTCCTCCAGTGATTCACTCTCTGTGTATGGTGAAGGACCAGCTCAGCCCCCTTCCCCAGGCAGGGGTGGGGAGGATGCCCTGTGGCATCTGAGGTGCCATGCTGTTGAGTTGGAGCAGCAGGTAAGTGCTGGGGGTGGAGGAGGGAGGAGCAGCCACCCAGCCTGGCCCAGTCTAGCCCTTCAGGGGCAGGGGGTAGGTGGTACAGGACACACTGAGGGGTACCTGCAGTCATGAAAGGCTGCCCCATCAGAACCAGTGCTGGGTTGCAGGGGGAGAGATGGCCTCCCTAAGTGCGGGGAGGCAGTGGAGCCAAGCCTGCATTTGCACCTGCCAAGGCTCCCTGGTCCCACAAATATAGATGCTCCCTCCCTGGTGCAGCTGAGGAATGGTGCCAGAACACTTCCTGGGAGCCAGAGACCCTCGGTATGCCACTGATAACCATTCAGATATTAGAGCACTTAGAATAGTTGAGATTTAAAACATATACAATTGTGGAAGTGGGAACCCTCTAGCCATTTTTCTTAATTGGTGCAGAAAGACTGTAAAGAATGTGCATTTTCTTAAATATCATTTTCAGCTCTGGTTCCCAAAGATTCTATGGGTGTCATTCACTGCCATGGGTAAAACGCAACAGACTGAAACCATGTTGATCAAGTCAATAGTTTGATTTCTAGCTGAGCAAACAGTGCCTAGAAACTTTTTTTTAAATGGCTATTTTGGCAGATCGTGTGTGGGGAGGAGAGGTTATATATTTTCAGCCCCTTGGTCAAATGTTGGGTCACCTCAAAGCTGGGTTTCTAAATCCTACCCTGCACCCTATTGGGACACAACAAATTTCAAAGGAATCTAACTAAGCCTGTTGATTTTAAAGGAAAAAGTTGTGACTCAGTCTTAATTATACTCGTACTGCCACCCTACTATAATATAGAATAATTACAGACATCATAAAACAGAAAAAAAGACTCAGACAAACCATGATACAAAGCCAAGTAATGTAGAATTGTTTCACACAATAAGAAAATTGTATACCTACAGGACTGACAGAGTACAACCAACGAAGTGTTTTCAGATTATTTTTATAGTTGTGTTAGATAGGTCAAGGCAGCTTTGGCATTGTCACAGCGGAAGCTGAATTTAAAAAGTAATACCCCTGAAATGTGAGCATGAGCCTGCCAGGATGAAACTCATGGGGTGGGTCATAAATGAGCTCCCTCTTCATTAAAGGCTATTATCACCAAGAGGACAGAATAAAATCAATTCATCATTTTACAGACAGAGAAAATAAAGAACATCAGATGGGCATAATATACAGTGATGACAGCTCAATCCTGTGAGCAGACAGACTCCTGGACTGTGTACACATTCAAGAGATGGAGAACACCTCCTGGAAGCCATTCCTAGTGGTACATGTAGACTCCGAGCCAGGGTGTGATTCCCAGATCCCATAGACATGCTCATGCAACCCTCATTTTAGCTAACATGTTAAAAATAGGAGTGTAGACACCACAGGAAACACATGCTAGCAGTCCCAAATGCAATCCACTTGAACACCATTGGCAGATACTCGGGGCAGTTTGCCTACACTATCATTGCCTGCACTAGTGGGACAACACTAAAATATTTAGAGCAGTGGTCACCAGACTTTCTGACAGGGGACCCAGCTCCGGGACCCTCTGCCATGCTGCAAACGTCCACTGTGGGGCGGAGTGGGAGGATGGGATGCCCCCCGCTTGGTGCCAGCCAGCTGGCAGGGCCGTTCCTAGGGGAGTGCGGGGCCCCAGGCAAATTGCCCTCTGTGGGGCCCCCCACTAACCCCCCAGGCACTGGGGGGGTGGGGCCAGTCAGCCCAAGGGAGACGCAGGCCCCTGTGCTTTCTTTCCCATGCCAGGGACCGGGCAAGTCTGCAAAAAGTGGTAGCCCAATTCAGCGCTGCTAGTGTGCCCCACCCCAGCCACAGGCGCTGTTTTGGCTCTGTGCCAGAGCAGCGGGGAGGGGGCAGGAGGCAGTGCAGCTGGGAGTGTAGCAGTGCGAGCCCCAGGCTGCCTCCTGCCCCCTCTCCATTGCTCTGGCACAGAGCCAAAACAGCGCCTGTGGTGGGGGGAGTGCGGGGGGACCAGCTGTGCTGAACTGGGCTGCTGTTCTTGGCCAGCTTGCCCGGTCCCCGGCATGGGGGGGGGCAGTGGTGCAGGCCCTGTGGGGCCCCCAGAACCGTGGGTCCCTGGAAGGTTACTGCTCTCACTCCCCCCAGGGATGGCTCTGCCAGCTGGAGAGCGCTGCCCCCCACTCCCAGAAGCAGTGCAGGCCAACAGGAGAGCATGGGCCAGCTGCTCCCCCTCCCGGGCGCTGCAGGGATGCTGCAACCCAGTCCCTTCGGGTCTGTTGCCCAATACTGGGTTGTGACCAATAGTTTGACGTACACTGATTTAGAGTGCAAGCTCATATGAGATATGATCTGGGAATCACACTTCAAACCTCATTGCGTAGATGTAGCCTAAAAGGAAATGATATCACCCCCACAGGTCTTGACAGCATATATTAGTGTTGAAGGGTGTGACAGGATAAATTAAATCATAGTCTACACATATTGTGTACTATAAGGCAGGTGTCTCAAACTCAAATAATCACAAGGGCTGCATGGGGACTAGTACATTAGCCCAAGGGCCGCACCAGCAAAACCCCTTCATACAACGACATTGCAAATATTGATAACAATAGTGCTGTCGCAGGCTGCAGGAAATAACTTTAGGGGCGGCATGCAGCTCACGGGCCATGAGTTTGAGACCCCTGCTATAAGGAATGTCTTTATACCCACCCAATACATACCTTGCTGTAGACAGGGCTTGAATGAAAAAAAACCACAGGCTCACTACTTTTAAATGTGTCACCTCAACAAGTAGGGAGGCAAAGGAAGACAGTTTCTTCCTGATGCCTTGTTCCAAGTACTAGCCTTCCAGAAGGTGAAAACAAAGCAAATCTGCAGCATCTGGATAATAATCCAGTGTAGAAACCAAAACAATAAGAGTCCAGATGCAGGAGATGTACAGTGATATTGTGATATTCAATCCCTTGGTTAGCTATGATCATGCCATGCAGTCTCACACAGACAGTGAACAGCACGGGCGATGGAACTTTGAGGGTCACATTCCACCTCCCTCCATGGCTGGAATACACACGAGAAAAGAATATGGTAAGTAACGGTATTGGCCCACAGTTTCAAATATATGGGTACAAACAAGTGGGTTTGGAAATGGGGGTTCTAATATAAGCAGTTCAAATCCCACAGAACTGTGTAAATTTTGAAAACTAACCAACATATGGTCAGATAATACATTAAAGTCATGTTGAAATCCCTTTTGGAACTTGAAATTCAGTATGAGTTTATAGTGGAGTATTATACTGGAATACAACTGAAATATCTAGTTAATTCCCCAGGGTTTGTAGTGGATAGGAATGCCAGTCAGTCTGTGCAGCCAGCTGGCATCCTCTTCATGAGGCTCTATGGCTGGAAAATAGCTTTTCTGAAAGGGTGGGATCAGGCAGTAGGCTTTGAAAAGGTTGTGTTCAATGTTCTCAGCCCTGGGGAACAACTCTGGGTAAATGGCACCGTTGGCTGTGCTCTGGGGCTAGGAACATAGGCAGCAGGATAAAGATGGTGTCATTTTAAATGCTGCATATTACTGTAAGATATATTTCAGCATATGTTTCATGTATTAATATTTATCAAACAACAAAATATAAGGAAAATGTAATTTTGTTTTGTTTATTTGCTTGGATTCCAACCTTATACTATTTAGACATCAAAAAAGCATGATATATGAAAGGCTGCTACTAAACAGTATTACTGTCTTTAGGATGAACTAAAACAACACTGTCTGATTATAACCCTATCCTCAGTGTATACTTCTATATTTGGATTAACTATGACATCTATCCCCTCTCTTTATAAGGCTGGTTCAGCTATTGTATGACACTTGTGGATGCAGCATTAGACAAGACAGTCTGTAAGCCCTGTATTTTTGTTGTGCACATTCTCCAGATCATAATAGTGGCATGGACGAAACCCATGAGTACTGCATGTGAAATAACACTGCTTGCGTTTTTCCTGTCCTGATTTTGTGATGTCCTCCCTGTTAAAAAACCTTATAGGACTTGATGAAATCTTTAGAAAGAGCTATACATGAAAGATTTGCATTGAGATTCTGGAAAACACTGACCATTCAAGATGAGGTTCTAGCTACAATGATGGACAAACCTGGAATCTGAGTCTGAGGTGCTCTTGACAGTACAATATAAACTGCATTATACTATTTAACTGCATTATCACACTATCATAATGGGGCAAATGATTAAGGAATCAATTAGCAAACATCTAGAAGAGAATAAGGTGTTAAGTGATAATAAGCATGGATTTGTCAAGAACAAATCATGTCAAACTAACCTGATAGGTTTCTGTGAGGGGTAACAACACTTATGAACAGAGGGGAAGCAGCAGATATGGTATATCCAGAGTTCAATAAGGCTTTTGATATGCTCTCGCATCACCTTCTCATTAACAAACTAGGGAAGTACAACTCAGATGGCGCTACTATAAGATGGGTGCAAAGCCGGATGGATAACTGCTCCCAGAGAGTAGTTATAAATGATTTGCAGTCATGCTGGAAAGGTACAATGAGCATGGTACCGCAGAGATCAGTTCTGGGTATGGTTCTGTTCAATATCTGTATCAGTGATTTAGATGATGACATAGAGAGTACACTTATAAAGACTGCAGATGATATGTAGCTGGGACTGATTGCAAGTGCTTTGGAGGAAAGGATCACAATTCAAATGATTTGGATAAACTGGTGAAATGGTCTGAGGTAAACAGAATGAAATTCAATAAAGACAAATGAAAAGTACTCCACTTAGGAAAGAACAATCCACTGCACATATACAAAATGTGCAATGACTGTCTAGGAAGGAGTACTGCAGAAAGGCTCTGGGTATCATAGTGGACCGCAAGCTAAATATGAATCAACAGTGTAACACTGTTGCAAAAAAACCAAACATTGTTCTGGGATATATTGATAGCAGTATTGTAAGAAAGACACTAGATGTAATTCTTCCGCTCTACTCCACCCTGACTAGGCCTCAGCTGGAGTATTGTGTCCAGTTCTCGATGCCTCATTTCGGGAAAGATGTGGACAAACTGGAGCAAGTTCAGAGAAGAGCAATACAGATGATTAGAGGTTTGGAATACTTGACTTGTAAGGGAAGACTGAAAGAGCTCTCTTTAGTCTGGAAAAGAGGAGACTGAGAGGGGACATGATAACACCTTTCAAGTACCTAAAATGTTACGAGGAAGAGGGGAAAAAATTGTTCTAAACTGTTGATGATAGGAAAAGATGAAATGGGCTTAAATTATGGCAAGGGAGGTTTAGGTTGGACATTAGGAAAAAATTCCTAATTGTCAGGGTGATTAACAACTGTAATAAGTTGCCTCGGTAGGTTGCAGAATCTCCATCACTGGAAGTTTTTAAAAGCAGTTTAGACAATGACCTGTCAGGGATGGTTTAAGATGGTGCTTGATCCTGCCATGAATGTAGGAGACTGGACCTGATGGCTACATCTACACTAACAAATTAATTTGAATTTAAGGTGTCTTCATTCAAACTAATTTGAGCTCTGTCCACACTAGGCTTTGTGTAGTTCAAACTAAAAAAATTATAGTTCAAACTAGCATGTTGTAGTTGTGCTAGTTTGAACTAAATAAGTTTTTTAAACTAAAAAGTTAGTTTGAACTAAAAAAAGCACAGCTAGTTTGAACCAAAAAGTTAGTTCAAACTAAAAAACCATTCCTAGTTCGAACTAATTTTGATCTACTTACTTCAGACAAAGAAAGTCTGAACTAAGCTTTTAGGTGTAGACATAGCCAATGACCCCTCATAGTCTCTTCCAGTTTCTATGATTATGGTGCCAGTGCAGCACAGTCTGAGCTCAAAGGATAAAGAGTAGGAAGAAGGGCTGACTTCTCCATGTGCCTGGTTCACTCATGCCATCTGCACTTGAGGGATGACCTAGCTGAGTGTTGAATTTATGTGCTGGCTTCTCAACTCTAATTCAACTGATCTCACAGTGGTTTGGGGCAACATATCAGATATGTACAGAATTTAAATCATGGATGCTCCCCCCCTCTTTTTTAACCATTTCCTTAACCCTGGGGTTCAGAAAAAATATGAATATAAAACCGGCATGATCAAAGAAAACAAACCAAAAAGAGATACTATTTTGCATTTTTCTTCTTTTAGCAAATGAATTTCAGGATTAATTAAAAACTTCAGTGCAAGCATGCAAGATTTTTGTGTGCCCTGAGGGATAGAATGAACTAATGTTTCTTCTGGATTGATTGTAAAGTTAACACAATACCTGTACATATCAAGTGACCTCTGAGCTGGAAACTGGACAAAGATGTTTCCCCATCAGTGTTAAGATTTCAATTTTAAGAGGTCTCTCTCTTCACACTGCTCCACCCTGGGACTGTGCACACACATGCAACTCCCATTATCGCATTAGCAAAAGCTATGTGGCAAGCCAGGAGATGACTATTGTGATTAATTCAACTCTCAATTTAGAATCTTTTTTATTGTAACATACTTCCTGTAACAGCATTAGTTTTGTCTAAAGATAATGTTTAGGAACTCTGTTTTGTTTGCTGAGTTTATATTGGTGAGTTACTTATTTTAAACATTTAATATTCGGACAGGGAATGACAAAAGAGGAACCGATCCCTTAAAACTATTAAAGGAAAAAGTAGTGTGTTGTTCAGTAAAGGATTCTATTTAGAAAACAGATATGTTTTAGTGTTAAGCAATACGACCAGTAATGGTTCTGCATTTTTCAGGGATATATAATTACTCCTACTTGTACATCATAAAGAAAAATATCAAGTTTTATATAGCTCTGCGCAGGCAAATGAGCAAGCCTTAGGCGATCTGAGGTTAAAATACATAAAAAAAAAATACTGTGCTCATAAAGAAACACGTCCTTTTCTTACTCAAAAACTGACTGATTGCATGGTCATCAAAGGGAATTAACTCAGTCTTATTTCACAAACCCATTTGAAAAAGGGATCATACTGAGTTCTTTGCCTTAGACACTATGAATTTCTATAAAATTGCAATCAGTTGGAAATAGCAGAGTATTCAAGCAGTGGTCTTAATTTAATATATTTTGATGTTAACCTTTGTTTATAATTTATTAAAATGGGTTAAAATGATTTCTTTAAAGTATAGTACTATATTCACAGAGGTCAAAATCTAGGGCAAGTTTGATAGTTAAAGACTTATCCAATTTAAAGATACAATCTTAAACAAAAAAAATATGTTGCAGCTTTTTCCTAAAAGAACACAAATACAGTCCTTTTGCTTGGAAAAATCAGATATGATCATGTTTTACTGAAATTCTCCCCCAAAAAATTGAGGTTCAGCACAGTATGGTTCTTTTCATCCCTTGTACATAGTATGTCATTCGTGAGAGAAGAATCAGGAAATTTGTGGTCTAATTTCCTAGCCAATAGGCATTTCCAATGTTGTTAAAATATAACGCTAATTCATTTTTTTAAAATAACTGTGCATTTTTCCTCTCCTTGAATCTTAGAAACAACTTTAAAATAGAAAACTTTTTCCAGATAATCTTTAAGGAAAATACTTTTGTTGCATAGCTTAAGAACTAACATCATATTTACTTGCAGTGTATTGTTATAAGAGTCAGATTTCAAGTTCTTGCTGGCTCAGAAAGATGAGCATAGGCTATATCATGGGGTAATCTGGCTTTTGTTCTTGAAAACAATGTATGTTTTAATTTCATGATTATTTTTAACAGTAAAGGCTCAGATGATGCCAGTACAGCAGCTCAACTGGTTAACCCACTTTTAGCTGTCACTAAGCTTCAAGAAGCATTCGTTCATGGACTTAAACTTACACTCAATGGAAGTTCTACCTGAACAAACAGTGCAGGATTACAAAAACGTACCTTTGTTTACTTGATTTTCTCGCACGAAAGCTCATGCAATACATAAATCTGTTAGGCTGTATTCACACACAGATGGTTATTTTGAAACAAGTTGTGTCGAAACAACGCCTTATTTCGAAATGACCTAATTCGAATTAGCAAAAAGTCATTTCGAAATAGGGAAAAAAGCGGAAAACGAAATAGCATGTTCCCCCTGAGCCCCCGACCCACCGGCAGCGTTGGGGGAGCAGCCCAGTCTGCGGGCTCAGCCCCGCGCCCCCGACCTGCCGGCAGTGACCGGGGGGTAGCTCTGGGGGGGGGCTGAGCCACCCCGCAGCGGGTCACCCCCCCCACCGGGGGCTGAGGGACAGCCCTCAGCACCCTGGCCACGGTCCTAAGGGTTCCCTGGCCAGGGTGCTCAGGGTCCAATGTTGTTTCGGAACACTTTGTTCTGAAACAACATGTTCACACTGCGTTGTTTCGAAACAATGGCTGCGAAACAACGTTGTTTCACCCAGAAACCAGGTATAAGTTGTTTTGAAACAACGGTGCGTCGTGTGAACATGTTTTTTTTTGTTTTGAAAGAACCTCGTTGTTTCGAAGCAAAAGTGCTGTGTGAATACACCCTTAGTCTTTAAGTGCCACAGTGTTCTCTCTAATTATTCATAGGCTGTGTGCACAAAAAATTTCTTTGTGTGCACAAAAAAAGTTCTTTGTGAGCACCAATATTAGCACTATTGAATTTTTTTGTGCGCGCTTTATTTTGTTGTGTGTGTGGGTTTCATGACCTGTGTGTACACAGCTTAGAGGGAACAATGCTCATTGCTTTTTTTCTTTACTAGGCTAACACGGCTGCCCCTTTGGTCCTTTCCTTGAGTCATAAGATCCATAGGTCCACTACAATGGCTATTTCAGCTTCAGGGCAGTCACAGTCACAGGAAGCAGGGGAAAGCTCTGACATCTCCACTCAGTCAATGAGGATATTTCCTTTCTACTTACCTAAATTACAGATTGTATAAACTATTCCTTTTTGGGGGCTGGGGGTGGGGTGGGGGGGGAACACAACATTTTCTCCTACTGTGGAACATGGGAAAAATTAATCTTGAAAAAAGAAACCCAAATATTTGGATATCATTTTCCATCTCCAGCACATGACAGAAACATTTGTTTGTTTCCAAGGTTGTGAGGATATTCTCTGTGAATCAAAGATAGCATTCCGTATCAAACTTGAGAAAGCAAAAAACTCAACTGATGGAGATAAACAGCTATTGAGAAGATCATTTTAATAGGCAGAAAGTACAGTGACAGCATCAACAGGGGTTCAATTGGATAACTAATGTAAGGATCAGAATGAGGCCCTTGTGGTGGTAGAATAAGGATAGTCTTTCTCAGAAGTATTTATATCAGGATTTGTGGAACTTTCTCTTCTTACAAACACATCGAGAACAAGAGACTGCAGCATGGACACTTCTATACCTAGATGAAGGCCTAAAGGAACTCAGTGCTCTGCTTCACTCCCTTTAATATGGTAGTTAAAACATTGACCTTGCACCAGCCAGTAGAATACGTTCTGTTTGCTGACTTCATTCTAGGATCCTCAAATGTGTTAATCACATCACATGACTATCCACTTTTTAATCTGGTCCTGGATGAAGAATTGGTCTCTGCACTATCAGCTATCCTCTATGAATCTGAAACATTGGGAGATACCGCCCAGTAGGTCAGTTAGTACTGTGGGCCCAGTCTTTAGGCACAAGGCATGAACAGTACAACTGTTGCTTTTCATTTTCGAGCTTTAAAATGATTCTGGGGAGCAGTGGAAAGGCACATAGAACACTGTTTGAATCAAAACAACTGGCTTGGCTTGCTGAAAAAGTTTGTGCTGACCTTGTGACTTACCCTCCCTACATTGATATACCCACCTTCATATTGTCATTTCCGTTTCATGTATCTACTGAAGTGGGATTAAAGCTCATGCGATAAATAAATTTGTTAATCTTTAAAAGTGCCGCAGGACTCCTTGTTTGTTTTGCTGAAAAAGACTAGCACACCCACCCTTCTGGAACTTGTCCTCTTTCAGGGTAGTACATAAACAAAAAGCACCAGAGTTAATACAAATAAACCGAACTAGTAAAAAAGAGCAAGGACTAACTCCCTCTCAGAGGGAATTGGGATTGGAACCTCCCTTCCATGAGTTAAGATCTTTAGGTAGTGGTAGTTGGGGAAGCTCCTGATTTCTCTTTCTTTGGAAGCAGCAGATTGACAGTTTTTTCTTTTCACTAGTCTGCCCACAAGTGAACTGCTCCGCTTCCCTTTTAACATCTCCACCAGCCAGTGGCTGACTTGCAGGAATGAGGGAGGAGAACTGCTTCTTATGTGCTTGCTGTCCAGTGTGGAACTTGTATATCCCTGACATGGAGACCTCCTTTGGTGCCAAGAATGATTTCAAGATAATGGCTGGGCTCCACCAGGGATCAATGCTTAATCTATTACTATTTATAGCAATGATGCTTATTCATAAAGAAGCAAATCCAAATGGAAGGTGATATAAAGTTGATCTATGCCGATAGTGCTGTGCTAATGGATGATGGTGAGAAAGCTTTGGTTCAAGTGACTGGTGCTTGGAGTAGAAAAATAATAAACTGTAGCCACAAAATAAGTAAAAACTGAAATCATGTGGGTGAGTTACATGGAACCAAGACCAATGAATATCAGCACAGAAGGCCAGTGCCTAAATCAAGTTACTCCATTTAAGTACTTTGGGGCTGATTAGTGGCAAATGGAGAAAGCAACAGAAAACTGCAAGCCAGGCTGCTGAGCCTGGGGAAGTCTGGCACAAGATAAGAAGAGTCATTTATGATTAACAGATGCTAAGACTAGTTAAAGGATGATTACACAAAACCATGCTAAAGACAGCTTTTCTGTATGGATCAGAGACAAAGGTAACCCAAGGGAAACACTTGAAAAGACTTGAAGTCATTGAAATGAAATGCGTGAAGGCAATAGTGGGGTGAATTTGCTGAACTATGTGTGGCATGATGTCATCAGCAGTGAGACTAAGGTCTGCAATATCAGAGGTCAGCTTCATGAGAGGGGCTGAGATTTTACATGTCTGAAAGGTGGATGAAGGGAATCTTGTTAGGAAACCATCTGAGACTAGAGTTCATGGATGAAGAGCAAGAGGACAGACAAGAAAAGGTGGATAGACTGTATGCTAGAGGACAGAGCAAACATGGAGTAAGTGTTGGATGAGGAAGCTTGGAAAAAACTGATTGGTGACCCAACCACATCTCACTGTGAAAAGAAGAAGAATACAGGTTATAACTGAATTTAAAGCAACAGCCAGTAGTTAAAATCCTGAAACCATCTTCCTAAAGAATTTTACTTCTACAGTGTAACTGAATCCAGTGCCCATAATTACATTTACCTTTCTGCCACTTTTGATACATTTCAAGCCCTCTCTTCCAGGAGTGGTCCCACCTATC
This sequence comes from Podocnemis expansa, assembly GCA_007922195.1. Classification (NCBI taxonomy): domain Eukaryota; kingdom Metazoa; phylum Chordata; order Testudines; family Podocnemididae; genus Podocnemis; species Podocnemis expansa. Next base: position 34,233,934 of record ML681990.1, read on the forward strand.
CTGCCAGCCAAAATGGAAATTATTTTCTCTCTCACACACTCACACGCCCACCTCTCCCGCCACAGAGCAAAGTTGTAAAAAAACAAAACAAACCCAAACTCAGCTGATCAAGACGCAACAAATAAAAAGAAAACCATTCAATTGGAGAAACAAGAATGACCAGCCAATCAAAGTGGAGGAGAGAAGCTAAGTGGCACACTGGTATGGTGGCCCTTAGAGCTTGGTGCTCACCTACTCCTAGAACCAGCCCTGATCTCCTCCTACCGCCTTTACTGCTCCCGACACGTAGGATCTCATGAATTTCTTCAAAAAGAAATGACAAATATGAGGTGACCTTCCCTCTCCCTTTCTCTTACCCTCTTACAACTCTCACATATTTCTTCCATCATATGTGCCAAAGTTTCTTGACATCTCTCCTCTAAATGCTCCACTTTCTCCCATACACCCATCCCATCCTCTCACCTCCTGATCAACCATGTGCCTACTCTCACCTCCCCATTATTCTCTCTTTTCCTTAATCTTTTACTCCCCTCTGGCTCTTTCCCATCACAACACAAGCATGCTTTTGTGTCTTCCATTCTAAAAACAGCCTCTTGACCCTATTTGATTCCAACTACCAACCCATCTCTGTTTCATCTCTATGCTTACTGAATGTGCCACCTACAATCAGCCTTCTCTTCTGTAAACTAAACATGCTCACCTCTTAAATATTTCCTCATAGGTCTTAGGTAATTTTTTAAATTTTTTGCCATTTTTCTTAATCTCTGATTCCCTCTCCTCAATTTGTTCACGTTTATTGAAGCGTGGAACCCAGATTAGGCACAACACTCCGGCTGAAGTCTCACCTGTACCAAGTAGGGTAGAACAATTCCCACATGTATCTTTCACATGACAATTCTGTTAATAAACCCCTGAATAACATTAACCTTTTTTTGCAATAGCATGACACTCATTCGATATGTGATCCATTAAGGCTCCAAGATCCTTTATTACAGTGCCTTTGCCTATACAGTTATTTCCAATTTTGAATTTGTGCATTTGCTTTTTCCTTTCTATGTGTGTACTTTGCAACTATCTTTACTAAATGTCATTGTATTGATTTCAGACCAATTCTCTAATTTCTCAAGGTTATTTTGAATTTTAATCCTGTCCTCCAAAGTGCTTTCAACCCTTCCCCGCTTGGTGTCATTCACAGATACACAAGCACATTCTTTACTTCACCATCCAAGTCATTAATGAAATATTGAAACATACAAACTCCAAGATAGCTCCCTGCAAGACCCACATGGTATGTCTTCCCAGCAAACCATTGAAAACTACTTTTTGAGAATGCACAACTGCTTAAAAGACCTATCAGGTTACAGTAATTTCATTTAGACCACATCTCATTGTCTGCTTATGAGACTGCCACATGGGACAGTATCAACAGCCTTACTAAAGTTCATATAAATCACACCTACTGCTTTCCCCCCTCCTCTAGGGCCAGTTACCCTGTGAAAGAAGGGCATGAGGTTGGTTTAGCGTAATTTGTTCTTGACAAAAACATGCTGGCTATTACTCATCACTTTATAAGCCTACAGATTTGAACAAGATGGTTGTTTAATAATTTGTTCCAGAATCTTTGATCAGTATCAAAGTTAGGCTGACTGGTCTATATCATGTATAAGCTGAGATTTTTGTGCCTGAAAATTGCCTTTAAAACAGGCACTTGGCTGATACGTGGGTCAGTACAGTAGACAGCCCCAGCCCAGGAGTTTCACAGTAAGTCTCCAGCCCTTAGCATGCACTGAGTATCCTCCTGGCTGGAGCCCCAGCATGTGGCTGGAGTGCCCATGTTGGGGAGTCAGACCCTAGGCTGGGGTTGGAGAAGGAGGGGACCCCGGCATCTGGAGCAGCCAGGTAAGAGATCCGAGGGGGGTTGGCCTGGGGGAGCCAGTATCAGAGCCCGGGGGGGGGGGTTGTCCAGGAGGTTGGAGAAAGTGGCAGCAGGGGTTGGGAGGTTTCCACAAAAGTGGCGGCAGTGGCTGCAGGGGTATTGGGGCAAGGGGTGGCAGGGGTGTTGGGGGGAAGCACCAGCAGGGGGTTGGGGCAAAGCGGCAGCAGAGGTCACAGAGGAAAGCAGCAGTAAGGTCGGTAGGGGTGCCGGGGGAAGCAGCGGCAGCGGCAGTAGGTGCAACAGGGGTGTTGGGGAAGCGGTGGCAGTGGTATCGGGGAAAAGTGGCGGCAGGGTTGTTGGGGGAAGGCATGGCGGGGGTGTTGGGGGAAGCGGCAGTAGGGGCAGGAAGGGTGTTGGGGAAAGTGGCAGCAGCAACAGCAGGGGTGTCAGGCAAGCAGCAGTAGGGGCAGCAGGGGTGTTGGGGGAAGCAGCAGCAGCAATGGCAGGGTGTTGGGGGAAGCAGCAGTAGGGGCAGCAGGGGTGTTGGGGAAGTGGCAGTAGGGGTGGCAGGCGTGTTGAGGAAATGCAGCAGCAGGGGTTTGGGGGATAGGGAGAGTGTCCGGGACTCTGGGGAAAGCCAATGGTGCAGGGAGCAGGGGTTAGCATCCAAGGCCACAGGCAGACCTTGACTTATACACGGGTCACCCATTTTTTACTATTTTTGGGGCTCAGAAAGGGGGTCAGCTTATCCACAAGTATGTATGGTAATTCCCCAGATCTTCCTTTTACCTCTCTTTGAAGACAGGGGCTATGTTTGCCCTCCTCTTCTAATCTCATACTTTACCCATTCTACATCAGATCTCAAAGATAACTGGTAGTGACTCAGAGATTTCTAAATCTAGTTCCTTAAGTCCTATAGATGAAGTTCAACAGGTTCTTATGACGTGAATATATCTAAATGATCTAAGTATTCTTTACCTTGTTGTTTTTCTGTTTTGGCCTGAGATCCTTCTCCCTTGTTATTAAATGTGTTCAGCAGCTGATCACAACTAACTTTTTTATTGAAGAGTGAATTCAAAAATTAAATTCTTCAGCCTTCTCTGTCTCATCCACTATTTGTTCTCCTTCCCCATTAAAAAATGGAACCACACATTCTTTCCATATTGTCTTACTTCTAGCATATTTCTAGAACCACGTCTTACTGCTTTTTATGCCTCTTGCTAGTTGTAACTTGTTTTGTTCCTTAGCCTTTCTGATCTTGTCCTACATGCTTGTGCTATTCTTCTATATTCATTCTTATCAATCTGCCTTTGTTTCCACTTTTTGTATGGTTTGGTTTTCCTTCTGCTTTTGGTAAGGCATGGTTTTCCTTTTGATTTTCAGGAGCTTCCAGTGTCCCATATAGGTCTATTCTTATTAATCCTATCTTTCATCCACCTTGTGACAGTTGCTATTATACTTTGATCTCTCATTCAGTAGCAAAATGCTGACGCCCAATTCAAAATGCTGACTGGCCAATAATGACAGCTTCTATCACCCACTTGCTAGATTTTCAAGCAAGCTGCTTTGTTCTTTGTCCCATGCTGCCCCTTATACTTTGGAGAAGGTCCCTGTAAACACCCAGAAAGTTAACTCATCATTCTCCTTCAAATCCCTTCTTAAAGTTCTCATTTGCTGCAATTCCTATAAAAAATGTGGCAATGGTTAAGCTGCTGGTGTGCATAGGCAGGTTAGCTGTGGAAAGTGGGGACTGGAAGAGGGTGGGGCCTTGAGGACCAGGAAGCTAGCCTCCCAGAAGAGAGGTGGCATGTGCACTCATGCTGGTGTGCTGAAATCACTGCCCATCATGTTGGCCCATATTGTCTCACTGTTTTCTTGTTCTCCCTTATCTATCTGTCTATATCCATCTGTTTGTATCCCATCTTATATGGTGTCCATTACCTGTATGTCTTGTAAGCTCTTTGGGGGAAGGAACATTTTTTTGCTGTTTTTGTACAGCACCTAGCACTGTGGAGTCCCCAGATCCAAGACTGGGGCTTCGACCCACTACAATAACCTTAATGAATTCATTATCATGAACTTAACACCGCAATGCTGCCATCTATTGGCTACATTTATTTATAACACTCCATAGCTTCACTTCACTTTAATATTTCTTTACTGCTTTTTCCATCTCCTGCTACCCCTGAAAGCCAAGGTACTATTTTAAAACCCCCAACTGATACTGAATATAATGGAAATCAGACATCCCTAAATGCTTAAAGGCAATATATTCATTTACCTCCAACTACATGTTTACATTTTTTGAATTACATAAAGCTAAAGTTAATGCACTGAGGCATTTCCAGACTTTGCATGTTTGATTTCTTGACTTTTATGATGTAAGATGTGAGCACTGGAGGTTTACATTTATTCTCAATCCAATCCACCTTTTTTTCCCTTTTCCCTTTAGGAGAAAACAGCAAACAGTGCACTTTTTGGCTGAGGGAGTTTACAGGCTTGTCTGTGCCTCCATGGCTACGTCTACATGGCTCTTTTATTTTGAAATAACACTCGTTATTTTGAAATAAAAGAAATTAGGTCTACACAACGTTTTCTTGTTTCAAAAGGACGAATCCCGTCCTTTCGAAATAAGAATCATCATTTTGAAAAAGTAAAACCTGGTCCCCCCTCGAAACGGCTGTTATTTCGGAAGGGATATTACAAACTAACGCCGTTTAGACCTGTTCTTTCGAAACAACATCATGTAGACCTGTTGTTTCAAAAGAACTGTTTTGAAACAACAGGTCCAAACAGCTTTATTTCAAAATAACCATTTCGAAATAACAGCCGTTTGGATTGCAGGCTTTCCCTTAATTCGAATTAACATTTTGTTAATTCAAATTAACTTATTTCAAAATAAGGATTTTATTTTGAAATAACTCATTTCAAAATCCTTATTTCGAAATAACAATGCATGTGTAGACATAGGCCATATTCCTTGAGCTAGAACTGCTCATTTTGAAGTGTCATAAATAGAACTGATCTTGCCAGAATCCTTCTGAACAAAGCCCTTCATTGGGTCCAGCCACTAAAACTGAAGGAAATTGAGGCAAAATGCCCACGTGTGCTCTCAGCTATTAGGACAGTCCATAGGATGAGAGTCATCTCAGTGGTATCTGAGCTTCACAGATCAAAAGCCAACACACTGAAGGCCCCCAAAGCAAACGGGAATTTGGAATGCCATGTTGAATTTTCCATGTTCTTTGACTGGATATTCAGTGTACAAAAAGGAGCTAAGCAAGCAAGCTTAGCCATGAAAGTCTTTATGTGTAATTTGTTTGGGACTCAGAAAATGGAGTTGGAGCACAATATGGGTATACCTACACTATGCGCTTAAGTCAATTTAAGGGGGCTTAAGTTGACTTAAGCAAAGCCCTGGCCACATTTGGAGTTCATTAGGTCAACTGAAGGGCTTCCTTAAGTTGACTTAATAATGCTCACTCTTTAAGTTGACTTAGGCATTAAATTGACTTTATCAAGTCATCTTAATGCAATGTGGCCATCTAAGGCAACTTAAGAAGCCCTGTTTAATAACACGTGCCTGCTTAAATCAACTTAGTAAAGCCAACTTAAGCAAACATCTTTTATTAGGACACTTTCTTAAGCTGACCTAACCAACTTTGTTAAGTTGACTTAAGAGAAGGGGGACTCACTAAGTCAATTTAATAAAGTTGACTTTATGTAGACTTTATTAAGTCAACTGAACAAAGTCGACTTAGCTTTTGTAATGTAGACAAGTGGTTTTCAAACTTTTTTCCTCAGGACCCAGTTGAAAAAAATCATTTATGCCCACGACCCAACAGTTCCATCTTTGAGTAATACATTCCATTCTTTTGGTGGTGGCAGCAGGGGGCACCATGACCCAGTGCCTGATCGTCTGCAACTCAGTACTGGGTCTCACCCCTAAGTTTGACAACCACTGGTGCAGACATAGCCAGAGGAAGCTCACGTTAATTCAGCGGTTCTCACAATCATTGAATTAAAGAGAGACTTGCCAGGGATCCTGATCTAAAATCAAGAGGCCAGCTGGGTTTATGACTTTTTGCAAGAAAAGCTTGGCAATAAGCATATCATAACTGGCACATTTTGTAAAACAAAGAGGATTAAGAATAGTCTTGGATATATCACTATATTCCTGCTATTACTATTATTTCTTTACTCATAGTTACCTGTCCTAAATCATTTTAAAGTTCTTCTGGAATCCTGCGCCAAGATTCCTTAAATCTCCCTAAATAATCAAGATGATGGACTGCCATTACAGTCACAAGAACCTGAAAATAGAGTTGTGCTTGTTTTGTCAAAGACCACTACTGTATTAATGTTAAAGGCTGGGTCACAGATTGCTCACACTGCCTGTAACTCTGAATGAGAAACATCAGGACTTATTTCGTTGTATGATCAGTATTTTTAATTGTGTTAATATAAACTTCATGCCTGCATGCTTCCCTGAAGAATATTCATCAGTTACATTTTAAGCAGGAATTCAAATCCATTGTTTCTTATTTCTTCTGTTTTTATTTTTTGTCTATGAAGTGCTACAATATTTGTTGTCTTGAGGTGAACATATAATACTGCAGAATCATAACAAACATATCATGAATGGATAATTACTGACAAATGTAGATGATCTTTCCATATTTTGGGGTTTTTCTTTACTATTTACCTTTTTTTTCCTTACCTTTTTTTGCCCATTTCCTTCTTTAATTCATTATTGTGACTTAAATCAAACTTATCAGAAACATATTTATCAAGGCTTACTGATAAATATATAAATCAGATATTTGATCATGTGTGTTCAAATCAGCTACATAAATCTTTTCAGATCCTATTAATGTATCCCATTAAATTTTTCATATAGCTTTATTAAAAATCACTACATATAACTTTTGGTACTGCTCATTCTTCATTACATTTATGTACCCATTAGCTTTTTGCACAATAAAAATTAATTTTAAAGAATTTTGTCTTAATAAAGTGTACTTTAGGATTCTGTGTAAATTGTTCTGGTTGTATCGTACACCTTGATTTGATCTTTGCCTTCTGCTTTGAATAATAGCTTTTCAGGAGTGCTGACATATCAGACAAATGACTTAATCTCTTATTTGGATTATGAGGTCACTAGAAATGTGTGTGCAGCAAGGAGTTGCACCTTAATGTGAAGGTGAGTGGATCTCTGTTTCTGGGAGCGATGCAGACTGCTTCCAGCCTTTCTCCTCTCATTGAATAGTAAATAAGGCACTTATAATATCAGGACATTGCAGGAATGGCAATCTGAAGAAACTGCTCACTCAAGGAAGGGTATTTATCTTTCCACAGGTAAAAAGGCTTGATGCCATCCTCCATAGTGAGCAGGAATATTTAACAGATGCTCTTCTGCATTACACAGAATTTATGCTCTGATTGGGAACACGGAGTATATACCCACTTGTAAACTCTGAGGCTATGTCTACACACACATCGTTATTTTGAAATAAGGATTTTGAAATGAGTTATTAGTGTTTCAATACTTAAATCATACAGATCTCACAAGGATTTCCAGGAAATGCCAAAATGGAGTATGAGTTTTAAGCGAAGAGCGGACTTTGAAATTACTAACTGAAATGACTCAGCTAATAGTAGGTTGGGAATCATTGTTTAAGCTTAAAACTCAGAGGCTATGTCTACACTGGGGTGGGGGGCACTTGGAACCTGACTTAACAAGGTCGACTTTAAATCGACCCCATTAAGTTGACTTCAGGGTATGTCTGCACTGAACATAGCACCTTGCAGCAGGGGGTGGGAGCTGGCTCCTGCCACCCTGTGGAGAGAGGCTGGGAGCCTGACCCTTGTGGCAGGTGGTGGAGCCTAGATTCCAGCTCCTGCCCCCTGCAGCAAGGAGCTGGGAGCCCGATCTGGCTCTGAGCCCCTTGCTGGTGCGGGCAAGTGGCTTGGACTGGATCATAGCCTGTAAAATTGACTAGGCTCCAAGCCTCCTGCCACTGCCAGCAAAGGCTCGGAGCCAAATCAGGCTCCACTCCCCTTGCTGTGGGGGGTGATAGGAGCTGGTTCCCAGACCCCACAGTCTGCAGCAACAGGCTGGGAGCCAGATCAGGCTCCCAGCCCTTTGCTGCAGGTGGTGGGGGCTGGCAACTGACTCCTGCCTGCCCTGGCATCAGCTACTGAGTCAGCTGCCAGCCTCCGCCACCCATGGCAAAGGGCTGTGAGACAGATTGGGCTCTGAGCCTCTCTCCACAGGGTGCAGGAACTGGTGCCAGCTGCTACCATCTGCAGCAAGGGACTGGGAGCCGGATTCAGCCCCCAGCTCCTCACCGCACAGCAGGAGCCAGATTGGGCACCCAGGGCCAGATCAGGGCCCTGGAGCCCAATCACACTCCAGAGCAGGGAAGGGGTTAAATCAACTTACAGGGCAGGAGTTATTAAGTCGACTTCCTAAATTCTAAATATAGACTGGGAGTTGCTTAAGTCAACTTAACACAATTTAAGTTGACTTAAGCCCCTAGTGTAGGCATAGCCAGAAGCTCTTTCGAAGTAGGATTATCACAAGAGATGACACAAAAGGTTTGGTTTGAACCAGACTGGCTATCTATCCATGTAATGTGCTTTTCCATATTCTTTTCAGGCAAAATGGGACTATTTTTGTATCACTGAACTTTCACCTTACCCATACTGTTTATACAGGGGTAAAATTAACCACGTGAAAAAGGATTATGAAGTGTAAATTCATAGGGCTTACTTGGTGCTTCTTCTTGGCACAGGGATGAATTTCACCCACAATGACAATCAAATGAGAAAAGAGCTACCATTGGATAGACAAATTAATGAAAAAGATACATGGGCTTAAAATACCAGTTTCAAATTCCTAACAACTGGAATACCAGAGGCAAATACATTTCACAATAATGAATGATAATTCATACATTCTGAAGAGTGACTTGAAAAGAAAAGAAAAGAAAAGAAAAGAAAAGAAAAGAAAAGAAAAGAAAAGAAAAATCCCACCACAAAGTATGATCAGTAAATTTTTATTCCTTTTTATAAAATAAATCTTAACATTTACATCAGGATCTCATGTATTTATTTATTTGTTCACCAGGGGACCTCTGCAAACATGTCCACCTCCTTTATTTAGCAATGAAAGTTGGAGCAGATTTAAAAAGTAAAAGTCATTGTAAAAATCATCTGGCTTTTTTTCATTTCTAGGAATTTAAAAATTAGTAGAAGTTAGAGAATAACACACTTAGTAGTGCTCTGTAAATATAAGATTTCTATTTGCCTTCAATGAGACTGCTCATGTGACTAACAGTAAGTTAGGTATGTAAGGTCTTCCAGGATTAGCCACTCTGGTAGAACAAAAGAATAGTAAAAAGCAGCAATAAAGGGGTCCCTGAAAAGACTCTTGATAAAATGTTGTCAACAAAATTAAAGGAACCTGGGGTCAATTTTTGCCTCAGGTGGAGTCATCCCATCTCTAGAATCTACTAAATCATTCCTATCAGAACCCAAAAAATATTTCAAAAGGGCAATTTGAAAAATTATTCATTCAGTTTGAGCCAGGGAAATAGATTGGATTGCAATGTAACAGATTTATTCATTTTCAAAGATGAGGATACCACCATACTCATGACCATATTATACTACCAAAACAGTTCCAAAGGGGTAGCCATGTTAGTCTAGTTCAGCAAAATAAGCAAGAAGTCTTGTTGCACTTAAAGACTAACAAATTTATTTATCTCATGAGCTTTCGTGGGAGAAAATCCCACTTCATCAGACACTTTGAAGCTGGGCAAACTTACAGAATGGGAGGAAAATAAATGCAAGGGAGTGTAAGTCAGGTCATACTGTAACAGCAAATCAACACTTGAGCAAATTGGTAACAAATCAAGACTTCAAAGAGAAACTGCAGAATTGGAACAGATATGCAGATTTGATTGTGTGAAAGCAGAATTAAATCATGATTATGGGTTCTTTTCCGATTACAACAGGTGATTCGACCTCACCTTGCTCTATGTGCTGTTTCCCAGTGTTTGAATCTTAACAACTGCTTTCATTTGCTGCTACAGTATGACCTTATCCCATGTCTTACACTCCCCTGCATTTATTTTCTTCCTATTCTATAAGTTCCCCCATCTTCAAAGCATCTGATGAAGTGGGATTTTCTTCCACAAAAGCTCATGCAATAAATAAATGTATTAGTCTTTAAATGCCACAGGACTCCTTGCTTATTTTACCAAAACAGTGTACTTTTTAGAAACAAAGTATAAACCTTTTCTGAAAAAGGCAGCTTATCATAATTTAGTTTCTATGTGGTATGCTTGTGAAAAACTGTTCTTGCTGAAATGGGGGGAAAGTAAACACATTCTCTAGTCCCTCTCTTCTTTTGTTCACAACCAAATGCAATGATGGTACACTGGGTTTACAATAGGGGACACTGGACGATTGTTGCACCTGTGTACAAAAAATATTAGCAGCTCTCATCTCACTGATTAAAATAAGTCAAATACATTCTTTAAAAAAATCACTACAGTAACATAGTAAGAAATTGAGTGACTTAATATTTAAAAGTGTTTTATGATAGAGTTCTATCAGCAGGTCCAACCCAATTTTTATTAGTTATTTTTTGAAATTGTATTGACAAAAGTAATAAATTGCATAAAAATAGTATGTATGCCCTCCCACTCAAAAAACTACAAAGATTTAAAAAATTCTTAGTAGTGAATTTTGCAACATTTGTGATCGTTGTCTTTAATTTCTGAAGGAAATGATTTATGGTAGTAAAAATGTAATAGAGTATTTTGTATGGAACTGTTGTTATCATACCATGAAATTATAGCTAAAACGGTGAGGAGATGGGGTCAATTTTCTCTCTTTTTAAAACACTTACATGTCGCTGGCAATGGATGAGTTCCTGGACATGGACTTTGGCGAGAGGTCATAGTCGCTGTCTGACCGGTAGAGGAAGGACTCCCTACGTTGACTATGGACAAAGTTAGCCTGAAGAATTAGCCCTGACCCAGGGCTCGTCATGGGATCCAAGGGACTCCGTCCCGATGATGTGCCATTGTCTACATCAAAACTGTAAGAAAGAGAGATGGGGTGAGAAAAAGATTTTGCTACAGGCCTGGAAGCTTTGAAAATAACAAATGCAGTTATAAGATCAGATATCTTTAACACTTTTTTCACCAGCTAAAACCTTCTGCTAATAGTGGAAAGAGCTACAGGTGATTACTTACAACTCTACTTTTAAATCAATAACAGGTGTCACTGGAAATGTAAGTATGGAAATGCTAATATCCAAACAAAGAACAAGTTGGTGGGAGAGAGAAATTTCTTTTAATGTCATTGAAGTTTACAAGCTTCTTGAGATGTGGTATGTTCACTGCTGGCACTATGGCAGGGGTCAGCTACTCCCGGCACCTGAGCCTGAGCGGCACGCTGAGTCACTTAGGCTGCCCCCTAGCCCCGCTCCACCTGCACTGCACAGCCAGGTGGAAAGAGCCATGTGCCATGGTTCCAGGCCCCTGCTGCCAATGCTTCCCCGCTGAGGAGCACAGCCAGCAGGCACAATGAATCTCCAGCATGCGGGCCTCCTGGCCCTGCCCATGCTGGGCAGGGCTAGAGTGGAGCAGGGTGGGTCAGCACAACCGCTTCCGCCTCTGAGACCAGAACCAGAAGCTGACCACCAGTGGGGGTGGGAGAAGGCCATGGCCAGGACCTGGAGGCTGCCTGCCAGCTAGGGCAAGTGCTGGCCACGGCCAGGACCTGGAGGCCACCCACAGGCAGGGGTGGGAGCTGACCACGGCCGGGACCTGGAGGCCTGGTGCTGTCTTCTTTTGGCCCTACCACCGGCACCCGCTGAAGGTGTGGTGTGCGAGGCTGGCACAGGGGACCAGCAAAGCTTGCCAACCCCTGCACTAGGCACTTTGTACATGTGCTTTCACAGCCAAAAAATCCACCACAAGAGCAGAGACATGAAACTTGAATCAGTGAGTAGAAGTTGCTCTAGCGGTCAGCTGTATTAGGGACCACTACAGGAATAGGGAGAATAGAAACTGCTCAGCTCTTACCCCACAGGCATACATTAGCAGCAGAGAAACAGAGTGGACCCAGAGCCAAGCACCTTCACCATTTCCTCCTCTTTGCACTCATCCCTCCAGTTTTGTGGTCTACCTACATTTCTCTCACTCAATGGTAAATGATTTGTACCTATCATCTTACACTGGCATCTTAATATCCGACAATTGCTCAAATATTAAAACAAAAATTTCCTATTTTTATCCCCAATGGGTAGGAATGTAATGCTTGAATAGAATTAAGGGATGTGAGCATATTTTGGGTACTTCTTAGTGAAAAGCTAGGTCAAAGAAATTAGTTTTACATTTACACTAATCAATGTAAGATTTGTGATCACTATTATTTCTTGTGTCAGTGAGTTCCATTGTTGAGACCCAGCCCCTGTCAAAGCTCTGTCTACTAGTCAACAATTTAATTGTTCCCAAGGAGCATAGCTGGCATGGGAGTCCATGACTGCACAAAAAAGGGAAAGGTGTTTTTTTTCACATAGCTAGAGTCAATTCCACAAAGGGCTCTGAAAACTCAGAACAAAAGCCATGAACTAGACTCTGTAATCGGTGGGGAGCTAGTGCAGAAAGCACGGCATGAGGATGATGCACTCATGGCAACCCACGCTGCTTAGCAACCTGCCCACTGCATTTTGTACCGGATGGAGGGTTTTTAGAGCACATAGCTCTGTTTCTAAATACAGTGAGTTACAGTAATAAAGAGTGATTATGATGAATGTGTGGACCACAAAGTCAGGTTTGCATCTGATAGGATGGGAATAGGTGCTACTAGAAGTGGGCAATATCTGCTATCCTGGCTATTACTGACTCTGCAATAACAAGTAATTTTATTTTCAGTGATCCACAATAGAAAACATACATGTGGTACCTTTGGTGCTACATTATAGTGTGACCCAGGTGAAGTGTACATGTAGAAGTTCAAAAATGATTCTTAAAGAATGATGCTAAGGTCTGCTGCAATGAAGTGGTTAAAATAGGCTGGATCAAACGTTGACTCCGAATAGCTTAACTATTTCAGGTCTCATTTATCCATCAGTTAGGGTAAGGACTGCCTGCTACTCTGTGTTATACATTGCCTAAGATAATGGGGCCCCCTTCTTGGTTGGTCCTTAAGTACTACTCTAAATAAATATGACTCATCATACTACTAGAAGATAGTTTTTGAAGCAGCCATTGTAGAAAGAAACAAAACAATTGGGAGGGGAGAAAGTAGAGCAGCTGATAATCCATAAGAATATTCTGGGCAGGAAAGGAGATGATAGCATCCAGAAGAGAGATGACATTTAGTAAACTCATTTAAAAATAATATTTAGAAAACAACATTAAGAGGTAAAAAGACAGCCTTCACATTATGTCTCAGTCCTCAGTAATCCACCCTCTAAGTGTCAGGTCTGCCTTGTGTTAGAGAGCCTAGACCCAATGGGTTTCGTTTACATATTTCACTTTTATCCACTTCTCAGTCAGTGCTGTCATTCTTCTTGCATTTTAGACATATATACCAAAAATACTATTAATGGCAACATTTTAAAACTTAGCAGTCTCAAGTTTTCAGAAATGCTAAGCGCTCCCAAGACACTTTTATTTAGGTATCTAAATAAGGGTTTAGGAACTTAAGTATGGCAGCCAGGCCCAACAACTTTGGCCAAGGACGATTATTAACACATTGACTTCCAATGGTTTGATCCTGTCTGAATATACACCGGTTCAAAACATCACTTAATAGTGAACCAGAATGCTTACAAAAACCCAACAGAAACAAGAATCAAAGTCCTTTACAGATGTATGTTAAAAATTGACTGAAAGGCTTTACTCCTGTTAGCACCTGAGGTCTGGCAGAGAGTTTAGAACCCTTTCTCTTGAAGCAGATTAAAGGTATCTCTAGCACCCAAAACAGTAAAGCATACTTTCTGCACTTAACTTCTGTTAGGAATCTGAAGGCTTTCAAAATTATTTTAATAAGCTTTTAAGGGCAACTTTAACATTATTTTAGGCCTAGTGGAAGATGGCTGTGCTACTTGTATTTTAATTGTAGTTAGAGAAAGAAAAAGTTATTTCTTATGTAATGAGACTGTCTTCCCTACCACTTGTGACTAGCAACCCCAAAGAACAACAAAATTTATGAAACATGAAATGAATCTGAATACACCAAAGAACTGTTGAGTCATGAGCTTTTTGAAAACTTACTGGTAGGGCAAAATTCCATCTTTTTTTTTTTTTTTTTTTTTTGCATCAAGACTCAGGTGAACTCAGTCTGGCTCATTTCAGATGGTAGTCTTATAAAGGTCAGTGGCGTTGGCTCATTTTTGTTTAAACCCAAAAACTCCAAGCAAGTGTCAATGAATGTAACGCCACACAAACTAAAGCAAACAAATAAGACCTTTGCTTCAAAATTCTCTGAGAGGGAACCTTGACTCTTACACAATTCTGTTCATTAAATAGTTCAGTAACCATCAGTTCTCTTGCACCTGAAAAGAGCTCTTGATATAGTCAAGCAGAAACTTCAATGAGAACAGTAAACTCTGACTGAAACAATCACTCAAGAAACTCAACAAACTTAGTGTTTTAACAGATATGGTCCTATAATTATGAATCTGGGGGAGATATTAGACAGTCCGCAAATGGATGGTGGTATAGCAGGAACAGTCCCTTGATTCAAGTTTCCTTGACGTCGAATTCATTCATTAATTCCACAGGATATTTCAAGTTTCATTGGGGCTTTTGATTTTTTTTTCCTCCACTTGGTCAATCACCCACTTGGGGGATCAGAATTTTTCACTACAACTTTAATTTTTTCTTCCTGCCAGTGTGGATTTCTAGTGCTTTTTTGCAAATTATTTCACCCTTCACTAGTGGAACAGTTTATATTTTAAAACATGTAAAATTTAAAAAACACATAGGTTAGAAATGGCAGAGTTGCAATTTAATCACTTCTGACACAAGACACTAATGATCTATATTTCTGGACATCCACAGTGATAGATGAGACTGAGGAGTTCTGTGACTTTAGAAATGTTTGGATTTTAATATTGTTATACTGCTCTGTGTCCACTAGATGGAGTCAAAAGTGAAAAAGGAATCAGCTTCAAATGAATAGGCTTTGAACTTGTACTGAAAAGCCACAAATGACTCTCTTACATAGTTATTTTATGGGGAAAAAATGTTGATTTATGGCATATTTACAGAAAATCAGATTTAGATTGTGAGAGATAACGCTTGCTTGAGACATTTAAAAAATGCTGACACAAGAAAAGTTTCAATGACACTGGAACACTGATTTTCTATCAACCTTGCTAGTTACTGAAGAATAGAAAATTTACTAAAAATACTTCCAGATACAAACCACTAAACTACTACATATGCATGACTGTTAAGAAAAGAGTTTGTTAATCTAAAAAGAAAATACAATGATTCTCTGGGTGAAGCAGCATAAATATTATTTGTATGAGTTAGCATGACTGACCAAATCACTGGCAACCGGTTAAACAACTATAAAGAACAAATTAATTTAGGACTTCTGCCCTTGAGGTAATACATAATTTCATTTCATACATATTTCTAACATGTTATAGTTTAAAATGTATTAGCAGGCAGGTTTTTCTAACCAACACAAGTAGAGACTACAGCTAGTCAGTAGCAGCTCCCTGATCCTCATCCTTCAGCCCCAAATCAAATTTAAGTTGTGAACTCCATTTTTCTCCCAGAAATCTTACTCAAATGAAGAAATGGATATATTGGAACTCTGCTCATCTACACACCTTCCCTGTCCTGCTCAAATGACACCCCTTCTCACATCTCATATTGGGAAAAGAAGGGAGAGTGCCATGGGAGGTGGAAGAAAAATCTCTGCTGTGATTTTCAGAAAGTTCCCTCCTTTGTAAAGGGGGCATTCTCCACTGGCCTTATTTGGGCAGTTTAACAACATTCTGCACCACTTACACAATGTAAAGTGGCTATACTGGACTGGAGACACCAGTGGATTACATACTTACCCCCCCCCAACCTACAATAAAAAAACTTCACAGTTCCAAAGAGAATCTCAAAGCTAGGAAATGCCAACGTTAATTCTGCCATGTACATGTAGCCATTTTGAGAAGTCTTTGATGATCACATGCAATTATTTCCCACAGAAGCCTTCCTTGTTCAGTGTAAAAGGATAATGATCTGTGAATCACAGCATGCTCAATATTTCTTCACTGAAAGGGTGCCCTGTGTCTCATTCACTGCATACCATCAAAACTCTGCATTCAAAATCAAACAGATACAACCTATATACTTTTCCACAGTTCTCATTCACATAATAACTGTGTCTCTTACATACAAATGTCTTGATACTAACAATGCCCCTGTCAAAGTGAGAAGTATTATTATCCCAAGTGATGCTTGGGAAGATTAAATAATTTGCTCAAGATCATATAAAGAGGTAGAAAAAGACCTACATCTCCCGGATTCCACCTCATTGAGCTCTTCCCTTCTTATGGAAAAACACCGCTTCATTTAGAACACAGGTTCTGCTCTCTATGAGGACAGGATTTGCTGGACAGCCTCTGATTTGTGTGTACTATAGGGCTCAGAACGTGGCCAATATTGTCTCCTGCAGTTCCACAGTATGGTGGAGGGTGGAGATAGCGCAGTGTGCACCACTTTTTAATAGTGCAGGTTTGCTCTTCCTGGAACATAGGCCCTGCTCTCTAGGCCTGGGGAGGAAGGAGACTTGCATCTTCTCCATTCATTTTTGAACAACTAGTTCACCCGGGTGGAAGCAGTGAGCCATCCCTGCACTGTGAACTGCTATTGGGATCAGATCCAGGGAGGGCTGCACAAGGTGTGTTGAGGTTTCATGCATGCCAGAACAGACAAAGGGTTGGTCACAATTTTGTTCTTTAGTTATTATAGCCATGTTGATTTGCTGTCTTTAGATGCTAATTATTTCAGCAGGAAATGCCAGTTCAGCTGATGTGGAAATCAGGCCAAATACTAAAATGAAGTAATTCAACTCACAGAGAGACTTATCTGACATCATATCATTAAAAATCATCTCAACAAAATAATAAAATTAACATCCCTAGAGGCAATGTTTAAATCCTACTCATACAAAGAAGGATGGGGATCCACAAAGGGAAGAATGGAAGCTTGTCTTTTAATAAAAACAGAAGCTGACTGCTAGTTAAGAGTGGGTTTTCAGTGAAGAATTTAGGTTGCCTGGGAAAAGTTTTACTTGATTTGCACACTATGCAAATTCATTGATTTCAACAAAGTTTCACGAGGACTAAATCAATAAAAACTGAGCCTCCTATATCGGTTCCAAAACTTGTTTAAACTGCACAGAATTATTAAAAGACAGTTCTTTCGTGAGAATACTGATTTTTGGACAAACTAAAGCAAATAAGTTAAAAAGAGCTGGATAAATACATCACAATATGCAACCATTATTTCTCTTTGGCCTCTTAATTTGTTATTAAAGAGATTACTATTAAAATTTCTGAGCCAAAAAGTTGACTTACATGTAGATTTTAATTGACCTCTGGGACCTGGAAATAGGCACTGAAGGGTTACTCAGTAATGCTCAGCAATAAAGTTGAAAGTCTTTATGTTCTTCTGCTCATCAGAAAGAAACAAACCCTCAATAATACCTATACACATTGCCTCTCATCTGGACATCAGATATTCAATAGGTTAACCGACATCCTCAGGGAAAAAAACAAAACAAAACAAAACCCTGAGAAGTTCTTTAGTGGCATCACATCATCAATTCCGAATGGAATTTTAAAACTCAACTTTAAAATCAAGAAAATTTGTATGTGTCCGCACTTATAGTATATAAACAAACAAACAAATAAATAAGTGAGTTAATAGTGAACCAGTTCAGTTTTAAGAAGTATTTTGTTTTTAAAAGAAGTTTATTTTAAAGTTTAAGTTTAAAAGTTTAAATAATAAAGTTGTATTATCAAAGAATAACAAATTACATAATAACATTTTATAAATATATAATTTATTTAAATATTAATTTATTTATAAAATTATGTATAATTATGTATAATTAACTTATATAAATATTATAATAAAGCTTTATTATCAAATAAAGTTTTAACATTTAAAGTCTTTTCAGTTAAGTTTTTTTTAATGAAGTTGATTTTTAAAAGTTTGTTTTGAAAGAAGTTTTAAAAAAAACTCAGTTTTATAACTCATTTGGAGTTGGATCCTGCTTGATTGTAATGGCTTAACTAGTTATCTGAGTTAATTACCAGAACAATCAGTTTTTGCTTCTATGTTAACATCTTGAATTAACAATGTACTTTTTGGCAAAGGCAACTCCTTGTTGTTTTTTTACTGGAATACTTAGTGCAGGTTTATACCCAGTTGTTCTTCCATTGACCTGATCTTTACCTTGAGATCACTTTTTGAGAAGATAACTGAATTTAATAAAATATGTCCAGCACTTTTTGCAGACATCTGTCAGGTCTTGGACTCAGGGTATCGAGCGAGTTTGTGAGATTTAATAAGGAGACTATGCATTCCTAGGAGGAGAGCATAACAAAAGAGCTCTATAATGGAATAGAAAGTTGTATTGGAGTCAATGCCAGACACACAGGAGTTCAGCAAGGCTGTGTTCTATCACCATTACTGTTTAATAATAGCATAGGTTAGTTGATGGATAAGCTTGAGGAAGCAGCTTGTTTGATAAATAAGCTTGAGGAGGTGGTGCTTCAAGATTTTGAACATGCTGTTGTCATTGACTTATTGGCTCAGTCTAGTGAATCACTGCAGATGATGGCTGACCTGCTTGGGCAAGAAGCAGCATGCACTGGCCTGATTACTATTAATTTTATTAATCCAGATATATTTGGTATTAACACCTTTTTACTACTTGTGAACCTTATTATTAGATCAGCCCCTTAATTGTTGCTTAGCCAATCCATGTTCATTTTATGGTCTTTAACTACTTGCTCTAGTTTCCTGAGCATTTTTGTACTTCAGTGAACAGCCTCCAATTTGTAAACTTTCTTCTAGAAATGTGGAGCCCAAATATGAATGTCACATTCCATGTACCGTTCCATCAAAACCATGTGGATGGACACTTTCTCTCCCCTGCTCTATGACATTTGTGTGCAGGCCAAAATGACCTTTTGCAGCACAATAAAAATTCAAGCTAATATATCTGGGGAAAATCACATATATTTGCAGTGATAAGAAATAATTTTGAGGAGCCTTAGAAGTGAAAGTGAATGGCATATGAGATTTAAATTTGTACTCTGGTATTTTGCCCACACTTCTTATTCATTTTAAAACACACTCTGATTTTTCTGACCTAATATTCCTAATAGGAATATTATGCCCATTTTACAAATGCAGAACAGAGATGGGTTGATTTGTCTCAAGTCATAATGGAAGTCTGTTGACAAACCAAGGGCTGATTTGTATGTCTGGAAATAAAATTTAAGAGGCAGGTTCTTTTTCAAAATTGAATAACTCGGAATATGAGTGGCAGAAAAATAAGAAATAATAGGTACTGAAATTAGAAGGTCTAAAAAAATTAGGAAGATTGGATAACTAAGTTTATAGAGCTAAAATGCAACTCCTAGGCCCTGCACCATTGCAGTCACCTGCATGTTCTGCCTGATCTATTCTTGATCCATATCTAACAGAAGTATTCTCAATGGTGTTGAGGGATCACTATTACTAAAACCTAAATTGCATTCTACTCCTTGTACCGTTCAACAATATAAAGAATTCTTTACTCTCATTTATATTATGTACTTTCATATCTCCACCTAGTTGTCTCTATGTTGTACTTGTTAAATTAAAATTCTTTTACTAAATCACTTCATGTAATTCCTTTACTATTTTTTCTCCCTTTGTGAACCATAGTTTGATAATAACTTCTGCAGATCCATGGATTCCAGGATATGTCTTACTTTTTCCTTCCAAAAGTAGTGTAAGATTTGTCTATGTAGATATACATTTGAACAGTGAGGTACAAAATAAAGATACATTAAAAAGTGTGTGTGTTAGAGGGATTTGTTGTACTTCTACTTGGTGCTGTTTTGCCTTTTCTTAGCTTTTTATCATAATTAACTTTAAAGACAGGACATTTGCAAAGTATTTTTATTTATTCTAAAATTTATAAAAATGCACAAATATTATAAACATATTGACCATTACCAGTTTAAGTATTGTCCTGCATCCCCACAGTTACCCTTCTTGACAAAATTCCCAGATATAAAGGTGAACCTGAAAATACGCTTTGGGAGTTATCAGATGCAAGCTTTGTTGGACAAAATTGGGGAAATAAATTTCAAATTAAGGGGATCTCCATCCATTGAGGTTACCTAGCTCCTATCACTAAGCATTTGTTTCTAGAGACTGTTAGCAAAAAAAGTAGCTGAGGTGATCTTGAATGATCTCAAAATTAATATTGAGATGAATGAGATCTGTAGAGGAAAAGACATTCCCTCAGATAACCAAGGTCAAACACGAAAAGGACCTAAATCAACTCTTTTGGGTACATCTGAAAGCAAACAGAATCCAATGTAAATTTCAGAGAACAGGTTTAATATGTTCCTCAGGGCTACCTCTGCTTTGTAACTACCAGTAGGCTGTCACATTCTACAGAAACAGAAACTTTTGAAAGATCTTCACAGGTAACCCCCAGAGAAGAGCAGTGTAGGAATAAACAAGTTTGGAGGTCACAAAAGACATAGATAACTCTGCTAGGACTCATTATCAGACAAATGCTAACAATAGCCTGGCAAGTTAGAAAGCAATAACAGACACTATTGTTTCTTCACAATAAGGTGTAGAAAGAAGTCCAGAAGCACCCTTAGAATGCAATTCATATGACAAATGGAGTGCACTCTCCTCAATATCATCTCAGCCATACTTCCTAAGACTTTCTCCACTGGTTTCATCACTGTCTTTTGTCTACAGGTAGCTTCAGTCAGAACTGCTCTCATCCCAGATCTGTAGACATAATCAAAAAAAGAAAGGAGAGGGGTAGATATGTGCTGATGGTACCACAGCCCAAACAATCTCATAAGCAGGAGCTCTGTCAACTGTGATTTTCTTTTTTTTATTTCTCTAACACTATATATGTATGCATAGCATTTCATAGAAAAATGAAAGACAAGGTCCCACCCTGTGCCAATGATCCTATATTGTATAGTGGGTTTAAACAAGACCAGAACACCTATAAAGTTTGAGAAGGGTTTGTAAGGGGAGGATTTATATAGTGTTCTGTTTTTGTTTTATTTTGGGGTTGGTTTTTTTTTTTTTGCAGATTGTTGGTGTGTGTTTTTCTTTTTGTTTGTTTGTTTGTTTGTTAGACAGGAGCTTAGGAGGGAAGGCTATAGGGATTGGTATGCAAGCAGCAATGGTAGTGTCCTGAAGAATGGAAGACACAGTAACAATGGCTGTAGAAGTTGTGGGATGTACATTACTTTGGAGTGGGTATCTGAAAGGTACTTCATTTGTATGTTTTGCCTGATCTAGAAACTATGAAGAGTTTACAAAGGGGATTTGAGTAGATGATGGAAGGAAGGAGAGGGGTGGCTGAAGGGAAAACTCAAAACTTGCAGATGCAACCTGGATTGGTGAAATGTGAGGATAGATTGCTGGATGAGGAAACTGACCAATGGAAGCTTGGCATTATGGAAAAAAAAAGGCAGAAGCAAAGACTGGCTAGCAAAGGAGAAACAGAATAGAGAATAGAGAATAGCTGAATTGGAAAATGAAGGATGGGGCACGTGGGAGGGCAAGGTAGAAGAGAAGAAGGTCTAATCAGATGGCTAGTCAGGAGTTGGCCAGCCCATTTGTCTGCCTGGTCTCCACTGGATTTGGTGACACCACACATTTCGATGGAACATTTCACCCACACATTCAGAACCTAACTGATAATTTTATTTGTCATAAGGAAGAAATTTTTACCAGGTCAGACTGGCAGAGATCCTGGGTTTATTTCATCTTCCTCTAAAGCATGGGGCATGAGTAACTTGCTGGTTTGAAAAAAGTAAATGGTAGGTTCACTGGAACTTGAAGTCTTTAAATCAAGATTTTAATCAAGATTCAGGAGCTCAACCAAAGCGTATGGGGTCTACTGCAGGAGTGGGGGGATGAGATTCTGTGACTTCTGATGTGTAAATGGTCAGGCTAGACGATATGATGGTCTGTGGTAGAATGGAGGGTGGTAAACTCCTCTCCTCTGCTTTAGCTATTCCCTTACCAAGGGGCTGGGCTGCTGTGAAGGTCCTGACTGAGGGGGCTAATTGGCACCAGCTGGCCTCATGGAACTGCCTGAAGCAAAGGCTGAGGGAATGAGGGAATGGACAACACCTAGGTGGCTCCCCCGAGCGGGATAAAGCCTGCTTCAGTGACCTGAGACGGGGGATATGCGGCTTAAGTAGAGGGAGCTATTGGATATTCTGCTTCCAGGAGTCTGAGGGAAGTGGAATAATGTCAAGTCTCCTGATACTCCAAGCAAGCCCAGAGAAGGTGGGCTGGTTTAAGTGTTGTTGGGGAGAAGGTTTAAAGAAGCACGGTAAATAAAAAGCACAGATGGTTAAAAAAACAAGGACTCTGGACTGGTCTGTGTAAGATAGGAGGAAAAGCTAGACAAAACAGAGCAGGAGTATGTGACCCATCTACATGGTTCTTACTGGCTTTAAAGTCTATGAGCATGACATACATATAGTTTAATGTCTAACAGTTAGGGTCATTAGAGCTCTGGATTTTTTATGTACCACATGATTTTCTTTCTGAAGGTGCAACCATTGCACTTTTCTACCACTTCAACGTTTAACACACCAGGGCTGGATTAATGTAGGGGCTATAGGTGCTGAACCCCCAGGCCCTAGCCTAAAGGGCAGGTGTGGGCTCAGCCTCCGAGGCTCTGCCTGATCTGCCACCCTCCCCTAGCCCCAGCGAGACCTGGGGGAGTGCTGGGAGTGCCACTGTCCTGCCAGTACTCGGTGGTCTGGGGGGTGGGCCATGGAGCTAGAGGCCAAGCCTTTTGCTCCCACCCCACCCCGGGACTGGTTGGTATGCCCCTATGGGTGGGCTGGCACCTGTTCACTCCACCCCACAGGTGGGGGGGGCCAGGAGACACTGGGGCTGGCTCATGGCTCCACTCCCAGGAGCAGGGCCAGGTTGGGAGGGCTCTGTGGCCTCAGCCCTCTCCCCCAGCTACAGCCCACCCACAGGCTGCCATGGGAGGTCCCCAGTCAGGGGGAACCCCATGGTACAGAGGCGGGGCCCCAGGCAAGGCGGGGGCATGGTGAGGGGCAGCCCAGGGCCCCAAGGCAGGTTAATTCGGCCCTGTGACACACCATAAGTTGCTTTTTTTCTGTCAACTTCTAAACCTATCCAAGCCCACTTCTGTATCTTGTCCTGGGACTCCTGGACATTGGAAATCCTGGCTGCAGAAGCCTTGCAATATACAACCACCTTAGAAGGGAAACTAAAAGGTCAAGAGGATGCCGAAGCTGGAGAGACAAGTGCATGTTGTCGCATTATATTTTATGTAGGGCTTTAAATACTAAGAGAAACCTTGAAGAACACTTAATGAATAACAGGCAGCTAGTACAAAATGACAGTTGAAGTAATTAGGTCCAGTAAAAATAACAAGCTAACTCTGGATATTTTTTGGCTTATGTTTAAGCAGCGCTGGTAGCACTGCCTATAATCAAGGGGCATCTCCCTATATAACACTCTGTCTTCAGTTACTTAGCTTTGTGTAGAGAAAACAAAATATTTAATAGCTTCTCACTAACTGTGCATCATTCATTCTGTGCACAGTTAAGTGTCCTGTGGAAAAAATAGCATGTGATAATATAATTAAAGACTACCTTAATGCATGTACACATAGGGAGCAAATTCAGGTTAGGCAGATAACTTTACTTATGGCATTCCTAACTATTCAGTGCTTGTCTTCACAAGCTTAATAACACTTTTTGGCTGTTACTGTCTGAGTATGTGCTGAAGAAATGTTTCACCATTAACCATTTCAATAATGAATGCAATAAACAAATATCAAATGCAGAAGTGGTGCTAGGGTAGAGGACTTGAGGCCAGCCGCAAATTAGTCTTAGCTCCCCACAGCCACTCCTTCCAAGCACCAAAGTAAATGTTACGCAGAAGTAAGGGTGACATAGTATGGTATTATCACCCTGACTTCTCTGCTGCTGCTGGTGACTGAGCTGGTGACCAGCAGCAATAAAGAAGCAAGGGGCGGGGGCAATACAAACCATGCCACCACACTTCTGCAGTTCCACACGGCTGCTGGTGGTGGCAACGCCTCAAACCCACGTACTGCTCTTTGGTCACCTGGCTCTGAATGTTAACAGTGTCCAAGGCTGGCCTTAGGAAAATGGCGCACTAGATGAACAAGGAGTGTGTGGGGGGGGGGCAGCTCTCCATACACTGATCCCTCAGTTTGCAACTGGAGAGCAGCAGGAAGCGAAAGAAGGGGGGAGAGGGAAGCGGGAGTGCAGCGCTTCCTGCAGTTCCAGGAAATGGGTATGGGAATGGCCCATGCATGGAAAGAGGAACTCCTGCCCCCTCCCCAGCCGAGATGGGCCTTGTAGCTGGAGCCCAGTGCACAATAGGAGTCCTACCCCTCCCAAGGTCCAAGCCCACTGTTCATGGGTGGAAAGAACCTTGGTCTGACTGTGTGTATGTCAGGGGGAGGCACCCCCTTACCATGGTGCTTCACTCTAAGGCTGATGTCATTGATTCTTTTCCTACAAATCACAGCAGATGGATTGTCCTTAAGTGAAATGTCTTCTCTGTGGTGACTAGCAGCTCAATCTTTGTACATGTGGTTCTTCTTTCACAATATAGGGCAGTTTATCACTGGTTTAGGAGAAACCTTGAAAAATACCCCCCCCCCAGATGCTTAAGACATTATTTGTATTTATATTTTGATTTTTGCTGCCGCTCAAATGAGGCTTTTTGTGCTTCCATTTATTTTGTGCTTTTTGGGAGTATGTTTTTGTATTAACTGGCAGTTCATTTAGTTAAGAGATGAATGATTTTTCTTACATTAACAAAGACCACATGAGGGCCTAACAGGGAGTGCCCAACAGTGACAGGAAGAGCGACCTTCCCCCCAAACAAGTTTTAAAATGTTTGGAATTTTCAAATTGTAAACATTTGACTGGGGTTTGATTTGACTAGAATGGAACTATGGGTTTGACTGGCCAAGGGGAAAATGTGTAATTAGTTTTGCTTAATTTTGCTTTAAACAGCAGTGTGTTGTTTTTGTTTTCTCAGAAAGTACAAATGGTTAGTCAATTAGCAATTAGTACTTAATCAGTAAATGTCTTCCAGAAGTTTGCATTCATTTATTTATTTTTATTATTATCATCATCATCATCAGCAGCAGCAGCAGCAGCTTATTTATTGGTTTAGGGTTTTCTCCTATTAATTTTCCGTGAATAAATGTCGCATCTGTGAGTTGCTATAGATGAACTTTAAAACTGATTGACTGCCTTTTTACATTTTTATGCTTCTTTTCAGGATAAAATAGATTAAACTCACATTTAAGTGTGTATCGTTTTAAAAAAAAGTATATATATCCACAGGATCTTTATTGCAGTCCCTCCAGTACTGTCTAGCTTAATTCAGCCCTCACACTGGAAAGAGTCTGGCACCACCCTTGAACAAATGAGGTTATTTTTATCATTAAATATCTGCATATGACATGTTTTTTCTGCTCTTTTCTTCATAAGCATACTGTAGTTTTATTCACTGGAGTTACAAATGAACTCCCCAAGGGGCTCAGACTGGAACTGCAATGTTGAAAACTTCCACCCTGTAACACAAATTTGATTGACTACACATCTAAAAGGTCTCAGCAATACTACTGAAGTATTTATTTTCAGAATAGTTAGCTGCAATCATAATTTAAACAGATTTTAATCTAAATTCCCTATATTCATGCAGATTATAGGAATTCTGTTAACAGTTAACATCACCACAATTTACACTCATATCAATGACATTCAGACTTGCTGAGTGAAAAAGCCAAAATGTAGTTTAACTATTATCAAAAGAAAGAATACTATTAGTACAAACTTAACACAAGCACTCAGCAGCCTTAATTAGATGAACTATGTAAAACAGCACAAATATGCACGTTTTCAAGAGTTGGTCCCAGATGAACTTGAAATGAGATAAAACAGAGTACTAGGTGTTAATAGCTTTCTTATGCCAACAGCAAAACAGCCTATGTCCTGCCAAAGAAATGATCAGAAATGCAGCCACAGAGCTGTCATTTTATGTTCCTTATTTAGAAGAGTTCCTGAGAGAATGTTAGCATAATTCTTTTAAATGTGATTTAAAACTTTCAAACGTACCCTAAATTATCTCATATTAGTTAGTTACCGTTGCCAATCAGCCTGTCCCTAATCAGTAATAAATGAAACAAGTTTAAAAATTAAAGGATCTTGTTAAAAATAGAGTATGAGCAACAAGAGATTTGATGCTCTGGAATGAAATACGAAGAAAACAAATGCATTATATTGTAAATAACAGTGGTCCGGGAAGCCAAAAGCAACTGAGATCATCATCTGTGAGAAAAAATATTCCTTTGACCACGAGCATCAATTCCTTCTGACTGCTTTACTAAATATCACCACACATGAAACACAGAGAAAAATATGCACACAGACAACTATCAATAAATACAAATTCAGGCTCTCCCATCCTAATTAAGAGGGCAAACAGGATGTGGGGAGCTCAGTCCAGCTCCATGAGAAACTTCTGCTCTAGGGTTCATCAGGGATTAAGTGCAGGGTAGTGGCTGAGTGGTGGATTGCTACTCTGTTGATCCATCCGCCATTACCTGCCTCTCAGAGAGCAAAAGTTAACTTTACTACCCTGGAAAAGTTATCAAATGCTCAGTCCAACAAATACATATGGAGAAATTCCAGCATCTAGTACTAGTGAGTGCAGGTGTACAATGACTGTGTAATACTAGCGATCTGAGAACAAGGTTTGTTTAGAAATTTGCACAGAGATCTTCAGCTTACTTCATTTCTCTGAAGCACTGCCCATGGAATCTGCATTCTGAAATCTGCATTCTGAAATTTGAATTTTTATGAATTGTAAAATTATTATTCTAATTGAATTGTTAGGAAAGCTCAACCTAGATCTTGAACTTCTTGTAAACCTATCATGTATGCACGCACATATACAGGCACCATAGTCAAAGACATATGCATGTACAAACTCCAGCCATCCCTAACACATTGTATTGGAATACTTCTCGGGTATGTTCACACACACTTCTTATTTCGAAACAACAGAGGTTGTTTCAAAATAAGAAATGCCATGTTCGCACGATGTACCGTTGTTTAGAAACAACAGGTTCCGTTGTTTCAAAACAACAGCGGTGTATCGAAACAACTTAAACCCCATTCCCTTTCGAAACCACGTTGTTTCAAAAGGATTTGTTTCGAAACAACACCGTTGGGTCATGTTCTTTCAGAACAGAGTGTTCCGAAACAACATTTGACCCTCAGCACCCTGGCCAGGGTGCTGAGGGCTGTCCCTCAGCCCCAGAAAGGGGGCTGCAGCCCCCGGCGGGGAGGTGAGCTGCTGCAGGATGGCTCACCCCCCCGCCCGGGCTGCCCCCAAACCCCACCACAGGTTCGAGGGCGCCTGGCTCAAGCCCGCCGCTGGGGGTGCCTCCAAACCCTGCTGTGGGGTTGGGGGTGCCCAGCTCAGCCCGCTGCTGCAGGGGCCAGGGTGAGCGTGGCCCTGGGATTCCCCGGCAGGAGCGACTGCACTGGGGACTCCCAGGGCTGCGCTCACCCCAACCCCTGCAGCAGTGGGCTGAGCCTGGTGCCCCCGACCCCGCGGTGGGGTTTCGGGGCAGCCCCGGTGGCGGGTTGAGCCAGGCACCCCCAACCCCATGGCGGGGTTTGGGGGGCAGCCCGAGCGGGGGGGTGAGCTGCCCCGCAGTGGCTCACCCCCCCCCCCACCGGGGGCTGCAGCCCCCTTTCTGGGGCTGCAGGGTGAGCCACGGTAGCAGCTCCCCCCAGGGGGCTGCCGCCCCCTGAAGCAGGTAACGAAATAGCAAGCCCACAGTGTGGACATGCTATTTCGTTTCCCACTTTTGTGTTATTTCGAGGACAGTGTTTTTTAATTTAGAAATAACTTGTTTCAAAATGGCGTGTTATTTTGAAACAGCTTGTTTTGAAATGTCTTGTTTCGAAACAAGCCCTCTGTCTGTGAACATAGCCCTCATGTCCAGCTTCTGAACAATGAGATAAAAGGAATTCTAAAGGCTTAGCCTGTAGTGGAACACTGTGCAACTGAGTAAGGGACAGCGGTGTATTAACAGATATAAACTAGTTAGAGCTGATCAAATTTTTTAATTTGAATTTTTAAAAAATGGGCAATAGTGACCTAGAGCCCTGAGCTGAGTTCTAGCTTCTGTTTTTGGCTCTTGTACTAGCCAGCTGGGTGACTCAAGGAAAGTCACTTCATCTCTTTGTAATGCGATTTCTCCCATCTATAAAATGTGGTAATGATATTTACCTCATTTACAAAGGGCTGTGAGATCTACTGATGAAAAGCAACGTACAAGAGCTATACAAAGGCAATACATGAGCACAATATAAAAGAGCTATCTACAAGCTATTTTTAAAAGCAGAAACTTTCGGAAAAAGCTTCTAATTTCTCACAGAAATGTGAATTTTTGTTCCTTTTCCAACAGAATTCAACAGAATGCATAGATTGGCTTTTTTCTACTCTGACTTTTCTAACCTTCTTCAGCTTTGGCAAAAGTGTCAGAAGGAGAATAAAGAAAAAATGAAAAAGTGAGGAAATGCTTAGATATCATTCATTCTAGTGTACTAATTGGCAAAAATGGAGGGAGAAAAACAGTGAAAGAAAAAAGTCACATTAACAGTTCTGAAAAAAAAAACTCACTAAAATCCTGAAGAAATGTAAAATCATTCTGTTTTAGAGAAAAAAAATGACTGATATTTTTCATATAACTGTTTCCCTTGTTTTGACCACCTCTGTATACTACATTACTATTTTTCCTGTCAAGTGTGGAAAATCAATATTAATGGGAAAATTTAAGTGGACCTGTATGACTAAACAAATACTAAATGTATACTAAAAATCAGCAATTATCTTCAGTAACTAAACTTCCCTGTGTCTAGGATGTGTGACTCTGCCAGGGTCTACAGGACTGTTTATGATTACCTTTCATATTAATACTTCATATTTGCAATAATTCATATGTGATATTCAATGTTTGGTGCCAACAGAAAGGTTATCTCCCAAGAATGATTATATGGTGTATATGTAGTTGTCATATCTGTAGTAGAAATCAGGAATATACTTGTTTTATTTGTACTCCAAGTTATTGGATTCTAAAGCATTCCCAGACTGGGTGGGCTGTAAAACCATTGTCCTCTTAATGGCCTATTAAGGAAACTCTCAGCTACAGTGGGCCTAGGAAGAAACCTGTTCTACCAGTCACCCAGGCTGACCATATGACTTAATTCCATTTTGATTTAGCAAGGACTCTTCAGAGCATGGGCCATGTGAGAGGTAATAAAAGGCAGCAACCCCATTACCATTTTGTCTTCAGTCCGTCTGCAACCAACAACCTCCTCTGGAACTATTCTTCTGGAACTGAAGAAAGGACTGAGACCCACCCAGGTGCTGGGTATATACCACAGGCACTGGACTAAACTGCAAACTGCAGATTCTTCAGAGACCTGCTTTATATGGACTCTAAATCAGGAATAGGATTAACCTGCAAACTACAGGTTCTTCAAGGATTTGTTTTCTATGAATTCTAGGTCATTTGTATGTATGCAATTCACTTTGACCCTTTAATATCTTTCATACTTTTGTTTCTTTTCTTTTTATATTAAACCTTTAGTTATAGTTACTAAATGATTGGTGGGCAGCGTGGCATTTTGGGTAAGATCCAAGCCTATACTGTTCTGGGTAACGTCACTGGCCCCCTGGGGTCAGAAGAACCTATTTCTTTAAGAGACCCAGTGGCTAGGTGCAGACCGGAGGAGCTGATGTGCAATAAAGGTGGGTGATTCTATTTTGTTATGCTTGGTGATGACCAGAATGTGGAATCAGAACCATGTTTTGTTACAGACTGGGAGAATGGTTTAAGTACCACCTGTCAGTGGTTTGGGGGTTTGGCGCCTGGTTAGGAGTTTGCCCTGATTTTGGCATATTCAGAAGGTTATCCCAGGAGGTTCAGGTCACAGGATGCAAAACTGGTGCTAAGCCTTGGCTGAGACATTTAGGCTCTATAGTCAGGTCTACATTTGGCAGGCCTTGCTGGTATTTCCAGTGGACCACCTTCACAAAGTAATACTGTGCATGCAGCTTACACTGGCAAAACCTGCTAGTACAGCTTACTTCAGCCATAACCAAGTGAAATAATCTATACTGACAAGACCATAGCTTTGGCATTATAACTGCATCAACATTGCATATGATTACTGGCTTTTGTTTGCACAGCGACTTTGGTCCCAAATCACATCTCATCACAAACCTGACTGATGTAGGCTATGCTGGCAAAATTTGACCTGGTCTTATCCTCAAACACATAGCATTGCCCAGAAAGGCTAGAGTCAGGTCACATTTGACACAAATGATAGTTATAAAAATGAAGAGTTAAATAAGCAATTATGCATAAGACTTACAAGGTATGTTTTTTCCTTTGGAATTTATTCTGTCAGAATAAACAAGAACTGCTTCTTGTTTAGACTCAATATCTTTTTACAGCTCTTAAAAGCAACAGATGTGATATTTCAATGTAATTTTTTGCTGACAAATGATTGTAACAGGCTAAAGTGGCCACAAATGTTTATCTGACTAAAATGAAAGTAATAACCATATGTGTTTACTTAGTCTTCATGGAGCTGTATAATTTAAGAAATTGCTAGAAGAAAGCTTTGAGATGCGTAAGCTATTCTTTGAAACAATTAAAATTCCTTATGCAATATTTCAAGTAGAAAGAGAAAGCTGTATATTTATTTATATTGCAATTATTAAAATCTAAACATTTAACATTTGAAACACAGAAAAAAGTTTATTTTTTATTTGAATCATGAAATATCTTGTTCTAGTATAATATCTGTGTTTGCACATACAAATCAGCACAGTATTTTGCCAGATTCCATATCATTTTATAAAACAGCAGTGATAAAGAACTTTCTTTGAAGTAAAGCTAAGCTTTCCTGACTAAAAGCCACTCACAGGCTCCTTTAAAATTAAATGGCACAGGACTCCTTGTTCACACCCCCCTTTAAAACAGTACTTCTAAAGCTGAACCACAGTAAGTATGACTAATTTAATTCCACCTCACTGAATGCTATATTTGAAGTCAATCTTGAAAAGAAATAATTGTATATCACATTTAACAATACAAATAAAAAATAATGCAAAGAATTGTTTGTAAAGTCTGACAACAGTTTAGAAAATTAAGTTCAAATTAACCAATGTTTTTTCATCATCATCATCATCTGGTAGCAACCACAAAGTGATAGGAACTGTTTTTAGTTCTTTGGCAATCAAAACCCCTGTTCTGAAGGCTTTACAATAAAGAAGTGAAGCAATATACAAAGGATGGGAGAAAGAGATACTGTCAAAATCCTAATCCTGCATACCCTTGCACATATATCTACTTCGTGCACAAATAGTTCCATTAGGCATTATGATACATTACCCAATTTTGTAAAATTGCTTTGGTAAAGTAAGGGAGATTCCCCTGAAGCAAAACTAGAGGATCACTCTACTATGTTATGTGAAGCACGACAAGTGATAAGCCTTATGTTATCCTATTTAATACACCTGCAATTGCTTTTATTATTAACACAAATGTTCAGCCTAAGCAAAACAAACAAAACCTTTTTAAATAGTGGGTCTCAATAACATCCTCCAGCAAGGATTTTTAGGCTTGGAATGACATTTTTCCCATACTGGACTTCTAAATGACAAGGATTTTTGGAATGCTAACTTAAAACAACAACCAACCAAGAAAAAACCCCCTTAACATACTTGAAGTAGAGCCCAAACAGTAGAGCAATCAGTGATCAGAAATGCTACACATTCAACTAAACAGTGTTGCAACAAAATTAGCTCCTCCCAGCAGCCTGCAGGTTCATGTTAGAGATAGTACAGGTGTTGGTTATTTGTGGTTTCTTTTACAATTAAACAAATTAAATGTCACACTGCTCCTCTGTTCTACTCTTGGCTAAACATTATGAGAGTACATTATGACAAAAATAATTAAAATTGGGGACATATTTATATCACTTCCAAACTAAAACCATACCAATTGTATTAATAGATGATATATAATATTGTCATTTACTAGAGATAGTTACCATGAGATTGTTGCAGCCATACAATGTCAGTAATGTAGTCATCACTGAAATAATATTACTAGATGATGGACAGCTTATAGATTTCAGAGAAGAGTGTACTGATTCTGGGAAGAAAATCTTCTTGCAATGATTTCAAAAGTGGTGATGGTTTTGCAATACACGATTTCCTAGTTATTCATCTCTAGCATTTTTTAAAAGGAATAACAGATTGCTTCACAGCTGTGAAATTCCTGCTTGCCAAAAATGTGATTGTAATCACTGTCTACTCATCAAAGATGAATGATGGTACTGCCAATAAATATGAGTAGTGACTTAATGGAAACTCAGACCTATAAAACTTGGATGTCAAGTTTATTTTGGAAGGGACCAGGGCATGCTATTAACATAAACAGTATGTGTGGAGGCCCTGGCCAAAGCAATGAGGAATGTAGTCAGAAGAGCAAACGTCATTTTATTGCATGATTGACATATTTGTGTTGACGTACATGTTAAGATTTCAAGAAGTCTTCCACTATGACTATAAGGAGCACAACTAATTCAAGACATTTTTCCAACTCAAACCTGTGACTCTTAAGGACTAGAAAACAAATTTCAGCAATTAAGTCACTAGCCACTTTTTTAACCAGACAGAAACTAGTTTCTGTGGCGACAGTGTCTAAGCCACTTCTCCATATGATGTCCCATATGGTCTTGAATATAAATGGCATCCAACTTATATGGCCATTACTATCATACACTAAACTAGACCATTTGGTTTCTCACTCTAACAGTATGGAATTCAGCACAGACGATACTAAGAACAAAGTACCAGAGAATGAAAGATAATTTAAAGCATTGGCTAAAACAATGACAAACTTTCCAAAAAGTCAAGAAAATACATACTTCTCCAAACTAAGATGGAAATGTTACAGAACTAGATCTGTGCCAACATTAACAGCAGACTTTGGCCCACAGAAAATATTGGTAAAGATGACCTGGCTAGTTTGCTTTAGAAATTTGTGTAACTTCTACAACACAAAATAAATAAGTAATCAAGATTGTGTTTTTAAAAATAACCTAGTAAATGAGTATATGCAATGACTTCCCAAATGGATCATGAGTAGGATTTTAGTGAGGAACTTTGGGATGGCAGCAAAGGCTTCTACCAATTGAGCTAAAGGAGCTTCTATATTAACTGGTAGCAGTTATAGTTTGGTGAACCAGTTGCTAGAGGTGGGGTTGGACACATAACATCCTAAAACCATAGATTACATTTGCAGCAGTCACCCCTCTTTAATAGACACAGATTTGCTAGGTTCTTTCTGAGAGACAGAGTGGCTAATTTGGATCTGCAGTGTTAGGGGTCTGGAATAGTATCCGAGCCTCAGTAAAGTCAATTGCAGAACTCCAGTTGACTTCAATGAGGTCAGGATTTCATTCACCTCTGGCTTCTATTCCCAATGCCACCAATCTCTCAAGAAAATTATAACCTGGAAAAAGATTCTGTATGCTATGCAGGTTTTCAGCAGACTGCAAGCTGGGGGTGGGGAGGGGGTATCTAGGGGCCAAAGCAGGTTTTTTCAGAGTATGTTTACATGGCATACTAAGCCCAGATCTGCCTCAGGTTTAAGCCTGGGCCCACATTTGATCCACAAAGGAATGAGTCTGACCCAGACCAGGAACAATTCATGACTCAGGCCTGCTAGGAGTGTAGGTCAGAGCACTGGTATTTTGCAGCAGAAATGCAGCTCAAGTCCCTATCAACATACCTGGGTGTGGAGAGAAGGCCAATTCTACCCCACAATCCACTGGAGATGTGCCTCCTTCAGTCCCAAAACTTGCCACCTGCTTCTGGGGAACTGGAAGTAGCCTCCTGGTTCAAATACAGACGCTCTTCATTTAACCCTTTCTTTCCATATGTACTGCTCAACTGGAAACACAGTCAACACTGAGAGCCCCGTGTCTCCCTAAAGACTAGCAAATCTTTTCAGGCATAAGCTTTTGTGGGCTACAACCCACTCTGTCAGATGCGTGAAGTCAACACTGATGTGTATTAACTATGGCCAAAAAAGTCCAGCATCAAGCACCTTGCCATTCGGCCAGTGGAATTGACTTCAACAAGACCACAAAAAATTATGAGTTATGCAAAACCACATTCAAGTGGCTGGCAGCACTGATGATTGGCGGGACAGCACAACAAGGCAGTGAGTGGATCAAGAAGTAGAAGACAGTACCACAAAGTCAAGGATGCTAATGGCATCTTCAGGAACACCTTGTCTTCCTACTACTTTCACATGGAATTTGGCCAGGATCTGGGAACTATACTGAACATTGAGTCCACAAAGGTGCATGACAATCTGTTGAGAGGGGATGGCATCCTTATACCATGATGTTAGGCACATTGGGTGTGTCTACACTGGAGGCTCTGTTAAGTCAACCTAACAAGGTTAACTTTAAGTTGACTTAAAGTTAACCTTGTTACATCAACTTACAAGGCCACTTTGAAAACTTCTGTTGACTGCCTGCATCCACACTCGCAGATGCTAGGTTGACGGAGGAGTGATACATTGCAGGTAGCTGTTCCACACCACCCTGGAGAAGTGCCTCCCTCTCCTGGCCACTCCTTTAAAACAGGAAGTGAGCACAGCACCCTTCATGGTGGCCAGGAACTCTGGAAGTGGGCCTCGAGGCCAGTCAGGTCAGCTTAAGGGCTTTCCCCATCTACATTGGATTAAATTGACTTAATAAGAACATCTTAAGTGTTAAATTGACCTTAAGAGGTGGTGTTATTAAGTCAACTTAAGGAAGCACTTAAATCAACTTAATAAAAGCTAAAAGTGGCCACAAGAGTCTGTAGGTCAACTTAACCTTCCTTAAATCGAACTAAGGCTCCAGTGTAGACGTATCCATGAAAGGAGAGTCAGATGCCTGATGAGGGGCAAGAGGTGAGCATGGAGTTGATACTGGTTACCAAAGAGGCTATGCCACCACAGCAGTGACAGCACTTTTTGGGACTATACTTTATGGAGAGTATGGCAATTGATTGGTCTTTGACTACTGGTGGTAGATATGCCAATGGCCTGAGATAGCTATTAAATGAAACAGATTCTCAGTTATTACAGAGGATTCTTTCTTGAGTGTCTTGCTGGTGAGTCTTGCCCACATACTCAGGGTTTAACAGATCTCCATATATGAGGTCGGGAAGGAATTTTTCCCCAAGGCAGATTGGCAAAGGCTGTGGGGGCTTTTCACCTTCCACTTTAGTTTGGGGCACAACTCAGTCGCTGGTGGATTCTCTGTACCTTAAAGTCTTTAAACCAGGATTTGAGAACTTTAAGAACTCAGTCATAAGTCAGAGTTTTATTACAGGAGTGGGTGGGTGAGGTTTTGTGGCCTGCATTGTACAGGAGGTCTTCCTCGATTAGGAGTGTCAAAGTTACGGCCCACCAAAAGCACTGATCTGGTCTGCCAAAGTTGCTGATCCGGCCTGCGGAGCTGCTGCCAAGTCTGTGCCTGTCAGCCATCTACAGCAGCAGTGCACACTAAAGACAGGCTCCCACAGGTAGAGCAGAGTTACATGTACTTCTGACTCACTCACATGATCCAAGTCACTGCATAAAGGAAGCACTCCAGCCAATCTTGGCTCAGCTCTGCTGTGGTCCACCAACCAATCAGAGTCTCAGTTACAGCAGGCTAGGCCAGGGCCCATCACCACCCTCCACCCCAACTGTTCACTGTCAGTCAGCATGCTAATCTGATTGACAGCACATTGCATGAATCACAAATAACAAAGGAAAAAGTGGCTGATGCCCACCTGGGAATGAGCCAATCAGAGGCCAGTCAGGACTGAGCCCAGGCAAAGGCCACCATGCTGAATGACTGACAGTGAGTGGGTGGCAAAAACAATGAGGGTCCTTTGGTACCTTAAAGAGTGACAGATTTCTTCGGGCTTAAGCTTTTGTGGGTTCTAACCCAATTCGTCAGATGAGTCTGTGGAGCGGAGGGGAGAGAGGCAGGAGCCCACCCTGCCTGTGTCTGTGATGGAGACTGATTGCCTGCCACCATGCAATAGAGGAAGTGGAAAGGGAAGGGGAATGGGATCTGGGAGCTATGCAACAGGGGAAGGGGGGGTGGAAGCGAGGGTGGGGAAGGGGGGCCCACGGAGTAGGGAAAAGGGAAGGTCTCAAAGCACCTGTAGGGGAGGGGAGAGGAAAGGGGAGCCCATGCCGCTCTGAAAGTGGCAGTGGAAATGGTTGGGAAGCCCATGTGGAGACACAGCCCCCATCAGGTGTCCTCCCCTCCAATGTGGCCCCCCACATTGAATGAGCTTGACACCTCTGGACTAGGTGATCACATTGATCCCTTCTGACTTTGGAGTCTATGAGTCTATGACCTATAAAGAGATAACCCTGGGAACTAGCCCACTGCAGAATGGGTATCAGAACAAGAGCAAATGTCCGGTAAGTTTCTGAAACTATATTTGTTATTATTAATATATGGATGGGAGGGATTTCCTGCTTATGGACCTACTAAACTATTAATGGGATTTGTGTGCTTCTGTTCACAACAAACACAGGCCAGCCTTGTCCTTGCCCCTAGTGCCACACAGGATACAAAATGCACACTGCAAAAAGAGAAGGGAAAGTTAAACAAGCAGTTGTGAATTTTTTATGCATTACTTGCTAATTGTTAAGCATGGATTGGGGCTCTATAATTCATACCCACACAACACCCTCCCAGCTAATACAGTACGACTAATAAATGGGCCACACATGCAGTGTTGCAGACTGTGTGTGAGCTAAGTCCCCAAAAACGTGGCTATCCAAACAAAACCAGAATGTGTATTAGGTCCATTTCTTACTTTAATGTACAAGTACAAACTGCAGTAAGCCTGTGTTGAGAGTCCCTGTTGCTGGCAGTCAGTTGGGGCTCTGCACAGATGCAGTATACTTGTAAGGCAGCTGCACTGCTTCGCCATGAGTATTCAGCATCTTGTTGATTATACCATAGATCTTTATCGATTGTAGGAAGCAGCGTTGCTATAAGTAGTGATAAAAAGGACTTACATATAAGAACTACGTACAGCAGTGTTTTCCAAGCTTTTTGGTTGAAGGGCCACAGATGTCATTTTTACAACCCTCAAGGGCCACCAGTATCTGCCAGCAGGCTGTTGCCCACTGTAGTCAGATGGAAGGTGTTCGGCCATCTCCTCAGCCCTCTGGCTGCAGAAGGGAAACAACGTGAATTCTCTAGCCCTGCGTATGCCACCTGGGTCCCTAGGCAGTGGCTTCCTTCCACTGTCAGAGGGATGGATGATCAGTGCTCCCCTCCCACTGCCTCTAGCAGAAACTCCAGTGCCTACAGACCCAGCAGAGCACTTTTCTGCATTCCCTACTACAGTCAAGGGGAGGGAAGCGCTGATCTCCTATCCCCTTGGCTGCACCAAGGAGCCAGCACTTGTCTTGCAGCCCCACATGAACATGCTCTACTTGGTTCCTTAGGCAGTGAGTGACTCCCTTATGCAGCCAGCAGGAGTGGAGTGGGGGGCCATTTTGAAAACCCCCACAGGCCAGTTTCAGCCCCTGAGGCACAGACTGGGAACCACTGATGTAAAGCGTTTCAGAAATATTTATAAATATATGGCTGCACTTATGTTTTTATAGATAAAAGTATAAGCATGAGTACCTTCAACTGTTTTATTATAAGAATCAGCTGTTTTAGAAGAATTAGCTTATTGGAGCTCTTTGGAGATTGGTCTATTACAGGGTATTCACTGCAGCACAGCGTCCAAAAAGGGAGCCTGGTACTTTGGGATTTCTCTAGACACTGAACAAGACTCCTTGCTGCAGCTGGACTGGGGAGCAAAGCTCCCCACTGCTGGTTGTAGTGACAAGAAATGAAGGCAGTGGGAAAATCTCACTGGCTGGTGCAATAGCCTGGCTAACTAAAGACAGCTTGACAGCCAGAACTCAGGGCCTCAACCTCCCAGGCCAAGACAGCAGGCTGTGGTGACTAACCAGAATTGAGGACAAGTTTGAGTTTGGTTAAAATTTTAAACAGTCACATTTTGAAAAAATATTTGCAGATAAAAAAGAAAAAAGTTATGTAACCTTCAAGTACCTTTAACATGTACTTAAACACAAACGCTAACTCCAGAATATTTAAAGTACTTATATACAAGTAGGTAAAGTATTTCAAAGTAATTAAATATGTCTCTAAGTACAAATGTTTACTGAAACATGCTTAACTGGTGATGAGAGTGAACTTTCACAAAGTAGGAGCTCCAGATATCAGTTATGTTATAGGGTAGCGCATATGTAATAGAGCTGCACACAGATGGCTGTCCTAGAACAGAAGCTCAAACTCCCTTGGGGACCTCCAGAATATCAGTGGGCTGGAGAGCTTTCTCTGACATGATCAAAAAGCCATGACTAGTAACTGGACCACCCATAATTTTGAATTTTGTATGTATGTCTTAGCATGATGTGTACTGGTTTTCAGTTCTGCTTCACAGGAATTCTGAGGTGGGTAGTGTTATTTGTGTAAATAAAATACAACCCATTGATAAAAAGTATCATTTTAGACCTTGAATTAATGCAGCCTTTTCATAAAGAGTGAAATGTAATTTTTTTTACCATGATTGGGCAATAGTGTGCTGTCTTCCTCCTTTCCAGGCCCTGTCCCTTCAACAGGCTAAACATTGGCACCTAGGAACAAGGAGATGAAGACCAAACTACTACAGGGGAAGAGAGATTTTGAGATAAGCTGATAGAACAGCTGCGCAATAAAACTAATCAACAGATATCAGTCCAAAAGCACCACATGGACTATAAAACAGATACAGGACAAAATGAGAGACAGCATCTAAAAGAATGTTGTTGTGCTACTCAGACCACGACCACAGGTTGACAGAGGAAGACAGAACATAGCAGAAGGATCAGTTCAAGTGATTATCTGAAATCATGGCTACTGAACTGCAGGCTCCAGTGCAACCTTCAGTGCTCATGACCCCTGGCCTAAGGTTCCTCATGGCTATTGTCTCCGGCACAGCATGCATCCTTCATACAATTCAGGGGTAGCCTGGACCACACTGTCAGCAATGAACAGCAGTCCATGGCTCCTGTCCAGTTGTGGCCTGCATGTGGAAAACGTGCCAAAAAGGCCAAGGGGAACTATGGGATAAGGAACACCCAGGAATAGAATCATAGAATCATAGAATCATAGGGTTGGAAGGGACCCCACGAGGTCATCTAGTCCAACCCCCTGCCAAAAAAAGCAGGACCACTCCCATTAGATCATCCCAGTCAGTGTTTTGTCCAGCTGGGACTTGAACACCTCCAGAGATGGAGATTCCACCACCTCCCTAGGCAACTTATTCCAATGCTTCACCACTCGCCTAGTAAGGAAGTTTTTCCTAATATCCAGCCTGGACCGCCCCAGCTGTAACTTGAAGCCATTGCTTCTCGTTCTGCCCTCTGTTACTACCGAGAACAGTCGAGCTCCCTCCTCCTTGGAGCAACCCTTCAAGTAGTTGAAGGTTGCTATCAAATCCCCCCTCAGTCTTCTCTTCTGCAGGCTAAATAAGCCTAGTTCCTTCAGTCTTTCTTCATAGGGCTTGTGCTCCAGCCCTTTGATCATTTTGGTTGCCCTCCTCTGGACTCTCTCTAATTTGTCCATGTCCTTTTTGTAGTGGGGAGCCCAAAACTGGACACAATAGCTAGATACATGATTTGGGCACATAGACCTATGACTTTGTTTTGATATCAAGCTGTTTTATGGTGCTGTGTGTTATGTTGACAGCTGCCTTGTAAAATAAAATACTGAATTTGCACACAAGGCGACAAGAAGTTTTATTATACATAAATGGTAAACATGGCATAAACGTTAATGAACGCCATCAAATGCCAAATCTCTAACAATAAAAAATTATGAATTGTCATCACAGTAATTCATAAAGTGTGAGTTGCAATATGTGGACAGCATTGATAAAATGCATGACACTGCCACACATTGCATGAAAAGTGTTTACAGAATTCATAATACACAGTAGTAATGTATTTATAAAAATCTTCCCACAACTGGCCCACACCCATACAAACAGCACCTCAAATACCATTTCATCCCTCCAGCCCCATGCATGTGACTGTGCAAACCCATTATATGGTCACACAAAACATCTCTGATTTCTGTTGCACATCTGAACTAGTACACAAGCCAGACAGTGTACCTGTCATGATAGGACTGCTTATTTGTCAATTTCAAAAGGGATAGCCGTGTTAGTCTAGTCCAGTAAAAAAACAACAAGGAGTTGTCTGGCACTTTAAGACTAACAGATTTATCTTCTCCCACGAAAGCTCATAAATCTGTTAGTCTTAAAGTGCCACACAACTCCTTGCTGTTTGTTTATTTGTGTAAATAAATAAAGTTACACTTAGACTATATTTCGACACTGTATCACTGAGTTCTCCTCCCCAAGAAGCTGATCTGCAAGTCCTCAGAATTCTGCTTCCACTCAGCATGGAAGTGATGCTTGTGTCAAAACAGGACACTGTCACTAGAGGAAGGGCAACAAGTTAGTAACCCTTTTGGGGCATGGAAAGAATAGGACGCTGATCCCAGGTCTTGTGGTAATACAATTATTAAACAGCAACAACACTAAACTTTGTTCATCTTCTCAATATCTCTTGTCCTGTTAAGTTTACTACTAGAATTAAAGCTCCCTTTAAAAATATCTGGCAGTCCATTGATACGAGACCAAAAGTTTGTGAAATCATCTTTATGATACTTAGTACATTAATTCAAACATAATGCTGAGTACATTACAGAATTCAAACACCCTCTTGACAAAGTGCAAAAGTTACAGTATTATGAAAAACATGAGGCACAAAGGACTAGCTACCAAGATCTCTCCACAGCATGTTTCTTGCCCCTTGTAAGAACTTTGAATGCTGTTATTTTATATAGATAGATGGAGACAAAACGAATATTCAGAAAAATGATTTTTGTTTACTGCAATATTAAAAACAACCACCATCTGCCACCAGATAATTCCTCCCGTGCAACCAACTCCTGCTCTACACT
Organism: Podocnemis expansa; assembly: GCA_007922195.1. NCBI lineage: Eukaryota > Metazoa > Chordata > Testudines > Podocnemididae > Podocnemis > Podocnemis expansa. The sequence continues at coordinate 34,275,360 of ML681990.1, forward strand.
TTGAAATATCCTGCTAGAAGCGAGTTCATAATGAGTTCAGAGCCTAGTATAAAAAACATCCAACTGCAACAAGAAGCATGGAAGAATTAATTCAAAGCAATAAGAGATTAAAAAAAAAAAAACAAGAACAACAACAACAGCAACAACAACAGACAGGAAAAAACAGGGGGATCCAAGGACCACAGCATGTGCTGATGAAAAACAAAAAAACCACAATAAATATTGGCAACTGCATAAACAAACACTGCCAGAAAATTTGGTTTCAAGTGAAAAATAATGGTCAGTATGGAATCTGTTTTAAATAATCACCTGTGTTTCTAAAATGATTGATGGTAAACAGAAAATGTATAAAATGTGATTACTATAGTGACATGGAATTGATTTGTATAAAAAAATAAATCATAAATCTCAAATCTTCAGCTCTAAAACAGATTAGGCCTGCAGAAAACATTTGAAGCCTTTACCAACATCTCAGTAAATGCTATTTTCTCAGGATAGCCAGTTAGGTATTCAATTTGTATCTTTACAACAGCATTCTTATAAGGAGTGTTCCTTTTTATTCCTTTAAATGCTTTCAAGTCACTGAACATGCTGATAAGAAAATTTAGGTCTATAGCAGCAGAAAAGGAAAGTTTTCAACACAAAGCAAGCACATAGGCCCATGGCACTTTTAAAGACTGATAAATTTATTTATTGCATGAGCTTTCCACAAGTAAGGGATCCCTTAAGGGCTTTAATTCCATTTAGCGCTTCAAAAGAATGCCCCTTCCATTAGTGACCTTCTCAGGTCAATTTTTTTTGTGTGCCTGTCTTTTGTGTTTCAAAAATGCACATGTGAGCAAAAAGGGAATGACTATTACAGTCCCTACTATTGGAAAATGTGGTGATGATGACTATATCTAACACATCTACAAACATATACTGAGAAAACATTTTTTGCTCTACTTGGAAACTCAACATTTACATTTGTCATAGATTACTACAATTGGTATCAGTGTTACTGACTCTCAGGTTCAATAGCTATTTTACATGCTTAATATGACTAATGTTCATATTTAATTCAATAGCTTTTTATTAGTAAAAGTACTGTGCATGCTCACAAATTTCTTTGACAGCTGCAGAAATAGTAGGGTGAAGCACTTTAAAACTCGTACACACAAGTAACACAAATGTCATAAAGGAGTTTGAGAAGTGGTTTGTTCTGTTTTGGTTTTTCTGATCCTTCGGACATCTTACATCCATGATACCCTATGGATTGTTTTCCTTTGTGCATTGAAGTGGTCTGTCATCAGTAAAGGGAGGGTATATAAAACCAGTTACTGAAAAATGTGGAAAATAGTAACTACACAGTTCAAACAAATCCACATACCACTAGGTGCCCCCTCTCTGGTACCTCTCTCCCTGCCTAGTAGCGCCCTCACTGACTGTCATTCTCTGCCAGTAATTCATCCAGTCACTCAACCCTCCAGCTTGGCCATCATCTTTAGTTCACCCTTTCCAGCTCCTGGATGTTCAAACCAAAAGTCTCCAAATTTTCTTAATACAAAATAAATCCTTCCCTCTCTGGAACTCTTCTTCAGCCAACTGTTGGTTCAGCATATTGTTCCCATGCTGCTAGGCTCACCAACCAGTCAGGACAGCTTATGTGTCTCCCCACTATGGGAACCAATAGAGAAACCCACTACTACATTTTATTCTGGGTCCCACTCCAGGACAGCTAGGTTAAATCCGCTGCCTGTGCTGCAGTTTTCCCTCGGCCACTTCCTACCTTAATTCTTTACTTTCCCTTTGGGGGTGCCCGTCTTTCCCCTGTTTGACCAGGGTCTCTCCCAGGCTCCCCTGCCTTAAGAGCATTCCTTCCTGCACTGAGAGCTCGCCCAGGCTCCCCTGTCTTGAGAGATTTCCTTTCTGCTCTTCTGTTCCCTCTCTTTCTTGAGTTCAAATCTGCACTGAAGAATTAGATTAATCCAGCTATGTTGCTCAGGAATGTAAAAATCCACACACCTGAGCAATGTAGTCAAGCTGATCACTATCCTCATGAAGACAGCCTTAGGTTGATGGAAGAATTTTTGCAATGACTTAGCTACTTCTTCTCAAGAAGATGGATTACCTACACTGATGTGAGGGGTTCTCCTGTCAGCATAGCTACACTGAAGCGCTATAAGCGGAATCTTGTTCCCTTCAGCTCTTTCCCCAGTTGGTTTCTGTCAGCACTTAAATCAGGCTCCTTTATACAGGAATCACATGATTCCTCAGAGGTGAGGCTCATTCTGTAATCAGGTTTGGTTTAGCCTCAGGCTCTATATCCTGAAGGCAAGGTGCCCTTTTATACCTCTCTCCTTAGAGTATTGCCCAGAGTTGTACTCCTGTTCAAACCTCATCGGTATCATTGGTCACGTGCTTGTATGGCTTGGGCCATCAGTGTTCCCAGCTCCACTTTGAGCTTGTTCACTATAATTGGGATACAATCCATCTCTTGTGGGAAACACTGACGCCTCCCTTGAATCAACTCCTTCTCACTAACAGTGCTTGCAGAGATTGTCCTGAAACCACTATTTCCCCTGAAGCCTTTTGCTTCTACCACTGCATCCACTGGAATCTTTTCCATCAGGGTCTAAGTATCAGTCATGGACTCCTCCACCCTTGAATTTTTCCCCGCTTCATCTCTGTCTCTACCCTTTGCCCTGCTTCATCTCTGTCTCCACCATTTTGTCCTATAGGTCTCTCCAGCACCATTCTTGATGCAACTGTTGAGCAATCTGCTAAGTCCACAGCCACCATTGCCACTGCCACTTCCACCTTGTCTGCCTCATGCATATTTGTGCCATAGGACACTCCTTCCTTTACTTTTATCTTTCTGGGACCTGCAACCCATTTCTTCCCATCCCACAGTTTCCTAAGTCAGACACTTTTTATATGGCCTGCTTCTTTGCATCAAAACCAAACAGTTCTCTTCCTTTTCTTGAGAGCAGGCCAAACAAACTTCTGTGATTCTTCTTATCCTCCAATCTCCACAGCTAACTTTCTCCACAGCTTCTTGGCTCTGTTTTATCCCTTCTTCAGAGCCATTTAACAACTCACAGTTCACGAGCAGTTCAAACAATCCCTACAAGGAATCCCATTTATGTAGCCCAGTGGGTTCCTACTGACTCTTCTAGGCACCTATCCCAGTTTAGTGTCCTAGTAGTCCAAAATAACAGAATCTTTCTGAACGGAACACAAACGCGCACTATCTTCACCCCAGATTCAGCTGGATGCAACAACTCTCTCTCCAACTTGAAGGTCTGTCTGCTCCGTAACCTCCTGCCTCCACAGGCCTCTCCAGGTAGGCCTTTGCGGTCTGTTCTGTGTTTTGATGATCAGGGTCTCTTCCAGGCATCCCTGCCTGAAAGCCTACTTCTCTCATGCTGCTTGCCCATGGTCCTTCCTTAACTTTCAAGCCTAGAGAGCAGCCCGCAGGCCCAGAGCTTCCCTCCCTGCTCTTCCTTTCCCTGGGTATGTTTACACTGGAGACTTAAGTCGATTTAACCTGACTTAAGCAACTCCAGAGCTATATTTAGAATTTATTAAGATGACTTAAACACCAGCTAAGGTTGACTTAATAACTCCTGCCCTGAAAGCTGACTTAAGCTTTTATGTCGACTTGACAGGGCAGGAATGGTTGGGCCCTGCCCTAGGTCCTGTTTGGGCTCAGGGGGCCTGATCCGTCTCCAGTTGCTGCCAGCAAGTGGCTGGGAGCCAGATCTGGCCCCTGCCCTTGCTGCATGAGGCAAGGAGCTGTGAACTGGCTCCTGCCATCAGTGTCAAAGGGCTAGGTGCTCGATCTGTCCCCTAGTCCCTTGCTGCAGGCGAGGGGAGGGAGAGAGCTGGGAACAAGCTCCTGTTGCCAGCAACAAGGGGCTTGGAGCCTGACCTGGTTCCCAGCGCCTTGCTGCAAGCGGTGGGGGCTAGGATTGAGCCCCGAGTCGCTTGCCGCAATCCGGCCCTGAGCCGCTTGATCTGAGGAGTAGCCTGTGAAATTGACCAGGTTGGGTCACTGGGCTGTCTCCCTGACGGTTGCTTAAAAGTCAACCTTGTGAAATCAACTTAGGGGTATGTCTATACTAGTAGACATATCCAAGGCCCAGGCTTGGGCCCTGCCCTGGGACTGAGATCTGGCTCCAGCTTAAGTTGACCTTGTGAAGTTGACCTAAAATAGTCCCCCAGCATAGACATAGCCCTTGTGTCTGAAAGTCCTGCAGGAGCCTTTTGGTTTCATGCTGTCTCTTCCCTCCAGCTGGATTCTGTCATCACTTAAACCTGACTCCATTTATAGAAGTCACTCAGTTCCTTACTAGTGAGGCTCTTTTTGTAATCAAGGTTGGCTTAGCCCCAAATTCTGCAGTCCAAGGACAGATGAACCTATTACATACTGGTTAACCAAAAGTAATAACAAATGAGAAAGCCAAAGAGAGGGTTCTATCGTAAACAGCTGCTGACATCACTTGTAAAGATGTGAAAACAGTTTATTTAAAACTCTGAATCTGTGAGAGTGAGTGTGAGATTCTTTCAGTATTGTCAACTACGTAAGCTCAGAAATCATAAGACAGGCTCCCAGAATCATGACATTGTCTTAGAAAACTAAGATTAAAAATTAATTACTTTCTTCATTTAATTTGTCATCTGATTTTTTGAACCGTTAGGGTCCACGTGAGGGCAAAAAACTTACTTTGAAAGAGAAAGAGAAAACAGATTTTATGTACCCAGTTAATTCCAGGACTTGGACTGTAAAAAAAACTAAAATTCTGTAAGATCTAGCAACACTGACTTTGCTTCCCCACTTTTATTCTTTATTATTAAGAACTCTTGCTTGTTTACAGGACTGTACATGCTGTGTAAGATTTCCAGCTATTTCTGTTACTTATTCCCAGGGCTGGATTAACAACCCTGTGGGCCCAGCACTGTAAGATTTTGTGTGGCACCTGGCCAGCCTGGAGACAGGACAATGGGGTCTCTGGCACCGGGGGGGGGGGGGGCAGACACAATGACACACATAGTTATATTGCCCCCCATCATCATCAACATACAATGGGAGAGTCTACAGGCCCGTGTCCCACTCTGCCCCACTTTCCTCATCTCTAGATGCAGCACCCCATGTGGTTGAGGACAACCTGTGGACAGGTGTCCCACTCTCACCCTGCTGTGGGGGCATCAGGGAAGCCATGAGAGGCTCTCTGTGGCTCCCTTCTTACTTCAACAGCAGGGGTGAAAGGGGTCAGAGTATGCCCTGGTTCCCAGTGAGCTGAAACAGCCTGGGCAGTGGGGCTCCTGCTCTCACGTTCTCCTTCCAGTCTCCCCTCCGCACATCCCCCCTTCTCTCACAGTGACCCTGATCCCCCCCACACTCACATCTACTCCAGCCTCCCTCCCACAGCCACATAATGTCCTTACCCCTGATTCCTTTGCATCTCCTCATCTCCCCTGCATCCCTTCTATCCTCCCCCTTCCTCTCCTGTCACCTCCTGCAACCCCTCATATCCCTATTCTCCCTCCAGCTCCGGCTCCCTGGTGTCACGTTCCCTGCCCTGCAAATGAAGGCAGCCAGTGGCAGCTTCTCTGGTCACGGGTGGAGTGGAAATGACAGCCAGTTCAGCTGGGAGCAGACTGGAGCCAAACCCCACCCGCCCTGCAGCCAGGGAAGTGTGACTGGGAGGCAAGGCTACCTTGATCAGGGAGGGTAGGAAGATCTCTCCTATTGTCCTACATTCCCTCCACATGGTGTCTGCCTGGGACCAGGGCCACCCAGCCAGAGCTGGATTTTTGTGGTGACCTCATTAGCCTGGAACTCTTGGCTTTAGCCCCTATAGCCCCTGCATTAATCCAGACCAGCCCTGCTTCCCCAACAGATCTAAGGTACAGAACACTCAGTCTGAGTACTGAATTTTTTGGACACCAAAGGGATCTAGTTTCACACTCCAATCAAAATAATGCTGTTAAAAGCAATTATTACAGTAACACACTTTTTAAACCTCAATGGACAGACAGCTTTCACCAAAAATTATTTTAAAAAATTGGCTGAAGAGCTCCCTGAACTATTACTGTCAATACTTAATAGGTTTTGAAATATCAGGTAAATTCCAGAGGACGGGGTGGGGAGAAAGAAGGAGGAATGTTCTTGCAGTATTTACATAGGATATATATAGCATGTCCCAGGAACCAATAGGCTGCTTAGTCTGACATTAGTTCTGGGCAAAATCATGGAAAGATTGATATAAGATGCAGTCAGCAGAGAACCTAGAGACTATATAGCATAATGAATGCCAATCAATAAGGCTTTATGGATAAAGCTCATGTAAAATTAATTTGATAATGTTTAAATGAGATCACAGATTTGATAAATGTAACTGTATCAACATAATGCGCTTGGATTTCTGTAAAGTATTTTATGTAGCCAAATGCATGGATCTGTTCTTAGACCAATGCTATTCAGTATCTTTATTGGTTATCTGGAAGAAATTATAAAATGATTCATTATAAAATAAATTGATTATACAAAAATTAATACATAAATTAATTTTCAAAACTGAGAAATATGCAATGATATAAAAACGAAGCTGGACATTTTTAGTGTATGTACTGACAAGCATGCACACTACACATACTTTTATTAATATCAAGTTCAAGCTGTCAATACATTGAAAGAAATGAGTTGTTAAAAAGACAAATTACTTCAGTCATTCTCCCCCAATGTGCACATACTGCATTTGTAAATAGTCTTCTCTTATGTAAGTTATTTAGTAATTCACACTAATATAATACACTTTAAAATGAAACTTGTACAAGAAACTACCATTATTATAATAAGCAAACTGTCTAAAATACTTCTACAAAGTGCCCATGATACACCAATTAAAGTTTTAATTCTAATCAACATATTTTTCATTGATCCCTTGCATAGTACTTTAAAGACAAGTTTCACTACGCTTTTATAACACACCGTCATTTCATACCATCCTAAGGTGCGCTAGGTGTTTCTAAGAGAGGGCTTGACAAAACCTGGGTGCCAGGTTGCCATGGCACTGAGGAATTAGCCCCAATGCCTAGATTCACCGCAGTATCCTGGGAGGCAAACAACCTCTGATGCCTAAAAAAAGACACAGACACACCAAGACTTTCAGAGCCACTGCCTCCACCTCCCAACACCACTGAGAGCGTCCTGGGTAGCGGCTTTTTTCAGTGGCAGGGACCTTTTGTGCAATGCACTGCTGCTGAAAGTGTCAGTGGCAGTTTTTCAGCAGTGGGGTGCTTCTTTGTTCCATACCACAGCTGAAAGCATCAGAAGTGGTAGTTTTTCAGTAGTGATGAGACCACACCTCTAGGCACCTAAATTTTTAGGCTGGTCCCTAGGTGCACAGCACTTTTCTCGAGTCCTGTTCTAAGAGTATGTCTACACTGTAATCAGAGATGTGAGTAGAGCTGTGGAGACATAAATGCCGTGGCTTTAACTTAGCTCTCACAAGTATCAAGGAGTGAAGCCACAGACTTCAGTACAGTCTAGCTACCTTATTTTTCAGTTCAAACTAGACAAAGCCTAGTACAGGCAGGGTTCAAATTAGTTCAAATTAATGCTCCTTAATTTGAACTAATTTGCTAGTGTAGACACAGCCACTACATCTACATTAGCCAAATTTAGTTTGGACTTCTTAGACTAAGCCTCCTTAGTCCAGACTAATTTGCCAGTATGGACATTGCCTATAAAGGCAGATCTACACAGATGGCAGCAAATTCACCACTCAGTTCAATATTTCTGGTTCAACTGAGCAGTCAGTGAACGACCGCTAAATTGATCCGGAAGTTGACACAGGAAGATCACCCCCTCAAAATAATTAGCATTGAGTAGAAGGGAGGGCAGTTCCCTTCGATGCAGTGCAGTGCAGATGTTGTGGTAAGTAGGTGTTAGCAAAGCTATTCTTGGGGGTGAGAGCAGAGGGGCGATCGCCCCTTGCCTTGTGGTTCTGCAGGCCCATGCCATCCTGCCATGAGCAAGGCAGTGCAGGGCCCGCAACACTGCCCCCCATGGCTGCACTGCGTCTCACTCCCACCCCGCTTCCTTCAGCATGGAGCTGAAGGTGGGGGGGCACAGAACCGGGCTCTGTTCTGGGCTGGTCCACCCTGCCCCACACGACAGAGAACAGCTGGCCGAGGGGTGAAGCAGGCCAACCCACAGGCTGGGCTCTGCTCTCTTGCCCCTCCCCTGGGCTGACTTTTCTGCCCTGTGGGTGGGGAGACCTGGCCCAGTGGCAGGGCAGGAGAGCAGAGCTCAGCTCCCAGACCAGCCTGCTCTGCCCCTGAGGGCACAGTGTCTGACTCAAGAGGATGGGGAGAGTGCAGGGCCAGCCTCTGGGCTGGCCAGCCGCACCCCCCCCCCAGGATGGGGGAGCGTGGCAGGGGAGCCCCCTCAGGCTGATTGGCTCTGACCCCCCCCAACCGCCCTAGGGACTGCTCTGGGTATTAGACACTTGAAAGGAAATACACAAGTTATTTTATGTAGCTTGTATATCTCCCTTCAACTGCTGCCGAAATCTGAGACCAGTTTAGACCTGGCCTAAGTAATATATAATTATGGAAAGTGGTTATAGAAGAAGGAAAAATTGCTGGAGTAGAATTAGGAGGAAAAATGACTAACTGGGTATGAAGTCAGGGATATAATGAATAAAATACTTGGAAGTCTCCAGTGGCAACATGGGAATGCTCTGATGATGCGGTATGCTGAGTAGTTTTTAATAAATCTTTATAATGCTACAATTTGGTCTCTTGCTTGGGAAAAATTCATTTAAGTACTTTTTTTGGAATAGAAGTTATAGGGACGGAACTGGTTTCTGCTTGCTTTTAAATAGGGAGTGTACTTATTTCTGATATGAGAAGAAAGTGGCCTGATCAGAGATGGAATGGTATTACTTTCTTTTAGTTATAAATTTGATTATACAGGGATGCAAGACAGTAGTCAATATACTTGTTCTTAGGGTCAAAACATTATAGATTTCAGTACCTTAAAGTAAAGTACCCTTGGTTGGAAAAAGTAGTTTTATGCACCCAAATCTACAGCGATGTTTCTTAGTTGGTGTTCTACAGAATACCAGTACTCCATGGCAGAACTGTAACTATAGCAGGGTGAGCAGGGCTTTCCTCCCGGAGTGCCAGAGCACCTCCATTGAGCCACTCCATTAAAGGGTGTGTTCTGCACCACTTGCCCAAGTTGCTGGCTAATGTAAGGGGTGCACTACGACCAGAATGTGCCCCAGGCGCAAAATTCTTTAGTTATGGCTTTGCTCCATGGACGTAGTGAAGGTGTTGTATGTTTGACCCCAACCCTTCCATTTTGGAGGGAAGGAGGAAGAAGCAATATGGAGAGATGACACATACCTGAAAGATTTAAAAGGCCACAGTCATAGCAAAGCTTCCTGGAACTCCTCGGCATCTGCTATTGCCTTGGTACTTTTCTGTGGCTGGGCATTGTAAATTTCCCACCCCTGTTACCACTGGCATGAAAATCACTTGGCCATAACTTTCACATTAAGACCTTCTTTGATGAACCTTACTCTGAGAATAGATTAACTTTGCTTGAACACGTAGGCCCAAAATTCCAGGTAAAACTTGAGTAATATCATTTTCAGTTTTAAGTTCTGTGCATAATCATTATATTTCTCTTTTCTAATAAATGCATGTTATATTTATAACATTGTATTTAATTTCATTTCCTGAATTGCTTTCTCAGGAATGCACAGTACACAGATTTTATAAGTATTATAGATGACATATACTGGCTTTTGCAAGAAAGTTTTCATCAGGTGTTCTATATAAAGTAATTAATACTTCTGTGTATTTCCCAGTCCACTAATTGTTGAGAAACATTGGTCTATAGGTGCTATTTTTTAAACAGCTAGGAAGCTGACAACCGAAATTCATGAGAGAAGTTTAACTCTTCTGTTGCTATTTGGGTTATGTGATGAATAGAAATAAGACATCAGACTGACATCAAAAAGATAAGTAAACTTTTAAGTAAACATAAACAGTCAAAATTGAACAAGTCCTGTGGCACCTTAAAGACTAACAGATTTCCTCGGGCATAAGGTTTCGTAGGCTCCAACCTGCTTGCATCTGATGGAGCCCACAAAAGCTTATGCCCAAAGAAATCTGTTAGTCTTTAAGGTGATACAGCACTCTTGTTGTTTTTGCTGTACACTGACTGGAAGTCAAAATTTAAAAATTTTCAAGTACTTTGCACCCCTGAAATTTGCAGTTTTAACACTATTTTAAATAAAAGAACTGTAGAATAACTAGCTTTATTAGATTTTCCACTTAATTTAAAAGAATGTTTTATATTTAAAGATATTTAGATGTTTTAAAATATCCGTAAAAAACCTTACAAAAGCAAAACCACTTCAAATATTATTGTTACAGCATGTAAGCAGTTAATGAGAGATGAAGACATTCATCCTTATGACAATCATCAGCAACAAAAACGTGTTGAAAGTTGTAACTTATAAACACCCCAGTGTACATGATCATATACATCAGCTTGAACTACAAGACTATATAACCACTAAGGAGTTCTGATGGAATGGTAATGTTAAGAATGGAGACTGAGGAAATTGTTATGTCATCAAAACTCTGAGAAGTTTACATAATAACATTCACAGTTTCCCTGTGAACCTTGTTCATTATAGAAATTCTCAGAACAGAAACTTTGTTGTATCTTCGGAAGCTGAGTTATTTTTACAATAACAGGGTGTTTTGTATCTTAATGAAGTTTCATAGCTTTAAAAAGTTGGTGATTTTTAAAATGGTATTTTTTTTCATTTGTTTGTTTTTTTAAGATTTTTAAAAGTTTAACCTCAACTTACACTTTTCTGGCCTTCTAATGTTTGAGTATTTTGAACAAGATTGTTTTCTTCTTCTTTTTTCCCCTTTAAATTACTGACACTCTCTCAACATTAACTTCAAGCTATTACAAACATTTTATTCTGAGAATTTTCTAATTATTAAAGTTACGAAAGAAATACGTTCATACTTCTAAATAAAAAGCTATTTATTTTCCATCAATTACGTCAATAACATTTTAGCCTATATTTCACCTCTATGGCTGCAGGGTCAGCCAGCAGCAGGTGGTCCTGCAGCTGTGGCATGATGTTCACGCTGCTGCTGGGCACTGCAATGGGTGGACTTCATCTTACCGCCTCTCCCCCTCCCACAGCTCAACTTGCTGTCTAGCAACTGGAGCATCTCAGGCAGCTTACAGTCACAGACTTCTACCCTGCAGACTCTGGTGCCCTGCCAGAAAACAGGAGCTGGCCATGCCACTGTTCTAAGCTAGTCCTATTTGCTATATCTCATCAAGTATTTATAGTTTCCAAGACTAGAATGGACCATTGTAATCATCTAGTCTGATATTTTGTATAACACAGGCCACAGAACTTCCCTGAAGGAATTCCTAGAGCATATTTTTTGGAAAAACTTCCAATCTTGATTTATACATTGTCAGTGATGGAATATCTGTTACTGTCCTTGGTAAATTAAGAGTTTAACTCCTCTCACCACTCTTAGACCTTTCCAGTTGAAATACTTGTACTCTGTTAGTGTTGTCTTGAGTAGTTTCACACTGCCAGCAAATAATAGTTCATGGCTAACTCCTGCAGCCTTTACTCATGTGAGTATTCCTACTAATGTCAGCTATTCAAGCAAGATAGTTCACAGCCATGAAATAACATACAATATATTATTCATTCTGTGGACAGAGGATTTCTGTCTCTTATCAATTTATCACCTTTTAGGAGTATAAAATACATTTAATTAACAACAACAACAAAAGGGCATTTTACTTAACTAAACTAGCTTAGATTGCTATGAGACCCAACGCACAGCAGTAAGAGAGAACAATAATTTTCTGATGAATGTTTGCAACTTGTGTGAGGAATAGCATGAAACAATTGATATTTTAACTTTGTTAGACCTATGTGTTTGAGAAAAATATCAGATTTCTGCGTTACTAGACATAAAATATGACTGTCACAGGAAAAGGCACAAAATTAAAGAACTGATGATAGCTTCAGGAATTAAGTGAACCTCAAGCCACACTGTTAAATATGCCAACAGCTTTTTCAACAATAGGAAATCATACTAATGTTACAACAAAACTGTTAAATGAGCTTCATTCTCAAAATAATGTTTGCTGCTTCATGCGCACCATCAGACATGCATTGTCAAAGTCAGCGGTGGCCAAACTTGTGGAACTCAAGAGCCACACAAGTTGATTATTAAACCTTCAAGTGCCGCACTGAGGCATATAGCCATATACTTTTACCTACTAAATTGACTTGCTGACGTTCTTCCGTTAGTCACACTTTTTCATTCAAGAGCCACGTGTGGCTCCTGAGCCACAGTTTGGCCATGCCTGGTCTAAGTGGAGAATTTCTAGTTTCTAAGAGGACAATATACAGTTTATTATCTGTAATCTGAGACTATAAGGTCCCTCCTCAGTTTTCTTTTTCCAAAATTAAACATGCCCAGTTTTTAAAAATCTTTTCTCACAGATTTTCTAAATATTTTATCATTTTTATTGCTCTCCTCTGGACTCTCTCCAATTTGTCCATATCGCTCCTAAAATGTGGGGCTCCGGTTGTAAACAGTCTTCCAGGTCAAATCTCACCAGTGCAACATGTGATTGACTCATGTTCATAGGTGATCCAGTATCACCCCACATTTTTCAGCAGTGCTACAGTACAGTCAGTTATTTTCCATTTTATATGCATTTTAGTTATAATTCCAAATTTTAGTTTATTGCACTTGTCCTTGTTAAATTTCATTTTGTTGATCTCAGGCCAACTCTCTAATTTGTCAAGATCATTTTGAATTCTAATCCTGTTGTCCAACATGCTTATGACCCCTCCCACCCTGGTGCGTACTACAAACATTTTATAAACACACTTTCCATTCCTTTAGCCATGTCATTAATGAAAATATTGACCACTACCAGAACTAGGACTGGAGCCCATGCTACACTACTGGACAAATCCTCCCAGAAGGATAGCAAACCATTAATAAACTACACTCCTGAGATTTCAACAAGTTGTGCACCCACTTCATAGTAACATAATCTAAATGGCATTTTCCTGCTTTGCTTATGAGAATGTCATGGCGAACTGTGTCAAAAGCCTTGTTAAAATCAAGATATATCATATATACTCTTTCTTCCTTATCCACTAGGGCAGCAAGGTGTCAAAGAAGGAAATCATGTGGATTAGGTATGATTTGTTCTTGACAACTTCATGCTGATTATTTATTATAATACTGTTATCCTCCAGGTGCTTACAAGCTGATTTTTTAATAATTTCTTCTACTATCTTTCCAGGTATCAAAGTTATGCTGCTGGTTTATAGCTTTGAAGGTCCTCTCTCTTCCCTTTTCAAAATATAGGTATTATATTTCCTCTTTGCTAATCTTCTATAAACTTATCAGTCTTCCATGAGTTCTCAAACATAATTCTTAATGGTTCTGAGTCTGGCTCACCTGGTTCCTTAAGTACCCTGGAATGAATTTCAGCACACACTGTTAATTGTTACTAACTTATCTAAATAGTCTTTATGCTGTTCCTTCTGTTTTTCCTTTTGTTCCTTCCTCTTTGTTGTTAACATTAATTGTGTTGAATATATCTAGACACCTTTAGTCTTTTAGTCAAGACTGAAGTAAAACAGGCACTAAACTGGGGTAGTGAATTGGCAGCCCCTGGTCCAAATCCAAACGGCCAAAAGCTTTTCACTGGACCACAAGGTATGCTGGAACACAGGGCTTCAGCCCTTCAGGAAATGTGACAGGACTCAGGGTTTCAGTCTTTCAGGAGGTGCACTGGGACTTAGGGCTTGTCTCGCGGAATATGCAAGTGCTTGTGGTTTCAGCTGAAGCCCTGAGCCCTGAAGCACATCCAGGTAGGGTTGAAGCCCAAGCTCCAGAGTGCCTCTCTTGGATCTCATACATCCCGAAGTGCCTCCCACAGACCTGAAGCTCCAGCCCAGGTACCTGATGGGGCTGCTGCTATCAGTCCTTTGGGTGTGGGACTCCCTCTAGGGAAGACAGGGGAAGGGCACCTGCTAGTTACATGTTGGCCAGGGGCACCAGCTCCCTCAAGCCTGCCAGCATGTGGCTAGTCATTCTTCTCCCACACTAGCCCTCCCCAGCACTAAGCCCATGGCCTTCCAGAGTCTTGTGGTCTGGTCAAAAGCCTCTCTTTTTTTGACTTGGCTTGAGGTCTGCCTATTGACCATCCCTGCAGGTCCTGGATATATTACACAGCACTGTACATGTTCATCGAAAAGGGTCACTTGCAATGTGAAAACTGTTTCTCTGGAGTCCAGACCCTGATTATATCTTGACCAAGAAAGCTGGACCTTGACGAAAAATAATTGACTACCCCTGCACCAAACCCTGAACCTTCCTGATATCTTCAGTTATTCTCCCTCTGTCTCCACTAATCAGAGGACCTACACTTTCCTTTATCTTTCTCTCACTGTTAATGTATTGAAAGAACCTCTTCTCATCGCCATTTATGTCCTTTTTGAGGTGCAATTCATTTTGTGCCTTGGCCTTTCTGATTTTGTTCCTATTTTCTTTTGTAGTCTTCCTTAATAATTCATCCATGCTTCCACTCTGTGTAGGATTCCTTTTTGATTTTCAGATAATTAAAGAGCTTCTTTAGATTCCAAGGCCAGAAAGCACCATTGTGGTCATCTAGTCTGACTTCCTCCACAGTATAGGCCACAGAACTTCTCCAAAATAATTCCCAGAGCATGTCTTTTGGGAAGGGGGAGGGGGACCCCCCCCACAAACACACACACACAGTCAATCTTAATTTAAAAATTGTCAGTGATGGAGAAGCCACCACAATACTGGATAAATTGTTCCAATGGTTAACTACTCTCTCTGTTAAAAAATGATACCTTACCTACATACAGGCTGAATCTATCTAGATTTAACCTTGATCACCATCCTTATTTGAAATGATGACTACAGATAAAATTTTTAAAGGTGCCTAAGAGAAATAGGAGTCCAAGCAAACTAAGATTCAGGAGTGTAAGTTATTGAGACTCTTTTGACAATTTTATTCATTGATCCCAACACTTCCCTACATAAGGTAGTTCTGTGTATGGGCTGGAGCAGTCCAAGAATTTTCATTTGCACAATTTTCCTGGCAATGCTTTTACAAGGACTAGGATTTGCCCTCTCACAGAAGTGGCAAGAATCTGGTTCAACATTAAAGCAACTAGTTCAGCATTAAAGCAACTAGAGACAAGGACAAGCCCCCTTGATCCATGCTTTCCAAGGATTCCCCTGCCAGCTACTTCCTCTGCACAAGATATGATTCCAAATTGCTAGGGAATGGATGAATCTCAGTGCACATCAAGTCAACATTCCTGTTAGCAGGAAATATCTGTGTTAATCCTCAGATGCTACATTGACAGGGGACATAGACAGCAAAATAGATTAGATGGAACACAAGCTGTCATGGGAGAAACTTCATAGGGTTTGCAAACATCAACATGATTTTTTTTTTGTCAGAAAGAAGAGCAATCAAAAATCAATTTCTCTGAATAATTGCTCCACCTTTAAGTATGCTGTTCAGTGTAGCTACATACTGTTTTCTTATATACAAAGACATTTATTTATTGACTCCCTGATTTAGAGGGTCTATACTGAGATTTATCATATATTGTTTCTTTAGCTTAGTTGAGGCCTCAAGGACGTTAATGCTTCACCAGTTTGCACATTACTGTACAATGGATGTATCTATCTATATAGATCATTGCAAATTTCTTTTATTTTTCTTTCATTTTAAAAACTCAAGGCACATGGCGACATCTTTCAGTCCTTATTCAGGCAAAAAACATCAGTAAGAGTTTTGCCTGAGAGAGCTCTGAGGATTACATGCTCTGACCAATAGCCTAAGATTGTTAATACTCATTTTTTCTAGCTTTAATAGAAGATAGCTAGAAACAATTGGTTACTGCTTATTATCACTTCATATGTACTACATGGATTGGAGTGGTTTAATCAAAAAGCTGTGCAAATATGTCAAAAACAAAACTTTTGTAAGATAAAGATCAATTACATCAAGTTCATAGGTTTGATAACTAAATATGTATCTAATTAATTTTAAACATCTTAGTGAAATCTCCTAGCAAATAATATTGTTTAACTCTAGGTAACAACACTGATTTTTCAAAAAAAGTAGAAGTCCTCTGTAAAAATACTAGGGAGTTTTACTTTAAGGGTCCAAAATACTTTATCTTACTATAAAGTCAATACAGGTTTCTGAAGCTTGCTCTAAAACATTTCAGGTGTTTTATATGCATAATAAGGTATGATACAGGAAGGAGAGAAAGAAAAAAGTAGGAAATTCACTAACAAGCTAGCTGTATTCATTTGTATACCTGCTAGAAAACTATTTGTCAAATATACTATGCATCCTGCCTGTGTTAATGAAGCACCACAAAGTTCACTCAGCTTAATAACAAGAATAATTGAACATCAGTAGATACAACCTTTACATATGCCAGATGATATATTTAACAACAAAACTATATTGACTGCTAATTTAGTCAACTTTCACCTTTCTGAGCAGAGGAAAAAAGTGTAACTGAAAATGCAGAGCAGAATCTCACTTTATTTCATGATAGCTGCTGACTGTTTTTTCCATGGACAATCACCCTGAGCAGTCTATTAAGGTAACAAATACAGTGAACTGTCTATACCTATCCAAAAATAGCCAGTGAAAACATTTTCATTTTACCTACTAGCCTAGAAATCTGTAAATTTGATTTCAGCAACTTAAGTTGTAATTCAGATCAAGTGTCACATATTAGACAGTGTCTCAAGTGAACTAAACTGATTACTGAATGTGACAAAATATTAGTCTGTGTCCATGATAAAATATTAGGAACACAACGTTGCACAAGGCAGAGCACACTGATTTTGTTTTTCTATTAACTATTCCAGTCAACTTAAAAGCTGAGCATTACCAGTAACCATACAAGATCTGTCAAAACAGCATTAAATACAGACACTTTTGCAATGTGTATATATCTGTGTGTGTGAGAAATGCAGGAGGAAAGCACTGAAAAAAATCCAAAAACACATTACCAAATTGTATCTGCAGTCCTTAAAGAGCTGGTAGATCGGGATCTTGGCTTCATAACAATGCTCATTCTGAAAAAATTCCCAAGTATTTTTAGCAGCGAAACTTCAGTTTCCCTTATAAAGCTCACACTCCACGTATTCCATTTCAAAGTGAGACTTGTGTTTTAAAAAAACAAAAAAAAAATGTTGAATTCCTCTTCTTGTAATAATCCAAGCTCCAAAGGCAGAGTTGCAATGCACTGTAACTCCTTTCTTTTTCACAGTGAATTTACTCCAGCATTAGCCTGTTCAGAAGTGACAGTGCTTTCTGTCTCGTATTGCCTAGGGAGGAACAGTATTTTGAATCTATTCTCCATCTAGGTCACATGGGAACCAAGGCAGCTGAAAGAGCCTCTTCAGCTCTTTTTTACAGCCCTATAACTACAGGTTTAATAGCCAATTGCCTTAAGAAGTTACTGATAGGTGGTAAAAGGGAAAAAAATGAATATGACGTACAGTCACACTAGTAAGTTTCCAGGAAAGTCCCCTTTTCATGTCAAAGGAGTAAAGAAAAGGAAGAAGGCTTTTTTCACTTCAGATTCACCAGATGTCTTACCACTAAATATAATTCTTCCCTTATATCCTCTGCCTCTCCTAGATTTTTGAATGAGGAACATTGTTTAACCTCACAAAGGAGAACATAGTCTTTGTAGGGTAAACGACCTCTGTATGAAAGAAGTTCAAAACAATGCAAGGAAATTAAAGAAAAATTAAAACAAAAAACAAAACAAAACAAAAAAACCTTGTTGCTTGCTAAAGGCTCTCACTTACACACATGGGCACTGCTATAAATCATAGAAGGACAAAAATGCCTTATAAAGCACCGTATTATAAAGTCTTTTTTACTATAATGCAGTAGGGCTGTTTGTCCTGCTACAGTTAAAGACTAACAGCATCTCCATTACAAACTGCCAAGCTTTTTATTTTTAACTTCTAGACAAAAGCTTAGCATAAAAGCTTCTAGCACAAGAGCAAATTCCTTTTTGGAAATTTTAGTTTAAGTTGGTATGGCATTTTCACAGTTGGTGGAGGCAAAAAAAAAAAAGTATACTTTGTCCAGTCACAGTTTTAAACATACATATTATTTTTAAAAGAACAGGACCATGTTTTCTGGGATTTAAATGAAATTTTGCATGTGTACAGTAAACCGATCTGTGTTGGAATTTCTTTTTAAATGGAAAGAGCCAAGTTATTGCTCGACAAGTGGCTACATGCATAGTAACAATTCCTTTGCAAGATGTTTTCAAGGACACAGAGCATACTATTTTGAAGAGGAACAGCTATGGGAATAACTGAGAACAAACAACAACTATATGCTTTTGTGAAATTTGAATATATTCAGAAATGACCCACCTAATTCCATAAGCCAAACAGATGGTGGAAACAGTGCATTCAGAAGGTTTTTTTCCCCCACCCTCCAAAATAAATAATCAAATGCATTAAGTGAAATATCCAACCATCTCTGGATGACAGTATGCAATGTTCTGTTGATACCAATGAATCTTTACAAATTACCATTGTCACAGTTTCCTAATATGCATTGTAGAGTACAGAGCATTGACAGGGAAGATTCTCACCACCTAGCAGACTTGTGCTAGTTATCTTTATATAAATCGTTCCATAACAGCAGAAAGAATTTTAATGAAAGTTCATGCCAAGCGTTCCTGCTTGTCATGCTTTCAGGGCTCTATGTTTCAAATCACACTTGCTGGCAGATAGAGAAGCTAGAGGAGCCTGTAAAACCCCAAAGGGGTGGAGACTACCCAAGACTTTGCTGATAACTGTAGCTTAAAACCAGAAAGGTCCTGAATCCACAGGACCTTCAGTAATAGTTGAATCTGCCACTATACACACCATACTTCTTTGACAGTATATCTAGATGTGCCAGGGCTTGTTGAACCTTGCAGCATCACAAACGATAGTAGGATGAATTAAAATAAAGACAGAAAGCGTGTTAAGTGGGAAGGCTGCTCTTTTATGAAACATCTAGACTTTCTAATTTTTATGTTTTACTTAACTCTGGTTATGTACCTTTTTATTAAACTTAAGTGCCAGCACTAATCTACACCCCTTCTCCCTTAAATAATAGTGCAAAACTCACAAAAAGTCATAAATCGAGCATTAGCAGGGCTTTTGACTAAGTGACCTCAAAGCAACCAGACTTCAATGACATTTTCAGCAACTAAAACATCAATGTGTCAGACAACTGAAACCTCAAGATGGTTGGATCTCAAAGTCACATCAATCATGAAGCCCCTGCCTAATATGAGGCACTTCCAGTTCAACTAGGTATTTATCAGGCACCGATTTTCTCCCATGAAAGTTCATGCAAGAAATAGATTTGTTAGTCTTAAGTGCCACAGCACTCCTGGTTTGTTTCTAAACAGAACACTGTAGTGCAACTGCATGCCAGGGAGTCAAACAATCATGACCATATATCAGGCATTATTCTGGTCCAGCAGAGATCTGAGATTGTAGTAACAAAAGAAGTATGGGGGGAAGAGTCTAAAGTCTAGGGAATGCTGTTATCTGTATTGTTTTCAGAGATTGCCCAAGGACAGAGCTGAAGAAAATTTGTGGAGGCTGAAGCACATAAAGAGTAGAGACCAAAGCTAAACTATGGAAAGAAGACAGATTTTCAGGTAGGGGTTTGGTAACCTGGCAAGTCTGGTGGCGTTTTCTGGATGGAGAGAGGAGCAGTGATTGCTGAGCAATGTTTGGATCTTCTCAGTTCAGTAAACAGAGATATTTGATTTTTTAGACTCACAGACATTAAGGTCAGAAGGGACCAACATGATCATCTAGTATGACCTCCTGCACACTGCAGGCCATAAAACCTCACCGATCCACTCCTACAATGAACCACAAACCCATAACTGAGCTGTTAAAGTCCTCAAATCATGATTTAAAGACTTTAATACAGAGAATCAACCAGCACATGAGCCATGCCCAACACTACAGAGGAAGGCAAAAAACCACGAGCGCCCAAGACAATCTGCCCTGAGGGAAAATTCCTTCCCAACCCCAAATATCGCAATCAGTTAACCCCTGAGCATAAGGGCAAGTCCACAACAGCCAGTCAAGAAGAACTCTGTAATAACTCAGAACCCATTCGATCAAATGCCCCTTCCCATATCCCTATCATACCCATCACCAGTAGTAAAAGACAGACAATGGCCAAGCTACATTGTACATCATATCATTCCCTCCATAAACTTATCAAGCTCAGTTTTGAAGGCACCAAAGGTTTTTGCCCCCACCACTTCCCTTGGTCGACTATTCCAGAACTTTACTCCTCTGATGGTTTGGAATCTGCATCTAATTTCAAGCCTAAATTTTCTGAAGGATAGCTTGTATCTGTTTGTTCTTGTGTCCACACTGGCGCTGTATTCAAATAATTCCTCTCCCTCCCTTGTATTTATCCCTCTCATGTATTTATAAAGAGCAATCACATTTCCTTTCAGCCTTCTTTTGGTCAGACTAAACAAACCAAGCGCTTTAAGTCGTCTCTCATAGGAAAGATTTTCCATTCCACGAATCATCCTTGTAGCCCTTTTAGGAACCTGTTCCAGTTTGACTTCATCTTTCTTAAACATGGGTGACCAGAACTGTACACAATACTACAAGTGAGGTCGCACCAACGCCTTGTATAACGGTACTAGCACCTCCCTATCTCTACTGGAAATACCTCTTCTGATGCACCCCAGGACCACATTAGCTTTTTTCACTGCCACATTGCATTGGTTACTTATTGTCATTCTGTGATCAACTAGTACACCCAGGTCCTTCTCCTCCCCCGTCACTTCCAGCTGATGCATTCCCAACTTATAACAAAAATTCCTCTTATTTGTCCCTGAGTGCATGACCTTGCACTTCCCATAGTTGAATTTCATCCTATTTCTAATGCTCCACTTTACAAAAAAACAGCAAGGAGTAGTGTGGCACTTTGAGACTAACAGATTTATTTTTTGCATGAGCTTTCGTGGGAGAAAACCCCACTTCCTCAGATGCTTCCAAATCATGCTGTATGCTATCCCGATCCTCCTCTGTATTAGCAATACCTCCCAGCTTGGAGTCATCTGCAAACTTAATTAGCACATTCCCACTTTTTGTGCCAAGGTCAGTAACAAAAAGGTTGAATAAGATGGGTCCCAGGACTGATTCTTGGGGAACTCCACTAGTAACCTCCTTCCAGCTTGACAGTTCACCTTTCACTATGACCCTCTGTAATCTCCTCTGTAACCAGTTCTTTATCCACCTTTTTATTTTCATATTAATCCCCATCTTTCCCAATTTAACTAATAATTCCCTGTGTGGAACTGTATCAAATGCCTTGCTGAAATCTAAGTAAATTAGGTCCACTGCATTCCCTTTATCCAAAAAATCTGTTATCTTCTCAAAAAAGGAGATCAGGTTGGTCTAGCATGATCTAACTTTTCTAAAGCCATGTTGTATTTTATTGCAGTTACATTCTCCTCAATATCCTTAAGTACCTTCTCCTTCAAAATTTTCTCCAAGACTTTGCATACTGCTGAGGTCATACTAACAGGCCTGTAGTTACCTGGATCCCTTTTACTCCCTTTCTTGAAAATAGGGACTACATTTGCAATTCTCCAGTCACAAGGCACAACCCCTGTGTTCACCGATACTTTAAAAATCCTTGCTAAAGGGCTGGCAATTTCATGGGCAAGTTCCTTCAATATTCTTGGATGGAGATTATCCGGACCCCCGATTTAGTCCCATTAAGCAGCTGAAGCTTGGCTTTCACCTCAGATATGGTAATTTCCACTTCTACATTCTCATTCCCATTAGCTGCCCAACCTCTGGCCCCAATTTCACCATCACCCTCATTAAAGACAGAGGCAAAGTACTTATTTAGATAGTCAGCCATGCCTAGATTATCCTTGATCTCTACCCATCCTCAGTGTATAGTGGTCCAACTTCATCCTTCTGTGTTTTCTTTCTATTTATATGGCTGAAGAGCCTTTTACTATTGGTTTTGATTCCCTTTGCAAGGTCTAACACTGCTTGGCGTTTGGCCTTCCTCACTTGATCCCAAAATGCTCTGACCTCTAAAAGGTAGCCCTCCTTTCCTATCCCTCCCCTCTTCCACTCCTTGTAGGCCTTGTGTTTCCTCCTAATTGCCTATCTAAGATGTACATTCATCCAGCTTGGTTTAGAACCCATGCCTGAAAATTTTTTCCTCTTCTTTGGAATGCAGGCTTCAGATAGTTCCTGCAGCTTTGTCTTGAAGCAATTCCAAGCATCCTCAATGTTCCTATCCATGAATTCTTTGGTCCAGTCCACTTCCCTAGCTAATTATTCCAGTGATTATATAGACAATATCATTTCCAAAATGTATCAGAAAGACAAAGTATTGCAGCTTCTTAAGTAAATATCTTAGATAGTTGGGCATAGCTTCATATATACAGTTTCATATAAGGCCTGATCTTGTTCATGTTAATGTCAAAGGGAATTTTCACTCTTTGACTTGACGGAGGCTCCTTACTCAGTGCTGTGGTGACACACATGACAGGCAAATAACTTATACATAGGGCCCAGATCTTGGAATCGAACTACTAGTTTGGACCCTTTATTTATTTGTGCATTCCTTTAAATTTATTCTACGGTAATTAAAGGAATATGCAACACAGCACTAGACACTCAAACTTTTTAAAATAGTATCTATTATAAAATAAACAGATTCTAGCAGTTATCTACAGATAGCACAACCTATGCAGCAACACAAAATAACCAAATTTTAATACACCACCAAGTAATCACTAAATCACCACCAAGTGAAGTGAATAGGACTTTTCATGGACCTAAGAGATTGTATCAGCAGATCCCATTGTAGGATCGTAGCCTGTGAAAGAAAGAAATGTATATTAGCTCATTACAAAGCACTTTTCTTCTCCAATAATACATTTTATTATTAAAAACTACTGCACATTGCTACACTAAACCTAAGGTTCCAGCCCTTGTTTTTATGTGTCTTTTAAGTAGTGTAAGAAGAGAAGAGTGGATACAGGTATGTTTATAATTTTATATATATTTTTATGAGTGGTGACAACATAATTTACAGATTCATGTTTAACATGTGTGTACCCCATATACAGACAGCTAATCTATTATTTGAAACAAACGTACGTGGTAGATGATTTGTGCATGCAGTATTTTAAATGGGTAGAATTCAGTTTGTTTGTTTTTCCATCCATTGTTTGGGAAGGGGAAGACATCATCTATTCATAAGCTGAACTGTTTATATATCCTTGTAACTCAAATCAAGTGTTTCTAGCACAGCTCTAAATCAAAAAATGTAAGAGTTTAATATAATGGAAACCCTGAGACATTAACCCTTAACAGAAACAGTGCTACCAGTTAATACTAGTGATACTGTAGGAACAAGAAAAGGAACAATAGCTTCTTTTGACTGTATAGTTACAGGGGCAAATTACTGAACAGTCAGGGACCCACCACGACATGGAGGCCCTCTGGCGCTGGGTAGGGAGTGGGGTGGACTGCCCCAGAGATTGGGCTCTGTGTTCACACCCCACCCTTGGGTCTGCCGCTCCACCCCTGCAACAGTTGGCCTCGCCATCCCTGGGGACCAACCAGCCAGTCCATGGTTGGCCTCTGGTCCCAGGCCCCCCCACATGTGCTGGCCCACCTGTGCTACAGCCCTAGGATGGCAGAGGAAGGAGACTGGGGCCCCAGGTGGGGGAGATGGCTCCAGATGGGTGGACACAGAGACCCTCCAGCCCCTGATCTGCCTCTGTATATTCAAGTTTCACCAGTACTGAAAGATATGGATGTGATTTCAAATAATAAAAAAGATGTGCAAGAAGCAGTCTAGGGTGCTTTCCTTTTAATAATTCATCTTCAAAGCAGTACGTAATTGTATGAAAATTTATACATTATTCTATGCAATTTTTATGACAAAACTAAAAAATAGTGTAAAGAAGGAACAGTATTGCAAAAGGATAGGGCAGGGTGGGAAAACTTTTTGGCCTGATGGCTATATCTGGATATAACAATTGTATGGCAGGCCGTACTGGGGGTGGGGGAGGGCAGGGCTGTATGGGGAAAGCGACCGCCATGTGGTACTGCTTGGGCCTGGGAGCAGCTCCAGTCTGGATGTTGCTGGGCCCACATGATGGGAGAGGAGTGGGGGAAGGTATGAGACTTGAAGGGGGGAGCAGCCATGTCACCCAGCTTGTCTGGCAGCATTTCTGCAGACTACTGGTTGAGCTGGAGGGCCTGATGAAAAGCTCAGACAGGCTGCATGCTGCCCATGGGCCACAGTTTGCACACTTCTAGGATAAGGGCTGGGAATCAGCTCTGTTCCATGCTCTGCCACTGATTTGTATTGTGATTTTGGGTAACTCAGTTCTCCAAACTTTAGTTTCCTCATTTGTAAAATGAGATAATGCTCCTTGCTCTCCTTTGTAAAGCTATTTGAGATGTACTGATGAAAAGCATTGTATAAGTGGTGAGTACGTTATTATTACAAATATTTATTAAAGTAGATGTTCAATTCTTCTTTTTAAAGGTGAACTAAAACGTCATTTGAAACTGACAGAACTTGAGTTCTAGTTTGCGTGTTATACTTGCAGTGGCTTATGTTATTACTAATATTTACTGAAGAAAGAAAGAAAGAAAGAAAGAAAGAAAGAAAGAAAGAAAGAAAG
>ML681990.1:34306605-34323374 GCA_007922195.1 Podocnemis expansa
GACTCCGGCCAGTGGGCCGCGCTGCCCCGCCGCAAGGGCTGGGACTTCTTGACCCGGGTATTGAACCCTAACGCCTTGCCCGGGTGGCACGCGGAGCTCAACCACTCCGCGACACATGCCTATTATTTGTAGTATTTATAGCATGTATCATAAAAGTAGTACTGCTCGCATGTTGATGTCACCTACCTATGTTGGCAAATTATGCCTTTAGAGTAAAAGGCCTGTCACTCGTTCCATCAGAAGAGTTGTTTTTAAAGGGCTCACAGGTTGTTAATAACTATTTGCTCTACAGCAAAACTTGGCATGTCAGATCTCAGCTGAATGGTTCTTTTCAAAATAAAACATGTCTGTTTTAAAATCATGTTTGTTTTTTAAAATGCAATTTTTCAGCCTTTTCCCCTGAAAAGTACAGTTCCGTGTGGTTTGTTTTTCTGGGGGTTTTTTAGATGAAAGGGTTAACCGCTGAATTAAGGGTAGGTGCAAACTGTGTATTCCATTTAAACCATCTACATTAGGGTCTGTAACAATATCCACTGTGTGTGGTGGTTACTACCTCAAGAATGCTGCTCAAGTGCTAATATAATAATATTTGCAAACGTGAAACATTAGGTGTTCCTGTTCTGAGGAATGGAACAGGTCTGCTAGCATTGCTCTAAAATCAAGGATGGGAGATGAGGAAAAGACATCACAGACACTTTTCACATTATAACAGGTAATTTGACTTCACCCTCCATGTGCTGTTTCCTAAAGTTTGAATCTTTAAAAATGCTCTGATTTGCTGTTGCAGTATAACCTGATTCCATGTCTTACACTCCCCTGCATTTATTTTCATTCCATTCTGTAAGTTCCCCTCTTCAAAGCATCTGACGAAGTGGGATTTTCTCCCATGAAAGCTCATGCAATAAATAAATCTGTTAGTTTTTACGTGCCACAAGACTCCTTGCTTTTTTTTGCTTTACTAAACTAACACGGCTGCCCCTTTGGAACATAGACACTTTGGAGCTTCTGCTATTACAGCAAAATAGGAAATCTACAAAAACAGGAACTTTCTGAAAAATTGGACTAATACAGACATACAAACAACTGTCTTTCAAATACTTTAGAAGAAAACATTGTATGAATTAAAGCACAAATGTTAAGTTTTTGTATTTAAAGATGAACTCAACTCTTGTGTAGAAGACAAAACTGCTACCATGATTAGAGTTGATTAATACTACACACAGTGTTCTGGAAGTACTCACTCCCACTTAAAAATGAACATGCTTGGGCTTGTGTCCCTTTGCAAACATTTAAGCAACTGTGCTTTTTCATCATTAGCAAAAAACAAATTGGTAAACTCACACAGTGGAGTATTTGCACCTGAAGCAATATGTTTCTATGGGATGAGATAGTGTGTTGCACAACAGTGGAATAGTTTTCTTCAAATCCCTCACCAGAATCCCAGTACATAGATAAAAAGGACTTGATCAGTGGTTCCCAACCTTTTTAAGGCTGGGGACCCTTTTTAACAACAAAAAATCTCTGCAGCCCCCTCTCCCCCCCCCCCAGTTGATTACGTAATCTGGGCCATCCAGGCAGACTCTGATCCCCACCACTCTGGTGGTTCCACTTGGGCAGCTGGCGAGCAGCGCTGCCACCACTATGGCCCATGATGCTGGGGAGCCAAGTTGCAGCAGCTATGGCCTCCTGCCCTTGCCTCTGCCAGGGAGCTGCTCCAGGCCTATGCCCCTTCCAGGATCCAGCCATGGGAGGGGAAACACAGCCCCGACGGGGAGCATCCGGACTCTAGTTGGATTTCAGCCGCGGTAGTGAGAGGCTCCGCAGACCCCCTGCTACATGTCCACGGACCCCTGGGGGTCCCCGGACCACAGGCTGGGAACCACTGGACTAGATCATGCCTTAAGTGAGCAAGATATGAATCCGAGCACATACTTAGCCGCTAAAATGACATATGCAATTGTGTGAAAGAGCAAAATTAAATTAAATTCTGCAACATGCCAGCAAATGTATTTTCTTGCCTTATATTAGTTACTATAAGGCCTCTTGGTAAATCTTACATGATTCAATAAAGTAAAGGTTAAACATTTTTTAGCATTCCCTAGTGCTGCTTATCTCCTACTTCTCCCTGGGAGATTCAAAATGCCAGGGATTTCTTCCAGTTAGTGTACAAAAATATATGTTGTGAGTTTTATACAAACAACTCTCAAATAAAGCAGCTCAAATTTTGCAAATCAACTGCTGAAATTTTTGTCATCATTCTCTGGGGGTTGAGAGTGGGAGGAATATCATAAAACAACAATAAATATAACAGGTCTGAATAATTTTGATTAATGTATTAATAATAAAATTGGCACCTGCTGGAGAACATTCTGCAGGCAGAAAACAAGGTTAAATTCTGAGTAAATTACTTGCTATGAATTATTCACTCAGCTCTAAACATTGTACACTAGACACCAAGAGAAATGTGCAGTGCTCTAACATCACTGCATGACCTTCAGTATTTTAGAGGTAGTACTTAGGCTGAATGAAGATATAATTAAAAATCACCATTAGGTTTTTATACAAAAATGTGAACTTAGAATTAGGCTTTTTTTCAGATCTTGCCATGTGTGTAATAAATTAGCGATGAAAACATATCAAAATACAACACATCACACCACACCCATAATGGATGTGGTAACTGTTACTATTCTAGATGGCTATGTTCACACTAAGGAAGTTAACTCAATTTAAGTTAACCCAACTTAATCTAAATCCATCTAACAGTCATTAAAGTGATTTAAGTTAAATAGAGTTAACATGTCCCCACTAGAAACCCAAATCGAACTAGCATGTCCAGGGACATGACTTGCTAGTTTTGATTTAGGAGAGGGGCACCATGGGAGGTGTGGCAACATGGCCCCCAATCCCCTGCCCGGCTGTCACAGGGAGAGCCAAGCAGGGGTGAAGGCATCCCCCTGGCCAAGCTGCAGCCTTGGCTCATCCAGGCAGGGGGGCGAAGGGACCCCCATGCTAGGCCCCCTATGCAGAAGCTTGTTGTGGGGAGAAGGGACCCCCCCATGCTAGGCTGCTAGCTCAGCGCAGGGGAATGCACCCTGCACAAGCTAGCCAGGCTGTGGGGGAGAACACCCCTCTCCCAGCTCCAGGGGCACGAGATGGGAGAAGGATCACACCCCGCTCCGGCTCCCAGCACGCTCATCAGGCATGGGGAGAAGACAGCCCTATGACCTGGCCGAGTGCATGGGGGGGGCGGACACCCCCCATGTCCACATTTAGACACACTGCCTGGGTAGCCTGGGAATGGGAGCCCCTCATCAGGCTCCTGGCACACAAGCCAGGCGCAGTGGAAACTGGACCCCTGCACCCTGCTTTGGAATAGCTTGCCACGTGGCAGAGGATTGGACCCACGTGCTTGGCTTTAGGCACTAGGCACGGGGGTCTGATCCCCTGCCGCCCTGTGAGCACTTTGAAAGCAAGGCGCACGGGTCCAGTTTCCACTGCACCCAGCTTGCACACCAGTAGCCCGATGCAGGGCTCCCATTCCCCAGCTGCCCAGGAAGCACACTTAAAGCTGAGTGCCGGGGGTGGGGAGCCAGGCATGGGGTGTGATCCTTCCCCTGTCTCCCAGTTAGTGCCCCTCCAGAGGGTCCCTTCCCCCAGCTGCCTGGAGCCAGGTGCTAGGTGTTCCCAGTGGCCCCCCTAGGGCGCTGGGAGTCAGGCGTGGGAGTCTTTTCCCCACAGGAGCCAGCCAGTGGGGCGGAGGGGGTGGACCTCCTAGGGAACACCCTGCCAGGGTCCTGATTCCCCCACATCCCTAGCCAGGGTCCTGACTCCTTCCCTGGCCAGGATCCGGATGTGGGGGGCTTCCTCCCAGGGTGCCATGCACTCTAGGAGGAAGGTCAAATTGTCATATCAATATGTGGTGTAGGATAGAATTTTTAACTTCGCGTTTTAATGTTCGTGTAAGAGCTGTGTGTTATTGTGTATTTGAATCTGAGTGTTTTCAGGCTGGTGTTAATAATAACATGTTAGACTAGGCTGTCAATAGTTGAAGCCGCTCCTCCCCAGCAATTTGCAGAGAGAAGAAGGGAGGGATTGGCTGCTCCAGAGCTTTGAGTGACAGACGCTATTGGCAGGCTGCCACGAGCCTCTGGCCTGCCTGGCAACAGCTAGAGCAGTGTGAGCCTGCAGCACATCGTGCACACTCTCTTTGAGAAGCTTCTACATAGGACACTATGAGAGGAGCTCTGGGGCACAAAAGCAAGGTTCCCTGATTGGTGGGCACCCGGGGTACTTAAGGGGTAGTCACCGAGGGAGCGGGGCTTCGCTGCACGAGACTCTCTGCATCTGTGGAACTTGTGGTTGGCCCTGACCAAACTGAACTGTGTACCAGACTCAGGAGCAGCCTTGGAGAACTGTGGGGAAACGGAACATCTGGTTCAGGAAATCAGGGGTTCGGGCAGACCTCTGAGACTTCCTGGGAGGACAGGTGCTGCAGGAAGACCCTGAAGAGCAGTGGCTAAGGTTGTTGTGAGGCACTACTATGGACTCTGAATTGGGGCTAATAGACTTTTGATTCAGGCCAGGCCAGAAGAGGCCCAGAAGAAGACAGACAAGCTTGGACTACTTCCCTGAGAACAGCATGGGACCTTCTCCGGGGTCGAAAGAACAGTGGGTTACTTAACAGTAACTGTCCTTCTTCAAGATGAGCTGCTCGGATTCATTCAGAAATAGGTGTCTCCGTGCCGGATCGCCTGACTGGTCGGAACTTTTTGCCCTAGCCTGTCAGAAGAGGGCAGGTGGCCACCGCCCCCCACACCACCCCGTGGCTATATATGTGGCCACTGCCGGACACCTCCCCAGTTCCTAGGAGTCACCAACTCCAGATGCGGGGAAGGGGAGAGGGATCTAAATGAATCCGAGCAGCCCATCTTGAAGAAGGACGGTTACTGGTAAGTAACCCACCATTTTTCTTCAAGCTCTGCTCAGATGCATTCAGAAATAGGTGACTGCTAGCCATGCTGATGGATGGCAGGTGGAGTTGGCTCTTCCACCATCAGCACAGCATATCTCCAACTTTGGCAGTTGTCCAATGAGCAACGTCCTCAAGAGGTCTAAGGAATTGACCTAAAGACCATCATCCAGGCAAGGGTAACCTGGGATTGCAGGACCTAACCCAGTGGAGAAAAGTAGGCCCAGTTTGTCCGAGCGCCAATTGTCACGATTGTGCAGGAGGGCCTGAGGTCACCTTACACATAAACAAGATACCAATGCATGGTGGCTATGGCCAAGGAATGTGATTCTAACTGCTCTGCTTAAGAGCGTATTGGCAGAGGTGGGAGAGTGGCAGAGGGGTTAGTGTTCTGGCAGCAACACGAGTTAACGTACCTCCTATTGGGAAATTCAGAAGGCCATAGGGTTGTCGGGCTGAGAGAGGTGGGTACTGACACTGCAATAAGTGGTGGAGGGGAAGTAGACAGTGTTTCCCTCGGTTGGGCAGTGTAAAGCACTTGTAGCCCATGAGCCCAATAGGAACATGAATCTGGTGTACTTGGCGTCCGTAGAAGGGATGGGGTACCAGAGGTGGGTAGGGACTAGGAGAGTTACTTCATCCTAAATAGAAAGGAGGAAGTGCGAACAGCCAGGGGCGGCAGCTGACGACCTGATACAGCACATTTGGGAATGAAGCACCTGGATTGACATGGGGAAGGGAAGGTGCCTGACCCACCCAATGGCCCTCTACAAGGCAGACCAGGGAAAGAACTTCCCGTGAGCCTGATGAATATATCCCAGGCCTACATGAGTATACCGATAACGCTGTGGTGGTCTCTGTTGAAGAGAACTGTCAGTATCGATAACCCAGTGAAGACACAAGGAAGTGGTATTATCGTTATTTCCTGCCTTCGTTTCTCGAATTCAGTGGGTGGCAAACGGCCGAAGGAGTATAAGGTCGAAGGGCTGATTGCAATGAAGCGATGCCCAAGAGTAGGCTCATAAGTAGGATAATTCCGGGTGCCAGATCTCCATGGCCTACAGGACTAGGGTCACATTGGCTTACATGACCTCGTACCGCCGGAAAGAGACCAACCAGTATGGCACCGACCTTAGGCCAGGTGACGCACAGAGGTGTGTGTCAGGATTGGGGCTCCCCGAAGGAAGGGCCCCCAGGGAGAAAACGGGATATAGGGGCAGAGGGAGCAGCGTCCTCCTTGGGAGCGGAGCAAAAGTCCACCATCCCAAAGGTGCACGTCCTGCCGTTTCCTCTAAGAGACTTCTATTTTATCTAAAGTGTCTACTATGAGCGAGCTACTGTTGTTATTAGTTCTTACCCTGAGAATGAATTCTATCAAGAGACAACTAGCTCCCGAATTCCCAGTGGCTGGTCAGAATCTTGGGACAGGCATAATATGAGGCCTATCCAGTGAAAAAGACCCCTAGTAGTCGCTTAGGATGGAAGCATAAAACCAAATAGTGACTACTAGGCTAGAGAACCCTCAGAGCGTGATGAGGAAGAGGGAGTTGTACCCGTGGGACGCTCAAACCGGGTTGTCCCGGAGCCAGGCCAGGATGACTGCAGCACTATGGCCATCCCCAGGGAAGGAGCTATGAGAGGGGTCCCACTGGGTAGAGAAGGCGATGACTGGGACCAAACTAGTACTCTGCCTGTGGGAGTGGTCTGCGGACCATACCAGTGGAGACCAGCCGTGGGTGCCCTTCATAGGTCTTGGACCCCTGACTCTGAGGATAAAGACATCTTGCCCACCCACTGAACTGACCAAGCAGCTTTGATAGCAAGGTAGAGGGAAGAGTGTGTTCAGCTCTGACTGAGTGACAAAGGGGTGGGAGAGGAACATTGTTATTATTACATTATCTCATCTGACGGCCGTGACCTGAGAGCCCCCCAATTTGAGTGGGAGGGAACGGGCACATTAGAGGTGGGGAGAAAGAGGAGGGGAAAGTAATACCAGTCCACCTTGACAAAGAAAACCCTGTGTATGGATGTTCAGGCTTCATGGCACATTCTGGGTAGCTGCAAATGACAGGCCCAGAGAGGGAAAAGAAGCCGTTGTTCATTAGGGTAGGCAGAAAATGAGGCAGAGGCCCAGTTGGTGCAACCCCTCAGGAAGTCGTTTACCACACTGTGAACCAGCTGCTAGTAGCGAGTGTAGCGGTTTCATCGCTGGCATGGAGGCCACGAGTAAGTTATCAAAGGCCTGAGTCCCTAGATAGGCTCCCATCTGCATGTCTGGTATTTGACAGGCAGAAGCAATATGTCTGCTCTGTGGGTTCAGGAAGGGGTTGACATATCCCGAGCTGGAGGCATATACCTTAGGACCCTGGATGGGGTTGATCAGACGCGAGGTATGTTTAATCTAATCCCATTAGTGACAATCGGAAAGGGTTGGTTAGGGCAGCACGTAAGAAGGGTGGGGAGGTTCCCCCTCCCGTCCCCCCCACTTTCGGGGCAGGGGAGCAGACACCTTCTATAGGAAGGAAACAAGGGTCAACAAGGGGGCCTCCAACCACCTGGTTGGGGGTGGAACAGTAGGGCTTTGTCCACAGGGAAGCGTGCGGGGTTGACGCTCCCCAATATGGAAACAGTCGCACTAAATGGGAGGGCCCTGTTTAGTTTGAAGCGGGGATTGATGGAGTGATACACTCTTCGATGTTTGGAGTGTATTCTGTAAACCCTTATGTGTCCCGAAAGGTGAAGGAACTGCCGCCCAAGGGAGCGGGTGGCGTCGTGTATGGGGTGTGATAGCGCCCTGGGAGCAAAAACCATTCTCTAAGGGATGCCCACAGGATTTTGACTGCAGATCCAGATCATGATCACTCTGGTAGTCAAGGAGGCTTGGGTAGTGGGAGGGTAAAGACCCCTCAGGTATTGGACGTATTAGGGTAAACAGCAGGAGTACGGATATGTGTCCAACCTCAATCCTACTCAAAAGAAGAGAGGATACTTAACCTCTGAACCATCCGCCCTCAGCCAGAGGGAGAGGGAGAGTGGAAGAGAGGGCTGTCTGTCAGGTCGGAGGAATGGTACCGAGGCAGAGGGCACTCCACGGCAGAGTTTGGATGGTTGACAGCACGGCTGTGATCATAAACAACACTACTGATTGACCAGTCATACTCCATCCCCAGAGTTGCACGGGGAGGGCCTTGCCGGGAAGGTCCCACAGGTGGGCTTCGAACTAAAGTTGTGATGGTGAGGATGAAGTCCTCACCAATAACTAATGAGAAGGGGGAGGGGGATCAATCTACTATGGGGCCGTATGGGGCCAGAGGACGTGGAAGAGACCACGTTGAGAGAAGGCCAAGATATTTTAACCTCCCCCGGGCAGTCTGCAAGACGGCCAAGGTCTCTTGTGGAAAGAGGGCATCGCCCCCGAAGGGGAGATTGAGGGCCACCTGCTGAGAAGCCGGGGGCACTCTGGCTTCCTGTAACTGAGCTGCATGGCGCAGGGTAAACGCCATATCAACCGCGTCCTAGACTGATAAGAGAAGGTCCTGGAAGGCTATTTTACCTTCCTCCAAGAAGGCATCATATTCTTCCCTGGCATCTGATGGGAGCAGATGTCTGAATTTGTTTATTGACTCTCACATGTCCAACAAGTATCTGGTTGATAGGGCCTGACTGTTCTTGACCTGCAACTGGAAGGCCAAGGAAGAGTATACTTTCTGTCCCAGTAACTCTAATTCCCTTGTGTCCCTCGATGTTGAGAGGGCATCACGAGGAGTCTGTCTCGGCCCTAAGGTCGCCTCCACCACAGCACGAGGTGGGACTGGGGGTGGGTGAGTGAAAGGAACTCCAACCCCAGGACCCTGTACTTGAGACCCGCTGTATCTGAGACTGGGGAGATGGACCCAGGTTTTGCCAGTGGGATGAGGCCAGGTCCCAGATGCTAGGGTGGAGGGGAACCGTGACCGGTTCTGCTGAGGAGAACACCAGGCTGAATAACACATCAGAGGGCACCTCGGTGGATTGGACCTCCATCCCCATGTGGGCTGAGACATGGCGCAGGAGATCAAAATGCTCCGACAAATCGCCTGTGTAAGAGGACGGTACCAGGTTTAAGGCTCTCCCCAGTGCCGAGGATGATACCAGCACGGTCGCAGAGGCCTCCTGTGGGGACCATTCATAAGGGCAGTATTAGAAGGGCAATGGTGCTGACACCTGGCGCTGAGGCCATTTAGAGCCCTTTGAAGCCCCTTTGCCGGGGCTGGAATAGGGGGAAGCATCTTGGGACCCATAGGGCAGTACCAGAGATGGCAGGGTGATATGCTGCCGAGGGGATGGCTCCACGGTACCGGGATCCAA
This sequence comes from Podocnemis expansa, assembly GCA_007922195.1. Classification (NCBI taxonomy): domain Eukaryota; kingdom Metazoa; phylum Chordata; order Testudines; family Podocnemididae; genus Podocnemis; species Podocnemis expansa. Next base: position 34,315,925 of record ML681990.1, read on the forward strand.
GGGGGTGATGGGCTCTGGAGCTTCAGAGCCTGGGGCCTGTGGCGGGGAAGGAGAGCAGTGCCTCTTGTGCTGCACCCAGGCCCTCGACATGAAGGCTGGCTTCCCCCTTCTAATCGGTGCCGGGGAGAGAGGTGCAGGCAGCAGGAAGAGCACCCTGGGAGCCTCTACTATCTCCGGAGTCATCAGGATCAGCACCGATCCTGACTGGTCTTGGGGGGAGCCCCGTGTCAGAGACGCGGGGCTATGTTGGCACCACGGTACTGGAGTCGAATGCGACCAGTCCCAGGAAGAGCCCTATGTCGGAGATGCGGGGCTGCGTCGGCGCCACAGTACCAAGGTCGGTACCAAGCTTGTCCTGCGGCCCCTGTCAGCATGATGCCAGGCAGGTTCCGGTGCCAAACTGGCACACAGTGCCACAGGAGGTCCCGAAGCCTCAGGAGAAGAGTGCTGAGCCCGAGCCTGCTCAGAAGCCAGGGCATGGCACCTTTGCTCCCTGTCCTTGACTTGAAGGACAGACAGTTGGAACACGCGGTGACCATGTGGCTTTCGCCCAGGAACTAGAGGCACTTCTTGCGGGGATCGTCCCACGGAAAGGCCTTGCTGTATTCAGCACAGGGTTTGAACCCCAGCATGGCAGATGACGGAGGAGTGCAATGTTCTGGCCCAAGGGGGGGGACCTTCTTCGGTGGAACTAATTCCACAAATAGGTGCTCCCAGTTGGGCAAAAAGCTCATAAAGCGAACAAAGGACAGGCTGCTTGCGAAGTGCAAGGAGCAAGCAGTTCCACAGCCAACGCGAAGGTGGGAGAAATGAAACTGGGGAGAGATCGGGTGGTGGCCACATATATAGCCATGGGGTGGTGTGGGGGGCAGTAGCTGCCTGTGCTCTTCTGACAGGCTAGGGCAAAAAGTTCCAACCAATCAGGTGCTCCAGCATGGAGACACCTATTTCTGAATGTATCCGAGCAGCACTTGAAGAACAACGCCTTCTGGTGAAGGAAAATTGTGAGCTGGTGGGGGAGAGTGGTATGAGAGGCTTGACGCCTTCTGAGAGATAATTCAACTGTTCACCAGCTGGGTGGGTACTTACCTGAGGAGAGCCTCCTGGGCACCGTTCAAGATATCTGGTCTGTGTTTACTGGTCCAAATTTTGATGTAAACTGAGGTGCTTGCAGGTTTACTTACCTGTGCAAACCTGTGGAAGGATCTATTCACCTGGGCGGTGTCTGTGCGTCCTAAGGGAGGTAGGGAACCAAGGAAGGGTCAGGGGTGTGAGACATTGTTACTGGACTAGGATTGTGTTATGTTGGGAGGTTATTTGTGTGTATGAGAATTAGAGTTTGACTTGTAAGTTTCCTTAAGGTTCTTTCTTTCACTCAGAAACCTGCATCTTTCCTTTTCCCCTCCCCTCAATAAACCTGTGCTGTATTCGAATAATGCCTCCTAGCATTCTTACTGTGGGATAGGGTGTCCGAAGTGATAGATATCCGAGCTTGAGGGAACCTACCTGTGCAAAGGGAATCTCTAATTAACACCTGAACACCTGGCGGAGAATTTTCCTGTAACAGTGGGTCATATCAATATAACAGAACCACACTGGGTTATTTCAAAATGACAGTTTTGAGATAACCCTCATTTCAATATAATACCAGGTTTTATTATATCAAAATGATTTTCCTTATTTCAAAATAAGGGAGCTCCTTATTTCAAAATAAAGAAATGTCATGTGGACCTGCTATCTTTTAAATTGAAAGAACCGGTGTTATTTTGATCTAAAACCTGTGTGTGGACATACCCAACAAGTCCCAGAGGGGTAATTGTGTTAGTCTAGTTCAGCAAAACAACCAAGGAGTGCTATGGTACTTTTAAAGACTAACAAATTTATTCATCAAATGAGCTTTCATGGGAGGAAAAAGTGTCTGATGAAATGGGATTTTCTCCCATGCAAGTTCATTCAATAAATAAATATGTGAGTCTTTAAAAGTGAGTGTTTATTCTAGGTAAGATAGATCTATGACTCCTGATTCAGCCCCTCAGTGTGCCCTTCTTTCAAGTGACAGGTTCAGCACCTGCACTTCTTTTAGTCTTTGACTCACCCACTTCTAGACTGCATGCCCCGGTTATGCCACACACTTACTGACCATCATCCCTCAGCAAGTCCAATTGGGTTTGACTCCTTCTAGAGACTTCCTTTCTGAAGCTGTGATTTCATGCAATCTTTCCAAATAACTTCTTTAAAAACAAAACATTATTTAGGTACCCCTAGGAATATGGCAGAGGAAAAGGGTTAAAAAGGTTAAAACAACAAAAGGGCTATGAGCATCGTATTTTACCTAAGCTTAACATTTCCTGCAGGATTTTGGGAGGCCCCACTTATCCCTGATATCGCAACATTTGGAAGTGGAGGGGCAGTGTCTCCTCAGCAATCCGGGTTCTTTCAGCTTCAAGGCTCAGGCTTTTAAACCCTTCCAAGCCCCTTGTTTTACTTTTACCAGCTTGGATTTAGCTCCTTATCTTGGAGTTTCAGCCACCCTGATGATCAGAGCATGATGGGGTAAACCTTCAAGGGAATTGACACCTGTGTTATTTCTTAAGTATCAGTGATGTGCAAAAAACAATCCCTGAATAAGTGAAATCCTTGCACATATGTAGCATACACCATACTCAGTCAGCATTAATTAAATAGACTAAGATACCTATAGTATTGATAAAAGTAATAGACATTTCCCACTTCCTTCATAGTAATAAACAGACAATTCATACACAGGAAATGAAAATATATTTCTCTACCTGAGCAAATAGAATTCAACCCATAATTCATTAAAAAATTCCTAGGTGTCTGTTTCCTCAAGTGTCATAGGAAAAAATGAAAGGCAAGGTAGATCAGAATTGCTATGAAATCTATAAATGTGATGTAGAATGAGATAAAATCTTGAGCAACATTTTTCCTACCAACTCTCAAACCATCTTCAATCAAACAAATACTGTTAGGGAGCTCTAACTTAAGGTTGCTGTTCATGAGTAACAACAAACAGCAAAGCAAGTTTTCCTTTTCCAATTAGCACCAACAACAGTGAAGGGCTTTTTTTAAACAAAAAACAAACAAAACCTGTGTTTCTCTAATTGTAAAACTACTTTGACTAAACAAATAATTGTACTTACTAAACAATTTCTCATTTTTAAAATGTTTCTTTCATTCTTCATGTACTCCTTACTCACAAATATACATACATACACATTCTTACCTATCACACAGGCACAGATATACCATATGTGCCTTGTACAGGGTTTGATCAAACCAAAGGTCCATTAGGACAGGCCACTGTCCTGAGTTAAAGCTCGTGAAGTTAATATAATAATTTCTCTGACAAAAATTACTATTCAGATGTTTATATATGATCATAAAATATGGACCAAGAGAAAATAAAGTTTGTTTGTTTTCTCTTTCCCCCACCCTTGTTATACATGGTATGTGTGGTCTCCTTCACTGCAAAGCCGCTTCGGCTAATCTGTGAAAATAAACCTGCTAAATCAGCTAGTCAGAAGGACACTTGAGAAACTTCCTACCATAGCAGTATAGTTAAACTCCAGAGTACTGCTTGAGGATAGTGATTTTTCAAAGATGATTTTCAACGGTGCTGTCAGGTTACACCATAAAAGGGTGTCTCTCAATAGTTAAAAAGGAGGACAAATAGCTCCCTTAAAATAGTATTATTTTGTAAGGTGACAGTTATGATTTAGGAGTTTTGTTCCACAACACCACAAGCAGGGACTATGGGCACAAAACTGACATCAGAAATCACAACATAGAAAAACCAAAAAAGGCAAAGGAGTCTTGTGGCACTTAAAGACTAACAAGTGCCACAAGACTCCTTGCTTTTTTTTACTTTATTAGACTAATAGGGCTGCCCCCTTTGGAACTATTCTAAAACCAGCACTTCAATCTTCCTTATCACTCTGTTGTTTGTTTGTTAACAACTGTGCTAAAGCAGATGGGTAACACATCAAGATTTCACAGAGAAACTGCAAAACTGTAATTAATATGCAGATTCAATTGTGTGAAAGCAAGATTAAATCCTAACTATGAATTCTTTTCCCATTACAACAGGTGATTTGACCTCACCTTCTATGTGCTGTTTCCCAGTGTCTGAATCTTAACTGCTTTGATTTGATGTTATAGTATGACCTGATCCCATGACTTACACTTAGCTGCATTTATTTTCCTCCCATTCTCTAAGTTCCCCAACTCTAACTTCAAAGTTCTCTAACTTCTTAAAAGAGTCTAATGACGTGGGATTTTCTCCCACAACAGCTCATATGATAAATAAATTTGTTAGTTTTTAAATGCCACAGGACTCCATGCTTGCTTTGCTGAACTAGACTAACACGGTTATCCCTGTGGAAGCAGGATACATTGCCTCCCCCCCACCAAAAGGGGAGACCATGGTGAGCCATGATTAAGGTACTCAAACCAAACACCCTAGGATACATAGAACGGCAACACGAGGAATCAGAACTCCAACTCTCCGGAGGCACTGTGGCAGCATTTCCAAATCCAAATGTTTCAGTTTTAGAATTTTCTAAGGATTTTTTTTCTGTACCTTTTAAAATATTTGTATTTTTCTCTTAAACAAACCTCTGTTTTTAAAGACATTTCTCTCTTTTGGGTTTTCAACTATCTCCATGTAGTTTTTACTGTCAGAGCCTACCCTCTGTGTTCTATTTCACCACCAATCCCCTTTCTTCTCTTACACTCTCCTGATCTCTACTATACTTAGTTATTTCAGTTAGTTAATGTTTTTACAGTGCTTTGTAAATGATGTGCTATAAATCTGATGTTTTATTCTGCAATATCCCTTCACTCGATCTTTCTCTTCTGTACTATCCTCCACCTTCAGCCTTTTCAGCTGTCACCACTTCATAACTGCACAACTTGGTCTTTCCCTCATCTTTTTGCCACTCCAGCCTTTTTAACTCCCCACCTCATATGCTGCTGTTTTCCTGCCAGTCCTTTTACTGCTCTCAGCTTTATTCCCTCTGAAAATTCCACTCCTCTATTCTTCCCTGTTCACTCATCTCCCCAGTTCTTTTCATCCAGAAAGAATAGAATAGAACCATTTTGCCTTGCCCAAAGCACCAGTTCCAGGAAAGGAAGAAGCTACTTTACCCCTAATTTAAATAAGTCAACTTCTTTTCCATTGCACATGCCAAAAAGAGAAGGCACAGAACTCAGCAGGCATGGCTTTTGAGGAAGCTGAAGTTTTGCCAAGTTAGGACTGTAGAAAACTGCTGGTCCCTGAATCTTCTCCCTTTCCAGTGCCAGTTATCAAATAACAATCAATGAGGATGAGAGAAGGCAGAAGTGGGGCTCATCTACACAACAGCAGTGATGGAAATTGATGAAGACCACAAGTAATAGCAATATTTAAAACATAATGTCAGAGAGGTTAACCACAGACCCGCTATATCCATCTTCCCTTTTGGGAGCAAACTGTCACTTGATATTATATCATTTCCAAATTTGTGAAAAATAAATACAACTTAACTTACCATATAAATTATGCTATGCATAAATGCATGTCTACATGTACACTAGAGGTTTTCAAACTGCTCCTCTATGGTAGAAAGTTCATCCTGATCCTCCATTATCCCTTTCTTTATTTCATCCACTCCACCCAATATTTTTTCTGTTTCCTTGGAGTTTACATTTCAAATATTTGGGGATTTATAGCTCTCCCCATTTAGTTCTTGATCAATAAAATTATACCTCTGTAATATTTTTCATAATTTATTGTAAGCCCACCTCTCCAGTCTTCCATTAGGCACTTGACATAGTGTAAAACATATGGGAATGTTAAAAATAAAGAAAACTCTCTTTAACAAAAAAAAAAAAAAAAAAAAGGTCATCACATTGGTCTCATCTTTTGTATTCTTTCTCCCTCTTTTAAATAAGTACAAATAATTTCTTCATCAATATCACAAATTTCCTGGAAATAAATAACGTCCTTGGCCATTTGCAATGAAAAATTTATTACCTATCAATTTCCTTTATGTTATTAACATCTCCAACAATCCACTGGCATTATGTTACTTTTCTCTGTTCTAAGACAAAGATCAGGAGGTTCATGTGAATTGACAGTGAGCCCTGAACTATAAATAACCAAACCCATTCTCTTTTCTCCTATGGAGACAACTTCCGTAAGTGTTTAGATAACTAAGCACTTACTAACTTTGTAACTATTTTATCTAAAATTTTTCAGTCAGAACAAGAAACAAATATTAAGCCACCAACCAACGAGGCAGTGAAACTTTAACCTCTGTTAAAATAGTAAAGCAAATGAATGTGACCCAGGCAGAAGATGTTTATCAGTAAGGAAATTAAAGGCAACAAAAATTTGCCTTTGTCTCTAAATATTCCCATACACTACTGCTTATAAGAAGTGACTTGAGATTAAAAGAAATACAGAGATTTAAGTGTTTTAAACTCAGAATACTTTCCATAGAAGATTTATTTAGAGAGACCTATTTGGAAAGGCTTCAGATATTTGATGGTGGTAAGAATGTAGATTGTGAACCATGTGGTGAATTTTTTAGCCAATATCTGTTTCAAGTACCATGGAAATGAGTAGGTAGAACTGATGAGTCAGCATCTGAAATAACTTTTGTTCCCTCATTAATGTTGTCTAGAATATTCAAGGACAACAAAGCAACCAACATAAATCACTTCATCATGCTGGTAGTATTTATATATGCCTTTTGAGGTTGATTATATGGAGGGCATATAATTCTCCTGGTAACACATTAAACTGAGGTCCTGATCCTTTGTAGCCATTCAAGATTCTTCAGGAGTTTTACAAGAGTAAGGATGCCAGCCCCTGTGTTATGACTAGATAAAGCTCTAATGTGTGAAGGGGAAGGCTATTACAATATCTTCCAATTTAAAGCTAGCTGCATGTCCACTGTTTCAAATGGATGATTCCTGGTCATCCTTCTCAATGAAAATACATAATTACAATTGTTTGGCTATAGAGAGTTATGTGTATGTTATAAAGTACATATTAATGTAAATTAAAAATGTTTACCATGTTATACCAATTAAGAATTTTGTAGTTAGGTGGCTATAAATCATTCAAACATTATGAGTTGGTTGGTAACTCATTAATTTTCGATACCTATTTCATTCTTATTGGTTCAAAGTCTTAAATGATCTGCTCCTGGTCAAATCCAAACCTCACCTTCCTTGATCCCTTCTGCCCTTTGAAACTGTCAGTCATGCTCCATTTGTTAAAATCCTGTCCATCTTTGGTTTCCACAATCCCATACTCTTACAGTTGTCTGAATATGTATGATCCTTTCTTTGGAGTTTTGTTTAGCTGATCCTTGTCTTTCTTTCCCTTCCAGTGGAAGAGGATCCAGGGAATTACAGACCTGTCAGCCTCACCTCAATCCCT
>ML681990.1:34333374-34393005 GCA_007922195.1 Podocnemis expansa
GAAATAGCATGTCCACACTGTGGACATGCTATTTCACTCCCTTATTTTGAGGACACCGTTTTTGTCCTTCGAAATAAGGTGTTTCAAAATAAAGAGTTATTTCGAAACAGCTTGTTTCGAAACAAGCCCTCCCTGTGTGAACATAGCCATTGACTGTTAAATTATCTACAGAAAGAGAAAAATCTAGAACTAGAGAAATACATTATTATTCAGGCAATGTGAATTTTGTAACTTGCTCCCTTTAAAATCCAATAGCTGTAAATATTATGCTTCCAGTTCTCAGGTTTTATATTTTCATGATGATAATCTATAGAATCTCAGAAACATAGGACTGGAAAGGACCTCAGGAGGTTATTTAATCTTGTGAAATACTATAACTTTCATAAAGAAATATGCCTTTATCATATCCTGAACACACTGTCCAGAAAAAAAGTGGAAGAAGCAGTAACCAGAATGTTTGTGGCAATGTAATTTTACCTACCTTTCTATCTACTTTTCATTTGGGTGTTTGGATGTTATGAAGTTGTAGAGTCTAGATGGTCAGTACAGAGACTGTACTTTCAGAAACATTAACCATATCGTCACAATGTGGTTAGAGGTAACTCAATAATTCCTGAATTCTTGAACCAAGGGTTTATTTGCACAGATGCAGGACCTGGTTGTCTGCTCTTAATCTCTTTGACAGAAGAAAGGTCAGTGAGGCTAGTTCATTTTGCTTTTTTGGCTTTGGAGTCCTTCCATGTATGAGATTTTCCTTATAGAAATTGTGTTATTGCTTTGTAATTCAGTTCAGCTAATGACTGAAAGGAATGGCCTCTCCATGAGTCTTAAATGTCTATGCAATGTACAAATCACGGTGTTCTTTCTTTCTTCTGTGTGAACTAGTACTGTACACTCAGTTGCCAGCCACCCCCATGAAATTTTACTTCTGTAGGATAAAACAAACACCACAAATCAATGAAATACTACCTGATTTCATGGTTGTGTTCCAAGGCCAACAGAAAGAAGAGAGAAAACCTATGTTTTTTATAAGAATAGATTACTCTATAGTATACATATATAGTATTTCAGATACCCTTAAGAAATGGACCCAACTTGTTTATAGGACAGAGTCAGGGCCTTAGCAGGACAGTGGAGACTACCAGCCAAAGACTATTGCCTTGCTAATGCAGTGGTTCCCATCCTTTTTGACTTGTGGGTCACAGATGTTATTTTTACATTACCAAAGAGACACCGTCTCCACCTGTAGCCTCTCCCCACCCTCCTCACTGATCTTCTATCACCCTGACTGCAGTAGGGAACTGAACCTGGGTGCCTAGGCAGTGACCCCCTTCTGCAGTCAGGGAATGAAAAATTAATGCTCCCCTCCCTCTGGCTTCAGCAGTAATCTCAGTACCTATGGACATCCACAGAGCGTTTTGCCATGTTCCCTGCTACAGCCACAGGGAGGACAGCATCAATCTCCCATCCTCTTGGCTGCAGCAAAGAGCCCGCTTCAGTCTTTTAGCCCCAGGAACATTCACTCCTCCTGGATCCTTAGGTAGCTGCTCCCTTTTACAGAGAGCAGGAGAGTAGCTGCAAGCCACTATGAAAGCCCCCACAGGCCACATGCTGGGAACCACTGGACTCTAATGACAGCAAGAAACACTGAGAGTTCGAAGCAGAAGCATTTAGATTACAGAGTGGAAAAAAAGAAATGAGAAGAACCAGAATGGACTGGAATTAACTGTTAAAAGAAGACTCTCTAGCAGAACGGAAAAGAAAAAGAAGACAAGGCTGGGCATCAGCATTGGTTGTCAAGCCTGGGACTGTTGGGCCACAGGATCCCACAACCAAATAAGGAATACCAGCAATGTGCACCAGGAATGTGTCTGAAAGGCCAGACCTAGTGAAATGATCTGGATGCTGCTCTGACTCAGCTGACCAAAAGGCATATGGGCTCTAAGATCTGGGTCTAATACAGACATAGGCAAACTATGGACCACAAGCAACATCCAGCCTTCCTGCTAGGCCTGGCCAGAGCCTGGTGGCCACTCCCTCAGCCTCACCCCATCCCTCTCCTATAACATGAGCACAGAAGCATCCTTGCAGGAGCACAGCAGCCATTCTCCCCTCCCACTACCATCCCTTCCCTCTGCCCCTCTTCCATCACATGCAGCAGCAATGCCCTGGATGGACCATGGTCACCACATGGGCCCAGTGGCAGCACCCTAGCCAGAGCCCAGCAACTGCTCTCCCCAGGGCCTAGAGATGCAATGGCCAGAGCGCAGTGACAGCTCCCTCCCACTTCTTCCCCACTACCACATGGGGCCCAGTGGCACCTTGGTTGGAGTGTGGCAGCCCCTCCCTGCTCGTCTCTGGCTCATGTAGATGCCAATGCGGCCTTTAAGCCAAAAAGTATGCTCACCACTGGTCTAATATATCAGCCCACTGACTGTCCACAAGGGGAAAATCAGCCAGGGCTAATAATATATATTGGCGATAAACATACCACAGCAATAAAATGTAGCCACCTCTAGGATGGAGAAATTTTGGAGACAGGTCATGCAGATAGGCAGGATCTCATTTCTTTAAGGTCTAAATTCTGAAGTTACTTCCTCCCAGGACACATTATGGAGTTCTTAAAGTATCTGCATTGAAAAGAGGAAGCGCTCCATCTTTTCTTTTGAGATTTGAACCAATGGCTTTTGGAAATCTAGGATATTTAAAATATGATTATCAAACTGTAAGCTAGGATTTGCACATTCTACAGAATGCAGCAAAATGTTCCTACAGATTATACGTATTTGTATATTTAAACATTTTAAATCCATAGTAACAAAACATGTTTTTTTTTTCTGTAAGGTAATAACAGTTAAGCCAAAGAAAAAGGTTTTGAAATAGATCTGATTAATGTTACTCTCTCTTCCCCAGCTCCCAGAATTTTCACAGAACTCAGTGTATTTGTTATGTCTTGGGGAACTGTGTGAACCACAGTATGCTAAAATTCTCTACACAGTATAAGGTCATAGCTTTCTTCCCTGCCCTTCATTTGTAATCTAACATGGTATGAGACAAAACAAGAAAAGCTAAAGGTTTAGGTTAAAGGTAAGAGCTCACAATGCAAAACACCAAAGTGATGAACAACATCCAGCTATGTACTTTTTCTCCTGTTTAATATTTATTCTCCAAGAGTCAACAATAACTTCTTGTTGAAGATTTCCTATGTGTACAACAAAGCACACCAAACAGTCTCCAAATTAATCCACTTTCTTTACGAATTATAAGTTTTTAATTTGTATATTCAAACAACTATTTGACACTCATTCTGACTTCTTTTTAGAATACTATGTATCAGCCAATTGTATCATGAAATAACACCTCAAAGACTGCCTGTTCAGAGAGAGTAGTAAATGAAGAGTTTCGGTATTAATGAGAGTCACAGGGAAAATAGTTGATCTTTAAAGATGTTCAAATGAGAATGTAATGTATTTTAGGGTTTCCTTCTCCTCTAATACAGGCTTTAATATTCCTTTGGTTTACCAAAGATTTTGAAATACTGTTAAAATAAACTTCATTTAAAAACACTTGAAGAGGCCTTCCCTTCTGTTATGTGGCACTGTTCTTGTTTTAATATGGCACAGGTTTATGTTTAAAAAAAAATTCAAGCAACAAAATTCACTGTTCACAAAGTCAGTTTCACATTTTCCACTGCTAAGTACTTCCACCTAAAGATTAGTGATATATATCTTCTGAGCTGTAGTATAAGCAATGTGACTTTACCTATTTAAATCTCACGCCTCAGTCATTCCACACCCTTACTTGGTTCTTATTTCTTACTCTCGTCTGTATGCTTCCATTCTAATTTGTTTGCCTGATTCTTCCACTCTCAGCTTCAGCCTTCCTTCTCACCCTTCTTCCTTTCCTAGGAACAGTTTATATAGTATGGTTTAGTATCTTGAATTTTGAACAGGTCTCTGCTCTGACTAAATACTTACTCTCTTTGCTCTTCTTCTTCTTCTTCTTTTTTTTTTTTTGTGAAGAGTTCATGCATTTCATCTACTTGCCCCCAACAATCTCTCCATACCTATCTGTCTTTGAACTGCTTCCACATGTAACTAATTTGTCTGAGCTCATCTGCAAGCTCCTTGGAGCAAGAACTTGTCCTCTTAGAGGCTTCGTAAAGCACTGTTCATACTTACAGATATCTATAAATGAGTTGGGAAGCTGACAGATTAATGAACTTGCCTTCTGCTCCAAATATCTCCTTCTAATACAGGAAAAATTAATATGCTGTTAGTGTGCCTGAGTTAAAAACTTTCCATCTTCATTTGCATCTGTTCCTTTATTTATTTATTTTTTCTGAACGCTTTGTGTATCACAGTAGAAGAGAGGCATCCTTCTGGTCACTGTATATAGAGCAACATGATAAAAAAGATGTCAATGAAGCAGAAAAACTCTAAAAGCTTGCATTGGTGAATGGAAAAAAAATATCTTGAGTTCTTCCCCTTCCAAGAAGCTTACATCATACACACACAAATCACCCACCCATAGAAGGTCAAATGAAGTAGGCCAGGAAACTGCAAAGTAGTTAATGCAAGACATTTCCTTTCTAAATGTCTATGTTGCTACCCAAATAAGACAGTCTTCTCCTTTTCCAATCTTATATATTTATTTTTTACACTGTTTTTGCTTTTTCTCTGTTTTTACTTGTAGTTTTGTAAGTGAAATTGGTAATATTTGAAGTTAAAATGAGTGATCGGGTCCTTGTCCACACTTGAGGTTTTAACCCCTGGCTGAGGTATTACAATGTAGCTGCAGTAATTCAAACTTGCAGTCCAGACATGGAGCACTGGTATGAATCATCATTACTTGAATCAGTGCACTTATCTCCAGCTTACACCAAACTATGTCTAATACTAGTAGTCGACTGGCACAACCTGCGCTGGATTATCAGAAGGGCTTTAGGGGCTTAAGCTCTGGGCCCTGACCAAAAGAAAGGCTGTTGGCTCCAGCCCCTAAAACACCTCTGATAATTCAGCACCCCCTGTCCTCTCAGCGCCAGTAGGGCAGACTGGCTATGCACTCCTGCTCCCCACCCCCAGGCCAGCTAGTCCGCCCCCAGGGGTGGGGCAGGCTACCACCTGCTTGCTCCGCAGAGGGCAGGGCCTGACTGTGGCCTAGCCTACTCTGGGCTGGCAGCTGGGAGCCCTCTCTGCCCCAAGGTCTTCCATAGCAATGGGGTGGTCGGGGGTAGGGGCCCAGCTCTGCTTTCGGGGATAGGGCCCCCAGACCAGTTAATCTGTCCCTGGGAGCAGCTACCCTGGAGTAGCTATACCAGTGATTAAAACCCTAAGAGAAAACAAAACACCATAAATATAAGCTTTTTTGAAAATTATAGAAATATTTTAATATTTTAAAAGATTACTAAGTGCTTAGAAAAAAGGCATTTTAAATAAGACATTATAGAACACAGATCCAAAAAGGAATTGTATATTTTACAGGCACAAAAATGCAGTTTCAAATTGTGCCCACCACAAGGAAGCTAAGACTCAACCTTCTCGAAATATTCCAGGGAGTAGCCATGTCAATTTCCTTCAGCAAAACAACAAGGAATGCTATGGCACTTTTACAGACTGAAAAGCTCATGTGATAAATAAATTTGTTAGTCTTTAAAAGTGCCTTGTTTCTTTTTGAAATAATACCCGTATATGTCTTCTTTTTAGAGCTTTCTGACAATTAACCCACTGATCTCATTACTAAAAAATCTCCTGAAGTATCTGAAATTACTAGGCAGTGCCAGATGGACATGGTTATCTTTAGTTCATTAACATGTTCAGGTGCAGCACAGATGCTGAGATCAAAATTACAGTAACACTGCAATTACTTAGCATTTGCATCCATAATTCTGAAAAGCAGGTTACAAAAGGTGCTAGCATTATCCCCATTTTACAGATATGGAAGCAGAGGCATGTGAGTACTCATAGAGTCAATGGATGAACGAAGAAAATCACCCAGGTCACACAAATAATTCCTTGCAAACTCTGTAGTGGAACACAGGTCTCTGAAGTCCTACTTCTGTGTCCTATCCAAAGTAATATATAATATTATTTCCTCATTAATTGTTACTGCCATAGTGCAGCATAAGTGTCACACATGGAATCTGCACCTATTAATTTAATCAATTCAGTTATAAATAATAGCTTAACACAAAATGTTAGGGCCCACTCCCTTGGAGTAAAGCCAAAACAGAGTCTGAATATAGAGATTCTGGATTTACTTGTATACCATGAAAAGGATTTCCACTAGCGGATCTAACTCCCACAATTGTTGCAAATCTCAATACATGTGGTGATTTTCTTAAATCCCCAGTTCCTGGAGCTGGAGGATTATATAAATTTCAGCTTTAATTTAAAAGGAAAGTTTTGAACTCTCACTGCTATGGAGGGAAGCTTGAAACTGAAGCACAAAGGTTTAAAAATTAGAAGGCCAATAGTAACTGATTCATAATTAATTATTTTTTAAATCTCATGACTTTTGGGGAAGGGGTTGACAATACTGCGTAATAGTGAAGAAGGGTAAGGAAAGCGAGTGGGCCAAGGGCATGGTGAATAAGATCCAACACATTGTGAATCCGCCGGGTCACAGAACCACATAGCAGACTGTATGTTCCAGACACACAGTGAAAGAATCCTAACTTAGGTCTAAGTGTTCCTGATAAAAAACCCTGACTGAGGCATTATCTAGTGCGTAACAGTGAGAGTATGTATGTAGGAGCTGGAATATGTTTGGTATGACTTCCTAGTAGTAGGAAAGGGTTTTACTTCTTGTAGTCCTATGACTCTCACAGGTTTATCATACTGTAACTTGTTTTTTAAGGCCAATACTTCTCAATCTTTCTGGGCTCAAGACCAATTTGTAAATGCTTATGGCCTGTCACAACCCAGTAAAGAGTCTGGGCATGGAGGCTGAGTGGGGGCTTGGCTGGGTCCCAGGCCCTGCCCAGCACTCACCACAGAGAAGTGGCTCCTGCAGGTCCTGTGCTCTGGGGCTGACTGGGCTTCACTCTTAGTGCATGGTGTTGCAACCTGACCCCTCCTTGACCAGGCCAAATTTGTGTAATCGGAGTTGTGACTCGGCTCAACGGACTGCAGCTCCACACACTCCCATGTGGTCTAGCCACATACCATTCATCATGGTAGTGAGGCCAAACCTTAGTAGTACTGGGACCCCAGAACTAGGGGTGTTGCTGGTGCTGGATTTACAGGGCTCGAGTCCTGAGTCCCAGTGCCCAGGCCTTGGGTCCGCAGCCGAGCAGCAGCTCAGCATGCCAGGCCCTGGGTCTCAGAATGCGAAGCCCTGGGTCTTTTCTGCCCAGAAGTTGCTCCTGCCCAGAGGCTGCAGCCCTGGGAACAGGGAGACCACTCCAGCAGCCACGTGGGACAGGAGCCACAGGAGCTGCTACTCAATCTTTGAAATATTCTGGTGACCTAGTTTTGGGTCTTGACCCATGGGTTGAAAAATCCTGTTCTAGACTATGCTACACACAGATGCTTTTCAATGTCAGAAAGAAGGTGGGGGGAGTTATTTTTATATGAAGTAGCAATTTCTTCCGTCAAAAGTTCAGGCGAACAAAAGAAGGGAAGTTCTGTCTGCTGTGGAGAGACAATCAGGAGTTCTATTTCCTTCAGCAATCTCCTCTGATATGTCAATTACTGAAGTAAAAAAAAATTGCTTGAGACTCGGCACCTCTTTCATTATAAATTAAGCACTGGAAGAAATCCTTCCTGTGTAGGCCTATCCAACCCAGCTCTGCTGTCTAGATCTTTCAGGAGTGTTCCTGCTGGAGACAGAGGGCAGCCTTGTCCCAACACCACTTAAAGGCTTCAGTCCTGGGCCCAAGATAGACCGAGAAGCTTCAGGTAATTCTCAAACAATAAACTTGCAACTTGGAACCAAGTATTTCCTCTCAGAGGTTGCAAATTTTTGGCCCACAAACCTACCTGTTCTCCTGAGCTGCGGTAGTAAAGCCTTTTGTGATGTCTCTCCTCTGACTTAGGGCAGTACACCCAATTTAAAACTGTATAAAGCTATTTTTTTTATACCTATCTACTATCTAGATGGCATAAACAACGGCCCTTATCCTGCAAACATTTATGTACAAAGGTAATTTTACACACAAGTGGAGTCCCATGAAGTCAATGGATCTATCCATGTCTGTAAATTTACTCACCAGCGCACATTTGTAGGAAATTATAAATATATATTTGTGTTCTGTTAACCAAATTGGCAGTTTGTACAATATGCCTGGCTGAGATTTAAAACCACTTCAAGGGATTTCACTAATTAATGGAAGGTAAGTGACTAAATACCTTGCACTAGTTTGAAAATTTCATCCCTCTATTTTTGGGGTTTATGGCCCCAGTTGTACAATCTGCTCCATAAGTAGATTCCTATAACTATGCAGGGCATTATTTACCTCACTAGATGTCTCTGAAGACACAGGGGGTTTAACACATCAAGTGGCACCACACCACGCAGGTTTCCCACATCAGGCCCTGTTGGATCTTTTCAGATTGAAGTTACTATGGTCCTTTTGGCCTAAGAAATTAGGCAATAGATGGGGTCTTTCTAGCTTGTTTCCAGTAGGAGGAGATATTGATGATACAAAACAGATACGTGCCCCAAAGAAGCACTGTTTCTTGGCTTCCTCCCAGGGTTACACTCGCCCCTGCTTCTTTCAATGTGTGCTAGTTTTCTCTTCCCTTCTACCTCTCACATGCATGGGTATACGTAGCTGCAACTCATCAAACCCCAGTCCCTGAATTTACAATTTATCCACAGAAAACCCTTGACCCACATGGTTTAGTTTCTGTGTTTCAACTATTTTAATCCAGAGGTGAGCGTACATTACAGATTCCCCATGCACCAATCCAGAGGCAATATTAGTTATTATTTCAAGCTACAGCAGCAAATACTTTTCGATATCTGGAAGTTTTTCATTCAGTACCTGGTGTGTTAGCCAGGATAGAAGCCTTCACACTATCACTATATCAGAAGTATTTAATCACTCCTTCCATTTAGCCTCAATGAAAGGCATTTAGTGCACCCAGGGACTTAAAGCGTGTCTGTAACTGATCTACAGATCAAGGATATGTTTGGTGGCACCTATTAAACCTTCCAGGGTAACATTTTATTATAAATTCAACAACCACCATCTCCATTGCACAGCCACTCAAAACACACTAAAATGAGCTGAACTTTTTTCATCTGTCAAAAGAACAGACCCCAGGCAATCAAATCTTTCTAGAAAAAATATTTTAAACAATATAGAGTGGAAAAGAGAAGAAAAAAACTTAAAACTTTAGAAAAAACCTATTCTGGAAAAAGTGATAAGAAATAGAGAATAGCCCAAGGCAGCTGAGGCTTAACTATACTGGTATGTATTTGAGGCAGTATCTTTTGCTGGACCAACTTCTTCTGATAGAAGGTACAAGCTTTCAAGGTACACAGAGCTCTTCTACAGGTCTGGGAAGGAAATCGGCTACAGCATTTCCTTTTCTAGACCAGTGTTTCCCAACCAGTGTGCCATGACACACAAGTGTGCCATCAGGCCTGAGCAGGTGTGCCACAGAATTTTTTGAAGAACTACTCAACGTTCTGGATTGGCTCATGGATATTCATAAGTTTATTTGGAGACAAAATGCTAGTGCGCCTCAAAACAATTAAAGGTATCAAGGTGTGCCACAGCAGAGAAGAGGTTGGGAACTACTCCTCTAGACCTAACGAAGCAGCTCAAAACATATCCATCCACCAACAGACATTAGCCCAATAAAAGATATTATCACACTTCTCTTATCTCTCATGTCCTGGGATCAACAGAGCTACAGTTCCCCAAACAGGTATTTATTTGGCAAGAGGAAACAAGAACCTACACTCAGCTCAATTCTGTTTGTCTCTGCCCCTCATTTTAAAAAAGGTCATCATTTGCAAAGTGACAGACATGAAACTACCCACTCCCATCTTATCTACCTAGATTTTATAAAAGGCATTTCAAAACCACTTGTCTCTTTGTAAAACTTCATGCATCATTTTAATTAACATGAATATGTAACTTTATACAGTATGTTGGCTTCCAGATATTTTCCTACCAAATGATGCATATTCCAACATAAATTCAATTAATATGACTTGACATATTTTTAAAGAACTTTTTTTCTGCAGTTGGCTCTCTGATATGTGAACTCTTCTGCTTCCAACAAAAAGCTGAACTGACTGTCTCAATCATTCAACCAAAGAGCTCTAAAAGTCAGCCAGCACTTTCCTCCCCTTTTTTACATATCAAGAGTCCAAGAAAACATGCAGCTCTGCAGGCGAAATATGTGAAATATTCTCCAAAAGAGGGCCCGTCAATCACTATTCTTTACTGCACTTCACTCCATCTAACACTCTAAGTATCATCAGCAGGGCCAGAACTAGATATTTTGGTGCCTGGAGCAAGCAGCCCAAAATGCACCCTCCCGAGACCCAGGGCCTGATCCATCCCCAGCCACTGCCAGCAGGCGGTGGGTAGCCGGATCTGTACCCTTCTTCCCCCCTGTCCACTGGCTCTCCCATGTCGGTCCCCCCTGCCCCAAGCCAGCCAGCCAGGCCCCAATCCTTTCCCACCCTAATCCACCCTCCTGGCCACCGGCTGTCCCAGTCCCCAGCCACCCCAGGACACCCTCCCCCTTAACTGGCCAGCAGTCACGGCGCTGGTCCCCAAGCTGGAGCTGCTACCTCATGCCCATTGGCCAAAGATTTCTCCCCTCCCTGAGCATGCATCTGAGCATACTCAGGGGCAGGGCAAGAGATTTTAAACTCCCCTAGCCCCAGTCTGGTGCCCAGATGCATGTGCCTTCGGGCCCAGGTAGGGTCTGAGGCTGCTGGCCGGTTTGGCACCTTCTAACATTTGATCCTGGTGCTTCGTTCCAGTTGCCCCACCCCAGTTACGGCCTTGTCAGCAGCAGTTGGTCAAGTACAGCAGATTGTCCATGTGCTTGAATGCATTCATACCAATGACAGGCATTCTATTACATTTTGGCTAGAGCAAATTAGATCAGGATACAGTACTAGATATAGGCTAGCCTCCCTGTGGCTGTTTTTGATTGTTTTAAGAAAAAATATACCTCCAGATTCTTCGCTTTTGAAAAAAAATGCATCTTCTCGTAAAGGTGTATGGAAAGTTTTGCATATAAACTAAAAAGCGAAAGCAACCAGAAGTCCAATTTCATCAGTGGCAAAAACTACCATTGTGCATCACCTCAAAAAGGTAACTGAACAGCAAAAGATAAATTCCTGAAGACAGCATTTGCATAGTCTGAATTTTAACCTACTTGCTAGAGAGGGAAGGAACTCAGGTAGGCATCTCAGATAGTGCTTAAGAAAATATGATAAATACATTTGTTAGTCTTTAAAAGTGCCACCAGACTTCTTGTTTGTTTTGTTTAAGGAAAGTGCAACAATAAATGGCTGCATACACTGTATGTAACTCATTGATTCCCAACCTGTGGCCCACAGGGACTTTCAAAGAGGCTAGCCACTCCTCTCCCACTGATGCAGAAGGGAGACACTGCCTTAGGATACAGGTGGAGTGTGTTGCCGTGGAGCTAAAAGATCGGAGCAGGCTCCTTGCTGCAGTCAAGGGGATGGGAGATCAGCTTCTCCCTCCATTTGGCTGTAGCAGGGATCATGCAAAGCACCCAAGGCTCAGTCCCTGAGCCCTAGGTGCTGGGGTCTACATTAGAGTCAGAGGGAAGGGAGATTAGCACTCCCCTCCCCCAGCTTCAGTAGAAAGCAAAGCACTCTGCCAGAGTCCCTAGGCACTGAGGTCCCTGCTAGTGCTGGAAGAAGGAAAGTACTGATCTCCCGTCACCCAGCTACAGAAGGGAGCCACTGCCAAGGGTCCCAGGTGGAGCACATAGGAAACAGGATGCACATGGTTTCTGGGGCTGCATGCGGGCTGCACCCAGGAGGATGGGAGGGCTTCCTTAGTGAACTCCTTTCATTTGGCTATAGGAGAGGGATAGGGAAGCACTGGTCAAGAGTGATGGCCCTTCAGGGTAGTAGAAATTGTATTTGTGACCCTTAAACCAAAAAGGTTGGGAACTGCTGAGTAATTCTAACTAATGCTGTTTTCTTTCCTTTGTGTTACTTTGGAATGTCAACACCGTTGGCTCATTTTGGTGACCTTGAATGGCAGGACGTATTTTTGCACTTGTCAGCTAGTGCCCACTAACAGTATTCAAACAATATTTCTTTGATTAAAAACAGAAAGCCTTTGTATCTTCCAGAAGAACACTATATTTGATTAGAACTAGTTGAAACTGATATCCGCAACTGATAGCAGTACTGAAACCAACCAGGGCTGCATTGTTTTGGAAAAGAGGTGAAGGGACTGTTACCAGCTTAATGTGGATTTGACAGACATGATTACCATGAAAGCTCATGCAATAAATAAATTGGTTAGTCTTTATGTACCACAGGACTCCTTGCTTGTTTTGCTGAACAAGGCTAATATGGATATCCCTTTGGAACAGAGGGAAATGACCTGCTGAGTAATCATGGTTACTACCAACCAGGTGACACCCAGGTCGTTATTTGGTCTCTGTGAGAACGTTCTTGCTCTTTTCCCATAGCCAATGCCATTGATCTCTCCCTAGTCCAAACACACATACTTCCAAAACCACAGAGTGGAGATAGAGAGACTTCCACTGGACTGGGAAAAGGAGAAAATGCTATCAGTTTACAGTAGATTTTGCCCATTAGTGGAGGGGAACATACAGAAAAAATAGGAAGTAAAACTTTACTGCACCGAAAGGATTAAAGAGGGAATGCTAACAATCTCAGACATCCAGACAGAGAATAAATGTGTCACCACAGGGCTCACAACAGGAAAGAAAGCAAGAAAATATAGGACATCAGACAGAGCTGTCTATGCTCACATATTCATATATACTAAAAACAGGTCATATGAAGCACCCCTTATTATTATTGATCAATTATGTAGCAGTAGTACCTACCAAGTGCTAAGAGCTTCCCAAATGTACAAGATAACATAGTCTGTGCCACAAAGTCATAGTTGTTACGCTAGCTAAATAGAGAGAGACCTAAAAACCTAAAACTAATAATATAGGCAAAGAACTCACATATACTAGAAACCTGATAATTCACAATTTACTGATCTGCATGCTTTAAAATTGAACTGCACTGTTCAATCTATTTTTATTATCAAGCTATGATATTTAGTGATACGACATCAATGACTTTAGTATCCCTGCCCCAAGCACAATTTATGAAATCCAGAAGACTATGCATTTACTAATGAAGCTCAGCCACTTCACTGGGATTTTTTTGTGATTAAAATTCCCTTCTCTCCCAAACCCTTCTTCTTTTTCCCATTCTTTCTTTTCTCTCCTCCCACCTCATCTTTTGTTTCCATTACTGAAGAAAGCACAAATATACAGAACAATTGTACAAAATACCCTAATCCAAAGGATCTCTAGTTCTTGCTTTTTTATGTCCATTTACTAATTTGCAAAATTTGATACATTCCAGTGTGTCCCCATGCCATTAATCCTCACTGAGGATTCATTGTCCAGCATATTCTTAAGCAGACTGGTGCAACATATGGAAAGACAATGAAACATTATTAAATATACAGCTAAATCTCCCACACAGACTATATTGGTTATAGGTTTATTTTTTTAATTTTAAAGACATATTGATTAGACCACTGGAAATATATAATATACACACTAGGTTATCTGTATGCTCTTGGAATGTCTGACAAATAATTTTGTCATAAAAGTACTGGATCCCTTCCATCTCTTTTAGGTAAAGCAGCAGAGATCTCATTGCAAACAGCAGTGAATACTGCAGAGAGGTCTAGCAGGATGGGAAAGGATGTCTGTCCTATATCCACTGACAGAAGGAGATCAGCCAGCACTGCCACCAAACTCATTTCAGTTTAGCGCCCTGTTCTGAATTCAGATTGTGCCAAGTCTAGAATGTTAGTTTTAGTTAGCTGAGCTTGTAACTAGCCTTCTTCTAGCTTCTCTATGAGCTTGCTCAGGAATAGGAGGTTTGACATTGGGCAATAGCTGGCATGACGATCGGAAGTTTGAAAGAGGGAAGATTCCTCTCTGAATGAGATGTCAACTATTTCTGTAAGAATGTTCCAATTGTTCATGTCTGCTACACAAGCTTTTCACAGATCAGGAAGGGCATGGGTCAGATGCACAAGTTTAGACTCAAGACTCATTTAGGATACCCAGAACTTCTTGATGAGTGAATGTAATGAACTGAGGGAATGCCGATGGGCTGTTAGGTGGAAGAAGGTCAGATCCATGCTCTTTGAGAGGAACTTCTAACATCTTTTCAGGAAAGCAGGATGGTGGTTCTTTGCAGCATTTGGGATTGATGAAGTTCCAAAGAGGCATCCGTGTTAGTCTGGTAAAGCAAAAAAAGGAAGGACTCTTGTGGCACTTAAAGACTAACAGACTGATTTTCTCCCATGAAAGGTCATGAGATAAATCAATCTGTTAGTTTTTAAGTGTCACAAGACTCCTTGCCTTTTTTTAAGGGTTGATGAAGTGCTCTTTGGAGCAGCATTTGGCACCCCAATGGAGGTTGACTGGAAGGTTCTTTTGCCCTATAATACGGCTTCAGCATAGGCTTTGAGAATATTTTCTGTTTCACCCTGTTTGAATCCATCTTTTTTTTTTTTCTGCCAGTGGCACTTGAGTTCACACTCTTCTCTCTCCATCCAGTGCAGATTACTTCTCTGTCACTTTGGGCAAAGGGATTGCAAACATAGCAAATCCACATCTCAGATTAATGGAGAGAGAGCACAGACTCCACAGCACTGTTTCCCTCAGGCTCAAGGTAGACTCTTCACAGGACTGGGGATCTGTGCATGGTGAAAGTGTAGTTCAGGAGTTGAGGGGGGTGTTGCTCTCCATATATTATCTCCTCAAAAAAGCCAGTAAAGAGCCTCTGTCTAACAAAATGTTGACAAACAAGCATTTGATTAGGCACTCTCCTCTTAATAATTGAGGTATGACTGTATGTGTCGTTGGGATAGCAAGAAAGCCCTAACATTACTAGTCCAATGGGGCAGTATGGAGACACAGTACCTCCCTTACAGATGACCTACATATCTTGGAACAATCTAGTTTTGACTCAATGTATATACAGATAAAACTCTCATTGGAGTGAAGGGGAGCTCTGTCACAATAAGATCTTCAGGATGTGACTCTAAGTCACATAGTCGTATGTTGCCAGCTCATGAAATTTTATCAATATTGGATGCTTTTCTTAAAATCCAACTCCTGGAGTCCTTTCAGAATATGAGAATCTCAGATTTTATTTAAAAAACTAAAAAGTTCCTAGCCTTGAGATTTGTGGAGAAAAGCTTCAAAATAACAACAAGACTAAGACACCAAAAAACAAACAAAAAGAACAACAAAGCACCTCCCAAAAATCTCTTTTGTTTTTGTTTTTGTCTTGTTTTTTGAGGCCTGATTCATGATTTGGAACACTCGCTGTATACAAAACTGTAATGCAGTCAGAAAGACAAAAGTCAAAATAGTTTATTTTAACGGGACAAGCAAACACAATTCGAACAGAGAGTTAGGCATACACAACCTTTACGCACATCATACATGCTAAAAAGACACATTACTGCATTTCATTTTTCTATTTGGAAGCTTCTTTTTATTTTTAAAATAAGGAATGAGGTTAACAAATTTCTGCAATCAAATAGTTTTTAATTATGATTTTAGAAGACCTCTTCTTTGTCTCTAAAACTTTGCCTAATAAAATGTCTGCTTGCTCATAGCTATTTTTAAATATTATTTCGCTCTCTAGCAAAATTTTGCAAAGCTAAAATTTAAGGTATGCATTATAAATAAATATTTATATATCACAGGCTTTGGCTCTGCATCAGATTCAAAGCTGGAGTTTTTTATTTCTGCTGTTTCTCTAACTTTCTGTAAGTTCCCCATCTTCAGAGTGTCTGACGAAGTGGGATTTTCTCCCACTACAGCTCATGCAATAAATTTGCTAGTCTTTAAAAGTGTCACAGGACTCTTTGCTTGTCTCTCTAACTTTTGTTACTTAAAAAACAAAAGTGAAACCTTGTAATATGTAGGACTCTATGTGATAGCACAAGCATAGAAAATGCATTGCTTTAATCATTTTCTTTTCACTAGGCTATTTTACCATTCACCTTAGATAGGATCTGTTTGGTGTATTTATTATCTGCTTAGTTTTCACTGGCTTTCACTAATTGCAGTAGAAATATAGTTAGCATTCTGCAAGCTTATGGACTTCCCTCTTCTGAGTATTATAACATCCTTCTCAGGAGACATAAAATCAAGATAATGACATGTTGCTTTTTAGGTTATGTGGTTTGGGTTTTGGTAAGAATACAGGTACAGTATATTTAAGCACTGCCAAATAACTATTACAGCTTTATTTTGCCTACCTAAATCTACCCACAATTTCAACTGGATACCATATTCCTTCTTCCACTTCCTGTCTTAGTCTGTTAGTTTTGTTCTATATTTTTACACAGTGACTTCATTCCTCCTAAGAGGTGGCTGCATTGTTCCATATACACAATGTCCCTCCATGGCCACACAGAGATGTTGATAAGACTCAGCAGGCGCATATTTTTAAAGCACTTAGACGGTCATGATTGGATGACAGATGTGAGGAAAGTGCTAATTACTAAAGATACTGTTAATAAACTGTCTTGGAATTTAACAACAAAGTACTGTACATAATTGCACTACTTTATTTCTTCAGGTCCCTGTGCCAAATTTAATCTCTCTTTTTAAGTGTTAGTCCTTTCATGGGAAAGCACAAGGAATCTTCTTCCTTCCTTGCACTGTATACGTAGAAGTCATATCCCTAGCAGAGCATACCTACTACCTTCTAGGGAGATAGCTACCCCAAAAAGGGACAGGGAGAGATGAGACACGTCCCTGCTCTCCATGAACACCAGCTAGCAGAGCAAACTGACCACAGAAAGTGAGGGATACTCACCCTTCTGCAGTAGCCAAGGTTCTTCGAGATGCGTGTCCCTGTCCTGCTCCACTCTAGGTGCATGGCCAGCCTCGCGCCTCAGACCGGAGATTCTTAACAGCTATGTCAGGGGCGACATGCGCGCGGCAGAAGGGGTTGGTGATTCTGTTGATGACGCACACAGGTGCCCCTCCCCCCCAGTTCCCTCTCTACCGCGAAGGAAGCTACCATTTTGAATTTTGTGCCTCTTCAAAGTAGAGGGGAGGAGGGCGGGTAGTGGAGCAGGACAGGGACACACATCTCGAAGAGCCTTGGCTACTGCATAAGGGTGAGTATCTCTCACTTCTTCTTCAAGCAGTGTCCCTGTCTGCTCCACTCTAGGTGATTACCAAGCTGTCCTCTATCTGGTGGAGGGGACTTCCAAATTCACCCCTTGGACTGATTGAAGCACTGACAGTCCCACTGCTGAATCTGTCCTGGCCCATTGGTCAATAGCGTAGTGCTTCACAAATGTATCTGTCGACCCCCATGTAGCTGCTTTACAAACTTCCGTTATCGGAACATTATGCATAAAGGCCATGGACACTGCCAATGACCTCGTGGAATGCGTCTGGATGCCCTCTGGGATGGCAGACCCTTGAGTTCATACGCTGCCTGTATGCAGCTCGATATCCATTGTGACAGTCTCTGTTTGGATATTGGTTGGCCTCTTGACCGGTCTGCTATCGATACAAAGAGCTTCTGGGTCTTCCAAAATGGTTTAGTCCTTTGTAGGTAGAATGCCACCACCCAATTAATGTCTAGCATGTGCCACAGTGCATGCTGGGGACAAGCATGCAGCTTAGGAAAGAACGTTGGTAAGTGTATCGTCTGGTTAACGTGCAATGCCGAGACTACTTTTGGGAGAAACCTCAGATGTGGCCTCATGGAAATTTTTTCTCTATGAAAAACTGTGTACAGTGGACTCGCCATGAGCGCCACCAGCTCACCTACGCGCCTGGCCGATGTTATTGCCACAAGGAAGGCTACCTTCATTGACATATGCAGGAATGAGCAGCTTGCTAGCGGTTTGAATGGTTTCCCTGTTAGGACCTTGAGAACCATGGAGAGGTCCTATGGTGGAGCAGGTGGCCGAAGGAAAGGATAGGAGTTCTGCAACCCCATCATGAATCGCTTCACCACCGGATGAGTAAAAACCGAAACTTCCTGTACTGGCTCATGGAATGTAGCTATCGCCGCAAGGTGAACCTTTATGGTGTTAACCAACAATGCTGTGTTTTTCAGGTAAAGAAGATAGTCCAGCAAATCCGGGATAGAGAGCGATACAGGAACCTTCTCATTCTGATGACACCACACCACAAACCTGCACCACTTCTGAGGGTAAGTCCGCCTTGTCGCCGGTTTTCTGCTATTTAGAAGGATATCCTTGACTTGCTGAGAACACTGTAACTCTAACTCATTGTACCATCCAGGTACCATGCCGTGAGGTGTAACCTGCTGAGGTAAGTATGCAAGATTCTCCCCCTGTCCTGTGTCAGGAGATCCAGTACTTCCGGGAGCATGATTGGGGATCTTCTCGACATCCGTACCAGGTCCATGTACCAGGTCTGTCTGGGCCAGGGTGGTGCTAACATTACTACAGTGGCCCCATTGCGGCGGATCTTCCAAAGGGCCCTGGGAATCAAGGGAATTGGAGGAAACGCATACAGGAGACCCTTGCCCCAGTTGACAAGAAAGGCATCTCCACTGGAACCTTCCCCTATCCCTGCTCTGGAGCAAAAGTCCTGACATTTTCTGTTGTCTTTGGCCGCAAACAGATCTATGATTGGAAGACCCCACAAATGAAAAATCTGTTGAATGATGTCGTTGCGTATCTCCCATTCATGGTTTGTCTCGAAAGTTCTGCTCAACATATCTGCCACCATGTTGTCCTTGCCTGGCAGGTAAATAGCAGAAATGCCTATCTTGTGTTTTAAACACAACTCCCATAGTCTCATTGCCTCGAGGCACAATGCTGTGGACCATGCCTTCCCCATGACAGTTGATATAGTATGTGCATGTGACATTGTCCATTCATACTTTCACCGTTTTCCCTGCAACGGTTGTCAGGAAATGCTTGCATGAATTGTGCACCGCCCGAAGTTCCAGGATATTTATATGCATGTGCCTTTCCCTTGGCAACCACCTGGTCTGGGCTGTTTGTGTCATCAAATGGGCTCCCCAGCCTACTAGTGAGACATCCGTAGTCATTAACAGGTCCGTTTCCAGAGACAGAAAAGGGACCCCCTGCAACATGTTCTCCTCCCTTGTCCACCACTCTAACGAGTCTTCTATGGCTCCTGGAGGAGACAGCCTGCAATGTAGATGCTGACGACCTATCTTGAAAGCCTTCGCGAACCACAACTGGAAAGGTTGCATGTGCAGCCTGGCGTGACTGACCAGGTATGTTGTGGCCACCATGTGCCCAAGTAGTTGCATGCAAGTACGAGCCTGTACTGTGGGGGAAGCCCTGACTAGTTGGACCAGCTCTAGAATGTTTTTGTACCATTCTCATGGGAGATAGGCACGTGCCGTCGGTGTATGTATCCTTGCCCCTATGAACAGTATCTCCTGTGATGGATAGAGGGAAGACTTTTTGTAATTTATCGCAAACCCTAACGACTGGAGGGTCGCAATGGTGATCTTGACTGCCCGTTGAGCTTCTGGAAAGGCTGTTGCCCTTATTAGGAAATCATCTAGATATGGAAATATCGTGACTCTCAGTGTCCTGAGATGTGTGCAAACAACTGCCATGATTTTTTAAAAGACCCGCAGTGCAGTGCACAAACCAAAAGGCATTGCAGTATACTGGTAATGCCTGCCCAATATGATAAATCAGAGGAATTTCCTGTGGCCTAGATGAATCGATACGTGGAAATAGGCATCCTTGAGGTCAAGGGAAGCCAACCAATCCCCCTTCTCCAGCGCTGGGGGTATCCCCAGAATTGTCACCATTTTGAATTGTTTTATTTCCACATGCTTGTTTAGCCTCCTGAGGTCCAGGATAGGCCCCCCCCCCGGTCTGTTTCTCTGTGAGGAAGTAGTGTGAATAAAACCCCTTGTTCCTGTACTGTGGCGGAACTTCTTCTATTGCACCTAAGTTGAGCAGATTGTCTCTCTCTCGGGCGAACAGTTGTTCATGAGATGGGTCCCTGAAGAGGGACAGCTTAGGGGTTTGGGGTGGTGGGGTGGGTCTTGATAGGAATGGGATAGTGTATCCCTTCAAAATGGTGTTGAGAACCCACTTGTCTGATGTAATCTCCTCCCATTGACGGAAAAAGGGGAGGAGTCTGTTGAGGAATAGCTGTGGTGATTCGGTGACAATAGTATCCACTGGAGTGAGGTGCTCAGGCAAAACCCCGACCAAAGCCTCAAAATTGCTCCCTGGAACCCAATGGTTGAGGGTTGGCTGTGGGCTGAGTGCTTTGTCTTCGATGTTGCTGGTGCCTAGGTCAAGATCTAGTATTGTCCCATCTCCTCCCCTGAGTAGTCTGAGGGTATCTACCTTTATATGGGTGAAACCTCTGGTTTTTCTTATTGAAACTTGCTGGGTATATCCCCAGGGTGCGGAGGGTTTCCCAAGAATCTTTAAGTGTATGCATCACGTCGTTCGTTCTCTCCGCAAACAGCTTGTCTCGCTCAATCGGGAGATCCTTTATGGTCGTCTGCATTTGTTTTGGCAACGCCGCCACATGCAGCCATGACTCTCATCTCATGACTACGGCTGTACCAATGGCCCGGGCCACAGCATCCGCTGCATCCAGGGAGGCCTGCAATGCCATCCTCGCAGTAAGTTGGCCTTCTTTAATTAATGACATAAACTGTTCTCTTCGATCTTCAGGTAAAAAGGTAAGTAACTCTGTCAGTTTTGTGTATGTATCGTGATCACAGTTAGCCACCCTTAGTAAGAATGTTGTTGTGGTGTATACCTTTTCCCCAATATATCAAGCTTCTTATCCTCCTTATCAATCGGGGTGGTCCTGTGATGGTCTTGTCTCCCCCTCTGGTTTGCTTCCTCTATTACTAATGAATTGGGCTGAGGGTGTGTGAACAAGAACTCATTTCCCTTCAGCATTATGAAATACTTTTTGTCAGTCTTCTTATTAGTTGGAGCAGCTGTGGCCAGCGTTTGCCATATTTGGTTTGCAGGATCTATAATCCCTTCGTCCATTGGGAGCGCCACTTTGGTTGAAGTCGAGGACTGCAAGATCTTATAAAGCTTATGCTTAGCACTATCCTCATCATGCATGGAAATGTCCAGGCTGTCCGCTACCCTTTTGGACAACTCTTGAAACTGTTTTACCTCCTCAGATTTAGACTGATGACCTAGTTCGTCACCCAGCTCCTCCTGCCCCACCAGCTGCTGTGCTTGCTGTGTTGTTGGCGGAAGCTGTCACTGCACTGGGATCACCGAAGGTAAGTATAGATTACCCCCATCCATTTGTGCCATAAGAGGTACTGGCTGTGGGGCTCCCATCTGGGACCAATTTCCCCAGCCTAACCATGGGCATGCATATGGCCAAGGCATGCTCCAGTGTCGCCATGGTGCAGCTGTCATGGTCGCTGTCTGTGTGTGCATGGCAGGATCAGGTTTGTCACTAGGCTCAAGGCTCAGTGATCTTGACATTGAAGAGGCAGATCCCTTGCTGGAAAGGGTCAGAGAGGGAACATCCTCAACAGACAAATGTAGGCTAAACAGCGGGGATATGGGGGAGGAAGAAGACTGACTCCCCGTTCTACATCAATGTGATGCTTTTTCTGCTTTCTTTTGCGCTGCTGCAGAGTAAAATGTTCCCTCGCTGAGGAACCATGCTATTCCAGCGGCAGCGGAGCTGCGCTTATCGGGGGAACCAGCAGCAGTGCTGTGCTAGGCTCCACGCCGTTGAGCGCTGCGCTGTTTGGCGCCACTGCTGTCATGGTGCCTGCCGCCAGCGACAGTGCAGCTGAGTCCACGCACAGTGCCGGCTGTAAAAACGGCACCGGTAGCAGGGTCTGCAGTGCCGCAGGCGCTGGTCCGTGAGCTGCGCTCAATACCGCAGCCGGAGTCAGCGATAGCCTATTCCCCGTACCTGGGTTTTCATGCTCGCACTGCTCCCTAGCCCTTGCTGGGCGATTTTCCTTCCCCCGGGAGCTGCCAAAGTGAGCCACTTTACTGACTGCAGTGTGAGTTATCTGGTCATGCCTAGGCTTTTTTGATGGTGTGGGGGAGGAAGCTGCAGAGTGCCGCTTGTGCGGCTGAGGAGACCGCGGCTGCCAGCTGGGGTCCGATGCAAGCTTGAGTGAGCCCTCCATGAGTAACAGTTTCAACTTCATCTGCCTGTCCCTGCGGGCTTGGGTGGTCAACCTCTTACAGTGAGGGCACTTGTATGTCAAATGACCCTCACCCAGGCACCTTTATTCACTCAGCATCACCGTCGGACGCTGGCATAGCGTCCCGGCATGAGGTGCACCATTTGAAACCTGGTGGAGATGGCATTTTGCACAAATTGCTTGTATATTGCTTATTTCTCTGTGTTGTCATTGTTTATGCAATTTTTCTTCTCATTTTCCTTTCCTTCCTTCTTTATTTTTGTAATTGACTAGGTGAACAGTGGCCATTAAAACGGCTGTTGGGTTTAAAGCCAGAGCTGAGAACGTCTCCGTCTAAGCGCTGAAGTGGTAAGAAGGGAACTGGGGGGGGCGGCGCCTGTGCGCATCATCAACGGAATCACCAACCCCTGCTGCCGCGTACAGTCGCCCCTGACATAGCTGTTAAGAATCTTCGGTCTGCGGCGCAAGGCCGGCCACGCACCTAGAGTGGAGCAGACAGGGACACTGCTCAAAGAAGAAGGAGTGCTTACCACAAACTCCTAACATATGGAGCAGTGCTTGTCCTTCTCAAGAGTTTAAGGTAACACAATTCCTGGAACTTTTGCCTGGGTAGTGAAACCTTCCACTGCACCAATGTGGGGCTATACCTAATGGGTACTATCTGGCGCACTGGCAGGGATACCTCTTTTAATTGTAAGACAGGCTTAGAAGCTGTGCTTCACAGCTTCGGGGGGGGGGGCAACTTATCTGCATGGGTTTAGTATTTGCATGAGCTCAAAAATATATTAGCATAAATACACTATGGGTGCAAGGCAATGTTCCCTCTAATTACTTACAGAGTGTGTGCGCAAACAATTTCTTTGTGTGCGGAAAAACATTTCTTTGTGAGCACCAATATTAGCACAATTGAATTTTTTTGTGCGCACTTTAATTTGTTGTGTGCGCAGGTTTCATGACCTGTGTGCACGTGCACACGCGCACAGCTTAGAGGGAACAGTGGTGCAGGGTAATATGGGTAATGGTATTTGGGTTTATTTGATCACAAATCTGTCAATATCTGTAATTGAACTGAAGAGAAACATGAAATATTGTCTTTTGTGATATGCTACACTCTGATTGTTCCAAACCTGTTTGGGTTAGTTAAAGGGTAAAAGCTACCCTTAGCAAAAAAGAAACCTGTAAGAGAGGCCACAGCCTGTTTCAGCCTGGAATAGACAAGACAGGGGTGGGGGTTGCATAACTCAGTTTGGAGCAATTCTTGAGGCACCCCTTGGCACCCCTTGCCTCATCCCTTGGCCCCATTGTCAAATGATAGATCTGGCTGGGCTTCTTATCTGGCCTTTCTTTGTTATTTTAATGGAAGAAGCTGTTTGCAGCTACTTGAGGTTTAAGACCTGAAATCACAGAGAGAGGCAAACCCTCTCTCTGAGCTGAAATCACTGAGAGGAAAATCCTCTCTGAAGTAAATCACTGAAGAAGAGCAGCATATGGAGTGACCTGTGGACAGAGCCAGCGGACAGTAGGCAGAGTCAGCGGCTGGTGAAAGTGGAGCGTGAGCAACCAATGGTTGGTGCTGGCGGTCAGCTGGCAGGAAAGACACTCCCTACATATCGTGGGGTTTGTTGGGAGCCTGTTTTGCACTGATTCCCCAGATCAGTTCTGGGTTTGCTATTGAGTTCACGTGTATTGTTATGATGTGTGGGATCACGTTTCAAACCTGTTTTGCACTGTTTCTACAAATCAGTGCTGATTTTTGTTACTGGGCCTTTTACATTTTGTTTTTATTACTATTAAAAGTTCTGTATACTACACTCAGACTTGTGATTGCAAGTGGGGAAGCATGACCCCTTCGGGATGCCCAGAGAGTAGTGCATGATTTCCCAGAAGATGGGGTGGGGGCTTGAGCTGATTGGTGCTGTAACATTATTTGGAAACCCCTAGATATAGAACCTGGCCCTTGTTCTGCCAGCTCGCCCTGGCAGAAGGGTTACATAATGTTTCTATTTTATATAGGGCTTTTGCAAATTAATATTTGGTGCTTTTGGAGCACTTGGTTCGGATGTCAGAATAAGAATAATTTAATATCACATATTTTCTATGATCACAGAAGCAGAAAACTGCGGCAGCAAAACTTTCAGCCTCTCCTGTCTGGCAGGCCACAGCAGTGGAAGCCTGCCAGCTTGTATGGATGGGATGTGTATGTGTTTTGAAACAGTACTCTGACAATATCATATTACGTTTTACTAAACTGACAGCGTAAGTAAATAATTCCATCTGCGTCATATTAATAGCACTGTTGTATATCAACAATCAGCAATATTTTGACTCATTTGGCTTTGCCTAATTTACTTTATAACCCTGGCAAGGGCTGGTTTTTCCTGTTTGTTGGAGTGCTGAGTAAAGCTGATTGAAAAAAAAATGGAATTTGTGTCCTGCAGGAATTTTTTTTTTCCAAATTGGAAGAAAACCTCAAAATATGCTGTACATCAACAGATGCTGTGGTGCATCATGAGAGAGACAGACATGACGCACCAAAAGAGCTGCATTCCTCTGGGACACCACAGTTCACAAACCCAGGATGAAGTGTAGGAGAGCTGGGGGAAAAGCAGTCTCTCCAAAGAGCTCAGTCTAAGAAGCTACAGTATTAGGAAGCTGGGAACATGGTGGTTCTGGGACACTGATGCTTCAGCATCACCAGTGGAAACTTATGCTGGTTTTCTGCTGGAGGACCCCATCGAGCTAGGCACTGCGGGAAATGCCGCCGAAGGTCTGAGTGGAGGCTGTCACCACAGCAAACTTATTGGCTCATGCTGGTATAGAAAGGAAGAAGACAGCACAGGGAGCTGTCTGAACAACACGGAGTGCCTGCTTTCTTTTGCTCCAGACCTTGCCTTGCTGTAAGACCCTAAATTTCAGCATTTGAACCTGGTTTGTCTCTGCCTCTGCTATCTGCCTGCTAACTATAACCTGGTGCCTGATCCCTGACTCTCAGGTATCCTGACCTGGCTCAACCCTGATTTTGCTACTTACCTGATATACATAACCTTGTATCTGACCCTTACTTGACCTAGATTCTGCTATTTGCCAGTCATCTGTAACCTCGTGCCTGACCCAGATTTCCTGTTATCCTGACCTGGCTCAACCCCAGCTACATTATTTACTTGCTGCACGTAACATGGTAACTGGCCACTGTATGCAGGTCACCCCTGGCCTTGCCATGATACTACCAGAGAAGGTTCAATTGTTTCAAAGTGTCTGGCTGATTTTAGAGCACATTGCAAGACCCATTTATCTGCTAAAACTTCTCATCATAAGAGAGATATTAAATGTGACTGGGATGGGCGCAAGCAATACTGTTGGAGATTCCACTAGAAAACAGGAGGATTAAGAACAGAATCCTCTGGAATCCAGCAATAGACAGCACCATCCAGAAATAATTTACCAGTTGAGAGTTTTCTTTCATGGATGCTGTAGATAAACTTAAGACTGCTGATAGAGCGAATGCTGTCCATGCACTCAAGGAAACAACACAGACCGTCTGTGAACTGAATCCCTATATAAAGGGAGAGGCTTTTTGTAATATCCCTCTATTGCACACCCAGGCAGAGGCAATCTGGCTCTAAACGTTTTGAGGTATGTTTTCAAAGGCACAGGACCAGAGAACAAGTCAATTTCTATTGAAAGTCAAAACGTGTTAGTTGCCTAAATCCCACTTTTTTTTTTAATATCTCCCCTTCTGCTTCACTGATAAGTATTACTCTACCTTTATCCTTGTCTTGCAGTTACTGCACATTCCCGACTTCCAATGTGAGTTACATGTGACCAAGAGCTGCAAGATCAGATCTCATAAGCATTTTTAATTTATTCCTTCCTTAAATGATTTCTTGTTGATTCTCAGATTCAGCAACATGATGCACCTGCTCAATGACCTTTCAATTCTGAATGCCTCATGGAAATTAAAAAAAGTTGTTCTGTGGCACTTTTAAAGACCAACATGTTTATTTATTGCATAGGCTTTCATGGGTGTAATCCTACTTCAGGAGTTATACCCACAGAAACATATGCAACAAATACATGTGTTTGTCCATGCCACAAAACAAATTCTTTGTTTTGGTTTTCCTGGAATAGACTAATGCGACTGTTCGTGACTTATTTAATTGATTTGATGGCCGCCCCTCCCGGGCCATCACTTAAGCATGCAAGGAATGTAAGGGGAGCAGATGCCCCCCCCCCAACTTAACTAGATGGCCCTTAAACTTAACTAGATGGCCGTTGTCACCCCATTGTTTTTCTTGGGCTTGGCGTAGGTGGGCACTGCCTGACTGCAAGGTCCTTTGTGACACTGAAGGTATGACTCATATTACCTTTGTTCCCCACATTCCCTGTAATCAGGGAACTGGCAGGAAAAACAGTTTAAAAGCTCAGGTCTTGGGGAGCTCAGGCAAGATGGTCCCTGATATCCTGCCTGGCCTGATCACCCAGACGCTGACCACCTCCACTCACGAGTTCTTCCCCGAGCGTACCCCACGTTTTGAACTGCCGGCCGAGTAACGAGTCTCTCTCTCTCTCTCCTGGGATGCTTCTGCTGCTGCTAGCAGTGTTGGTAAGAGTTTGCCCCTGCAGCTCCTCTCAGTAAAAGTTTTTCCTTTTTATATTGCTGCCTTGGCACTGCTCTCTCTTTCTCCTTCTGCCCTAACAAGCCCTGGCTTCTAAGGGCTGGTTCCTTTAAGTTTTATTGCTGCCTCTCTTACTTGTAAGCACCTCACAACGCCCCATTGGAAACACCATGACAAACACCACACATACACCCCCCATCACCCACACTCATTTTAATAAAGATTAAAGGGTACCCCACTTGTGCAGTAATTGCCCCCCAAGATCCCCAAATTTTCGAACCTGCTGGCAGGGTCAATGACTACCCCTCCAGAACTTGTCCTCATGGAAATTTGTACTTTTTTATGGAAACTGCATTTTTTACCCTCCTGACTACATCTGTCCCCTACCCCATACAGTACACACATAGTATTTGGAAGTAACTTAAACGTCTTGATCTACACAAAGGATACCTGGGCCGAGCTGCAGATTTCCAGTTGACTTCTAAGCATGCTACAGAAGCCAAAAGATTATTCATAGATTGTTTTCCAACACCATTTTGTTCTTTTACTTTAGAGACTGTTGAACTATGTCGTTTGACTTTCAGAGCATGTTAAAGTTGAGAAGCTTTGCACCACTGAATAGCTATTTTCTCTGCCCTACTTCTCTCATAGTTGGGCAACCCAATTTTGTTTCATTGGACCATCAGTAAGGGACTTCTTCTGAGGCTGAAAAATATTTGCACGCTATTAGAGAAAATGCATACATCCCCACCCAGTTAATGTTATAGGACTCAAGGTCATAAGCCTTGTCATATCCTGACACATATTCCAGCCTCAATAATATTTGAAGGCTTCTTCTTTACATCAGTGCTACCTAAACACTGGTCTGTGATATTTTAACATAAACAAGAACCCACATTACCAAACCTCAGTTTATTACAAGAAAAACAGATCAGACTGTACCTGAACATGCATGGATGTGAGAAGAAGCTGACACACTGTTCCTTGCAGAAGCAATAACCTTCTGAAAGCAACCTGTCCAAGTTTCCCATGCTGTGCACCTGATCATATGGGCAGTGCATGCTGCATGCACACTGTGAATGGGTGGAACAGATGCCATTGCAGCATATACTCCCAAGTGTCCTCCATTGGTAGCCAGAGCCATTAAGGGCTCACAGTGTCTACCCCTCCAATAGCTTCTGAATATGGGCTGTAGCATAAAAGTCACATTCTGGCCTAATGCATATTGGACAAATAGACTCCAGCTCACATTTTTGTTTATTTTGTGGCTGCTGTTACTCAGAATCTAGTTCCTTCATTTAACTGTTACGTAAAGGAAGTAAATAAAAGCCCTCTCCTCTGTCCCCTGGAGGCAGATAGCTTTTCTTAGACAGTCTCTTCTTTCTTCCCTTGTACAGATCTCACCAGGACTTCTCTGCATAGCTTTTATTAGTGTCAGTGGAGGCTCACCTAGCCCTGTATTGGAAAGTGCTAATATATCTAGACACATCTACTGGGTTTCATGCTGGGGCACTGACTTCTAAAGCATCTGTCTTGTGAAGTTTGTGAAATCCAACCACACCCTAAGGAGCCATTTACTGAGATTAATCATTTCAATACTTCAAAAAAGTATTAGAGCATTAGCTATGTTGGTAAAAAGTGAAGTCAAATACACAGAAGAATTAGCTTCTCACAAGTTTTTTTTTTAAACACCTATGATAAATACAGAATCAGATGGCAAAATACTGAAAATATTATATTCCCCCTAGTAGCTGAAAGCCTGTGCTATCATATGTGTATGCTTCATAAAGCCATGTATGAAAAAAAAGCTGAGAAATTTAAAATTGGACAGTAGTAAAAAGACCCTCATGGTAGTCTGTACAAAGATCTCAGCCACGCTTGTAGCTGTTCCCATTGCATGACACTGAGTCAGCAGATAGTCTAAGCTTCATGAAAAACAAAAAGGAGTCCTGTGGCATTTATAGACTAACAAATTCATTTATTCCATGAGCTTTTGTGGAGAAAATCCCACTTTGTCAGATGCTTTGAAGATGGGGAATTAATATTTGAGGTTATTGTATATGCTGCCTCTGGTGTTGTGGAGGCAGTTGTGTTGATGTGTTGTGGTGGGACAGTTGTTTGGTTTTGTGCAAGTGGCAAATGAGATGTGATGCAGTGAACGGCAATGCATATTTGGGGTTACTGTGTACATTTGCCTTCTATGTAAGGGACTAGTGCTAGGAGACTTGTGTGGATAGCAAATAGGAGATGTAAGCTGCAGTGAAGGTTATGTGTATTTGTGGTTATTGTGCATCCTGTTATGGAGTTACACACTGCACCACATGTACATCCTTATGGTGTGATTGTTATCATTCATGTTCACCCTTATAGTGTAACTGTGGATTATTATTGAAAATTTCATCATGTACGGAGTCTTTGGAGTGCTCACGAAATACTGAACATTATTGTTATAGTAGTACAGTGGGGACCCGTTAACATGCGACCGGTTAGTGCTTGGATCCGGTTAACGTGCGCTCCGGTCATGTCCCCCAAAGGCAGAAACTTAACGCGCTGGACTCAGTAACGTGCGCTGCTTAGAACTGGAAGTCGGCCGGGGCAGGAAACATGTGGAGTGAGCCTGAGTAGCGCTGCCTTTTTCTTTTCATGGGCATTGTGGAAAAATATGCGATGCTTGATCTCATTGTCACAGATTGTTCAGTATTTTTGATTAGTGTGATTAAGTGTAAAAGACACTTTAGTTTAGGCTTACATGTGATATCGTAGATACAGTCTTTTAGTGTAGGCTTTAATTCATTATGTGTAATAGACATTTTAGTATAGGCTTTAGTTCATTAAGTGCAATAGATACAGTATTTTAGTATAGTACACTACAGTATAGGCTTTAGTTCAT
The DNA here is from genome assembly GCA_007922195.1 of Podocnemis expansa. Taxonomy (NCBI): domain Eukaryota; kingdom Metazoa; phylum Chordata; order Testudines; family Podocnemididae; genus Podocnemis; species Podocnemis expansa. The sequence goes on from ML681990.1 coordinate 34,363,279, forward strand.
TAAGTGCAATAGATATTTTAGTATAGTGTAAGCTTTAGTTCATCAAGTCCAACAGATACAGTATTTTAGTATAGTACACTACAGTACAGGCTTTAGTTCATTAAGTGCAACTGATATTTTAGTATAGTGTAGGCTTTAGTTCATCAAGTCCAAAAGATACAGTATTTTAGTATAGTACGCTACAGTGTAGGCTTTAGGGTTCATTAAGTGCAACAGATACAGTATTTTTATATAGGCTTTAGTTCATTATGGGAGGAGACAAGCGTTAGCGTTCATACACCATTGAAGAAAAATTAGCAGCTATAGATTGGATACATCAAGGTGAAACCCAAGCCAAAATTTCTAGAGCTCTAGGGATTGCTGAATCAACACTACGAGGTTGGATAAAAAATTAAACAAAGCTGCGCAGTTTTGTTCAACAAGTAGATTCTCAAGTTGGCCTGGGGCGAAAATGTGTGCGTTATTCAACAAAGCCTGCTATAGACAAAGCGTTGTGCATATGGTTTGCCCAAGAGAGAGCTAAGGGCACGCCACTAAGTGGCCCAGTTCTCCAAGCCCAGGCAAGTAAATTTGGAACTTTAATGGCTGATGAAACATATCAAGCTAGCAAAGGCTTTATAAACCAGTTTAAAAGTCGCCAAGGTATTTCGCAAGTTAGCATTTCTGGAGAGAGCCGATCAGCTGATGAGACTGCTGCTAATGAGTTTCCTGCCAAATTAAAAAGTATAATAGAAACTGAAATTTATAGTGATGAACAAATATACAACTGTGATGAAACAGCTTTATTTACAAAGCTTTTGCCAGACAAAACTTTAGCTTTAAAATATGAAACCCAAAAAACAGCAGGCTTTAACAAAATAAAAGACAGGATCACCCTTCTATTTTGTACAAACAAGACAGGCAGTCACAAACTCAAACCGCTTCTTGTTGGTCGGTTCAGCAACGCTCGATGTTTTAAGCACCTTAACAAAGCCAAGCTGCCTGCCATATACACCAGTAGTAAAAATGCTTGGATGACTAGGAGCATTTTTGAAGAATGGTTCCACAACTCTTTTTTTCCCACCTGTTCGTAAACATCTCCGCAAGAAAAACCTCGAACCTAAAGCACTGTTGCTACTTGACAATTGTCCAGCCCATCCTCTTTCTGAATTATTGGTATCAAATGATGGACAAATCTGTGTGATATATCTCCCATTCAACACAATATCAAAAATCCAACCTCTGGACCAAGGCATTATTCAAAATTTTAAAAGCAATTATAGAAGTGAGATGGTCTCAGAAATGATTTCATGCGAGTCATCAAGCGTTTATGAATTCCTAAAAGACTTAAACATAAAAGAAATAATTTATTTGGTGAAAAAAGCTTGGGATAGTGTAAAACAAAAATCTATTGAAAACTGCTGGATGAAGGCTCTCAGGCCAGCTTTTCCTGTCAAAGGTTCTGCCTCTGAAAACCCACACCATAGAGATTCAGAATCGAAATTTGAAGGGTTTACAGAAGAAGACATCCCGCTAACAAAAACACAAACAAAAGAAGACAAAGCTAAATTTCTTTTTCAATTACCTAGAGACTTCAACTTAGACACATCTCCTGAGTTCATAAATGAGTGGCTAGAACTAGATGAAAATGGCACAACTACAGGTGAGCTGACAGAAGAAGAAATAATCACAGGTTGCGAGGCTGTGTCCAACTGCGAAAGTGATGAGGAATGGTTACAGGAAGAAGGAGTAGATGACGATGAGGAGAACTATGTTGAAAAAGTCAAAATTTCCCATTCAGAAGCGCTAAATGCTGCTGAAACGTTTGCACGATATATGGAGGAGCAAGATGCTGAGAATATCCAAATTTTACACCTACGCGGGATGATCGATTTTGTGAAGAAAAAGAAAGCCAAGCATGGGAAACAGCAGAAAATAACATCATACTTCATAAAAATTCCATCCCAGCAAGATGAATCTGTGGACTGAATAAACTTTATATAAGCACACTTTTGGATTATGAACTCTGTGGACTCAATGTCGAATCATGTACTGTACGTACTGTATGTAAGACAGTATGTTGTCTATGGCAATACAGTACTGGACTATAAATATTCAAAATGGATTCACTCTATTAGTATTTTTGTACATTGATATGTACAGTATTTATTTTCATCACTGTTTTCATGGTTAAATAGATCTGAATTCTTAAATTTGTTTAAATAATTTATTGTTTTCATGATTTCTGTGTATTTTTGCATATTTTTTTAAAAATCAGATCATGAATTAAAACCTTTATTTTTAATTTCACTAAACAGAATCCTTTTTTAGTAGTGTTGTAGCCCATGTCAAGATACAGCAACTGCACTGTGTGTGCATTTATTTCAAAAATACTGTACTGCACTGTGTTTTAGAATATTTCACTGTGGTCCTGTTCAACGTTCTGGATGTGTACCCAGCTGCTTCTGGATGAGGAGGGAAGCTTCCACCGGAGGGGCCATCTGGATCCGCCTCCCCCCCGCGGCTTGTTGGTGTGGTGGAAGATGGGGACAGATCCGGATCCCTACAGCCTGCCAGTGGTGGCAGAAGCTTTGCACCACTGCTGGCTGGCCGGGGGGAATCTGGATCCATCCCCAGCTGTTGGGACAAGTGGAGGAGCTTCGGCTGCACTGGCAAGCTGCAGGGGGGGTGGGGAGGCAGATCCGGATGGCCCCCGTGGTGAAAGCTTCCCAGCTCATCCAGAAGCAGCTGGGGACGCATCCGGATCCCTGCTGCTCCCTCCATCCCGAAGACTGTGTCTTCGGGCTGCCTAGGGTCCCTTGGTGCTGGCTCTGTGCTGCCAGCACTGATTTGTGCAGGGGCGAGTGGTTTCTGCTGCGCGCACATGCGCAGAACTTTGGGGAGCCTTGGTCCCGTTTCCGCATGGTCTGCTTAACCCGCGGGTGCCGGGGCTTGTTCCCCAACGCCCGTGTGTTAACGGGTCCTCACTGTACATTTGTTGCAATGTGATAGGTATGGTTATGAAGTTCTGCTATGCACTATTCCCAAACATGTGCCTCATGGCTTGAGGCAGATCTAGGCAAACAGTAAAAGCAGGGGAGGCACACGCAAAACAAACCAGCTATTCCAGGAACAATGGACTAGCCTAAGCACTGATTGACTCAGTAGAGGAAGTCACACCAGGCATTGCCAGCCATCTGAGCCCAGAAGGGGGATGGAGGAACAGGTTAAAAGAAGAGATGTTTCACAATCTGGTGTTCTCTCTTCCACATCCATCTTCTACAAACATCCAACATGTGAAGGACTGTCCACAGGGGGAGGGCTTGGCTGAAGGAAATCAGGGGGCTGTGTTGAGTGTTATCTGACCTGGTAAGGTTATTGAAAGCATTCAGCTTAGTTTAGAATGCAATTTGTTTTAATTCATCCTGATTAAATCTGACTTCTTTTCCTCTGATTTAAAATCACTTAAAGTCTTTCTCAACTTAAGGTTTTCTTTTGTTTTGTTTTTTGTTTGATCTAAAGCAATGCATGTGGCTTGGGATATGTAGAGCAGTGGTTCCCAACATTTTTTTTCCTGCTGCAGCACACTATGCTGCGCAGTCTCTCTCAGCTCCCAGACTCTGCTGCTGTGGGCAGTCCCCTGGCCAGGGCTGGATCCTGCCACTGCTGGCAGCTCCTGGACCATGTTTGGGCTCACGGCCTGCCACCGCTGGCGGCACATCAAAGGGGTTGCCATGGCACACTGGTTGGGAACCACTGATATAGAAGCTTCATTTAAAGTGACAGACCTGGTGCATATCATTTTATTTGATAAACTGATGAACTAATCATGGGTTTACATTGTTCAGTTGGCACAACAGTACTGAACACTGCAAGATGGAAGTTTCTAGGGCTGCTTCTAGGACTGGAAGTTTTGCTGGGATCATTTTATTCAATAATCCAGTGAGTAGCTGAAGAGAAACACTCACCCACTAAGTTAAGAGGTATTTGCTTTCAAGAGGCTGTGTACAAACTGACCCAGGAGTAGGGTTCACACAGTGAAGTAAATGCAAGACAGACTGTAGGAGTGAGGGACTGAGATGATACAGTTATACACCAATCCAGGCTGCAAAGAGGAACATTACATATGATGACCGTATTGATTTGTGGCCAAAGGGTGTTGTTGGATCGCTCCCGCTCTAATAAATTCCCCCTCATGGTTGGTGTGGTGCCCTGCCTTAATTTCCTCTCACCTTGCATAAAAACAAATCAATTTACCTCTTCAAAGGGCCTCATTTATTGAACAAAAAAGAAAACCCCAAAATGTATGCGGAACTATTAATCAGCAACTCCATCAGAGAACACTCTGCCTTCAGTTTAATCAGTTTAGTTTTGGCCCTTTAGCTACAGCTCAAGATCTCTGAAGCCCAGGGACCTGTTGGGTAGCCTGCCAGGTTCCTCTTTTTCCCCTGAGAGTTCATTGCTCTTTGCTGAGTAAATCCTAGCAGTTCCCCTAGAGGTACCCAAACAGGTCTCTAGGTCTGCTGCTGTCATTTTCATAGGAGTACTCTCTCTCTCTTTCTGGGACTGCTCATCATTCCATGAGTCCCTTCTGCCCAGAACCTTGTTCCCTGAAGTAGTTTCCTGGCAGCCTGGGCTTCCTGCCATGGTTTGGGATATCCCTTTGCTGGGACCAGGCCTTCCTGCATGTCTGCCTTCTGCAGCTCTCTCATTTGGCTACTGGGTCAAGTAACGCACCACTTGTGGTACCCCCCTCATAAAACCAATTAAACTGCTGCACTGAAAATTAGCTGTAAAGGAAGAGTGATGATTGCCCCAGTCACATGCAATAGTTGTTGCCTAGATGATGGTTTAGGACCCTTGTCTTGGAGAGATACATGCCTTATGCTGCACAGATATGATTGGTAAAGTCAAAATATTTGAACTTAAAAATGGATAGGAACAGACTGTCAAAACCTAGTGATGTTTCAAACAAAATGAGCTTTCAGTCAGGCTTATGGCTGCTATCATTGCTTGACACAACCTGAGCAAACATTCCAGGCTTCAGAGTGATACACAGAGGGACTGTCCAGGAATCTTATTATAGAGATTACAATTGATAGCTCCCTGTCACTTTGAGTGCCAATTATAATTGTCAAAAAACGTCTGTGTCACCTAGGAGCTTCAGCTCCATCTTCAAAAGCATGGAAGTCATTTAGGAGCCCTACCCACTGCGTTCAGTTCTGGTCATCCTATCCCAGAAAACATACAGCAGAAAGAGAACGGTTCCAGAGACAGCTAATAAAAATTATCAGAAGCAGGAGGAGACTTTTGTATTAGACAGGCATTGAGAATGATTAGAGTAATGGAAAAACTGCCATATGAAAAGAGATTGAAAAGATTTGGACTGCTTATCTTTGAGAGGAGACTAATACGAGAAGATATTATACCAGCACACAAAATAAAAAATAGTATAGAAACTTTGAACTGGGCACCTCTATTTATTCAGTTTTATAATATAAGATAAGGGAATCTTCAATGAAATTCAGAAGGAGATCATTTTAAACTGATAGAAGAAAACACTTTTACACACTATGCCTATGGAACTCATTGTCACAAGGTATTTTTGAGGCCAAAAAACCGAGCACGATTCAACAAATATTGGACATCATTATAGATAACAAAAATATTCAGAATTATTATAGTAAATCAGAATTTTGGAAAGGACGTAGGCCCTCCTTCAGGGAATAAACCACCCTCTAATCATTAGGGATTGGAAGGAAACTTTTCCTGACAGCAGCTAATTCGAAAGTTTCTTACACCTTCCTCTGAAGCAGATGTTAATGACTACTGTCACAGACCTGAACCTGACACTGAAATAAAATAGATCAATGGTCTTATCCCAGTATGGCACCTACTGTGTTCCTAAGGATGCCAGAGACATGCTGATCCTTGTCTTTGGTTGGTTTGGAGCATCTACGTTTCTTTTTATTTTTTCCTACATGCAGTGGGTAGCATTTGGGCCCTAGTTATTTCTCAGTATACTGCTGCATTTTTTTTCCTGGTCCATCACATATTTCTTTCATAGAGCCAATTTAAACATTGAAGTGTCTGCAGATATCAGCTGTTTCCCAGATTTCAGAGTTGCCTTTGTTAGGTTTAACAGATACATGTCAAATCCCAGGTCAGGAAAACACCACAGTTCTCAAATTACCCTAATTAAAAAAAAATTAATAAATGACCTATCCCAGCTCATACATACAAATATTACAGATAAATAAAACTAACCTTATGTCGATAGGGCATTTTATTATCTTTTTTACCACTTATGTTCTTGTTTTATCCAACATCTAGAAATTAATTAGTGCATCTGGATAGGGTACATGCTGAACTAGTGTCAGCTTGTTTATCTGATGGATTGGGTATCAGAGCTGCAACTAGTTCTATTTATAGTGGCTGAAGATTTGTTACACATCAGAGAATTGCAGTTCATATAGCCTTGATACTAAAATAAAAATCCCTGCCCATATAACATTTTAAAATCAAAACTAGTATTTTCTGGAGTTTCTGATCAGTATCTTGCACACCATATTTCACATACAGAATGATTCCAAAATGCCACACAACTGAAATTGGTATGAAAATCTATAAACTGAAATTAAATCACCTCTTTCGGAGATGAAACACAATAGCTATTTACCATCACCCATAGTAACATTATACAACAAATGCGGGCAGTAAGTGAAGAATACTGTGGCCTAGTAGAAGTGGAGGGGAAATTTAAATAGAGAGTAATTAGCTAAACTAGAATTTGGACAGGATCTTGGGGTGGATGCTTTAATGCTTGTAAAATGTGACACAGGTTCAGTGACAGCCATGGAATTTTCCCTCTATGGCTCAGATATAAAATGGCATTTTTATCAGCATAGTGCCTCCCAAGAACTATGTTATTACTCTTGTTTAAAAATGAACCACAGTTGAGAAGAATGAATCATTTGCATTGCTTCCTGGGGCATCTATTGTAGATGTTGTATTTCCTGGGCATTTTTCAACTGGGTCTTGACCTACCTTTCACTCCACTTAGCTCGTGAGATCTTATGTAAACAAAATCAGCTTACAGCATTAAGAGCACCTACTATCTACATCATTCCTATTTATATATTTCTGATCAATACTGTATTCATGCAACAGGAACAGGATCATTTCTGGGGGGAAAAAACAGCTACAATAACAACAACAAAATAAACATTGGCAGCTAAAGTCCATTTGTGCAGGTTGGAGGAAGTATAAGAAATCTAAATAAGTGCCAATCTTCACCTTGATCATTTAACTTCTTCATTTTACTCCTTCCCCTCCTTTCTCTCTTTGCATTATAAGCTTTGGGGGCAGGGAATGGGCATTTCCATATGTTCGTAGAGGTTTTGGTACATTTTGGCCACTACAGTCATAAAGATACAAAAAAACAAACAAACCAGGAGTTTAACAATAATCAAGTATAGTGGCAAAGACAAATTTAGCTTTGCCAATGCTGTTTAATCCTGATTTACATGTTCCTTGCTATATTTCAGCTTCCATTGAGAAAGGTTTCGCATGGGCCAAATCAGATTGGTGCTAGTCTTTAAGACACACCAGGTACTACTGGTGCTAGTCTCTAAAATACACCAGAATTAAGATCTAACAACTCATTTCACCTGTGATAAGTTAAATTTTTAATCAAACAACTTCAGAGACTAAAACCATGCACTCTAAATTTCACCACCCAGTCAAGTTTTAATAACCAACCAAAATAAACTGGAAACCCTTCAGATTTATAACATTATGACTAGAATACTTCTAGTGAATACTTATGCAAACACCAGTACTGTCATTTGTATAGTTTTTGGCATGGTAAAATCACAATCTCTTATTATTGGAACTTTCAGGAGCTACAACAACACAAATAAATAAATAAATAAATAAATTTTAATCTAGTATTTATTACAATTTTAGCCCAAGGACAATAATTTTGAATAATTCTACAATATTTCACTTTCTACTCTAATACACTCTTTATAGGCTAAGAAACCCAACTACTTGTAGTTGGCAATGTGGAAACCCTTGTTTGAGACTCAGGTTTGACATTCCAGGCCCTAGGATCTTGGTTCTTGCAACATACCAGTAATTATGTGACAGAATGGAGTCGATTCCCTTAGGTAAAAACCCCTGAACAGTGGACTAAGGAACTAAATGTTGGCAGTAGCTGGAAGCACATGATCAGTCCTCTTGGCCAGAAGAAAGATGGCGGCCAGAGAAGAAAAGAACCAGATAGTGGGAGATGGGACAAAAGAAGCTCTCATAAAACATGGAGAACCTTCATTATTTTTCACAAGGGAAGTTTCATATTCATGTTCCTGTTACTTACTGAGTATTGATAATGTGCTTTCACACATGGCAGACAGGAAGCTCAAGGTTTGAAATTATATGCATCTTTTACTGCGTAATGATACTCCTTCAACAGTCATTTATTTTCATGTGGAAATTATTATATGTAGTACTGACATTAAGTCATTTCTCCACAGCAAATCTTTTCCTTCAGAAGCTCACTTACTTTAACCAAATGGCTACAAAACTGCATACCATATGAAAGTTTTCTTCAGCAGGTTTATTAAATAATCATTCAAATCTATTTCATTTTTGGCCAGCTTCTCCTGGTTGCTGGGCATCTTCTGAGCACTTCTGTGAATCAACAGCTGGCACCAAAGTCAGTGAAAGTTGATAAGCACTTTGCAGGATTAAGCACCACAGAAGGAGGGTGTATAAGAACACAAGAATGGCCATATAGGATCAGACCAATGATCCATCCAGGCCAGTGTCTTGTCCTCTGACAGTAGCCAGTGCTAATAGCTTCAGAAGGAATGACCAAAACAGGGCAGTTTTGACTGATCCCACTTTATAGTCTCTGAGGTCAGAAGGGACCAATGTGATCATCTAGTCTGACCTTCTGCACCTTGCTGGCCACAGAACCTCACCCCTCACCCATCCACTCATGTAATAAACCTCTAACTATGACTGAGTTATCAAAGTCCTCAAATCATAGTTTAAAGGCTTTAACGTGTTGAGAATCCATCAGCAAGTGAGCCATGCCCTGTGTTCCAGAGGAAGGAGAAAATAATCACAAAGCCTTTGACAATCTGCCCTGGGGGAAAATTCATTCCTGACCCCAGGATGGTGAATGGTTAAACTCTGCGCTTGTGGGCAAGACTCACTAACCAGATATCAAAGAAAGAATTCTCTGTGACAACACAGAACCCACCCCATCAAACATCTGGTCTCAGATCACTGGCATATGTACCACCAGTAGTCAAAGATCAGTTAATTGCCAAACTAGGCTGTCCCATCATATTATCCCCTCCATAAATTTATCAGGCTCAGTTTTGAAGCCAGCTAGGTATTTTGCTCCACTGCTCCTGTTGGAAAGCTATTTCAGAACTTCAGTCCTCTGATAGTTAGAAACTTATGTCTAATTTCAAGTCTAAACTTCCTGTAGCCAGTTTACATCTGTTTGTTCTTGTCTCCACATTAGTTCTGAACTTACTCCTTCCCTGGTATTTATCCCTTTGATGTATTTATGGAGAGCAATCATATCTCACCTTAACCTGCTTTTGATTAGACTAAAAAAGTCAAGGTCTTTGAGTTGCCTCTCATGAGGCAGGTTTTCCATTTTGCAGATCATCCTTGTAGCCCTTCTCTGCACCTGTTCCAGTTTGAATTCATCCTTTTTAAACATGGGGGACCAGAACAGCACATAATATTCCAGATGAGGTCTCACCAGCACCTTGTACAATGGTACCAACAACTCCCTATCTCTACTGGAAATACCTCGTCTGATGCATCCTTGGACTGCATTAGCTCTTTTCACAGCCTCATCACACTGCTGGCTCATAGTCATCCTTTGATCAACCAGTACCCCCACGTTCTCCTCCTCCATCACTTCCAGCTGGCATGCTCCCAGCTTATAGCAAAACTTCATGTTATTAATCCCAAAATTCATGACCTGGCCCTTTCTCTTTCCACTATTAAATTTCATTTCTTTCCTATTACTCCAGGTTATCAAGATCCTCCTGTATGATGTCCCTCCCAATCCTTCTCTGTATTGGTAACACCTCCCTACTTTGTGTCATCCACAAACTTCATTAGCACACTCCCATTTTTTGTGCCAAAGTCAGTAATAAAAAGATTAACTAAAACAGCCTAAATAAAACCAATCCCTGAGGAACTCCACTAGCAACCTCCATCCAGCTTGACAGCTCATCCTTCAGTATAACCCACTGTAGTCTCCCTTTGAACCAGTTCCTTATCCGCTGTTCTATTTTTATATTAATTTCTGTCTTTTTCAATGTATCAAATAATTCCCTGTGTGAAACTGTATCAAATGCCTTACTGAAGTCTAGATAAATTAGATCCACTGTTTTCCCTTTGTCTAAAATGTCTTATCTTCTCAAAAAAGGAGATTGGGTTGGTCTGGCATTAATTATCTTTTGTAAAGCCATGTTGTATTTTACCCCTCTCACCATTAAATTCAATATCCTTAACTACTTTCTCTTTCAAAATATTTTAAAGACTAAGAAGCCTGTCCTTACCCAGACAATTTTAACTGAATTTCAATCCCAACCTCCAAAGCAGTTGCAACCCCTCCCATTTTGATATGATCTGCAGATATTTTAAGCACACTCTGCACTCCATTATCCAAGTCATTAATGAAAATATTGAGCAGTACAAGACAGACAGAAGAGGGACTACTCTAGATATATCCCTCCAGCTTGACAGCAAACCATGAATAACTATTATTTAAGCATGATCTTTCAATCAATTGTATACTCACTTTATAGTATTTTAATACAGACCATATTTCCCTAATTTGCTCATGAGAACGTCAGGTGAGACTGTGTCAAAAGTCTTACTAACAGAGCCTTCCAAAATACCATATATATCAAGACTACAGTTTCCCGTGTCCACTAAGACAGTAATCCTACTAAACAGGGAAATTAGGTTGCTTTTCATGATTTGTTCTTGGCAAATCCGTGTTGACTATTACTTACAACCTTATTATTTAGCTGCTTACAAACTGATTGTTTAATAATTTGTTAAAGTATCTTCCCAGTTAACCTGACTGGTCTATAATTCTCTGGGTCCCCCGTTGTTCTCCTTACAAAAAATAAATACTATGTTTGCCTTTGTCCGGTCCTCTGGGACCTCATCTTTCCTCTAAGAGTTCTCAAGATAATTGCAAATGGTTCCAAGATTGCTTCAGCTAATTCGTTAAGTACTCTAGAACAATGGTTCTCAGTCTTTTGCAGGTCCTGATATGCTTGGTAGCATACAGAACATACTAACACGCCCACCCCAAAAGCTGAATCTAGCCCCAACCTGGCTCTTGGCGACACAGTTAGTGCTGTATAGTGCTATAGTAATGTGTCTCAACACAGTGGTTGAGAACTGCTGCTCTGGGATGAATTTCGTTAGGCCCACCTGACTTGAATAAATCTAATTAAACTGTGTATTCTTTTACCTGTTCTTTCCCTATTTTGGCTTATGCCCCTTCCTCTATATTGTTAGTGTTAATTGTATTTAGCATCTAATTACCATGAACATATTTAGTGAAGACTGATTAAAAATAGGCATTAAACACCTCAGTCTTCTTCCTGTCATCCATTATTTGTACTCCCTCCCCACTGAGAAGATGACCTAAACTTTTGTCCAGCTTTCTCTTGCTCCTATTGTATGTAAAGCATAGACTGATCTAGAGTAAAAATAAAATGAGAAAGTAGAAAAAGCAATGTTTGTTAAAAACATTCTTCATGGTATTCTTCACAAAAAAATCATAGATGTGTTATTGTCATGTGTTTATTTTTTAGAAGCCTGTTCACACTGACATCAGATATTTCAGTGACATAAGCAGAGCTGTCAGTTGACAAAAACAAGGTTATTAAATTACATATGGACTGTGTACTGTAAAATTCTGTAATGTTCTTCCAAATACAACCTGCTGTGTGAATAGTGCTGTAGCAGTGATATGGCAATATGCAAGACCATATAAATACCAGGGCTTCTGACTCCTCTTTTCAATCAGTAGTCATGGTTATATTAAATGATAAAAACAAAGCAGGACTGCTCTTAAGTAAAAACAACCTCTTTTGATCATGTTATCTTCATTCTGCTGGCTCCCAACAATGCTGAAAACCTCCAGAAAAACAATTCTGTTTATGATTCTTTATATAAATAATTATTTTAAGACATCATTGGTTGATATCTGTAGAGTTCTAGTAAGATTTAGGTAGTTTGAGATTCTAAGTGAAAAGAACCATTTCACTTTTAAAACGTTGATTTATGGTTGCAAAATCTATTAAATGGACAATAGTCAAACTTGCATTACTTAGTTACAGAATTGAATATATATGCTCTTCATAAATCACACCACTTGTCAGCATGCTTTCTGAACATATCTTTATATGGAAGTTGGAAACATCATGCATACCAGGGAAAAAAACAATCCAAGAAGTTTTTTAATAAAAAATCTATTCAGAAGTTTTTCCTTCTGTTTGCAATGTATCACTACAGGAGGACACATATATGTTGTACTTGTGGGTATTTTTAAGCAGAAACATAAATAATCTATAAATTTAACAGATACTGTCATATAACTACTATTCCATCCTAAGTACCACAAAACAAGAATAAGCTTGTTAATGATGCACTCAAATAAATTGACTGCATCATTTCATTTCTTTGTCTTATAATTGTTAACCACTATGTATAGTATTTACCATTAAAAAGACCAAGATTTGTTCAAAATTTAAGGCTGAGGTTTATGTTTTAATATTTTATATCGCAAGTAAGCAACTTCTTGTACATGAATGATGTAGCTTTTACGTGGGAAAATGTTGAAAGATGTTTATTACTTTAAGTGGTTAGTTTTGTTGGTATTGCATTTTTTGGTTAACTGCCTGTGGTTGATATTGTTATTTAAAGCACTCTGCCTCTTAGGCAACTGCGATACATAAATGTGAAAATGCATAAATGTAAAGTCAATGGATACAAAAAAGTACATCTTATTCAGAAGGGAATGCACAGGTTCTTAACTGTATTCTGTTACACAGCTGACAGCATTATTTCTATTCTAAAACAAAACTGCAGACTTTAACAGTATTAAGTGAATACTTGAAAACTATATTATATACAGTGGATAGATGGTAACCAGTTAAATGTTTATATATCTACATTGTTAAAGGACACCTGGCAACAATAACTTTAATTTAATTTCAGGAAGCAATATAAGATGTCTATGTAAACAAGCAGTTTTCTAATAGTACCATCTAAAACAAAATTTGATTTTTTTTTTGGTCCTGGATATATTTATTTTTTTCTATATTCTTGGATACCAAAATATTTAACAAACACAGTTCGCTAATTCTGATTGCTTTGCCAATTTCTAGCATTACCAATCTGCGTATGCCTTCTTCAATATTAAATGTCAATTCAAATTTGGCATTACTTATTAGTGTCACCGGGATCTTACTTGGGTATATATTTAGTCTACTTGTTTCCAGGCTTAGAGGATAACACGCAAAATATGTTTAAAACAAACGAAGATTTAAAGGTTGCCATTGTCAATAATTTGTTACAATATTGTATTATATAAATGCAGTTAATAGTCTCCTAAAACACATTCTGAAAAAAGCCCTTATAAAAGTCTATGAAATAGTTCGAGCTGTAGTAAATACAATAGGGTAACAGAATTCTACATGCTACAAGTCTGAGGCAGAACATTAAAGATCTGCTGTCACAGTGATCTATCAACATCTACCCCAGCAGGGCTATGACAGATACCTGTAGGACTTCAAAAAGCGATATCTCATCTTGTTTCTTGGAGATACACGAGGGACGAAGGTCCCCAGGGGATCCCAGAGAAAGGCCATTTGCAAGGACAGTGCCAAAAGTGTCTAAAAAAAAATATGATTCAGAGGGGAAGCAGGACAGTTGTGCTGGAGCTGCCCTGCCCCAACCATGAAGCACTTGTAACTGTGTAAGGGAATGTTGTTTTCTTACAGTGTGCTTTGCCAGAGATGAGGCTGTCTGAAAGCATAGGCTAGAAGGGATAACCAGGATTTCCTGCTGCACAACACTTACCCTTTGCATGAATACTTGCTACATTCAGAGTTCTTATCTCATTAGTAAAGAGAGAACCTGGCATGGTAAATCTGTTGATAATTATAGCCCTCATTAAAAAGCTAAGACATGATACCAAAAACTGCAAAGAAAACACATTAGACAAAACACAGAAACAGCTACCTTTCCAGTAGTTTCTAAAACCAAAGCTCCAAACTTTAACGACAGGTCTTAAATTTTGTTCATTATACAACACTGAGCAGTAGTATTTCCCACATGCTTAGATTGACATCAGAAAGATAAAAAATATACGGCAACATAAAATGATGGTATCAAAGGGATAAAATTAATGCAGAAAAACATGTCATCTGGCCCTTAAATTGCACCACTGTTACATTCTTACTAAGTCTATTCAAACTTCTCTTTTCTTCTCACAGTTTCTCATGGGTATCAATTTATAGCATTAAGCAGCTTTGCTGAAAGAGCTTAATCATCTATGGGAGATCAGCCACTCTAAGAGAATGAATTTCATACTGGCAGATCATTTTCAGATGTCTTGGCAGGTTTTCCCACCACTAGACTGCATCATTCGTCTTACTGAGTTACAGTGAATGACTTTGACAAAAAAGCTCAACTTATTGGCAGCTATGCACCAGAAGTATTTTTGTATTTTCAGGGGAGCAATCACTGTTGTATTTAGGGATTGAAATGTCTTTTTTTCTTAATCTCAAAACCAAAGATGTTTTAAAAGGTAAATCCTGATCACCTCAGTCTCTCATTAGTAGTAGTGTTTAACCATTCCATAACTGAAGGCCCTAGTTTGATTCATAATCTAGATTTTCACCTCCTAGGATAATATGCAATAGGAAGATATCAGAAGCAAAAAATTAAATTCAGTTCTGACATAAGTGGAGGCAAATCCAATGAAGTCTGCAAAGTTACCTTGCTCAAAGGTTGACTACGTAAAGCTCTGCACAGACACAAAATTTATACCTACATCCAATCCATGATCTGCAAACTCTGCCTGAAGATCTCAGCAGACTTGCAGGACTCTGTGCGTATGGTCCCAATCATTCATCATCAATTAACAGAGCACTATCTAGCTAATTAAAGAGCAGAATAATGATCTCTGAAAGTAGTCCCATCCAGCCTTCCTGGTCTACAAGGATGGTGATGGAGATGGTAGGACTTATGAGTGCGTATGTTGTGAGGTGCTGAATTTGGTGAAATTGGAAGGAAAATCAGGGCTCCAATGGGAACTGGAGAAAGTTAGTTCTCAAGAATAAATTACTTTGTTACTTATATGATAAAATAGATTAAAACTATTTGCACAGTAGCAGAATGCTGGAATATACTGAATTCACAAAGATCATAAACCTATTATAATGGAATATATCCTGCTCTAGAAACAATCTATTTACTTATGATATATTAAAAATGTACTATAGCTAGTCAATTTGACCATAATTCTCCTCTTTCTTTGAAATGGGACTTACTTGGGCATCTGGTTTTGGCAGGTTGAAGTGGGAGCTTTTTTCATTCACATAATACAATCCATATTTTTGAGCAGGTTAAAGAATATCCCATTTAATTCAATTATTCTTATAAACCATCTCTTTGCAACAAGAGCCTCAAACAATGGCAGATTGATTGCTGAGCAATTCTCTTGGTATCTAAAGCTATTATGTATCATCACAATAGTGATATTAATTATGATTTGAATAATTAATAAATTATTATAAAATATAATTGAATTATAATAATATGAATATGAACACTAACAAAAAGTCATTATTTCTCTCCTGGGAAACAAGAACAAGATATAAGATTAATCTCAATCTCAGTAATGGAGCATATTGCCAGGTATACTTCATTTCCTCTTTTTATTTTAAAAACTGACCACATGAACCATCCTAATAAAAGTACAGAATTTAAAATGGAAGAAAAGCACCTGAACAAACATACCAATTATTAACTACTTTTTCTCTTCCTTCCTCTCCTACAATGCTAGACTAAGCCCACTGACACAGCCCACCTCAATGAGGTCAAAGAAATAAACTATTTACAATTAAAATTACTGAAAAGTAAAGACTTGATTTCAAATACAATTACTATCATTATTACAATGACATGTCGTACAGTGACCAACATATCATCACAAACCAGAGTATGTTCATGAATATTCAGCGAACTGCAGGGACAAAAAACTTCACAGCTAACAAAAACACACATTAACATCTTATGAAGTTTACCCTGGGATGTGATTCCTGTCCTTCCTAGGCCCTTCCCCCTCCCCCACAGTTTGTGAATTGCGCTGAGAATATTAAGCATCTCCAAGGCACTCAAAGAATTGAAAGCAAATGGACAAAAGGTCAAATCGAGCTGAAATTTGCTGGCACTCTTTTGAGCTAGGTATAGCTATGTATGCAAGCAAGCTGAGGTACCATTTCATATGAAAGAGGTAAAACAAACCACTATATGCCATGATTAGCAAAACTTCTGATAGAAGTTTATATTAGGAAACATGCTTTCCATCACAGACCTTTGATGTCTTACATAGATTTGAAATTGGAACAGTTACTCTATATTTTTCTTAATACTAGGATTCTCCGTCTGGAATTGGTCTTGGCTTATTCAACAACACTGTCAATTGATGTTACCACAGCCCAATATGTGTTTAAAGGCCTCCTCTTGAAATAATTCGGGGAGGGGCACTTTCCTTTGTTAGTCCAAGAAAGAATAATGTGATGCTAATTTGATAAAACACAAATTTTTATGAAAAATAATTCAGACAAGAATATTCTCTTCTTATGAAATGTCCTTACTCTTTCCAAAATCAAGCTAATTAAAAAACTTGATGGTTTTTACACACACACACGCACACACACAGGGAATGATTTTTAATCAGTTAACCAATCCTATATTTCTGACTGACATACACAGTCAGTAACAACAATTCTACTGCAAGAACTTATAATGAAAGTGGATGTTATGACTTATAGATTATTGACATAAAGACCCCAAACAGGCATCTGCATAATCATGCATTTTTCTATTAGTATAGTCTCCCAGAAGGGCCTCAAGCCTGCACAATCCTTTAAGGGTACTAGTAGACCCAACACTGAGGATAATCACCTATATAGAATTTATTTGATTTGTGTGCCCCTCACTGAGACCCTGAAGGGACCATGAGAGGTCATCGAGCCTAGTCCTCTGCACTCATGGCAGGACGAAGTACCCTCTGAAACCATACCCGACAGGTACCTGTCTAACGTGCTCTTAAGAACTACCAATAATGGAGATTCCACAACCTCCCTAGGCAACTTATTCCAGTAGTTAATCACCCTGACAGTTAGGAATTTTTTTCCTAATGTCCATCCTAAACCTCTTTTGCTGTAATTTAAACTCATTGCTTCTTGTCCTATCATCGGCTGTTAAGGAGAACAATTTTTCTCCCTCCACCTTGTAACAACCATTAGGTACTTGAAAATTGTTATCATGTCCCCTCTCAGCCTCCTCTTTTTCCAGACTAAACAAACCCAACTCTTTCAATCTTCCCCCATAAGTCAGGTGTTCCAGACCTCTAATCATTTGTGTTGCTCTTCTCTAGACTTTCTCCAATTTGTCCACATCTTTCCTGAAATGATGCTCCCAGAACTGGGCACAACGGTTATGGCCTAATCAGGGCCGAGTAGAGCACAATAATTACTTCTAGTGTCTTACAGAATGGTGTTTGCTTTTCTCACAGCAGTGTTACACTGTTGACTCATATTTAGCTTCTGGTTCACTATGACACCCAGACCCCTCTCTGCAGTACTCCTTCCTAGGCAGTCATTGCTCATTTTGTATACCAGTATGTGCAATGGATTGTTCTTTCTTAAGTGGAGTACTCTTCACTTGTCTTTCTTGAATTTCTCTCTCTTTACCCCAGACCAGGGGGTCTCAAACTCAAATCACCATGAGGGCTGCATGAGAACTAGTATGTTAGCCCAAGGGCTGTACCACTGAAACCTTTTCATAAAACAGTATTGCAAATATTGATAGTAATAGTTTCATGGCGGGCCACAAGAAATAACTTTAGGGGCTGCATGCATCCCTCGGGCCATGAGTTTGAGACCCGTGCCCCAGACCATTTCACCAGTTTGTCCAAATCATTTTGAATTTTTATACTGTACTCCAGAGAACTTGTAACCCCACCCAGCTGGGTATCACTGGCAAACTATAAGTGTACTCTCTATCATCATCTAAATCATTGATGAAAATATTGAACAGAACTGGACCCAGAACCGATCCCTGAGGTACCCCACTCTTTATCCCCTTACAGCATGACTGTGAACCATTGATAACTATGCCCTGGGAGAAGTTATCCAACGAGTTTTTCACCCATCTTATAGTAGCTTCATCTAGGCTGTACTTCCATAGTTTGTTAATGAGAACGTGATGCAAGACCATACCAAAACCCTTACTAAAGTCTAGATACACCATGTATACCACTTCCCAGGGAGGGGGGGTGGCCCTGGGCGAATTGCCCTCTGCAAGGCCCCCACTCACCCCCCCCCAGCACTGGGGGGCTGGACCAGCCAGCCCAGGGGAGGGGAAGGCCCCTGCACTGGCCGTCCCATGCCAGGGACCTGGCGAGCCAGCCAAAAGGGAGGCCCAGTTCAGTGCTGCTGGTCTGCCCCCCCCATGGAACACTGTTCTTGGCTCTGTGCCGCAGCAGCAGGGAGGGGGCAGGAGGTAGCACGGCCGGGGCAGAGGGGTAGCGATACCAGCTCCATGCTGCCTCCTGCCCCCTCCCTGCTGCTCTGGCACAGAGCCAAAAGTAGTGCACGTGGCTGGAGGGTTGGGCAGGGGGGCAGACTGGCAGCACTGAACTGGGCTGTCCTTTTGACTGGCTCGCCCAGTCTCCAGCATTGGGGGGGGGCAGACGTGACGCCCCCCAAAGCACAGGGCCCTGGGTGGCTGCCCCAGTTGCCCTACGTTAGGGATGGCCCTACTGCTTCCTACGGCTTGTTACCCCATCACAGAAAGCTATGGATATGGTTTGCTGCTCCTACTTCTCTAGCAAACACAAGGCAGCGTATTGATCACAAAGCTAACCCCCCTCCAAGTGTTTGAAGAACTGGGGACTAAATTTATATATTCTATCAAACATTAAAATCCTTTATGTGACTGTTGCATGCCAGTGAAACCTTTGTGCATCTCTGATTGAAACTCAAAACCACAGTCACTAAGCTCTTCCCTGAATAAGGCTTTGGGTGGGGGTGAGGGAAGGAGGGAGAGGACAAGATAATGTCTGTCTCCTATTCCACCTACATCAGGCTTCCATCCCCACATGCCACTTTTAGCAATAGCAGAGAGAGGGTGAGAAAGAGAAAGGATGCAAGCGTTTGCTGTTACAATTCATTGCAGCTCAATTTGCAGCAATTGTGCAGTCTCTCTGCATGACCTCTGTGTATCTGGGACCTCTCTTGTGGAGTGAAACTAGGCTAATTCCCAGTCTTTAACACTTTTCAAGTCTTCTGTAGCACACATACTGTTCCCTACTACATATAGTGTTGTTGAATGGAATCAGTATATTGAGAGATAGTGAACAAGCAGGTCACCGTATTACAATTGCCTGGAATCTGTTTGGGTAGTAATAAAATATAAACTTAAAAAAAGCCAAAAGACTTAGTTATAAGCTAATGCTGAAAATTGAGATGCTTTGAAGGAAACAGTTAAATACAAACTGGGTTTCTATTAAAATGTAATCAGTTACTTAGATTAATTTCTATGACTCAGTGCCTAGCATGCCTAATCAGTCTCTCCCTCAGTTTTCAAACAGTGCATGAAGGTTTAGTTGGACAGCTCTGTGAATTACATGGCTAAAATCAAATATTTACTCATCAGTTAGCAAAGAGTGACTTGCACATATAAACGGTTTGGCATACATTTGTGAATATTCTATTAAAGCCAAGGAACTGTTCAGTTTTTATTTCTTGCTATTATTGAAACAGAAACTAAAACAACAATATGAACCGAATTTATAATGCACAGAGGGTGCTCATTTTGTCATCTTAATACCATCGTAGAATGGACATGTTAGCTTTTGAGTACATGACAGAGAGTTAGACACCTATCTTGGCTTGTGATCCACAGGCAGGATCCTTCTCCCAGAGCTGGACAACCTAGGTACCTAACCTAATTCTTGAAAGAACAGCTTAGGTGCTTGCCTTCCTGCTCACACTCAAAGTTGGCCCTTCCCCTTATAATCTTTAGCCTGGTGGTTAGAGTACTCCCCTAGGATGAGTAAGACCACAATTGAATTCCCCTCTGTGCATGATGAGGAGAAAGGATTTGAAGTCTCAAGTGAATACTCTAACCACTGGAGCAAGGGATATTCTGATGAGGATCTTTTTCAATTCTCCTATGGAAGCCATTTCAATTTGTATCCAATAATTAAATAGTAAAAGAGATTAAGCAAGAATAACTCTGTAGTCCAGTGGGTACAATGCTTAACCGAGAGGTGGGAGAGCTCTGTTCCAATCCTTTTTCCTAATTAGGTAGAGGAGGAAAATGAACTAAGATCTCTCACATGTCAAGTAAACTTTAGTCCTAACCACAGGGCTAACAAGGGAGATTCTCCTCTTCTTCCTCTCCCCCACCCTGTCTGTTTCTGTGTGGAGTTAGACCTGCCCCGAGTACATGTACTAAATCAGGCCCTACAGGCAAGACAGACATTTTTCATCCCCACCCCACGCCACCCCCCACACACTCACCATGTCTCAAGGATCACACTGGGGCTTAGACATGATAGGCCTTTCTGAGCCAGCAGTGTGCACAATTAGAGCCATAAATGTGTGCACCCAGGAACTTTGAAGATGTAAGTGCTGAGTTAATTTAGGTGCCTACAAGATTATGGGTGTCATGGACTGTAGTAGTGCATAAATCCATGATCTAAGTGCCTAAATCCCCTTGTGGAACTGGACCTTACTTCTGAGCAATGATTGTTTTATATGTCTAGTCATATACTGCTATGGGACTACAGAAGCAATAAAAATTAATAAAAACATTGTCCACTTTTGAGTTTAGTTCTACAGCAGCCTCTAGGAATGTGGGTTTTTTTTAAATGAAAAACAATGAGACTGGTAAAACATTCTGATTTGGCAAAAAACATAAATAAAAATAGGTTTAATAAGCATGAAGAATTTGTGGCATCTCACATACCACTATACAGTAACAAGGCTAATGCTGTTGAGTAACTATAATTAAATGATGATATTGTAATGGAGGCTAATTTAAATGTAGCTACAGAGAAAGCTCTGCATTCTGACCATCATTGTAAAAGTCAGACAACAAAATACTAATATGCTCAGAAAACAAAAGGAATGTATCTATGGAAGCAGACCACACGGAGCCCCAAATGTAAGATAAAAGGAGTGTGGGAATTCTCACTGTTAGATCAAAATAGCAATCACAGACAGTGAAAAATGACAGGTCAAAATGGTCAAAAATGTACCATCCAAAGAGACGGGTCTTTCATTCAACCTTGAAGATAGCTACCATCTAGAGTATGTGAGAGAGAGCTTCAGTGCTCCTTTAGCAATGTGTGAAGCTGAACTGACATTAAATTGAACAAATATAACACATTGTGCAGGGCTCGGTCCACATGACTGAGTTACTTACAGTCTATCTTCAACGGTTCCCATGGTGTCCCATCAGTACCAGCCCATTCAGAGAACATAGGTTTTCTGATTCCACTTCCTTTTATCATGATATATCTCGTCTATTTTACAATTACTTCAATATAAACATTAAAATGCCCAGAGTACCATCCTGTTTTCCCTTTGGTCAGAGGGTAGCTAGCACACAGCCAGGTTGTAGTCTCATCCTGACCACAGACTAAGTCACTGAGTTAATATGGTCTCCTCAACTGGTGACTATACTGGAAGTAACCTCTCTCTGTCTTCAAGCTTAGCATGCTATCTCTTTGTAGAATCATCATCTTCCTTGTGGGGCTGGCCTCTGGATGATTCTCTGTCTCCATTCTGTGAGAAACTATGTAGGCTCTCTTTAGGTTTTGTGTTTGCAGGCTTGTAAATGTTGCCTGTTCCTTTGGACCACTTGTCACTTCTGCATACTCCCCCCTTGTACAAACTGTGTGTCACTGTACCCATCACAGCTCCTTTAGCTCACTTCTGATATCTCTGTAATGTCTGGATCCTCACAGGAGTACCGATCTCCAAAACCAGTACGTCCTTGAATGACCTGTCATAATCTAGTGCCTGCTTTCTCTGATTATTGGCAATCTCCTCTCAGTGGTGTCTCTGTCCTTTTGTTTGTCACAAGTCTCTCCCTTACTGGTAACAGAATTTTAGTCTGTCATCCCATCAATGCCTGTGCTGGATTACTTCGGCATTCCTTTGATGAAGCATTCCAGTGGGTGAAAAATGCTAAGAAGGACTGTGAATTGGAAGAAACAATTCCGTGTAACAGGCCCTCACCAGTTTTCAGAGCTGTTTTCACTTTACCTTTCCTCCTTGGCAATGCTGGGGAAGAGCTGTGGTGATCAAACTCTCAGTTACTTACAAATTCCTTGAACTTTTACAAGGGAAGACTGGGGGCCATTGATGATGAATAGTACCTGGAATGTCATCTCATACAAGAATCACTATCTTGTTTCTTGTATGAGGCAGGGGAACTGACCTGCTAAATCTCTGAACAGTAGTCTACCGTAATCAAGGGGTGTTTTCCCATAACTGTGCTCTTATCTTTTCCCATGGACAGGTCAGCAACTCATGTAATAGAGTTCCTTTTTACTTGTGGTTATCATGACCAGCAGGTGTCACACACATCTATCAAGAAGTGGAGTTGTGCATTCATTCCTCCCAAGTAAACACACCCTCAAGTCTAAACATCTGTCAATGCCCAGATGTAAGGTATGTACATTTTGTATGATATTGTTTTGGTATTGTTTCTCTGTTCTCAGACTCCAATTCCATCCTACACATCAGCTTATCTTTAATTTCAAAAAGTGGTTCTTCTCTTACTAGTATTTGGCACCTGGCCACGCTACTGGTATTGCTCTTTGACTGTCTGCAGTTGGATGTCCTACTCCATAAGCTTTGATTTCCACCAGCTTCACTACCAAAACTGGGATATTGAATCCACTAATATGGTGTACTGTGTTCTGATCATCTGCCCCCAGTTCTCTGACACTGGCTATATAGGCCCAGCTCAGGGTATCAACTAGCACCAGCAATCCTCCTGGACACTTCTGGTAGTCCTGGGGTTGCATCTACATGTGCCGCAATCTCTCTGGATCTCTAAGAATGGGCTTTGGCATGACTGTTTCTAGGGTTGTGTGGTCTGATTGCACTGCTACAGGGTGGCCATGGATATACAGATGCAGTTATTCCACTCCAAATATCACAGCCAGAGATTCTCTTTCTATTTGGGCATAGCTCTCTAAGTCTCTGACAAGGCTCTGCTGGCATAAGCAACTGACTATTGCTGCAAAAGAGCTATACCCAATCCTTTCTCCACTGCATCACACTGGAGTGTCAATGGCTTTTTTGGCTGGTAACACTACAGGATGGGGGCATCTGTTATCATTTGTTTCAGAGTGTCAAATATTTACTGTTGAGAAGTTGCCCAGCCCCACTCAACATCTTGCCTTGTGTGCTGATGTATGGGTTCTGCTTCAGCAGCCAGGTGTAGACAGGATTTGAACAGAAATGTATCATTCTTATGAAATGCTCCTTCTCTTGCACATCTACTGGAGCTGGCATGTCATTGACTGCCTTGATATTATTGGCATCTGTTTTCAATCCCTCTCCTGTGAGTAGTTGCATTTTTTTCTGGGTTTGATTTTATGTTCTGGTCCCTATGTTTCTGTAGAAAAAGGTTATTTTCTGTTATAGTTTCAGTCAGTTTCTGTATCATTGCTCTCTTTACCTGCGATGAAGGTATCATATGCTATTTTTTTTCACCACACACGGCTCTTCCAGCAGTTGGGAAGTTTTCTCTGGAAAATCTCTAGTGCTAGGTTTAAGTCCATTGGTATGTGCAGCCACCTGGAGCAACCAGCTGGAGCTGCAAATGCTGTCAGCAGGCTGTATTCTTTATCCAGGCTTGTGTGCCAAGCCCACTCCCCACATAACAGAGCATAAAGATTCCGGGTTTGGAAAGTTCTGGCAAGATGCCACCAGTTGTGGGCAGTGCCCAGTTCACTGGATTTGGATCTATGCAGATGCCTAATGGCTTCTTTACCACCATCATACTGCTTACCCAGGCTGTACTAGCCTCTACAGGTACTATGATACTCCCGTTCTGTAGAGATGAAAGCTCATTGGATCCTGGACAATGCAATGCCCCTTTCATGGTAAGCAGACAAGTTCCACTGTGAAGACCACTTTCAGTAACAGCTTTCCTTTGAGGTAGCCACCAACTTTGACAACAAACCCCATATGTTTTTTTGATTGTCTCCACTGTCCACATACCTCCCTCTTTGTCTCCACTGTCCACATACCTCCCTCTTTGCTTCTTGCACTATAGTTGTAAAACTGTGACACTGCATTTTGTTCATAACCATAGCGTACCTGGCTACGTTCCCTAAGAGATGTCTGTGGTCTTTACCATCTGCCACCTCAAACTTTAGTTGGTACCATCTGTTCTTTTTTAGGTTCATTACAATGAGGTCATATTTTGCCAGAGGCCACAATATTGTCTAATTGTACTTTATCAGATTGTGCCTGGTCTTTTCAATGTGCATCTTCAAGTCCAATTTACCCTGAGGTGTCATATCGCAGGAGGTCCCACTAAACAGCTGAAAGCACACAGAACATTTCCCTATTAATATTGTATGCAAGGAAGTTGATATAACACTTTCTGGTGGTCCTGTCTTGACAGCCTGAACCTGATATACCCTTCAACTCAAGAAGAGAGCCGTGATGTCATCAGCACTCACCAATGTGCCAGATCCCGCAGGTGCAAACCTGACTAAATCTTTCTCCACTCTGTAATGCAGGGCTGAAATGGTTCATTTTGCTACATTTCTTGCTGTACTATCCAAGTGTGAACTATTTCTTCTTTAGCTGCTCATGCTGCATCTCACAATAAATACGCCCAAGAATGGGTATGGAAACCTGGCTACCTGGTCTCCTGTGGTATCTCAGTTCATGCATTTCAGGGGGTGCTGTGCTTCCTATGGCTTTCATGCATTCTCTTATAGCTTCTGCTTTGCATTTCATATATAAGCATCTGCTGTGTGTGAAACACCTGCCCCAAAGCAGCTGCTTCCACAGGTAGCAACCCCAAGTGTCACTGATTATCCTGTCCCTATTCATCCCCAAAACTACATGTAGCAGCCATCATGCATAAGATGCTAACACAGGGATCTAGCCCCTCCCCTTTGGATTGTTCTCTAGTGAAAAACCTGTGTCACTGCACGGTTTCATTCAGTTTTGAGGAGACATAGATCCTCAGGACTCCTAGGACTGCTGTGACGTGTGAGGCAAAGCTAAGCTTCAGAGTGATGCTGAACCTTCTGCTTTGCTCCCCGGTGAGGTAAAGCAGCAGTTTTACTTTCCTGATGTTGTTGTGCTGAATGGTCAGATCTGTGAACAGTTCAAATTCCTCCACCCACCAGGCCCACTGCTGGTCTGTGTTTGTGCCTGCAAAATCTAGGCCTTCAAGAGGCCATAGGCTGAGTGAGTTACATTGCTCATCCTGCCAGCTGTCAGCTGCAGAGAACTCACAACTCCAATTCTGCCACCATGTTTCCTTAGCAAAGAGTGGAGCTGAATGCAGGTTAAGCTGAACAAGTGGAACTTTATTAAACCCTATGCAAACCTCTGTCCATGTGGCTGAATTCCTTCCAGCCTAACTTAAATCATTCCCTGTTCCCTTGTGGCCTGTCCATAACAGCTGGCTGAATAAAGACTATGGGTTCTTTTCCCACTACAATAGGTGAATTTGCTTTCCTCCCCCCCCCACCTCCCTGCTAATTGCTATAGGCCACTGTTTGAATCCTAACAACTGCTTTGATTTGCTGTGACAGTCTAACCTGATCCTATGACTTGCACTCCCCTACATATGTTTTGCTCCCATTCTGTGAGTTTCCTGTCTTCGAGAGTCTGATGAAGCGTGATTGTCTCCCACGAAAGTTCATCCAATAAATAAATGTGTTATTCTTTAAAAGTGCCACCAAACTTCTTGTTTTCTTACCAGGCAGCATGGCCTCTAACTCTAATTGCTCTGAGCATAATACACTTAGAAAAGTAGTTCTAAAATGGGCAGAGGCCCTCAGACAGGGAACACATTAACCCCAAAATTATTCAGGCAAATCAACAGGATGGAGACGAAAGGTAATATGGCAAATTTTAAATGCTGTGAAGGACTGCAAAAGTCATTCAGATACCTCAAGCCAAATCTATTAAGAAGTTTTACATATAGAATCAGCAAATCTTTGTATCACTTCATTGGCTTACTGGCAACTAGTTCAGATTTCACTGGGTAGGCATTACCATTCCTTTGACACAATGGTTGTATCAAAAGAAAATATAAATCACAGAATTTTAATGTTGCAAAAAGGGTTGTGAATGTCTTATTTCTAGACCTTGAACATATTGGCTTATATCCAACATGTGTGTTTAAACTAACAAATAATGATGCAGGACACACACGGCAACCTTATATACATACAGGCATGATATACTGCTTTGTATTATAAAAAGTTATAAACTAGAATAGTCTATAAAACTATGGATGAAAAGATATGTGCTATGATAGCTACCCCCATTAATTTGGGAACACTACTACTTTTCCGTTCGGTTTGTTCATTTACATAGAAGACAATGTCCTTCTATATTGGAAGGCACAATTAAGAAAACCTCTCTCTTTTACTATATTAGTGTGTTGTTATACTAGTGTGTGCTGTTATTGTCTGTAGTTTTTAAAATTCCTGTTGCTTAAGTCAAAGTCGTTCCATCTATTGTCTCAGTGGACAGTAAGGCACCTCAAGGACAAATGACATCTCAAGAATCACAGAGCTTGCCTAATTTTAGTTCACATGAAACTGAAGAGCTTGAGCAAATGATTTCCAGGCACCTGACTCACATCTGGAGCTGCATCAATGAAAGAGGAGTTAATAAATAAGCAAAAAGTTTGGAACAGCAAAGTAGCCCTGGATGCTTTCATTTGTTGGTAGATTTCAAACACAAATGGTGATATCTCTCAACATTCAGGGAAGAGTCAGAGACCTGCAAAGCAGAACCTCTGTTATGGGCCACCATTAGGCATGGCACTTTCAGATTAGCCCAATTCAGCTCCCACAGATTACAACAGGAACAGAGTTAGGTCCATACTGATTTTGAGAGTCCCATGTCAGGGCCAGACCAAAAGTATGAGACAGCTGTAGCAACTACTAAAATGTTTACTTCAGAATGCCTTGTTTTTTCAAATCTCAGAAAGGACTTAAAAATAAAAGCACATTTAAAGAATGTATTCCACTTTACTGGATTTACTGTAAATTAAGGTATTAAAATCATATTTGTATCATATCTTGCATGAAGTGACATTTTATAATGATATAAGAAAAGACCATGTTTTAAAGCATAAAAAAAAGGGGACAGATTTACCCCTGCCAGTGTAGCAGGTAAATTCTGTTTTTCTGGAACTGGATCTTTTCATGTCACAAGAACCCAGCTGTCCTCAACCCCACCTGTCCGAGGCAGAGACTAATGGAAAAGCATATGGCAATTCTCTTGAAGCTAAATGGAATGTGAAGAAAACTGAGCGGCAGCCCAGTAGACAACTGACTGGATGATTAGGCAGGTTCTTACTCACTGATGATATGTGCCAGGAGAAGATGGGGAAGGTCTTGTTTGTAATTGGGGAACTGTAGCTGTTAGAGGGGGAAGATAGCTGTGTCCATGACTTTCCTGATGGAATCTAAATGAACTGAATTCCTACCCATCTTCGACACATGCAGACCTTGAGTTTAAACAGTCAAAATGGGGAGATTAAAATGCTCTAGAATAAGACAGGAGAGTAGAGGAGAGCACCGAGTGGCTTCATGGCCTGGAATATGTAAACACACTTTTGAAAGGGAAGGTCTTGGAGGAGGAGCTAAGGTTCTGCTAATTCTGCTGCCTGAATATGTGTTATTTATCACAGAAATTTTGCATCATAATATGACATCGCTCAAGAATCTCTTATTTGTGTATGTCTGTATATATACAGTTCATGTTAAAAACACTCCAAATTTTTATAATATGCTTTGGTTTTTCATCTTCAAAGTGCTATAATAACATTGCCCAATTAATAACTCGTGAACCCTTGCAAGGTAAAAAAGCATTTTCCCCATTTAACAAATGTGGAAACTCAGCTAGAAAAGTTAAGTGACATACCCAAAACCAAAACAGAAACTGATATCTGAGTTGGGATGGGAACTTCGACTTCCCAATATCCCTATTCTTTATTATCACGCTATACTAAGTGTCATGAAAATATATCCAATATAGTTTATGTGATATTGGAAGGGACCAATGTTCCCTGTAAGCCGCGCCAGTGAGCGGTGGCGCAGCTGCCTCCGCTCACTGGTGCAGCAAGCACAGACCCCAGCGCAGAGCTGGGGTCGTGGCTGGTGGGGAGCAGAGGAGCCAGGGCCGGGGCTGGCAGGGAGCAGCGGGCAGCAGAAGCCGGGAGGAGAGGAGCCGGGGTCGGGGCTGGCGGGGAGCAGAAGCCGGGGCTGGCGGGGAGCAGCAGGCAACAGAAGCCGGGAGGAGAGGAGCCGAGGTTGGGGCTGGCGGGGAGCAGAAGCAGGGAGCGGAGGCGCTGGGGCCGGGGCTGGCAGGGAGCAGTGGTCAGCAGAAGCCGGGAGCAGCAGGGGTCGGGGCTGGCGGGGAGCAGAAGCTGGGACCGGAGACGCTGGGGTTGGGGCTGGTGGGGAGCAGAAGCGGGGAGCGGAGGTGCTGGGTTGGGGGCTGGCGAGGAGCAGAAGAAGCGGGGAGCAGCGGGGGTATGGGCTGGCGGGCAGCAGAAGCGGGGTGCGGAGCTGGGTTGGGGGCTCCCGGGCTGGGAGCAGATTAGAAGCCCAGGATAAGCTCATGGCACGTGGGGGGGGGGAGAGGGGAGGGTTGATGTGTAAGGAAACGTCTTGTTTCCCTTTCAAGTCGTTGCTGCCCCATAGGTCAGTGGTTCCCAACGTTTTCTCTGCCATGGCACTCCTTGCTACCTTTAATTCATTTGAGGCATACTGCCATGTAGTTTCCGAATGAAGCCATATATTTTCATGAGCCAGTGAGCTAATCCAGAGCGCTCTGAGTAGTTTTTCAAAAAAATTTGTGACACACCTGTGTGCTGTGACACAGTGGTTGGGAAACAGTGGGCTAGGTAGACACAACACACACATTCCACCCAAGATGCAGAATAAACACAGAGAACTGTAGAGAACCTTATGTTACTTTATTAACACCCAGCATTTCTACAGCACTTTCCATCCCAGGATCTCTCAATGGCTCACTATACTAGTCAATTTTAAAAGGGATAGCCGTGTTAGTCTAGTCCAGTGAAAAAACAACAAGGAGTTGTGTGGCACTTTAAGACTAACAGATTTATTATTTGCATGAGCTTTCGTGG
>ML681990.1:34393405-34408205 GCA_007922195.1 Podocnemis expansa
ATAGGCCTGAATCAGGGTGACTTCTTTTAGTTCTATGAGTGAGATCTAGTCACAATTGGCACATTCATTAGGAATCTCTAAAAAATAATAGAATTGTATTTGGCTATCTGTGATCATCAGCTCTTATCAGTGTAATTTCTTACAAATTTTCTTTATGTATTTTCACATCTTCTAAAGGTGAGCTGAAATTACAGACAACCAAAATGTTTGTTGTTCTGGAAAAGGTAATGGCTGGTACACTGAACACATTCTTAGATGTTTGTCACCTATACACTGATGAGGTCCCTTCCAGCCCTATGATTTGATTTGATTTGATTTGATTTGACAGAAGATAAGTTCCCATTTCTGGCCCAGTTGGTTGATATATGTGGTACGTTTCAAGCATCTAGTGCAGATGCTGAATGAGGCTTCAGTCTAATGAATAATATTAAGACAGAGCCTCATAACAGGTTGGATGTTTCTCATCTAGACATGCTAATGCGCATCAAGTCATATCTAAGTGCTGGATTCAAGGCTGACCTAGACTCTGTATATGCATTCTGGAAATGTGACAAAGACAGGCGTCAAAAACTGAGGTTTAGAGGAGGCTTGATAGGCAGCATCATTGCTTCCTATTTGTTTAATAAAAATGTTAAACTAAAATACTGTGGTTTTATTAATTTACTAAAGTTTGAACAAAAAGACATCTATACAATGTTCCCTCTCTAAGCTGGTGATGCAACTGAGCAAGTTACGGATGCACTTGGGGAGCTGATGGGCAGTGGCTCAGGGGCCTGATCCGGGCCCAGGAACTTGCTCAGCTGCATCCATATGTTGCTCAGCTGCATCACCGGCTTAGAGGGAACATAGGGACCAGTTTAAAATATGGAACGCAAATTCCACTGTAACAAGAAACAAGTATTTTATTTTGTTGTTTAGATTTCTGCTATTTATTTACGCCAATTAATTTATATTTTTCAGTCTGCTAACCCAGTTAACCAATGAAAGAAGAATTAGTTTTATAGTATGTGTAAGATGATAATTTCATTATAATCTATATAAGATTGCATAAAATTTCCGGAGTCTTATTGTAATCTAGTACTGACAAAAGATTGTATCTTTTAAAGATCTGAGAACAAAACTACCTATTTAGATTTTATATCAAAAGGTGTTGTTATAAAATTCTTAAAGTACTTCTTCAAGGCAACAAGATAAATAAATACAATTACAGTGAATGTTTGAAATACTTGATTATAGACTTGAAACTGCGGACTGTTCTAAAGAGTTATACAGATAAAGGAGCACCAGGAGGTTTCTCATGGCAAATGCTCACCATATAGTCTGAATATTGATTGTTACTAAGGGTTTCCATATTGGAATAAAAAATATCAATGCAGTACATGGTAATGTTTTTGGCTAGGTTCTGTAATGCTCGCCACACATAAAAACTGTACAAATAAAACTGTAATTCCTTCAAGGGAAGTTGTTCCAGCTTCTGATGATTTATGAGGTCACTAGAATTATGTGATTGAATTACAGCCTTAATATGTAAACTGGAGTTATATTATTCCTTAAATTAGTCTGATTTTCAGAGATATATCAATTCATTTACAAACGGAGTCACCTCTCTGGAAAATATGCTTTTGTGCCCTCTAGCGTTCAAAATCATGAAGTCTGTTTAGTTATACAAATTTACACTGAGAGGTTACTTTTAAAATGTAAAAGAGTTAACTGATTTACTTTTTTATTTATTTTTAACATAGGTCATCCAAAAGTATACAAAGGACTTAGTGGATATGGGAAAAGTGGCAAAAGGAAGATTTTGCCCCTCAGCCTGCTTTCATTCTCCATTTCCCTAACATTAAGATTTGTATTAGTGAAGGGGTTCTTATCTGACATTTTTAAATAATTCTGAATGTTCACTTGCCAGCGCCTATGGTAAATGTTGTTGTAAGCTTCTACCAAGAAAGAACTTCTTCTGAGGTCTTTATAAGGACAATACACCAGGATAATCAAGCATTTTCTGCCCTCCTTATAAAATGCCCTTTCAAATGCAGATTCTATTCCTAGTCACCCCATAGCTGAGATCCCAAGAAACTTCCTGAAACCAGTTTTTAAGATGACAGAAAAATACAATGGATAACAAACCAACCAACCAACCAACCAACCTATCTTTATCATTGAGAGATGTTTCTGAACAGCATTCCAAATAATGATTTATTATAAGGTTAAACATTTCTTTCTAGCTTCTTATACATAGACTTGGCTGCCCTTTTTTTTTTTTTTTTTTTTTTGGTTTGTAGATCAGGAAAACATATATCCTAGCAAAAAGATGTACTTCTTTTCAAATATCAATGCTAACAACTTCCAAAGCAAAACTTTTTAAAATCATTTTCCCCAGAGTATACTAAATTCAGATTTACATGGACTATATATCCAGCAGAAAGACTTCATCTGAAATACACAAGGAATCTGCCCCATACTAAAATGTGTTAAAATACTACATGATGCACATTATAGTCTGACAAACTCAAACAGATGCTTCTCACTAATCAAATTTTAAGAAAAAAAATTCAAATATTTTTACAGAAATCATCAGCATGTTTTACAGTAATCAGTAATATTGTTTGTTATTCTCTTATAACTAAGTTCTTCTTTACCATGAGACTGACTGCCTTAATATTTACCCAATGTTATATTATACAGTAGGAACATAGAAATTGATAAGACAATATATTATGAGATGAACAATGCCTAAAAAATATTTCTGCCCTATAAATCATTTAAAAAACTGATTCAAACCAGTCATTTTCAATCTACAAATATATACGATTAAGAAGCAATTTAAGGAAAACACACCAGTCATACCTGTCTTCTGTCAAAATGCGATAAACAAGAACAAGTTTTGAACTTACCTGTAAAAAAAAAAAAATAGAAATAATGATTAAAATTATTTGCTATGTTTATTATCCAGAATGTTTAATAGCTTATTCTTCAGTAACATGAACTAAAACTATCTTTGTGGATGTATTTTACAGTCAGTTTCTTATGGAAAGAAGTACATACAACTTTTATTCTCTGATAAGATATTACAGTTAAGTCATAATTATAGGAAACTTTAAAGCAAAGTAACTGATTAACCCAATTAACTGATGGGTTATGAACAAATGCATAGAAAATGAATGTTCTTTACCGTAAGCTCAGATTGTGACATACACTTACAGAGTCATATCATTCATTTGAATGTAAATGTGCAGCTTCCACAGAAATCAGTCAGAGCCCCATGTACATTTCTGCAGAGCAAGTGGCCCCGCTTGTATAAATAACAACAGTTTTTTCTGTATTTTGTAAATCAAATGTTCTCTGAATGTATCTGAATCCTGCCATGTACACAATAATTGATACATTTGTACCAATGTAGTACAAATAATTCTAAGCTGCTGAATGTATATGTTTTACACCAATACTGGTACAGTGATCATTTAGTAACATTTTTTTTTGGTATAGTAAAAACCACATCATAAGGCACCTTCACAGAACATATCTGAGTAGTCTAACATGTTTGTTATATTTGTTTTTATTTAATAGGAAGTACTGTCTACATGTACTGTGAGAGTATTTACAATGTACCTCAGCAACCCAAGGCTCTATTCCCCATTTGTCATTAACTCAGTACATGACTTTGAGACAACTCATTATCTTTGCCTCAGCTGACTGATCTGTAAAATGGGAAGATATTTATGTCATGTACCTCATGGTAGAGCTATGACTATCAATTATGCGTGTACAAAGTACTTGGAAATCCTAGAGTGAAAGAAGCTATGTAAAAATTTTAATAAATTTATTATCATTTTTATATGTAGCAAAATTAATAGATTCTT
Organism: Podocnemis expansa; assembly: GCA_007922195.1. Lineage (NCBI taxonomy): Eukaryota > Metazoa > Chordata > Testudines > Podocnemididae > Podocnemis > Podocnemis expansa. Next base: position 34,397,266 of record ML681990.1, read on the forward strand.
CTCTAGTTTCAAATAATAATACTTTCAAGAGAATACGGCACACGCTATAGCTTCTTACAAGCTTCTTAATTTTTCTGTTTTAACAAATCAATAGTTCTTCAATAATACCAAAGTGCGCTATAACACATCTGAGAAAAGGAGCAGCAATGCATGCAAGACAAGCCATAGTTTTTACTAGAAATTAGCTAAATGTTCAATACAAATTGTGCTGCATAGTTTTTCAACATAAAGAACTACTGATGTACTTATGAAGCCCACATGAAACATTCTGAAGGTTTTTTTTTTAGCAGAATACATTTCTACCCCTCATAGTTGCCAAAAATCATCTTCCAAACATGAAATAATTGTAAACCAATGTAATGTTGTTCTATTTACTCTGCAAGTAGCCTGAAACACTATCACTCAGGTCTGAACTACTCTATTCCCATTAATGTTAGTGGGCCCCGGTCTATATTGCAGAGAGATTTTGGCAGCAATCAAAGGGAGATATGCCACGTACTTACAATACCTTGCATATCTCCCTCTGATTGCCTACCAACTGCTTCCTGCAATGTCTTCAGTGTGCCAAGTCTTCACAGACACAATCAGTCGATTTGGAAGATCGATCTGATAGCGGTAAATCTGCCTCCATCAGTGAAGATGTGCCCTGGGATGCCGACTGTAAAGCCAAATGATATCTCAAATGGTAACACAGATATTTCATAGCTTAGGTTTTTATCTAGTAGGGAAGCTGAATGGGGAAGGATACAGGTACAGACTTTTGCTTCAGGAAGAAAATGCAGAGTGGATAACAGGTCAAACACACAGAGAATACAGCAGTGAAAGAGTAAAGAGGAGGGAAAGGAAGATAATCAAAGGACAGAAACAGCAGTGGTCCTAAATATGACCATAGTTTGACTGATAGGGAATGAGACAACAAATCACTAACCAACAAAATAAATGAAAAAATAAACAAGTAAAAGTTATCACACAAATCATATGCGTGAAATTTTCAAAAATGCTGAAAGTCCTGAAGTCAGAAGTGACAATCATTATGCAAACTTCCCACTGAAATCACCGAGAGTTCCACTGCATCCATTTGATGTTGTACCAAATACAGGAGATTCATATTTCTGATGTATCATCCTGCAAAATTAGATTTAGGATTGCTGAGAACCAAGATTTTAGTGATGCTAAGCTTCAATTTACAAACAGACACCAGCTGCGATATTTATATCTGAACTCCTCCTCAACATTCAGATTTGCTCAGAACCATTAGATTTGTTTGGCCACATCTCTAATTTACGACTCACATGCCAGCAACCCATATAACTAACACCTGGCCTTATGTTTTCTAGCTAAAGCATTTAGCAAGAATCACAGAAGGCTTAATAAGCTCTGGCTGGCACCACCACAGAGAGTAATGTAGCTTTCCACAGAGATTTCAACAATTTTCACTCAACAATCAAATTGAGCCTGGAACATTCTGCACAGGAGATTCACTTTCCGGACACTACACTACAACTTAGGGATGGACACATCAACACCACTCTATATCAAAACCTACTGATCTGTATAGTTATCTACATCCCTTGAGCTTCCATCCTAAACACACCACATGATCCATTGTCTACAGCCAAGCCCTAAGATATAACCACATTTGCTCTTATTCCTCAGACAGAGACAGACATCTTCAGGATCTCTATCAAGCCTTCTTAAAACTATAGTACCCACCTGGAGAAGTAAAGAAACAGACTGACAGGGCCAGACAGCAATCCTGCAGTCAACAACTACAGGAAAGGCCCAAAAAAGAAAACATAGAATGCCACTGGTCACCACATACAACCCTCAAGTCAGACCTCTACAACAGATTATCAAGGACCTACAGCCTATTTTAAAAGATGACCCCTCACTCTCTCTAGCCTTGGGGGGGGGGACAGACCTCTCCTCACCTACAGACAACCCCCAAACCTTAAACAGATACTCACCAGCAACTACAGACCTAACAACAGAAACATTAAAGCAGGCATATATTCCTGCAACAAATCAAGCTGCCAACTCTGTCCACATATCTGCACAAAAGACACCATCATAGGACCTAATCAAATCAGCTACTCCATCAAAGGGTCCTTCACCTGCTCATTCACTAATGTGATTTATGCCATCATGTGATGGAAATGCCCCCAAGCCTTATACATTGGACAAACAGGACAATCCCTATGCAGAAGAATAAATGCACACAAAACTGACAGAAATCACAACACAAAAAACAAAAAAACAAAAAAAACAAAACAGTTGCTCAGCACTTCCATCTTCCTAATCACTCCCATTGATGATTTGTTAATGATAGTCATCAAGAAAATCAATCGGACATCAAGACTTCAAAGAGAAACAGCAGAATCGAACTAATATGCAAATTAAATTGTGTGAAAACAGGGCTGAATCGTGACTATGGATTCTTTTCACATTATAACAGGTAATTTGACTTCAGCCTCCCTCTGCATGCTGTTTCCTAGAGTTTGAATCCTTACAAATGCTCTGATATGCTTTTACAGTATTATCTGATCCCATGTCTTACACTCCCCTGCATTTATTTTCATCCAATTCTGTAAATTCTCCCTCTTCGAAGCATCTGATGAAGTGGCATATTCTCCCACAAAAGCTCATGCAATAAATAAATCTGTTAGTCTTTAAGTGCCACAAGACTTCTTGCTAAGTTTGTCCATTAATTGTCTCTCTGTATATAGTACCTGACTTCCTAAATGCAAAAGTTAATGTGTACTCTTGTGCTTCAAATGCTACAAACCTTGTATCCTCAAAGGTATTATATTATTTCTTTTAACATATCTGGCTCTTTTAAAAAAATCTGAACACAAAACTTGAATTAGGTCAATTTCAGTTACTTACTCTTCTTTCTCCTTTTTGTTTAATTTTAAACCAAAGTATTTCAAATGAGAAATTTCAGACATCATAGAAATAGCTAGTCAATCCAAAAGGAAATCTTTATTATTAGATTGTTGTTCAAAAATTAATCCAAACAGAATGAAAGAAGAGAGAAAGAGAGAGAGCAGAAATCAGCTACATTAGGAAAAAAACAGTTCCATAATGTTTGCAGTGTAGTTCTTGTTTTCTTACTAAGGCTCAGAGATGACAAATTAAAATCAACAAGCTAAGAAAATGAAAGTCATAGCACATATGTGAAAAAGGCTAACAATATTCTGGAGTCTATTAACAAGAATATCATACTTAAGACATGGGCCATAAGTGTCCTGGGTATACCTGACACAGGTGAGGCCTCAGATGGTATACATTACAAGAAAGAGAGGGACAAACAAGGAAGAGCCCAGAGGAGAGCAACATGAATGATGAAAAGTTTAGAAAACCTGATCTATGAGAAAAGGCTAAAAAAAAAGAGCAAGTTTAGTCTTGAAAAAAGAATACTAAGGTGGGACATGATGATAGTTCTCAATTATGTTGCTGACTGTTATAAAAAAGACAGTGACCAGTTGCTCTCCACATCCCCACTAAAGACAAAACAAGAAGTAATGCAGCAATGGACACTTAGGTTAGGTATCAGGAATATCTTTTTAGCTATAAGAGCAACTAAGTTCTGGAACAGGCTTCCAAAGAAGGCTGTGGAGTCCCCGTCATTGGGGGGGGGGGTTAAGAATTGGCTGGACAAACACTTGTCATGGATTATCTAGGTTTATCTGGTATTGAATCAGCACATGAGCCTGGACTGGATGACTTCTTGAGTCCATTCCAGCTCTACATTTCTATGATTCTGTGATTCACTCTCACAGTACAGAATTCAAAGCAAGAATCATCGAATATTAGGGTTATAAAGGATCTCAAGAGGTCATCTAGTCTAACCCCTCCTCAAACCAGGACCACCCCAACTAAATCATCCCAGCCAGGGTTTTGTCCAGCCAGCTTTAAAAACCTCTATGTATGGAAATTACACCACATCTCCAGGAAATCCATTCCAGTGCTTCTCCATCATCATAGTGAAAAAGCTGTTCCTAGTATCCAACCTAGACCTCCCACACTGCAACTTGAGACCATTGCTCCTTGTTCTGTCATTTGCCACCACTGAAAAAAGCTTAGATCGATCTTCTCTGTGACCCCCTTTCAGGTTGTCAAAGGCTGCCATCAAATTCCCTCACTCTTCTTTTCTGCAGACTAAACAAGCCTAGCTCCCTGAGTCTCTCCTCATAAGTCATGTGTTCCAGCCCTCTAATAATTTTTGCTGCCCTCCTCTGGATTCTCCCCAATTTATTCAGATCCCTTTTGTAGTGAGGAGCCCAAAACTGGACACAGGACTCATATACAGCCTCACCGGTGCTGAATAGAGGGGAGTAATTACTTCACTTGATCTGCTGGCAATGTTTCTACTGAAGCAGCCCAATATATCATTAGCTTTGTTAGCAATAAAGGCACATTGTTCACTCATATATGGCCTTTTGTCCACTGTAACGCCCAAGTATATTTCCACAGAACTTCTGCGTAGCCAGTTGGCTCCCAGTCTGTAGCAGTGCATGGTATTCTTCTGTCCTAAATGCAGAACTTTGCACTTGTGCTTACTGAACCTCATCACATTTCTTTTGGCCCAGTCCTAGAATTTGTCTAGGTCGTTCTGTAATAAGGATGAAGGACATCAAGGGAAATATCTACTTGGCAAAGACAGGATTTCAAACTTGTATGCTGGTGCCAAAACCAGCAAGAATCCTGTGGCACCTTGTAGACTAACAGATTTCTTCGGGCATGAGCTTTCGTGGGCTTCAACCCACTTCGTCAGATACAATGATGCCAGTAACTTGTAAAACACATTTGTACAACCAAAGTTGTCTTAATGGACTTCCAAAATTCAATCACTCTCTTTTGGCAGCAACCAAATGCCATAAAATCCCCCAAAACTTTCACTGTTCAAGAATTCTTTTTATAGCAGGTAAGTGTGAAAAGATATCAACGAGTGGCACACAGTGGTCTCCCTGCAGGATATCCTGCAGTAGCTACAACTATATTAAGGGTTATGTAGCTTGCCCATCTAAATCCAATCTTACTGGTATTTATGCCACAATGAAGGCTGTTGGTAAACTCCATGAAAAATGGGCAAAATATCATCCTAAGAGGTTGCCATAAGCCAAATGTTGAAATAAGCGTAGGTTTCCACTATCTTTGTAAAGGGCTAGATACTATAGTTTTCATTTCATACATCCAAAGAAGTGGGTTATGTTCACAAAAGCTTATGCCTTACATAATTTTGTTAGTCTTTAGAAGTGCCACAGGACTCCTCGTTTGTTTTGCTGAATGAGACTAACTTAGCTACCTCTCTGGAACTTGAGATAAGAATGTTGCAATTTTTGCTAGTCCTGCACTCCCTCACTAATTGTTAAAGACACACCAAATAAGTCTTGACTATAGCTGATTGGAAACAAATTTCCTTTTCATAGGAAATTCCAGAATTTTTTCTTCTTAACATTCAAAACCAGCATGAAAAGCTAACATTTCTTGAAAAATGAGATTAGAACACACTATAAAGTTTCAAATTCCAATTTTAAGCAGATTTCCCAGTGGAACTGCTACCAAAAAGAAAAAGGAAAAGAAAAAAAAATTAAAACATATCTTTAAGACTAAATGTTTCTACAAGATAGCAGGTAATTTGGAAGTGATAAGGCAAAAGTGTCAAGTTTGTGCAATGGATCTAAAGGTTCCAACTGTGCTCGTGAACCATATCGATGTCAGACAATGGAATTTCTGTGTTTTAAATTTTCTTTTTGAAAAGCTAAAAGATAACACATGAAAATATCTATGTTAAAAGAACATTACTAAGGCTGCAAAGTCAAGTCTGGGCAATGCTAGAGACTTTAATTCAGTGGCTTTTGTGTATTTATTATAATACAATCTAAACAACATGATCACATAGTATTTTTTCCACAGGACCTCTGCATCATTCGCTACACAGAATTGGCCAGCTCTAGGATGACACAGAGTTATGTAAGAAGAGGGCATTGTTTTAAGGACTCCTATCTCATTTGTTATAGAAGTTCAGAAGGTACATTCTTATAGCGGGTATTAATGATGGTGGGCCTAAGCCCACCAATAGCTAAAGGCCCTCCCACTTAGCTGAGGAGAAGAGACCAGTGGAGCCAGGCAACAGCTAGGGACAATATACAAGAAAAAGCAATGGAAGTGAAGGTAATTGGGTAAAAAATTACTGAACCAGAAGGGAATAGCACATAGAGAACCCCTGACAATACCCACTACTCCTCAAAAGCATCCAAAGACCCAGTGGACACTGTGTCAGAGAAAGTCTGGCTGGACACATGATTGAACAAGTGACCAGAAATTGGCGCTACAGGCATAGGGACCTCTCCCCCAACATCCAATTCCCCCTCCTGGTCTTGTGGGTGGCCATCTTGGCCAGCTCCAGGAAGTGGTTGAAGAAGAGGTACCGTATGTGGCTTTGCGGCTGATGTGCCAGGATCGAAAAGTGCAGTAAGAACCTCAGTAAGAAGTTGTGGGCTTACAACCTCATGCACGCTATGGGTCTTCCTTTCGCCACCAAAGGAGCTGGTGTTGGAGGGAATTCTGAACTGTGCCAGGCAGACACCTGTATTCACAGCACCAGAAAGAACCACCAGCAGATATCTCTGATGGGCCATAGAACCAGCATGGACAATAGGCTTGCCTACCAGGGGCACTTGCCCCTCTTGCTATCAGGCAAGTGGAACATGTGGAACATGAAGAAGAGAAAGTGAATAGCATGAAGCATGATATTTCCTGGGTGACATTCAAAGGGTGACTGCTGGATGTCATTCTGCCTACTTACATTATGTGTCAGGGAAGTTGGGAAGGCTCAAGGGGTAGGGGACCAATGGCAAGTTCTGGACATCCAGGGATGAGAGGCAGCTTGGAAGAACCCTCTTGCAAAACCTGCTCAAGGAAAGCTAGAGAAACAGGAAGTGAAACTGCCCTCATGGTCTTTGGATGTTTTGAAATGAATGAGGCAGAAGACTGCAGAAAGAGAAAGGATGATCTCTGGGTTAGGTTCCAAAGGGATAGTTATGTCAGTTTCATTTGGCAAAACAAACAACGAATCTAGTGGTGCTTTTAAAGATTAACAAGTTTATTTCTTGCACAAGCTTACATGGGAGAAAATCCCACTTTTTTACTTATTTAAAACAAACATTTTAGTTATTTAAAACAAATGTTTCACAGATGGTCATAATTGTGTATTCCTTATTTTCTGGGTGCCAGTCCTGAGACACTAGGGTTCATTTGCAAAAGCACTGAATGCTTACAGTTGCAACCGAAGTCAAAGGAAACTGTGCTTTGAACATATGAAGTTCTACATAATTCTAAATGCTCTGAAAAAATTAGGTCTTACATGTCTCAGATGATGTTTGTAAAATAGTGAGATACTCTAAGAAAAAGTGCCAAAGAAGAGTCCACAAGCAAATTAACAATTCTGTCTTCAGAGCAGAATTTGAACAGTAAGCAGTAAATAAGGTATAGGGCAATGGCTCCCAACCTTTTCTCTGCCATCACATACCTTGATACTTTCAAATTTTTTGAGGCACACCACCATTAAAAAACTCATGAATATACAAATTAACTTAAATTACTCATGAATATTCATGAATCATGGCACACAATGTTTTGGAAATGCTGCTATGTGGAGTAGTAGGAGTAGCAGAACAAGGGTGCAAAACAGTGGAGGTCAGAAGTCATGTGCAGTGGCAGGAGTGGGTGTGGGGAGCAGAGGAGGGCAGGGCTGGCAAAAGAGGACAAGGGCAGCCATGTGGGGAACAGCGCAAGGGTGGCAAGAGAGGAAGGGAGAACAAGAGTGGTTTTGTGGGGGGGCAGAGGGGAACCTGAGGAGTGGGAAGGTAGGACAAGGGAGCATGGCGCAGCACCCACTCCTCCCTTCTCCACAGTGGCTCCCTGCCACCCAGAGCAAATCCTCACCCCACTGCTGCTCCCTCCCACCCCAGTGGGTCCCATCCTCCTCTCCCCCAGCTGCCTGTAATGGACACTCCCATCACTACAGGGGCCAAAACTAGGCCTCCAGCCCCAGCTACACTCTCCACACACACAGCCACCCCAACCCCCCAGCTACACCCCCCTCAGCTACACACACCCACAACCAAACAGCCACCCCACAACCCCAGCTACACACCCTCTGCTGCACAGCCACTCCCATCCACCTCTGCTACACGCACACAGCTGCCCCACACAACCCCAGCAGCACCCCCCCAAAGCCCTTACCTGGACTGTTTGCAAGCTGGCTGACACAAGCTGCCCTGCTCTGCAGGGAGAGATACACACACTCCTGGCCTCCCACAGCTCTCTGCTGGCTGAGCTGAAGGTGGAGTGTGGTTTAAGGTGGAGCCACTGGAATGCTATGTTCCGGATGCTCGTGCTATTCATAGGGGGACCCCTGGAACTCCACGTTCTGGTGCCTTCCTCTATTTTTAGGGGGACTGGAATGCTGCCTGCCTAAAAATAGGAGGCCCCAGAACTGTGTTCCAGTGCCTTACCCCTTACTTTAACCCCTGCCGTTTCCCAGCCCTGCACAGCCCACGTGGCTGGGCTGAGCAGGGAGGGAACTCCAGCTCTCAGGGGTGCCCGTGGCACACTTTAGGTGTTGCCGCGGCACAACGGTTGGGAACTACTGTTGTAGGCCACCCACCAAACAATGTGGATAAAATGACATAGTGCACAGTTGCTCATTAGTTAGGCACCATCTATTCACTGAACATGGCAGGAATGTGGTGGAAAAAAAAGTATGTGCTCATGTAATTAAAGATACCCTCACAATCCATTTGCACCTGAGATCAAATTAAACTTGCACAGGCAACCTCGAAGCTGGCATTTTCTAACTTCTGACAACTTGACTTTGTAACTTTAGCAATATGCACTAGTTACTAGTGCACCATTTTTTGTGTGTCTAATACAGTGTTTCCCAACCAGTGTGCCATGGCACATGAGAGTGCCCTCAGCCCTGAGCAGGTGTGCCACGGAATTTTTTGAAAAACTACTTAAAGAGTTCTGGATTGGCTCATGAATATTTATGCATTCATTCAGAGACTATATGGTGTGTGCCTCAAACTAATGAGAGGTATCAAGGTGTGCCACAGCAGAGACTAGGTTGGGAAGCACTGGTCTAATATATGATATAGGATAAACATTACTTATTTTTTACAATTTTACATACCGAAGATTATATCTAAGCTATATATTTAGTCTGACCCTTAATTTGCAAAGACATCCATAGAACAAGTTACAATTGACCAAGAAAAATTCAATATTTTTAGTTATAAAAGATTAAATTTGAATGGCTTTACATTTTACACTATTTTAAATGACCCTGGAAACTAAAAATTTAATAATAATGCCATTTACTTGATATTAATGCCCATAACCTTAAAACTACAATCTCTTCAATACTTGATGCTTCTGATAAATACTTACAGACAACGCTACTATGTACTGTGCATGTGTCACTGATGACCTTTTGGTTCCTTTTTTTCAGTGCCCAAAGACTGAACCACTCATTACGGCCAATGGACATCGGCAAATAAAAATATAAAAAGTGTCAGCTTATGTGCAATGCCATGGGGAAGTACATTTAAAAAAAATACAATGGGAAAAATCTGATTTTATCTCAATTTATAACACAGACAGCTGAAGAGGACCTTTCAAAAAATAAAATGAAACTAAAGCTCAAACTGAAAGAAATGATCACAAAAATTTTCATTCCTAGCAGCAACACTTTTGGAAAGTTCTGATGTGAGAAACAAACAGCTATAACTGACAGTGTTTTGCAATCCTAGCCATGGTAGTCACTGGTGATAGTTACAGATATAAAACCCACAGGTAGATGAAGAGTGGGTAAACAAGAATGCAGAAATATCCATTCATGAAGGTTGTAGTGAATCTGTGGCACCTACCAATTTTTTTTTTGAATTACATCTAACAATTCCACATTGGTGTTACACCCTTTATCACAAGACTCAATGTTTGAAGTAGAACTCTCTTTACTCTCTAAACCTTTTTCTTTTGGAGCTTCTTGAGGACAGGCAGAAATGGACCTATTTCTAAGACATCCATTACAGGGAAATCACACTGGCACAGAATACAATTATGCAGCTGGTTTTGCTATAAAAATATTAATGATTAACTTGTGTATAAGCAACATGAGAATGAATTGCTACCTGCTAATAATTCAGTGTCAAAGTATTACGTCTGATGTACTAAGTGATAGAAACAGTAGGTGATTTAAAAAAAAAGAAAAACAAAAAACCCCCAAACAAACAAACAAACAAACAAAAAGAGGTTTGAAGTATAGATCCCATTATTCCAATGGTCTGTTCCATTCAAGTTGTTCTGTATCTTTATCAATGTAGTATAGGGCATCTTCCAGAAAGGCACTGAGAACCAGAAGCGGCACAGGCCCAGGGCCTAACCCCTGGCCACAGCCCATGTCCCCGGCCCCAATTCTGCGTTCAGGCCCAAGCCAGCCTCGGGCGCCTGCTGCCACCAGCCTGGCCCCAGATCCCTGGCCGGGGACAGGGCAGAGAGTGGTAGCCACAGCCATGGGCGGCCCAGCCTAGGATGGGGCCGGAAGCAGCTGCCACCATCACGGGTGGCCAGGCCCTGGATCTCCAGCCAGAGACTGGGAAAGGCAGGGGCTGCACCAGGACTTGGGGCATTGGCGCTGGGACTCGGGGCATGAGCACCATGTGCCAAGTGCCAGCGATGCCCCTGCTGAGAATCATGGTTAGCATCTGTCATGTATGGTCCTTCTCCCCAGGGACTCAAAGATCGGCACCCAGGATATGAACTGTTGTAAAGATTTTTAGTTTAACAAAGAGTTCAAAGCTCCACTGCTAATCCTCCTACATTAGCGTGTGTGTGTGTGTGTGTGTGTGTGTGTGTGTGTGTGTGTGTGTGTG
>ML681990.1:34413291-34478732 GCA_007922195.1 Podocnemis expansa
CGGGCATCGGCGGGGGGCTTCAGCACAGCCCAGCGCTGCTTCCCGCCGGCTTTTTAAGCCGGCGGGGAGCAGCGCTGGGCTGCGCTGAAGCCCGCCGCCGGTGCCCGCAGCCCGGCTCTGCAGGCACCGGGGGTATTCAGCGCTGTGTAGCGCTGACCCCCGCCAGTGCCTGCTGGCCAGGGGACACCCCTCAGCACCCTGGCCAAGGTGCTGAGTGTTCCCTGGCCAGGGTGCTGAGGCGGCAGCCCTTTAAATGTTGTTTCGGAACCTATTGTTCCGAAACAACATGTTCACATGCGTTGTTTCGAAACAAGCGTTTCGAAACAAGGTTGTTTCGTCCCCAAATGGGGTTTAACTTGTTTCGAAACAACTGTGCGTCGTGTGAACATGTTTTTTTTTGTTTCGAAACAACGAGGTTGTTTCGAAACAAAAGTGCCGTGTGAACACAGCCTTGGAGAAGAGACAATGAGGAGTGAGACAGAGGAACTGCTGCAGGGAACAAGGTGACAGGAGCTATTTAGCGTAAAAGAAGCTTAAGTAAAGGCTACTTGGGGAAAGGGGAGGACAACAGCTATTGATGGGAAATGGTGGGACAGGAGTTGATAGTGAAAAGGTAAAGAGGAAACAGAATAAGTCCAGCAGAAAGAAACCGGGTATGGAATTGGAACAGAGTCATGAGCTAGTAGACTGAATATGAGCCAGTGGGGTTAGCATCAACCTGTGCACCCTCCCACCATGCCAAGTCACTTTCCACAGAGCAGTGGCATCCCAATCATTTTTCCCTGTTTTTCCTAGCTCCACCCAAATTACCTCTGACTCGCCACAATATTTTGCCCTCTCTTTTGAGCTGTACAAGCCAGGACTTGGCCCTCTCATACCTGCTTACACACCTGGGAACCCTGTAGGGGAAATCTGGTCACCAAATGATGCTTTGCACCAAACTGAATTCACTAACCCTTTTCAACACCAATGCTTATGGCTGCATAGCAAGTTAGTGAATTACATTATTTGCATAAAAAGCAGTTTCACAAAACTTCATAGCAGTACAGCATGAGTATATATCCCTCTCTACCCACTCTGCTTTCTGCCTAAATCATGAGTTAAAGAAAAAAAAAGTTATTAAAAATAATTAAGCCCAAATTAACTTTTGAAAAAACATCTGAGCTGTCTGGAAAAACAACAGTTTCAAAGGTACTCTCTTATCAAACCCAGCTTCCTTTAATAGATGCACTGAAGGGCAATGTGTTTACAATACTTTGACCTTCAAAGCTAACCACAGTTACTGGGGCAGCAAGTTAGCTCTCAAGGAGCCTTCGAATGTTCGTCAGCAATGATCTCATGAGACAGTAATGATCTCATGTGTGATTATAAGCATGCTCAGTGGAATCCACTGGCTATTATATCAGACATAGTGTGCGACTTGAGCCTTTGGCCTAGTAATAGGAGAGGGATCAAAAGAGTTCAATTGCATATGAGTGCTAGGGAGCTGCAGGACATAAAAATAATTTCCTTGCTAATCACCACAGATGCAGAGCTGTGAGGTTTCTGGATGCTCACAGATTATTGCTATGCATCATGTCTTTGTAGCTGCTCAAAATCCATCCATGCACCATTATATTGTGTATGTCTTGGTAACTTGGGAGTATAAAAACGATAAGAAACTCAACAGTGAAAAATAGATTCCTGAATATATTTATGAATAAACATCTAAAGTGGGATTCATTATTATTGAGGAATCATTCTATTAATATATGTTCAGGCTCATAATGTTATTTGTGATTCACAAACGATCTGCAAATCAATAAAGGATAACCTTCACTGAACAGTTGGTTTGACAAATACTATTCGATTAACTCTATATTAACTCTATATATGAGAAATTCTGTTGGGAAAATTATAAAAAAAAGAGTGATCATAAGAGAACCAATAATGCACATGTAATGTGATCTCTATATTTAAAATCCACAATGAAAGCATGCTAAAAAAGTTAAGCCAAAATAGGAGAGCACTTTACTATATGCATATTCACTAACATCCATTTTCACTTTAAAATAATTGTTTCTCCACCCACATTGTTTACTTTTTATAATATTTTTTACTCTATATAATTTTAGCAGATTGATCAGATTTTTCTCGTTGGAAACACAAGATATGTTATTAGTTGTTAAAGTCAACTTCAAGTCACACAGCATGATTCTAAGAAAAAATGGTAAATCAGTGCTGGAACCTGTTTTTCATGTGTGACAAAGTTAATCCTAAGAGAAATGCTATTTCATGGTATTTGCCTACTAATGGAAATAGCACACTTCTGATGTCACTTGTTGGAACAATTTTTTTTTCTGTATTTCTAAACATGCTGTGGCAAATTGGAGTGACCTAGTGTACACAGCCACCTAAAGTCTATGTTGTATTTTTTCTGAAATTCAATGTTGCCTGGACAGAGAGAATTTAAAAACACATCAGTGCTTTGTTTTGTTCAATTACTTTCAGTGAAGGAGAAAGTGTTAAGTGTGTCCCTAGTTGCATGCCAAACCAATTCAGAGAAAAGTTACTTGTCTGGTGTCTGACTGGTTTTTATTAAGCTCTTGTTATTGGTTATTATAGCCGTCCATGCTTGACCCTCTTGCTCTTCAGGCCCTTGGCTCCACCAACCATGTCCAAAACCAATACTGTATTTTACTAGTGCACTTTATTCACAGCGGGCTGCCCACCAGCATCTATATACAAAGTCCACATCATCACCAAGATCTTACAGATCCTGCCCAGCAGCAGCAGGGTGCTTAGCCTTCCTCCCCTAAAGCTTCTCCTGCTTTGGATACTAGCTCCTGCTCCCTCCCAACCTCCTTTTCCAGGGAGTTTTTACTACCCTCCCTGTCTCCATAGGTAGCCCTCATCCCAGCTTTTTAGCCAGCCTGCTCAGCTGGCTCTTTCTTCTCTATTTAGCGCCCAGTAGCAGGGACTCATGCAGCCTGGCCACCACAGCTAGCTACAGCTGTGGACCGGAAAATGAATAACATTTTTCACCAAAATAGTTGGAAACTTCCTACTCTCTATATATGGTAAATCTGTATTAGAGCAATATAATATAAGATACTTCTAATAAAATATTACTTTGCATATGCTCTGGTTATGCTTTCACCAATTTTAGACTCCTATGATTCAACTGACATCCTGTTGTAAATGCAATTAGACTCAGGACAAACTTTAAATCTTAGGTATAGCATGGTTTGTGCTTAATATCAGTGAACAATGTAAGGTTATTAAAAACAGTGACTAAAAACAAATAGATGTAATGCAACATGAAGTGACAGAAAGACAGAGCAAAATATTCCAAACAGCAGAAGGCAACTTTAGAAAATTTAGTGTTGGTTCAGATAAGGCATTACAAATTTGAGAATCTTTTCTGAAGTTTAAAAAATTCCCCAAACTCTGAGAGTCCCTACTATAGCTAACATGTTTATGATCCATTTTCCTAGTCCAGTCAGGAGTAAAGTAACAATATTTTAAAAATTTTAATTTTTTTTGTCAAATGTACGGTTAATGAACCATATTCAAACAGCAATAAATTACTTCTGGATGTGCATCAATAACCTGTACACTGGGTCATGCTCTACTGTTATAATGATGACGATGATGTCTTTTTCAACCTAGGAAGTGGGATCTTCTCCCACGAAAGCTCATGCAAAAAATAAATCTATTAGTCTTAAAGTGCCACACAACTCCTTGTTGTTTTTTTCAACCTAGTCTGCATTCAAACTAGTCTTTGTAAATTTCTTTTTAAAAAAACCTACTTTTTTCCAGTAGAGGGTTTGAACAACTTTATTATTACAAATACCTTCCAAACACCTCCATAATTTTTACTTTATTGAACTGTTAATAAAAATGTCTTCAGAATTTTTCCAGTAATTCTGATCCATTTAAAAAGCTTGAGAAAAATGTATTTACATCTTTTTTTTTTTTAAATAAACAACCTGCCCACCTGTCCTGACCATTCCCCATTGTCTTTATGCTCAAAGTCAGTACTTGCCTAACTTTATTGGTACACGTGAGAACACCTTCTATTATTCTACTTTGGGACCTACTGTCTGCACAGCAGTAAGCAGAAGTGTCCAGGAAAAAGCTATAGCCTTGGATTTGCAGTGTGATAATACAAAAAAAAAAAAAAAAAAAAAAGAAGAGGGGAAAGATTTTCAAAAAGCATGCCAAAAGTGGCTTTGTAAGTCCATTTTTAGGTAATTACATAAGTGACTGAATTTCAAATAGGCATCCAACATCTCTCAGAGCAGAGCTAGAATATACTACAGAAGTCTGAGCAGCAATAGACCCTGATTTTGGGAGAACCACTACCCCGGATGGACCTATGTGTCCAAGTGCTAGATAAAAATTAACTTCCCTATTGATTTTTTTCCCCTCTATTGATTTAGCCTGAAAGAGCAGTTCACTTATTTTCTTAATTTCATAATTTTAAAAAGAAATTTTAAAAACGATGGACAAAATCACTTCAAATAAACTGAGAAACACATGAAATGCAATAGTTAGATATACATCCAGGTATGAATTCTGATATTTGGGGATCTTTATTTCTGAGAATTTTCTGTTTAACCCTTCTTATTCTTCATTAAAGGGGCACCAACTATTTTATCTGAAAATTGTAAGCCTTGTATTCTTAGAAGTAGCCCTTAAGATTACTAGAAATGAAAGAAACTAGAGAGAAATAGTTTTCTTTTTTTGTCTTCATGCTTGGTACTTACAGGCTCCTCATAATCCTACTACTTAGTGGGTGCCCCACACTGGGTGATTCTGAGCAGTAACGTCATTGGGTAGGAGGGACTTCGGAATCTAGCATTGTTACAGAGGACAGTACTGAATGGCCAAGTGCAGTGCCTCTGTTAGTTTGTCAATGGCATAATGATTGATGAAAGCATGCATGGAAGACCATATCACTGCTTTGCAAATCTCTGTGATGGAGACATTCTTAAGGAATGCCATGGTAGTGGACATGGCTCTGGTGGAATGTGTTCAAATGTGTGCTAGAGGAGGTACATTAGAGAGTTTGTAGCACTCATAAGTGCAATTCAAAATCCAATTGGACAGTCGTTGACTTGAGACTCTTTGACCTTTGCATTTGTCTGCTATCGCCACGAATAATCTATTGGTGGTTCTAAATGATTTTGTTCTTTGTAGGTAGAAGGGGAGAGCACAACAGACGTCTAAGTTGTGAAGGATGGCATCTCGTGGGTTAGAGTGCAGTTTTGATAAGAAAACAGCTAAGTTTATAGGCTCATTTATATGGAACGATGAATGTACTTTCGGCATGAATTTACGATGCGGTCATAGCATCCTTATAGAAGATAGTAAAAGGAGGATCTGCCATTAACACT
Organism: Podocnemis expansa; assembly: GCA_007922195.1. Taxonomy (NCBI): domain Eukaryota; kingdom Metazoa; phylum Chordata; order Testudines; family Podocnemididae; genus Podocnemis; species Podocnemis expansa. Next base: position 34,418,673 of record ML681990.1, read on the forward strand.
GCTAGTTCATTAGCTCTCCTGGTGGATGTTATGGCAACAAGAAATGCAGCTTTCATAGAAAGGTACAATAGAGGGCATGTAGCCATCGGTTCAAAGGGAGGCTTGGTGATGACTTTTAACATGAATGATAGGTCCCAGACTGGGGTAGGTTGTCATATTTCTGGGTATAGATTTTGTATAGTCAGAAGGAATCTTTTTACCACTGAGCTGGAAAATACCGAGGCATCATTGAAGTCTTCGTGAAAGGCATTAATTGCTGCAAGATGGACCTTTAGAGATGCTAAAGTTAATCCTGTTTCTTTCAGGTGTAAGAGGCAATCAAGAAGGCTGATGTTTGAATTGGTACACCAAAGTACAAATCTGCACCATTTTAGAAGGTAAGAATCTCTTGTGGAAGTTAAATAATATGTGTTTTACTCTTCTGCTGTTAAGTAATACGTGTTTTACTCTTTCAGAGCACTGGAGTTCTTCCACCCGGAACCATGGAGGAACCATACTGTAAGATGGAGGCTGTGCAAATTGGAGTGCAGGATTCGACAGTTGTTCTGGTGAAGCAGCTCATGGTGGAGTGGTAGAAGAATCGGTGTCCTCATGGACACGGTAGTTAGCAGCGTAAACCATGGTTGTCTGGGCCAGCTGACGCAATCATAATGACTGATGCTCTGTCTCTCCATATTTTGAGGAGAGCTCTCATGATGAATGGAAACGGAGAAAATGCATATAGAAGAGCTCCGTTCCAAGGAAGGAGAAAGGCATCTCCTAGGGAATGTTTTCCTTCTTCGGCCCGAGAACAACATTGTTTGCACTTTTGATTGCATAGGGTAGCAAAGAGGTCCAGTGCTGCATACCCCCACAGACAGAAGATGTCTTTGACAGTGCTTGACTAGATTTCCCACTCATGATGTGTAGGGAATGATCTGCTTAATTGATCTGCTGCTGTCTTTTGTGGTGTGGTAGGTAGGCGGCAGAGATCACAATTTGATTGTTTATACACCAATGCCATAGCTTCATGACTTCTAGGCATAGAGCATTTGATCTCACTCCACCCTGCCTGTTTATATAAAACATGCAGGAGATATTGTCAGTTAAGACCTGTACATGATGGCTCTTCAGGTGATCTTTGAAACGGCAGCATGCATTTTTGACCACACAGAGTTTGATGTGTAGTGCAGTCTCGCACAGGGATCAGCATCCTTGGGCTGACATACCCTTCAGGTCTGCTCCTCAGCTTGTGAATGACGTGTCTGTTGACATTATCAGAGATGACTGTGCCTGGGTGAAGGGTATGCCCTGGAGAAGGTTCTCTTGCTTTTCCCGTGATGTGTCGCTTTGACTGAAGGCAGAATGGACAATATTTTGTGTATGAAAATGTTTGTGTGCTGTGTAGACCTTTGAGAGCCAGAGTTGGAATGGATGCATGTGGACTCTTGCATGTAGCACAACTTGTGTAGCGGAGGCCACATGGCCTAAAAGTTGAAGGCAGTGAAGCACCTGCACCGGGCATGAGGTGTAGAAAGTTTGTACAATCTGAGCTATTGCATCAAATCTTGAGACTGGGAGGAAAGCTCTGGCTTGAATAGCATCCAAACAAGCACCAATGAAATCTATCATTTGAGTTTGGATTACAAAAGATTTCTTTAGATTTATTAAGAGGCCAACAGTCTCAAAGAGTTTCATCATGAAGGCTAGATCTGAGACAGCCTTATTCTTGGAACATTATCCTATCAGGCAGTCATTGAGGTACCAGAAGAAAGAGATCCCATTTTTGCAGAGGTGAGCTCCTATGACTGCTAGAATGTTTGAGAAGGCTCTGGGACAAATTGACAGACAGAATGGCAGGACTGTGCATTTGAAGTGGTCTTGAGCAATGACAAAGTAGAGAAAACGTTGGTGTGCTGGATGTATGGCAATGTGAAAATAGGCGTCTTAGAGATCAAGAGCCATAAACCATTCATTCACCTCCAGAACGGGAATGATGGAAGCCAGTGTGACCATGAGTAATTTGTGGGACCTTTATGAATTTGTTTAATTTTCTCAGATCCAATATGGGTCTCCAGTCACTCGACTTCTTTTCTGTGAGGAAGTAGGGGGAATAGAAACCTTCCCCTTTTTGATAACTGGGCGCCCTTTATACTGCTCCAATTTGGAGAAGATGTGAAACCTTTTCTTGAAGAAGGTGTATGTGAGTGTTGTCCCTGAACAGGGATGGGGTAGGGTGATTTGGGAAAGGTCTTTTGATGAATGAGATGATGTAACCCATGTTTAACATCAAGACAACCCATTTGTCTGTTGTTACTGTAGCCCAGGCATGGAGAAAGAGCTGTAACTGGTTCATACAGGTTGAAGAATTTACTTGTTCTAGAGGTCAAAGGAGTTTTATTGGGCTCTCCACCAAGCTATCAAAACTTAATTTCGTAGATTGAGATGGTTGAGTTGGATAACTGTTACTCATATTTCTGCTGTGTTGTTGCCTCTCTTTGTTGCTGGTTTTGGCACTTGTTTTGCTGCCTAAACTGGTATTTGTATTGGTAGCGGGCATTATACGGTTGAAATTTGTAGGATGTTTTCCGATAAGTTTGGGGATGAATGCTGAATGTGTGTAGGGTGGCTCTAGCATCTTTAGACATGTGCATCTGCTCATCTGTTTTCTCTTAGAATAGCTTTGTTTTATTGAATGATAGATCTTCTGTGGCCAACTGTAATGACTTGGGAAGGTTGGCTGAATGCAGCCAAGATAAGCAGCGTATAACTATGCTCATGGCCATTGTACATACAGCAGAGTAGGCAACATCTTGCGCTGCTTGCAATGCTGTGCGGGAGATAAGGTGACCCTCTTTTATAAGAGCATAAACTGGCTTTTTTTTTTTTTTAATCAGGCACATGGTCTAGAAAGTCCACAAATTTTAGATGATTTGAGTAGTCATAATTAGGCAGCAGAACGGGGTAGTTTGCTATTCTGAACTGTAAAGTGGAGGGCATGAAACTTTGCATCCCAGCAGGTCTATTTTTTTATTTTCTTTATCGTGAGGAGTTGTTTTATTAAAAGGTTGCTTTGTTCTATGATTCACTGCTTCCACCACAAAAGAGTTTGGTGGTGGATCCACAAAAAGTTATTCTGCTTGCAGTGGTGATATATAATACTTTTTATCAGCCTTTTTACACGTTGGCTGTATGCTAGCCATTGTTAGGCAGATTTTGTTAGCTGGTTCAAGCAGAGCCTCATTAGCAGGGAGTGCTACCCTGTTACAGGAACATGTATGTAGGATTTTTAAGAGCTTATGCTCAGGCTGAGGCAGATCATGTTTAAGGAGCTCGAGAATGTCAGCAACTCTTCTGAACAGCTCTTGAAATCTTTTAAAATCGTCTACATTTGTGATTGTGGTTGAAGGTGTTATCTCATCCATAAGGGATGATGTCTCATGGTGAGGGGAGGCAAGATTGAATATTTTGCCTTCCTCAGTAGGTTCCTGTGACCCTGTGGTGGGTTCTAATGGAAGAGATGTCCCTGGATGGGCATTCGTGCCCATATAATTCCCAGAGTCAGGGACTTTCAGTGGTGAGTATCGTGAGGAAACCGTGACTCAGGGCAGTATTTATAATGCCAATAGTAGCATGAGGAGTGGCTACAAAATGAGGATGTTCTCCTTGTACAATATGACCAATCACAGTCATAAGAGTAATGATCTCTGGATCAAGAGTGAGACGATCTCAAGTACAGGGAGAAAGTTCCCCTATGATCAGAGAATTATTCTGATGAGAAGTACATAGGTGTAAATGTTCCTTCTTTCATGAAGGGAGAGAGGGATCTTTCACACCCACACTAAGAAGAGGCAGGTGATGGGCAGGTGCCTCTGATTGTATGTTTAGCTTTATATGTGTACTTGCGAGGTGCAGGAGAGGGTTTCGCATTTGGCAGAGTGCGGTCTAAATCCACATGTATAGTAGGTCCTGTGGGAGCCAGCAGGTCTGGTACAGCTACTGATGGCCTTTGCTGGGGGAATCACATTCGAGGCTGTATTATAGTCTGGGGCTGGCACAGCATGTGAGGCTGTAGGCAGTTGAGGTTGAAGTGCCTGAGCCAAAGTGTGAGTTAGAGTTGGGGAATGAGCTGTCGACTCAAGTAGCTTTATTGCTGGGTTCTTATAAGGCTGCCTATGCCTGTAATCAGTGGCAGATAGCTGCTGTTTGTTGGGTTTGGCTGTATGTGTACCCGAGGGACCACCAGCCTCTTTGCTACTAAATAATGTCAGCAACGAGACAGGAGATTTGTTTTTCTTCTTCTCTGCTGTATTACTGGGGTTGACTACCTCGATGTTTGTTTCTCAGCCAACTATCTCTGTCCTGACTCAGCAGGTGGCTGTAGGGACCTTTCCATTAAAATGAGCTTTCTATCAAACTCCCTGTCTCTCCATGCTCTGGCAGTTAAGCTCTAGCACTGAGAGCACTTGTCAGGAGAGCGCTGGTCTCCCAAGCACTTTATACAAGTACTGTGGCTGTCGTCAGCCAGCATCAGCTCACAGCAGAAATCACAGCATTTAGAGCCTGAAGGGGCAGAAATGGTTAATGAAACTCATAGGTAAGTTTAAATGAAAAACAACATTGTGAGGAGATTCGCTCTTGACATGTTGAGGTGAAGAGTTCACTAGGTCTGCTGCCGAGGGCAATTAGAAAGGAACTGAGGAGCCGGTGCTGCGCACGCACTTCCAGAACATGCGAACAGCCGGCGCAAGGCAACTCTCCCGATCGCACGCAGCAGAGCTGCTAATGGTAAAGAGTCTCCGCCTTGCCTGTGGGTGGGCGCACATACACCCAATCTGGGGCACCCACAGGGACCCCCCTTGAAGGAGAAGCTGAATTTATAAAACAATTTAGGTTTTAGAGAGGACCAGCCAATGGTTTTTGAAGAGGATTCAAAATATCAGGGGTTAAAGTATGCTGGAATGCCCCAGAATGGTGTTCCAGGCCCCCCATTTCTAAAAATAGAGGAACATGCTGGTACGCTGTGTTGCAGGCCCCCCTAAAAATAGAGAAAGCACTGGAACACAGCATTCCCGCATGTTCTCACAGGGCCTGCTCAAGGGGCTGAGGGCTGGAGTGAGCCTGGCATCATAGCCCAACAACCTTCCCTACTCATCACAAAAAACTTTGTACCTGTTGTGGGGAAAGCAAAAACACCCCCATCCCACTCCATGTGGTCAGTTGGGGGTGAAGAAAAAATTCCTTCCCAACTACCTAAAAAGGAGCCAACAGCAGGTTCTGACCAAATGTGATATTTTGCTACCACCAAGGGGAGGTAAGGTGGCTGTTGCTCAGCCAGGACCAGAGGAAAGGGGCTTTTCCAGCAAGGATTGGTCCTTTTCAATTCCCTTGCCCTTCTGGTCCCAGGGATGAGTCAGCGTTGCCACCTCGACCCACTCCTTTTGCAGCAGCTCTGAGCCCCTCTCCTCTTGCTCATGTTGCATAAAGCACTATTCCCTATTCCCCTACAAACTGACAATGCCCCCCCTGCCCACTTAAAGGTATAATGAAGCCATTCTCCATCTCACTAAAAAAACAAGACAATCATCCTTTGTAGCCAGGAAATGGGGGGGAAAATGGGAAAAGCAAGTATTGTTTATATATCTACCTAAGAAAGAACCACATTCTAATTATCTTCCCTTTTATTTATTTATATTCTTAATTTCTTTCTCAGAACATGATGTGCTTTTCATCATGGTTCACTGTAATGATGGCTTGCAGTACACTGTGGCTCACTGATTGTTTCCTTCTATTTTTATGGACACTAAAACGCAACTAATATATGAACCATAATCCAGGTTCCAGCTCCCATCACTGTAATATTACTACTGAATCATTTCTATGGTGACCATTCTGAGATGATGATCTGCTTGATGATCTGATAAAAAATCTAACTATATTCAGAGCTAGAGCTATGTGGGAACTGGGCTTTCTGTTTCAAGAAAAGTTCTGTGGATTTGGAAATTTCTTCTGTTTTGGAAAAAGAAAATTTCCCAAGAGCCAAAACTTTCCCCAAATTGAATTTCAGATTTATCAAAACATTACAGGCCAACAAGATCAAAATGTTTCATTCTGATTTTTATACTTTTTTCATTTTATATTGTATAAAAATGCAATAAAAACTGAGAAGAAAAATTGTTTGGAAAAGGAAAAATAAAATCAAAAGAATCATTTCAAAAAACATTTCAATTTTATCAAAACATTTAATTTTCAATTTCCATTTGTAAATGAGTGTTTGATACTGGTAACAAAATTTTCAATTTCAAGAAATCAAAATTTTCTTGCATAAAATATGTTCCTCTGGAAAAATTCAGAGCAGCTCTACTCAAAACACCTTTTCTTTGAAAATGGAGAAATATTTCTCAGATGCTACTAGGTAATGCATACTACACAGAATATCACAATCAGAAATCTATATTCTTGTTTTAACATCCTATACTTAGTAAAATAATCAGAGTTTACCGCTGCACATAAGGGGACGTGCAGTCAGTTCTCATTGATAATTCCATATCATAGATGTAACTAGCCTTCAATCAGGTCATGATACTTCTGGAAGGTGCAGGAGGTGGGGTTTAAGCCAGGGGGAGATGCTTATCCCCTCTATCTTGGCACATTTTGCATCTATTATCTTCTTTATATCTGGGCTGGCTGTCAGTTTACTAGTACATGAAAGACTTGGCCGGAAAGCTCCTTGTATACTGGACTATATGCTCAATACTGTCATGTGAAGCCTCACTCATTTCCACACAGTTCTCATAGATTTCAAGCTCTTATTGCTTAAATTTCTCAGAATCCATAAAGCATCCTGAAATAAAGGGGATGTGAAAGTGCAGGAAACTACATTTATGTACTCCATTAAGAAAGCACATTACTGAGAATTCAAAATAGAATTTTGTTCATCCAAAAAAATGGCAGTCCTGCTGCTCACCTGCTTGCATAACCATTTCAGCCAAACTTATCTCCATAAACATGCCCTTCTTTCCACAGTCCTAGGGTAGCTCTTCCAGAACTGGGATAAAACCCAGGTAATGAGCCTTTACAGGCTGAGGAGTTTATTGTCTGAATCTGCCAGTTCATCTTATTTATTTACTTAAATTTATCCATGCCACTAGGCACCTCAGATTATAAAACATGCAACTACAAATTCTGAAATCTATAAACTGAGCTCTTCAAGCCTTAAGGTACACAGTTCACCAACAGATAGTCTGCCAGTGAGAGAAAAATAATCACTTTATCCATTTGCAAGACTGCTTCTAAAACTTTTTTCAGCCTACAATTCAGCCACACCTAGGACCCTGCATCCCTCTCAAACACCCTACAAAAAGACTGGCCTGCAGGATACCTGAAAGGTTTACAAATCAAGTCCTGGGCAAACTGAGTTTTCAGCATCTATGACATAGTGCAATTTCCTTATTCACTCACTCATGTGCACTGCTTTATCTGGTTCAGAATCAGACTCTAAAGACTCAATACTGCAAAGCATGGATTAAGGATGAACATGAATTTGATCATGCGAGTTGTCCCACTGACTACATACACTTTCATCTTCTTTAGTTAAGTAAAGAGTTTCTAGCAATCAAACCTTTGGCACAGAATTTTCTAAATAATACAGCAAAACAAGCAAGGACGCCTGTGGCACTCAAAAGAATAACAAATTTATTTATTGCATGACAAAGGCTTAAGTGCCACAGGACCCCTTGCTTGTTTTGCTGAACTAGACTAACATGGCTACGCCTTTGGAACTTGACTACATAATACAGGACATTATCAACCTAAAAACTGTATTTTATCTAGAAAGTCTTTACCCATTGTTTCTGTAAGTAATATGTATGATTATTATAATGGAAAGGAATGGGAAATGAGGAAAATATATATTTAATTTTCTCTATTTGACAATATTGTGAATAATGAGTTTCCCCTCTGATGGCACTTTTAAAGACTAACGAATTTATTTATCACATGAGCTTTCATAAGAGAAAATCCGACTTCATCAGATGCTTTAAAGATGGGGAATTTACAGAATGGGAGGAAAATAAATGCAGGGAAGTATAAGTCGTCGGATCAGGTCAGACTGTAACAGTAAATCAATGCAGGAGTTTAGAGTTCAACACTGGGGAACAGCATATAAAGGAAGATGAGGTCAAACCACCCATTGTAGTGATAATTTGATAAATTTGATAATAATGATAAATAATTTGACAGTGTTGTTTCAGGGCTAAATAAGGCCTACAGATTATTTTCTCATTACAAGTGATTTGACCTCAACTTTCTGTATCTCAGGGATGGGCAACATATGGTCCACGGGCTGCATCTGGCCCACCAGAGGTCACCACTCTACCTACTGTCCCAGCTTGTGCCCTCACCCCCTTCTCAGCCGGTGCTGTGCTGCTCAAGGCAGAGCCTGTGCAGACCCATTCCAATGCCTGGCCGGAGCTGCACCGCCCCCTTCCACCCTCCCTCACTGAGTGCAGCGTGGCACTGCTCTGGCACTGAGGCCAGGGCCGTGCTGCCCCATTCTGCCCTCCCTGACGTGCTGTGCCGGGGCTGGGGCTACACCACCCCTTCTGCCCCGCCAGCAAGTGATCTGCTGTCCCCACCTACCCATCCTCCAACTACCACCCTGCTCTGAGGCTGAGGCTGAGGCTGGGGCTGGGGCCGGGGCTGGGGCCGGTGCTGCGCTGTCCCCTCCACCTGCACAACTGGAGCCATGCAACTCCGGAACTGGGACCAGGGCTCCACTGCCCCTCCCTCCCGCTGGTGCTGCACTGCTCTGGGACCCTGCTTGGGGCTGCAATGCCTGCTTCTGCCCCCTGACCAGCTCTCCCCTCCCCCTCGCTGGCTCTCCATACTCCCCCAGCTCCTGCCCCCCCCCACCAGTTCTCCCAACCTGGCTCTGGGCTGACTGTGCTGCCCTCACTGGCTCATCTGCAAATTTTATTGCCCACCCCTGCTCTATATGCTGCTCCCCAGTGTTTGAATCTAAACTACTGCATTGATTTACTGATACAGTCTGACCTGATCCTATAACTTACACTTCCCCTGCATTTATTTTCCTCCCATTCTGTAAACCACTGAATCCTTAAGGAATCTGAAGAAGTGGGGTTTTCTTACAAGAAATCTCATGAGATGAATAAATTTTTTGGTATTTAAAAGTGCCAGAGGACTCCTTGTTTGTTTTGCTGAATGAGGCTAACACAATTACCCCTTTGGAACTTGTCCCCTTTCAGTGTTTCAGTTAGTCAGGCCCTAATCCTGCCTATATTTCCATGCAGGTCCTCACTCAGAACCACAGTGAAGACAATGGTGTTCCCACTGTGTGCGTGAGTTTTTCAGAACAGCATCAAATGAATGACTGTTTTCTCCTAAGTTCCAAAGGGGCAACTGTGTTAGTCTAGTAAAGCAAAAAACGCACGGAGTCTTGTGGCACTTAAAGACTAACAGATTTATTTATCACATAAGCTTTCGTGGGAGAATATCCCACTTCGTCAGATGCTTTGAAGAGGAAGAACTTCAAAGAGTCTGATGAAGTGGGATATTCTCCCACGGAAGCTCATGCGATAAATAAATCTGTTAGTCTTTAAGTGCCACAAGACTCCTTGCTTTTTTTGTTTTCTCCTAGAAGTCTAGGACTCACTCTGAACAGGGGGTTCAGACAACTCTGAACACTTCTTCAGTTGTCTAGAGTTCTAGAATAATGTAAAACCACAAAACTCAGCTGCAGCACCTAAATCTACTTTAAATTAGTTTTTATACTGACTTGATTTGACGTTAAGGCAAAATAGGTGAGGTACTATATTTTACTGGATAACCATCTGTGACTAAAAGAGACAAGCTTTTGAGTTCCTCATGCTTCTCTCTGAATTGCCCCTTTGTGCTGAAGATAGAAGCAGTATATAGTACCAGATTGTGCCAAGTGCTTTATTTGACTCCCAAGTGATCAAAGCGACACACCAGCTATTAACATGAACATGACAAATAGAGCAGATGGAAACCAAGGATCAGTTCTTGCCTCTAATATGCAGCAATCTGCTAATTTCTAAATACAGCTAGTCCTCACTTAGTGACCTACTCGTTTAGTGACCCCTCAGAGTTATGACCGGCTCTCTGATGAGTTGGTATTATGGCGATGTACGAGAACTCTCATCAACTCTCTCAGATTACCTGTATTTACAGTACACTATGCAAACTAAGTTCAGTACATTAGAGCTTAAAACATTTAAAATATATATTAAAAATGTTATAAATGATGCAAAGGTGACATTAAAACTATCTACCGATGGTTGAAAAACCCACTACCAGTAAAGTACATTATGCCTGAAATACCGGTAAGGGCTGCTCCTCGTTTAGTGACCAATTCGTTTATCAACCAGGTTTCAGGAACGGAACCCGGTCACTAAGTGAGGACTACCTGTAGTGGAAAGCCACAACAAGCTCTTAGAGATGAAGTGCAATGGGTCCTGGTCTATGACTTAGACTCCTAGACACAAAAATAACACAGACAGTAAATAACAAGTATGACAATGACCATGATGATGTAAACAACAAACATTTAAAAACATGAACAACACAGAAATACATTCCCCACCAAAGAGAGATGATTTAAAGGAAGAAATTTCCCTGGCTCACTCTTACAAATAAAACATGGCTGCTAAACACCACCACCTCCACCAACACCTAGCCCTTATACAGCATTTTTCACCAGTGGATCTCAAAGCACTTAACAAAGAAGGTCAATATCATGTGTGCTATGTTTCATATCTTGTAAAATTCAGTTAGGAATTTTTACCCCGAGGAGAATCTGACCCTCAGTGCATATCAGTACAGTTCTGCTGAATTCAATGGAGCTATGTTGAAATTCAGCCTCTACAGATCTTACCCTGAATGTTTAGTTCCTTGTTCAGGGGACAGAGTAATATGTGCCGGTCTAGGACTGAGGACCTGGTTCCAAGTTTCAGTGATAATGAACAAAATTCCAGCATAGAACTAAGGTTTCTTCCTGAGGACTTTTTCTTAGGTAGCTTTATAATTTAAAAATATCCATTGTCTGTTTGTTGATACACATGTCCGCGCTCTGTATAAATGTTACTAAACTTTAAATATTGTACATGCTGTATTAGACATAGATTGAAGTGAACCCTTGCCAGCAGATTGGCTAAAGAGAGTGGGAAACAATCTTCTTTTGGGAATTTATAGTGCTTAATTAACTTCCAAACTTTGTCCTCTCAAGATTTTTCAACAGCATCTTTAAGGAAGGATTTTGTGTTCATAGCAGACTGAACTCCTCTTCTGTGTCAATTCAAGTCTCCACTCAAAACTACCTATTTAAAAAGAACATAGAACTGCAGGTAACAATCAGTCATTTGTTACTGGAAAATGCTTCCATGAACACATCTTTCTGCTCAATAAAGCTAAGAAAAGTATTAAACTCTTGACAGTTTTATAGGAAATATATTAAAAGACAATAACTGAGTGATTTCACACAAAGACAAAAGTAAAAATCTATGGCTAACACAATGCCTAAGAAAAGTTAACAAACAGAAAATTCGCTTAAAATAGAATTCAAAAGTTTCACTGATATGTGCCAAGTTAGTTGAATATGAAAATAAAAAAGTTAATACTTTAAAAGCATAAATCTCATTATTAGATTACTGCTCAAAAAGGTCTACTGCTTCTAAAACTGTAATCAAGATTTCATAAAAGTTAAATAAACTTTAAGCAGCTGTCACATCATATTTTTCACTCTTCACATTAATCAATGTTTGACACTGATTCTGTCAATAAAATGTCCCTCTTATGGAATTTTTATTTATTAACAGAAATGTTTTAAATTGATGCCACATACCAGAGGGTTTGTGACTATGTTTTTTAGATGTCAATGGCAAATACTTTGGGAGAAAGGGTTAGAGGAAAGGAGCATTCCTGCCAAGAATCCACTAGTCCCCCTCCAACCCCGGCACCCTTAACCAAATAATCCAGGCTGTTGGGAGAGCCTGATTTTTCCTAAGCAGGTCAGAATACTTGTCCAAACTGAAATACTAACTTTTTATTTTGAGTAATTACACCATTGATAGGTTGTTATTTCTGGACATGTTGGTTCAACAACTCCACTACAGTCCAAAAGGAAGTCCCCCACCTCTGACACAGTTTGAAAAGATGGATTGGAAAGGGAATGTTGAATTTACCACATAAAAAAGAACTCTTCCTGTAGTGGAGACAATACATGTCTAGTTTTTAAGCCTCAAACACACACTGCAGGCTAGTAAAACAATGTATGTGTGCACACTGGAAGAAGAGAAATGACAGTAATGGGGAGCTTTGCCATCAAACTGCTTACTTTATAAAGAAAGCATCTAACAAGACGTTAATGTAATTCCTAAAATGGTGGCCACCAAAACTAACAAAAACACACATAAATGAAAATTATTTAGAGCACTTCAGGCTTCTGACAAAACATGGAACAAATAAACATTTTAGATCAAACATTCCACACAATACAAAAGAAAATTTGACCGCCAAACTTAAGAAAGAATTTACAAGTAACAAAATTCCTAGAATGAGATCTTTAAAGATTCCGTCTCATTTGCCTGAGGCTAAGAAGCACTAGTAACCCTGGTTGACCTGAACTCTGAAGCTTTAATAACTATCTTCTCCTGGAACTCTATGAACTGTATTTATATAGCACTGGAGAAGAGTATCATATAACAGATAAACATGCTGAATAAATCATTACAAATATTATGTTTTTATCTAGACCAGATCTAATTTTTTATCTATTTAAAGCCAGCAGTTTCTTGCAGATCTCGTGTGCAGTTTTTTGCTTGTTTTTTACAGCTTTCTTTATTGTTTGGTTTTGAATACAAAACAAGGATCTGTAGATAAAAGCACCTTGTTCCTCACCTCCTTACGCTTTAAAGAAGCAAACAGTAGGCAACAGAATAGAAATATTTTGTTGAGTAAGAACAAAAAACTCATACCGTCTCTTTTGCTGCTTAATATCAATTGGCTTGTTAATAGCATAAGGCGATCCATGAATGTAAGCATTTCGGAATCTAGCCACCTTCTCCAGAGTCAAGTGCTCACAGCTGGATGGTAAACTCATTTTATCCAAATACAAGCTGTACAAAGCTAATAGCCAAAAAGACACATTCCTAGGAAATCTGGAAACAAATGCTATGGAATAAATTTCACACAAGTGTGCAGTTCAAATACAGTTTAGCACTCCTTTGCCTGGAAAGGAAATGCTCCTCTTTCTTCAGCTGCTGCATTCACCCTCTTTGACACAGGAAGCTGGTTGTTTATTTCCAGCTGAATCCAACTCCAACCAATTATTGGTTCAGCAGATGAAGTGGAAAGGCTCTAGCTTTACAGAATCTGTTTTCCCCCAGTTACCTATCTTCTCATGGTAGGGAGAGAGAGTGAGCACAGCTTGATTGATTTTACGTCCAGTCTCAAAAAACCCACTGACTGACTCTACTGAGTAGGACTAGATGAGTAATTAGGTTATTTATGCACATATCAAAACACTCCTTTGCTGGAAGAGAAATGATTAATCCAGTGGTACATTTCACATGGTCAGATTGTTTTTCAAGCACTGAGTATAAACTTGATTAATTAATTATGTATATAAAGACAATTTCAGGCAGTAATCTGTTTAAATCAAATATTAGAAGTCTCACACAATGGTCATGTCTGTATTTACAAACTTTTAAAAGGGAAATTTTATTCCTACGAAAATGAGTTCTTTATCATTACACTGTACTCTATTTCCCTCCTACTGCAAAATTGCCAATAGTACATACATATGGATTCATGAAAGCAGGCAGAATAATCGAATGTTTGGTTTACTAGCAATTTGGAAAACCAAAAAAGGGGAAAAAAACGCATTGAGTTCAGATTGAAAAAAAAAATTGTTAGCAAATTGAAAAGTAAAAATCCAATTGCTTGGGCCTGATGAAATATTTTATTTCAACATTAAAACACTTCCTCCTAATGTGAACTCCTAATTTTTTTTAAATAGATTGAAAACTAAAAAAAATCAAAATGTTTTATTGAGGGGTTTTTTTTTCTGGAAGTTTTGTTTTTGTTTTAATATTTTCAAACCCAACAATTCAGAAAACTGACATGTTTCAGTGTCTCTGCATTTGCATTTTTCACCTAAAATAAAATTCAGTCACAAATTACTGTCCACTTCTACCAAGGATACTGGGCTTGGAGGCATTTAAGAGAGCTTGCAGATAGAATCTCCTTTAAGCCATGACATCTGTAGTAGGTAACAATCCTACAAGGAGAATTTAAAGAAGGAGTAGAGACTGAGTGGTAGGGGGAGAAGACATCTTGAACTAGTCCTATGAAGGAAGGCCTAGTTGAGGGTAGAAACTTGCCTGAAGTTGCTTGGAGGAATCAGTCATACACATGTAGGTCTGAAAGATATCTTGAAAAGTTATCAAAATCAGCCGTTTGCGCAGAGGGGGAACCAAATAAACCTAGAGCATCCCTGCCAGGTATTTCTCCAGGCTGTTCTCAAAACTTCCAATGATGTGGATTTCACAAACTCCCCTGGAAACCTATTCCAAAATTTAACTACTCTTACAGCTAAAAGTTTTTTCTAATATTTAACATAAATTACACTTGTCACAGATTATGGACATTACTTCTTGTCCTACTTTCACTGGACATGGAGAATAACCGACCACCGTTCTTTTTATAACTTTTACATATTTGAAGATGATCAGGTCCCACTTCAGTCTTCTTCTCAGGACTAAACATTCCCAGTTTTTTTAACCTTTCTTTAAAGGCCATTTCTGTTGTTCTGCTCTGTATGCTGTCCCAATTGCCCACATCTTTCCTAAAGGGTGGCACCCTTAAATGAACACAGTAGTTTAGCTGAGACATCACCATTGCAGAGCAGAATGGGACAATTTCCTCCTGACTTTTACAATTCCTATTAACATAGTCCAGATTGAGATTAGTTTTATTTACAGCTGCATCACATTGTTCACTCATATTCAATTTGTGATCAAATATAACTCCCAGAACTTTTTCATCAGTACTACCTCCAAGCCAGTTATTCCTTTTGTTGCAGCTCTGTCATTGATTTTTTCCTTCCCAAGTAAGCTACTTTGCACTTCTTTATTGAATTTCATCTTACTGAGTTCAGAACAATTCTCCCATTTGGCAAGGTCATTTTAAATCCTAATCCAGTTCTCCAAAATGTTTGCAATGTCTTCCATCCTGGTAATTTCAAAAGAGATAGCCGTGTCAGTCTAGTCCAGTAACTTCAGGCTTCCCATGGTTTGAGCCTATAAACTGCTCTGATTTGCTGTTACTTTATGACCTGATCCTACGTTTTACACCCCCTTGCATTTAGTTTCATTCCTTTCTGTAAGTTCACCCATCTTCGAAGCATCTGAGGAAGTGGGATCTTCTCCCACGAAAGCTCATGCAAACAATAAATCTGTTAGTCTTAAAGTGCCACACAACTACTTGTTGTTTTTTTCCATCCTGGTGTCAACCACAAATTTTGTGCTAAAATTTTAATGACAATATTGAGTGGTACAGATCCTGATCTGACCTCCATAGGAAACCATTAGACCACTCTTTCAGTAGCACAGAACCATAACTGCTCTTAGAGTATATTTTTTAAATCAGCTGTACACCCCCTTTATATTAACTTCATCTAGACCACAGTTATAAGAATGTGATAGTACTGTGTAAGAGACTTATTAAATCAAGATACACTAGGTCTACTGCTTCCCCCATCTACTAGTAGTGCTGTCAAAGAAGGAAATTAAGTTGGATTGTCATGATTTATTCTTGGCAAATCCACAGCTTGCTGACCGTTCTTTATGACCCTATTATACCATAGGTGCTTACAAACAGATTATTTAATAATTAGTTCCAGTATCTTTCCAGGTATTGAAGATAAGCTAGCTGGTCTGTAATTCCCTGGGTCCTCTTTATTTCCCTTTTTAAAGATACCAATTAGCTGTACTCTTCTCCAGTCCCCTGAGAAATCACCCACCCTTCCGGAGATGTCAGAGATATTGGTCCTGGGATTGCATCAGCTATTTCCTTAAACACCTGTGGATGAATGTCATCAGGCCCTCACATTCTGAATATAGCTATCTTATCTGAATATTCTTTATTCTTTTCCTATTTTAGCTTGTGTTCCACGCCCCCCCCCCTTTTTTTTTATTAATATTGTGTGGAATATCTGGCCATCATTAACCACTTTAATGAGCCCTGAAGTAAAATAGGCACTAGATACCTCAGCCTTGCTATGTCATTAGCTCTCCATCATCACTAAGTAGAGGGCCTACACTTCCACATCATTATAACGCTCCCGATGGACTCATATTGGCCTCTTATTAGTTAATTTTCCTGTCTTTCCTGTGTAGTGGGGTGGTTTGCAGTTATGTCTTTTTATTGTTTCCTTGAGAAACTGCAGCTCTCCTGAACTTTATCTCTTTTATTTTCATCTCATGGGACTTTACCAATAACTTCTTTGGGTTTGTTAGTGTCAGGTTTTTTGTTTTTTTTTTCTGAACAATATTTTCCTTATCCTCCTGCTTCTGCTCCTTCCTTTCCTTAGAATCATGAAATTTATAATTTCACTCAAATTGCCTCCTACCATCAGCTTCACAGTCAAGTCCTTCTTTCTGCTCAGAATCACATGTTAAATAGCCCCCTTTCCCCAGTTATTTCTTTTACTTTCTGAAACAAAAAGTTGTCCCCAAAGCATTCCAAGAACATATATTTGCCATTAAATGTTTCACCATATTACTTTTCCAACACATCTCACGTAAGTTAAAATCTCCCATTTTCTTCGATATTTCTGTTATCTGATCTAGAAATGGCTCACCCATCTCTTCTTCCTAATTACATGGTCTATAATAAAGCCACACCATGATATCACCCCATTTGCTCCTTTTTTATCTTTGTTTGCTTCTCACCTTCCTTCTGAACAAGTTCATATCTTGGATCAGCAGGAGCTAGAGTCTAACCAGGGACTGCTTTGAAGCTATCTGGAAGGAAGGATCACCTGGGTTTAAATTCTAATCAGGAACTCCTGAAGCCTACTTGAGGGGCAGTAGCCCTGGTACAGAATCTTTTTCCTTTTTTTTTTTTTTTTTTGGTTTCCCCTACAAGTTTGAATCTCTTTTATTTTGGGTCCTTAAGAAGCAGAGCTCCCAGAAGTCCTGAGTTTTAGTGGCACTGTCCTACTTTGACCCACAAACGTTTTGTCTCAGTTGAAGTGGCCCCCACATGAAGGGTTTGCTGGGCCAGGCTCCCCACTCTGGGTGCTGCAACAGGTTTGGCACACCCTGCTAGATAGACAGGTGGCAATGCTAAATTTGAGAGACTGTGTTGTTCACTGCTCACTTAAATTTGCTCTGGCTGCCCCTCAGAGTGTCATGCTAAATCTAACAGAGCTACTTTCCTGTGCACCAAGGGCCAGATCACAACAACTGGAGCAAGAAACTGAGCCCAGCCAGCCTTATGAGGTAGGAACCCGCCCCACATTAGTCAATTGAAACGTTGGGAGTTATGCAGAAGAGACAGCTGAGGAAGAAACTGTGAGAAAACCTTAGCTGTAGGCCAGAGCAGGAGACAGGTCAGGAGTACTGCAGCAGGTCCAAACAACAGATCTCACTGGCTTCATAAAGTGTTGCTGGACTGGAACCCAGACTAAAAGACATTCTCGGGTCTACTGAAGGTGTTCTGAGCTGCACTGGTTTCACTAAACTGGCAAAAATCCAGCAAAGCTGCCCACTCAGGGTCCAATTTGAATAGCACTGCACCATTCCCTTTCTGAGTTTTCAGTTTGGAAGCCATATCTGAGGAAAGAGGGTTATAGATGGGACATTCTTATGCCTCAACAAGTCCCAACTTCTTTACTGGTCCCTTGAATTCACAGGCAGCCAGGTGTAAATTACAGCTGGCATAAGGCAATTCTAATTTATGTCTCAGACTGGCTTAATGCCACCTTTTGTCCTCATCTCTAGTCCTGCAACAAAGTGCAGCATAGATGGACCAGAGAATCTGGGTCAACATTTAATGCAACAATTAACAGGATTAATTTATTATCACTAGATTACCCACCAACAGAAGGGGAAAATAAAGAAACAAGTCTATATAGTTTAGCTTAAACAGGTCATCAGCAGATTCTTTACCTCAATTATTCAGGGTCTGTGTGTTTTTAAAGAGGTGTTTCTATTTTGTTTTATACTTTTGATTGTTTACATTAACTTCATAGAAGCTTGAAAGAAATTTTCATTCTCATAATCATTTAGATTATTTTTCCAATAGTCAATGTTGCTTTGACTTTCCTATATTTCTAACTACTCTTAAAATACATATGGCTTTTTTTGATAACATTCTCATTTTGTTAACTTTCTCGCAACCAAAATCCATAATACTTAAACTGCTCTGAAAATACAGATGTTTTCATTAATTTAGAGCAAGGGAAACACAAGATTTCAGACACTGCTTCTGCATGCTTTAAGTATGTATTACTATTACGTTGGACTTTGTTCCTTACAGAACTGGTTAGAAAATAGAATGTCTATCTCTTGAAATTTTTTTACATTTCTAAATTTGCTTACACTCTGAACAAGAACAAAAAGCTGAAAATTTGAAATTTCTCTTGAAATGAAAATTTTTAGGATACTGACTTTGAAAATTGAAATGTTGCATTTAGATAATGACAAAATATGATGAAAAATTATTCAAAATAAAGACTTCTTTGTGAACAATGTTGATTTTAACAAAACTATATTTTCCTTTTGAAAACAGTTTCCTCAAAAAAAAATCTACTGTAGATGTTTATAAATCTGACTAAGTGTGGGAATAAAATAATAGATTAAAAAACAAAAAGCTTTTTCGTTTACGCTTCCATTTGATCTTCCTTTTTGTGTCTGTGAATTGTAGTAACTGGTGTGATTTTGATGTCTGATTCCCTGACTGCAACTGCTTATTAAGAAGTTAAACATCTATAGTACATTAATTTCACACACTGTTATATGTTTCTGCAAGTTATGGATATAAAAGAACGAGCATCCAGGCTTTAAAATGTAGTACCTTGGCAGCTGAAGGAGACTATGAGATACAGAAGACAGCCAGTCTCTCAACATATACAGGTCCTTCCCCCAAATAACCTAGATCTAATACGCTGCCACCCTGCCCCAATATAAGCCCCTCCACATACTTCCTCTTTCTTATGCTTTCGCCAGATTTGGAGCAGAACTGTACAGACTTTAAAGGCTCTCTTACCACTATCTATCTAGAGCTACAGAGAAATTAGACTAATTATAGATAAAAGAAATACTGCTGCTGGGATCCCAGTGGCATAGTTTTGGAGGGGTTACCATTGACAACATCTCTGTGCAAACAAGCAACAACCTGTGAGAAGCAAAGCAAATGGACTACTCTGTGGCTAGTGCCTCATCTGAGGCAGAGCTCTCAGTAAAATGTGTGTGACATCACCTAATCAATTTTATTCATAAACTTCCATAACACAATACCAATCCCAGAAGTGTAATCAGAAGCAGCAATGACTGGTTAAAGAGAGACAGAAGATCCGCAGGCCTAGGAAAAAAGCCGAATGTGCTAAACCTCCAAACTCAGCCCCCTCCAAACAGCTCTGGGAGCAGTATAAGTAAGTACAACCAAGAGTCTGATAGTTGCTCTGCACTTGTGTAATAATAATATTTATTAATACAACATATACACTTCTTGTCTGCATATTACATAGTTGGGAAAAAACCCTCCAAATATTTTTTGCTGGTTAAAAGTCAATCCAGCCATAAAATGGATTAGAGATGGTATATTAGAGCAGGCTAGCCCACCAGAAAGAGTCCTTTTCATCTACATGTAGAGTATATTATGCTAGCAGCACAAAGTAACAGTCCAGCTGTTATGATGAGATTTTGCACACCCACAAGATGACCAGACCATTTCAATAAAGCACAAAAGAAGCACTGAAAGTGTAGAGAGGTCTTAAGCATCCTTTCCAAAATAACTCTTCTCTGTGCAGACACTGAGTGCTGCTGGTGGTGGTAATCTGGTCTGTGATGAGAGTTCTGCCTAGAAGGCAAAGGGTCTAAATGCCTTCCCTTTTCTAGTTTGAAAAGCTCCCACCCAATGAACCCACTGGAGCTGGTCATTTCTGGTTCTCCTCGGTTCAGCCAGGCATTTCCCCCTTTGCCTTCCCCTTATATGCCACAGTCACTTGGGACCCTCAAAGGAGCTATGGCCCCAAGACTGTATGCCCCAATGCATTCAGTCAAGTGAATGTATTCTCTGTGTTGACATTGTCATCACAAGCCAACTTAGATTTTCTCACATTTAGACACCAATGTACAACTAACACTATCCTAACAACAGAGGAGCACAAGAGATGGAGTTCACAAACGGGTATGGCAACCAAGTATTAAGCTGCCAAGTTACAAGAAGTGCCTGGGGAACTATTTGTGAGTCAAGCAGTTTGTAACAGTGAACTACTGGCCTCAGCAGAAGCCACTAATTACAAGGTTAATAACATTACTAAAAACTTAATAAAAGAATGAATCATCATAGTCTGAGACAATAGTGATCTACAAAGCCTCAACGAAGAACTGCCAGCCACAGGGACATAAACACCATGTGTCAACAGCAACAAGTCCTCCTATGCAGGGCTGAAAGACACAATTTAATTCTAGATTAAAAATAGACATGGTATGCAAGGAATAATTAAATGTAAAATAAGATAAAGCCCAAAGTTTGTTTACAGAGGCTGCAGTTCTAAAAGATGAGCTTAGAAATCTCCTTGAGCAGTTAGCAGACATTTGATCTGAACTAGTGATAGGTTTGGTGACTATGTGTGCGAGACAGATGTGTGCCAGTTAAAGGAATAGGTGTGTGATCTGAACTAGATAAGAGAATGTGTGTATGGGTGTGTGTGTAGGGAATCTTGTAAAATAATCAACTGTGTATCAGTAATGACACTTTTCAAATTTATTTTTTGCCCTTTAAACATAAATTCTTGCTTGCAGAACACTGCACATGCTCCCTCTGGGCTGGATGAAGGCAAAGGCTTTAGAGGCTGTAGCCCTGGGCCCCAGTCTAAAGTGGGGCCCCACCACCCTGCCAAAATCTGGCCCAGTATGAGTGGTACACTGGTGCCGCCCACTGTCAGTCTGTCTCTCCTGCCTCCAGACTGCCTGGTCTGGAGACCAACTTGCTCAGCAGTGGGGCAGGAGTGCTGCAGACTGCAGCCTCTGGCCTGAGGGCCTCTGGCACCTGACTGGGCTGGACTGCAGGCCCCAGACAACGCTCCCCTCCTCCTTACAGTGCTGGTGGGCTGTTGGCCTTAGACCCAAGACCAGCCAAGTCACTCCATTCTGCCCATCCTGCCCCTAGGCTGAGTGCTACTGCTGTGGGGCAGCTTCGGGCCCCCCCATGGCCCTGATCTGGCTCTGTGTTCCCTTGTGATATGCCAGGTAAACTAGGTTAAGAAATGTTGATTGTATACAATATACACATGTAAAGGTGGCAGAATGTAGCATGATATTTTCATTTAAATAATAAAGACAACATAAATGAATAAATCAGAGTATATTCCTAGTCACCTGTTTAATATATACTCACAACTTAGACTTTTTTGCTTCTTTTTTTGGTATAAGAAACACATACACACAGTTCTGTATAGCTATCATGCTGATTTCACCACAGAAATAATTCAAAACAGGATTCTGCATCCAATTATAAACACATATAACCAAATCTGAGGACTATTTCTGAGGCATGTGAATACTCCTCTTTATCAGCAACAAGCACAGCATTTTTCAAAGACAATATTGTACTTTAGAAAACAAGCACAGAATACTGAAAAGCACTTGAATGGAGGGCTACCAAATAAGGCTACTATAGTACAGTGTACTCAGAAATCAAGAAGAAGAAATCCAATCAGCTCTGATCATCCAAAAAACCCTGTGGACAGCTGCCAAAAGGTAAACAGTTGCCAATACTTAGCAGTTGGGGAGTCCTCAACAGTGGGACTTAGTGGAATCGCTTAAAACAGTTAAAGAAAAATTTGCAGAGAGCCAGAAAATTCTTTTGCCAATTAATGGACATAAAATAAGGAAATAGTTTTTAACTGTTTCAGTTTCATAATGCACAGGATATGTTCAGCAAATAATCTAGTCCAATGCTGCTTAACTTTTCCAGTGCCTCCTGGCATTACTATTTAGAAGACTGCTATCAGGACATTAATATCTGGCAATAGAAAAGGATCTACTAATTAGCTGAACCAGTGATATATAGACTGAGAACCATCACTTCAGGCACTCAGAATGTAAGCTTTTCAGGGCAGGAATGGTTTTTTTTCTTATAAGTGTATACGCTTTGCAGCAGAACAGGTCTCCATACCCTGCTTGCTGCTTTTTAGTCATGACTGTAATCAAATATTTAACACAACTATTTTTATACCCTTATGCAATACCACATACAGAAATAAGTAGTTTTTAGTACCATATCTTAGGGTCTGGTTCTTTCCTGTTGGCAAACGCACATTAAAGTGATTAATTATGATCCAGTAGACAACAGCCACTGGCAAAATGCAATATAAAGTATTGCTTATACACAGTACACAGAATATGCCACAACTGTGCTCATTCTTGGCAAAATACAGCTCTGACCTATTGCCGTTAGATCTATACAAAAAAGAATGATAGGTTGTGAGGGTAAAAAACTGAAATATTAATACATGCTAATAACTTGAACTTCTATAAAACTTCCATCTAAAGATCTTAAAGAAGTTTACTAAGCCTCATAAAATGCACTGAGGAAAGTATCTCTTGCTGATGGACAGACTGGAGATGGACAGAAAGTTTAACATGTTTTTCTTTTTTGACATTTCACTTCACTGAAAATTTCTACAAATTTTCCTTTGGGTATGACCTGGAACTTTTTTTGTTTGGCCAGCAAACTGAACAACCCAAGTTCTGTTCATGACTACCAGTACCTTGTCATCTAAATATAAAATGATATTTCCTCTGGTATCACTGTAACTTTAGAAAGCTTAATGTTATTTTGCATGTGGTGTCACAACAGTATTTATATATATGTTTTATATTATGCATCCAACTTTTGTTCCCCAAAATGTTTATTTTTGCATTTTAAAAGTTACTTGTGCTCCCACCAAATTATGCACAACAGTGGCATCAGGACTTAACAGAAATACAAAAGAGAACTTGACAAATTTCTCTCATGTCATACCTACAAAGGTTTGTTTTATCTCAGATAGGGGGACTGTGGAGGATAGATAGCTATCTGCCTTGCATCTCAGTCTGTTAACTGATTTTAATCTGAGTCAGGGCTACAAGGTGCCCTGGCTTAAGACTCCTTTTAGATCCCCTTGAATGCTTCCCTCAAATAAAGGACTGGCTTCCTATATTGCACTTTCACACAGTTCAGCTTCTCTGAGATTAACTCTCTGGGCATCAACTGTCCTGTTTTACTAGGCTTAGCTGTAGTTGGAACCTCTAAGCCTTCTCACTCCGGTTGGGGGAGAAGAGCAAGAAGATTAAAAGTGACTCTAAAACAGCATCTTCAAAACAAAACACTTATTATTCATTCCCCAAAGGCACAAATCACGTAAAGCCAAAGGGTAAAACAACAGCCTATAAAGCTGGATTCTAATTACATTTTAAACAGTCTTTGTCAGCACAGCTAACATGCAGAAGCAGACTGTTGCTGCTGCAGCAGGTTCACTGCTTTTGTGTGTCTCCAGCCAGAGTTGGCTTTTATGGGTAGATGGTGGACATCCTCTTGCTCCTTACTGAACTCTTCGCTCCCTTTCTAGCATCTTTGAGGTTTAAGAGTTGCTTTGTTCACAGGCTGAGCATAAGGAGAGGATAACTGCATCAACCAATCTGGAACCAGGTAGAGGTTCCCCAAACCAGTGGTTCTCAACCACTGTGTTGTGACACATCGCTGTGTCACCACCACACAGTGGTAAGTGTTGCAGAGAGCTAGCAAAATGGCTGGCTTTGGCAGGCTGGTGTGTCCTGCAGGATCACAATACATCACCAAGCATATCGCAACCCACAAAAGATTGAGAACCACTGCCCCAGACAACAGCTTCCCAGTGATTGTTGCCATCCCAAGAAGCCTCTTCTCTTCCCCATTCTTTTGTTTTCATAAACTGATTTGATATTTATAAAGAATAGTACAGCTATTTCTCCTTTCTCCGCAACGTGGCTTTTTCTGTTCTGAATGGACATGCCATGAATTATGAGAGAAACAAGGTAGGTGAAGTAATGTTTTTTACTGGACCAACTTCTGTTGGTGGACGGGAAGACCTAACAACTTCACAGGGCTCTTACTTTGGTCTGGAGAAGGTCACTTGGGTCTCTGAGCTAAATACAATGCAGGACAGTTCGTTAAGCATAATGGTATCACACTTGCTGTTGGAGACCACTTAAAATAAAGTGGGGAATTAAGGGTTAGTAGGCAGTAGGGTGTGTTGCCATGATTGTAATGAGTCTCAACACCTGTAGCACACCATATCCTTAAATTACCACTCTGTGGTATACAAAAGTTTGTCCTTTCCACCTGCAGGAGTTTGTCCAAAGAAGATATTACCTCACTTTCTTTGTCTCTCTCATAGCCTGGGACAAACATGGCTATAACAACACTACAAACAATCATGAATTATATCATTTTCCTGAATCAAGTATATGCCTAATGGTCCTAATTTAATGGACCTGAACCAATGTCAGCAAATGATTTTCACTCACTAGTAATCTCTTTTAGAAGAAAGAACGAGATATGGAAGGCTCAATATTCCCACTGCTCGTACTTTGTATTTCCCAGTTTCTACAGCATGATCTTATATCAACATTTGCTAGTTGTGATTTGTAACTCAATGGCAAAAGGAGAAGCTCACTGTTTATAAAATATCTATCCAGTAGATATCACAGGCCGATGTTCATGTAACTAAGTCATTTAGTTTTAAAGCAGTATAAAAGAACATGAAACATCAGAAGAGAAGAGGAAATAAATGAAATATACCCTTTACAGTTTCACAGGTTACACTTCATTGACAGAAACATCAAAGGGTAGAAAGGATGATCTTCAGCACCACCACAAATTTCAAAGCCCTCCTAGCAAGTATATGGCATTACATCTGACACGACAACACTTGTTACAATTCCTTAATGGTTAAAGTATTATTGCTGGCTAACCTTAAGAGGAAAACTAGTTTCTGTATAGCTTCATGCATAAAGACAACACTAAAATATTTCTTAAAAAAGATTTATATAGCCAATATTTGTTTCTAATACATCTGACAGAAAATGTTTTTAAGGGCACAGAGTAGCTAAAATTATAAGCATCTAAAAATCAAGAGTTCCTATTAAACACGAACCCCAATTTAGATCAACTACTGTCACTGTATATAATGTTACCCATTAAAAAAGATGCATGACATACTGCTGTAGCTCCATAGCAGAACAATTGTGTTTATTCATTTTCCTAAATGAACATCTTCCTTGAATATCAGATGCTGCTCCTATAATTAGAGTATCTAGATGGCAGAGCAAATGTTGTTTATTGAATAGGCAAAATAAAGACATTTTAGAAATGTTAAGTCAGAAAGTATTGTTAATATTTATTAGTTATGTGGCATACTGAGTATCAGTTTAGCTGTTTAAAATTAAATCTGCATTCTCAGTGCTGGTTAACAACCAGCACACTTCTAAGATATACACAATGTCCTTTTTATCTGATATCACCTTCCATGGATTTATCTCCTAATTTACAGAAATATGGATATGGATGAAAACAAAATATGTATGTATGTATGTATTTACACACTATTCACCTAGGATGAATTCAAAATTACCAATACACAGGATGGCCTCCATATCCCATTACTAATCCTCACTATCATCCAGCTCCTGATAAAGGGTTTTTTGTTTGGTTTGGTTTTTCAAGTTTTTTACATTAAAATATCATTTTTATAAAGGTAACAATGTATCTCCAAAATTCAGACACCCCCCCCCCTTTTCTTTTAAGTTCTACCAATTTAAAATGTATCAGACTGGAAGAACCACTGATCCCAGTCTGGGACAGGTGTTTGACTAGACTGAGAATCCTATGAAGTTGAGGCCTCTCCTCTGCAAAGTCTCTCCCTGCAAAGTATGAGATTTTACATTACTGGCCTGATAATCTGTAATGGCTCCTTGGAATATAATTAGGTTGTCTTTAACAATAAACACCTACATTTCCATGAGCTTTATCCTCATAGGTCACCACAGTACACCAATGACCCATGAAAGAGAAAGTGAGAGGGGAGATAACTGAGGCATTGGTAGTGGAAGTCCTGGGCTGAGTCTAGGCGATTACAATATGTAGGGTGACATTCTGGCCTCACTGAAGTAATTTTTACTCATTTTACTAATGGATTTTCTTAAAGAACATATGAAATGGTTGCATGAGAGTGAACAGAAGATTTTTTCCTATCTCCAAAGTCTGGTTCTTCATGATCTATAACTTGGTTCTAATCTTACCGAGTTGAGTTTTTCTTCCTGTGAAGAATTTTCAAGCTACTTGTACTGCTGTGGACAGAGAATAATGTCTCAAGGATTCGAACACTGACTGTCCTCTGCTTGCATTTCAATTAATGTTACTCTCTGAAGCTCTGAACATGTTTTTGGGATACAGATTGTGATCTGGACCCATGATCCAAATTGCCTTCAGAAGATAGGAACGAGTGCTGGGTTCACTACTCAGGGAGGCTTTTCCTAAGGGAGCGAGAGAGGGATGTAGGATGCCAGTGCGAACTCTACTTAAGAAGCCAATTCTTGATATTCTGCTACATATCAACCAGTACTTTGGGAAAGGCCATTGAAAGGCCTGTATCTGGGCAACTTTGGCACTTTATTGAACTCAGTGAGTTGCTTGACTGCAGACAATCAGATTAGACTTAGACATGGGTGAAAACCTAAACCATTTTCATTATCATTTGGAAACTTTATATTGTAAGACCCCATTCCACAGATAAATTAGGCTATGTCTAAACTAGCAAATTAGTCTGGACTAAGCAAGCTTAGTCTAGCCTAATTGAACCCCGTCTACACCAGCCTTCGGCTAGTTCAAAGCAAAAAAATATTTAGTATGAACGAGCTAAAGCTTAGTTCAGACTAGTTAGTTTGAACAAACTGCTTTGTTTGAACTTATTTCAAAATCTAGTTCTAATTCACACAATGTAGTTATGCTAGTTTAAACTAAAAATGTTTGAACTAGTGGGTCAAACTAAGTGTGTTTTTTTAGTTTGAACTAATTTTTAGTTCCAACTAAAAAGTTAGTTCACACTAAGAAAAGCACAACTATTTCACACTAAAAGTTTGAACTAAAAAATGCGCTTAGTTTGAACTAACTTTCGTACTACTCAGTTCGGACTAATCAAATCTGAACTAAGATTTTAGGTGTAGACATAGCCTTAGTGATAGAAAGATGAGAGAAGTGTCATTTGATTCATAAAAATTGACAGAACTGTGATTTCAACAGTGGGTCAGGAGGACTTGCTGCCCTCTGTCCCAGCTCCTATCTCCAGGTTTTCTCTAGCTGGTGGAAATGTTGATAATACAATTTAATCAGAAATGAGTACCCAAGTGTGACAAACTTAGAACAATCATGTAAGATATGTATTCAAGAAAATATTTTAAAACTAACTTTTTAAAATTATTAACAAAGGGATACATTGTTTACATTAAAAAACAAAACAAAACATCAATTGCTGGAAAGCCTAGAGAAATTAGCCTTGACATGTAAGACTGCAAACAATTAACCATCAGAGTGATAAAAATGTCATCTCCATTTAGGGGACATCCACGCTACTAAACACATTCTCACACTGTTCTCCATGCCGCAAACACACATCTCCATGTAAGGCAGGCAACTAACCAAACATTTGCAGGGTGGCATGGATCTGGTCCTTGCACTTGAGCATTTGATTAACCACAGGATTGATGTGGAAGTGCATGGCATTTCACACAGAACTCATGTGATAGGTCCATCCTCCAAGACAATCCATACCCAACAGAGAGTGTAATTTTGGATATGCCTGATCATTCTGGAGCCATTCCATTGCTTGATATGTGCATTCTTCACAGAAGGCATAAATGTACCTTTTGTCAATGGCAATTCTTCTGTTTGCCTCATTGGAAAACATCCACCGATGTAGCAAAATAAACCTGGCATATGATCACCTACAGTGCCATTATTATCTAATCAGTGACTGTCTCTGAAGTTCCAAGCACTTCAGAGCAAGGAAGACATCTTCAGAGGCCAAATCAAATGCTTTCCACTAAGATAATTTGGTTTTTCCAGCTAACCTTCCAGTAGTGTCACATGCTGAAAGGTTATGGAAACCTGGCAATGTGGCAGCTTTTAATGGCCCAACTCATACGAACACATCTCTGAAGGATGTACACCAATTCTGTTCCTAAGCAGCAACCATAAAAATAGAATCTTGAGGATGTTTTGGGTAGCATCTCACAGAGAGCACTAGAACATCCACGTCTTGTCCAAAAATCCAGAGTTTAGTACCACCTATCTCTGTGACAATGATGACACAAAAAATAATTTTAGTGTTGGCCTCCTCATGGGAACTTCAAAGAAACTGCACTGAACAGTGATAGACAGTAGCTTCATTACACCATACAATGACAAAATTCTTTGAGCAAGCCTCCACATGCTGGAGCGTTTTTCCTACAAGTTATACAGTTAACTCATCCTTCATATGACTATGATGATACAATAGCACCTTCATTGTGACACTGAAGATGTTCGTGTGGCATCAGTGATTTTGTATTGGACAGGTGCAATATCACTGAAATGTCTTTACTGCAATATTTTTAATGAATTTCTCTCTATATACATCCAACATGAAGTGGACTTCATTATAGGCCCAGTATTTTCTCTGCACTAGTGTAATGAAGTGTTCAGTCAAATCTTGGCAGTTCTTAACAATTCCTGGTATATCAAGAGCTCATAGCTCAGCCATATTACATGATTGTTGCACTGAAAGGTGTTTGGTGGCATAATGTACTGGTCACATCATCAGTAGGTTCTGTCCTATAAAGACTGTGCAAGATGTGTATTAATTTGCTATTTGTCTGGCACATACATATTGGTCCATTGCATTGGAACAATGACCGTAGTACCATGGAGAACACATTCTTTTCTGAAGTCTCCTATAGATCAAAACCATATTGAGATCTGGACATGATCAGCCGATGAGCAAACAATGACTTATCTGTGGCTAGTTCTGTAACAGTACCTGCCACTTTCACTCTGTCTTCTTTGCATTTGAGTACAAAATTAACCTGTTTTTCTTGAGTGAAGCCCATCAGTTGATGGATCCTGGGATAATTCTTTGAGCTTTGAAGGTTTTATATAAGTTATAATCTGAAGTATCCATACAACTGACATCTCATCACTGAAATCTGCTTTCTTTGTAATATTAATGAATTCTAGTCCACTATACAGAAATGGATTGCCAGGGTGAGTAAGCTGAACATGTAGCTTAACTCTGGCCTTTTTGGCATTTAACAGAGCTTCATGTGTCTAGATAATGCTTGGCTTCATTTCGGGAAGTCACTGCATCCACACAATGTTTTGTTCAAAATTAAATGCAATTCTGAGGATGCAAGGAAAAAAGCAACTGGATGTGTTACCCACAGCAATGACTTTTCATTGCTCTGTTTTCATATTCTAAGGCCTCATCTGAATCAAGTGCACAGAAGGGAACAACCCAATTCTCTTTTTGAAATTCTGTTCATATGCCAGAGTCACACATCTCTTATTTCAGCAAGATACAAGGCAATAACTGAAGTGTAGTTAGTTAAATCAAAAGCAAAAAGATGTTTATGAAGTCTTCCAGTTGTACGAGGTGCAAATTCCAATTAGTCCTGACAGACCAAATTCAGAGTACCAAAGAGTCAACCATCTTATTGCATCACTGCACTATCCTGAAAGTTCCCTGATACTTTATGTACTTCTCTCCAACCTTGCCAAATTCAATTTATGGATGTATTTCTTATAGCATGTAAAGTGCCACTGAGCATTGTGTTTAATCAGATCCTGCATGGTAGGATTTTCCAGAGATTCAGCTACTAGTTAGTACTCTTCATCTCCCAATTGATGCCTAAAACAGTACCGCCAATTGAGGGTCAGCTTATACCAAGTCTCTGGCATGTAGCCAGAGGAGGAGCCTGCTGGTTAGCTACTCCAACAAAAACCCCTCAGTCCCAGATGAAACCCTGGAAACTGCCATCTTGCAGGGTTCAGTGCTGTCCAGTGGACCCTGCAAGCTCATTTATAGCTATCCATCAATATATCAAAGAAATTGATATGCACCACCACTGTCACTCCAAGTGCAGACTCTGCACACACTCAATCCACATGTATTGTTTTAGATAAAACAAACAAGTTTATTGACTACAGTAAGATTTTAAGTGATTAGAAGTCAAAATAATGCAAATCCAAGATTAACAAATCAATGGGTATGTCCACAGATCTCTTTTATTGGTCCACATGACGTTTTCTTATTTTGAAACGACAGGCTCCATCATTTCGAAATAAGAGCTGTTGTTTCAAAAGAGCTTAAACCCAGTTCCTTTCAAAACGGCTGTTATTTTGAAACGGTGGTTTCAAAATAATGCCATTTGGACATGTTATTTCGAAATAACCATAATTTTGAAATAATGTGTTTGACCTTCCTCCCAGGGTGCATGGCCAGGGTGCTGAGGGGAGGTGGCAAGGGTGCGCACAAGGCAGCCCCCACAGGGTGGCAGGAGCCGCCCTGGCTCACCCCGCCACTGGCTCCAGGGGGCTGCAGCCCCCGCGGGGAGGCCAGAGCTGCAGCGGCTCACGGCAAGCCCCCTTGCAGGCCAGCCAGCTGGTGACCTGCCCCTTGCTCCCCGCCCTGGTTGCTTTTTCCCCTGCCTGGCTCTCCAGGTAAGAGCCAGGCAGGGGATTGGGTGGCAACATTGCCCCCTGGCAGGGGGTTATGTTGCCACACATCCCAGGGTGCCCCTCTCAGGGAATCGAAATAGCATGTCCATACAGAGGTCATGCTATTTCTATTAAAGGAGCTTGACTTATTCCGAGTTTTTTTTTTTAATTCGAAATAAGTCATTTTGAAATAAGCTTTTATTTTGAAATAAGTCATTTTGAAATGACTTACTTCAAAATAAAACTTTGCGTGTGGACATAGCCAATGAGTTTATCATGATTAACTAAAAGGTAACTTGGATGCTAAACTAATATTAATATTCTAGTCTACATACTCAGCTTACCACATAGGCTAGCTGCGATGTTTTGCAGCCAAACTCCCCCATCCCAATGGGTAGGTGCTACTCCTTGATGTTATTTGGATGCAAGATTCTAGGGGAGAACCCTTAAACAAGGGTGTCTCTTTGTTTTAACAAGCTTCCTCAAAACCCCCTGGAGTCAAGTGATTGTCCATGTCTGACAACAGCTGTGATGCCTCCACTTGAGCCAAAGGTCTGTCCATTATTCCTGTGCGTGTGCCTCTGATGGGTGTGGAAACACAGCTCTGGGTTCGTTTGCCTCTATTCAAGCCATGCGAGGGACACATTTGGGGATATAACATGGCAGAGTTTCATATCTGTACATATGTGAGATATTGCAGGAAACATGGTACTGTAACAGTAATGTTCAGTATGTCCTGAGCCTTCCATAAACACCTCAAGCTATGTACTTTACATCAGGTAATGGGCAGTTACACTGTAAGGGTGAACACGAATCATAAACAGATCATACCACAAAGGTGCGGCACCTTAAACTGAGCACCCAAAATTATTGGACACTTCAGACATTAATGTCTCTGTGCCTCATTTTGCCATCTGCAAAACTGAAATAATACCACTTTATGTCACAGGATGTCATGAAGATAAACTCATTAATGTCTGTTAATCACTAAGATACAACAGTAATAAGCAACAAAAAATATTCCATGAGGAAATTAATAAGTCAATATTCAGGGCAGGGTTTCAATAGTGTTGAATGATGTATAGTAAAAAAGATAAAGTGGAATATTGAACAGCTGCCTATTCACTGAGTGCCATCCATCTTATGCATTTAACGGGGCAGGGTCCACTGGAAAAATAGAATGCATGTAAAATACATGTAATTAAGACTATCATGAGTACACACAAGGAGATTAAATTAAGGCATAACTAATCTTAAGTCTGGCATTTTCTAACTACCAAGTATTGACCTTGTAAACTTGATATTTTTAATATAACTTTGTATATGCAGAGTTAAATACTTCAGAGGAAATCTGAATATATTGGAAAATAATTTAAAAGCCATGCTTCCACATAAAAACCAACAAAAGGTCTGCTCCTTTATCCTGAACTTGAAAAACTGTCTTCCATCAGGTTCTGACCTGCAGTAGGACCCTAGAGTTATGACTGCCTCAAGAATGTAGGTTGTTTGGAACTCTGAAATGTGTGTAACCCTGGAAAAAAAACAAACAAACAAAAAAAAA
Organism: Podocnemis expansa; assembly: GCA_007922195.1. Taxonomy (NCBI): domain Eukaryota; kingdom Metazoa; phylum Chordata; order Testudines; family Podocnemididae; genus Podocnemis; species Podocnemis expansa. The sequence continues at coordinate 34,451,254 of ML681990.1, forward strand.
ACCCACTATGGTTCTTTCAAAAGCTTACAACTGAACACTGACAAATACAGCTTTGAAACTTTACTACGCAGAAGAAAAATGCTGCTTTCTCTTTTGTTTTTAAGTAGTTTGCATTAAACACAGTTGTGTATTGTATTTGCATTTGGTTTTTGCCTTTGCTGCTGCCTGATTACATGCTTCTGGTTCCAGATGATGTGTGTGGCTGACCACTCAGTTTGTGACTTGGACGTTCTACCATAGTGCAGTGATCATGCATCTCTTTCTGCTGCAATAGTTGCCTTGTTTGAAAAGTCAAGTGAAATACATCATTGTGAAGATATCTGATCTTTGTTGGACCTGAACTTTGGCTATCATACAGAAAATTGTACACTAACTTGTGCCCCTTAAATCACTAGAGAACCTTCTTTTACATAGGTAAAGCTTCTGAATGTCTTCATGTGGCATTTTGACAACTATGCTATTGCGGTGTTCTTTAAAAAAAAAAAAAGAACATTGTTATTTCTCTTGTTGAAATGTACCGTGTGATAGAGTTTCCTTTCCCTTTTCAAAGCTTTGAAAGTAATTAGTGGTTAGTCTTTCATTCCTCATAAGTAATGGATATACCTGGCTTTGGCATATGTCTGTTACTGATATAAGTTTTAATTTTCAACAAGACTAAACAAAAAACAATATCTTTCTGTAGCAAATCATTCTGAACATACAAATGGTTTAATTGTACTAAACAAGTGACTACTTTCCAGGGTAAGCTACAGAGCAGAAATGATTACAACATGGGCACAAATGAATACTTCACACCTTAGTCAAATTTAATCAGCATGTGTTGAAATTTTCTATGCAAGTGAGGAAAAAGATACAAATTAAGTCATCTCACTTTTGTAGCTTTAAATATTCACTCATTTACAGTAATAAGTAAATATAATTGAAAAGCCTTGACACAAAAGACTATTGTGGCTCAAGGAGGGGGAACTTCAGACCTGGAATTTTAAATCCACTCAAACATATGAAACATGTCGCTTCCATAAGGGTTGAATTAAATGGCATTGCTTTTCTGGAAACCAGTCATTAGTTGTTCTTAATTATTAAGTCACCAGAAGAAAATATTTGCTCATGTAGAAAATTAGTGCTTTTCAAGGATTTTAAAAGTGAAAAGCTAGAGATGAGCCCTTTTGAGCATTAACATTTTGAAGCCTCTATTAGCCAAGGACATGGAAAACAGGGATGGAAGGCAAGTTGTGGAATCCACACTGAATACACCATCTTCAAAAACCACAACTGTTACAAGGTGAGTAACCACTCATTCTTCTCTGACTAGGTGTCAGTATGGAAGCCACAGTAATTGATGGCAAACTATCCCCTGGGCAGGATTGTGGGCAGGAGTATCAATCAAAGAGAGACTTAACATTGCTTTCACAAACAAGGTTTCTGATCTAGCACCCAAGCCCGGTACACAGATTTTGACAAAGATCAGTAGGTTAACTCCCTATTGCTGTGTTGCACACTTTGGAAACAGACACATTCTTCAAAGTGTCTAACGAAGTGGGATTTTCTCCCATGAAAGCTCATGCAATAAATAAATTTGTTAGTCTTTAAGTCCCCCAGGATTCCTTGCTTATTGCTGAATTAGATGAAAGATGCTGATCGGAATGAGTCTGGATATTTGGTGGGAGAATTACACCAGCCAACTTGTAACATAGTGTTATCCACTTATACAGTCTTTGTGATGAGATGGCCTGACTTTTTGAATGATCAGCTATAGCCAGAAATAAACAAGACGACAGTCTGAATGTTTACTTTTGTCTGGGTAATAAATCAAGGGTCTGGAAACATGGTGTGTGCACTTTCTCCTTCCTGGTGTAGAGTGGGACATTCAGAGGAAGACTAGTAAATTAATTGATTTCAATGAAATTCTGGAACTACCTGGGGGTGAGGTTTCAGCACCATTTTGTCTCCATGAAATATCACGTAGTGAGATTTATCCATAAATGAAGCTCACTAACTTTCCAGGCCAGGTGATGGCCACTAAAAAGAGCATTTCAGAAAGAGATGATGTAAGGATCATACTGAAAGAGGTTCACAGGGAGGCTTCATGAGCCTCAGAAAAATGATAGTGAAGTACCAGGCAGAAATAGGTTCTGAGACCAGGGAGTAAGTATGTAATCCGCCTTTGAGAAATACTGACACTTCCAGGTACTCAACCAACTGTCAGGTGCAATGACTTTACCATCAGATACTCCATTAGATCTAGCATTGTGAAATCAAACTGGGTAATCTAGGAGTGTAATTGTCAACAGAATGACTACCTCTAGCAAACCAGTAAGCCAAAATTGCCACAGCTAATAAACTACAAGACAGAATGTGACTCTATCTCGCTTAATTTTGAATATCATCCTGAGGATCAGCAGAAAGGGAGGAAAGGTGAATAGAAGGCCTTGATTCCACTGCAGGAGAAAAGTGCTGGTAACTATCTCAGGCTCATGACCCATCTGGAATACAAGTTCTGACACTTGGCTCTGCTGGCGACTGTGAACGGGACTCTCCCTGTGATGGATTATTGGTTATATGGTGAAACTCCATAGTGACAACTTGTGTTCAGGAAGGAATCCAGGTTGTTGAAGACCCCAGGAAGTCTGCCAGGCTGTTGCAGACTCCTGGGAAGTAAGGAAACACTGTGATTATCCCGTGCCGGTGGCACCATGCCAGAACTTAACAGCTTCCAGATGAAGTGGTGATGAGCCAGCAGTTTCTTTCTTGTTTATATAGTACTTCATGAGTCTGTTGTCTGCTTAGATCTACACAGTGGAAATTCACAGAACAGGTAAAAATGCTATACGAGCTAGTCTGATGGCTCTGATTTTTGGGGCATTTATGTGAAGTCCCATGTCCAAGTGGGATCAGAGCCTTTGTATCTGTAGATGATCTAGGAGAGCTCATCTGTCAAGGCTTCTTCCCCACTCTGGCACTCTGAGTGCAGAAGGTGGGGGCCTGCAACAGGCCTTAAAAGCCACTGGCCTTAAAGCCTGCTCTTAAAAGTCTCCAAGGCCTCCAATTCCTGGCCTTGGAGTGGTATCGCTGCCACCACCCAAATGCAAAAAAACCTCTTGAGACCCAGGAAGGCGCACTTGAGAATTCCTCCCTGTGAGGTACTTGCAATCCTGTGTATTCCTCTCTCAGAAAAGTGACTGGACCCCAGCTGCAATATGAGCTGGAACTGGAACAGGGTTCCCTCTAGTAGCTGCCTGTGCAGTCTAAGGCACGTGCACTCAAACCTCTTGCCTTCCAGGAGCAGAACCAGAACTTACTTAAAAGGTAAAATCTTTAATCAAAAAGAACAGATAATAAACACAGAGAGTTGCTTCTCTGGGAATTAACTTAGGTAGTTACAGGGTGGGTGGGTGGGGGGAGGTTACATGTGCTCAGCACAGAGAAATCCAAAAAAACAAGCCAAAAACAAAGAAAATACCCTGACCGCGTCTAAATAAACATTCCCTGTTCTACTCACGCCTGGTCAGTACCAAACTTATCTTTGTTAAGGATGTTGCTGGATTCTTCCTCAGGCCCCTCTGGCCTCCTCCTGATCCTTTCAGGAGCTCTGCTGCATCCAAAACAGGCCGAGGCCAGGCTGCTGTTACAATTCAAAAGCCTGCACTTCATTCCTATTGGCTGTCCTGGGACTGACTAACCAGAGTGTTAACCCCTTCCTCCCCAAGGGTTATTACATCATCCATTTGTGCCAGCTGCTTCCATGTTTCATTTATGAAGGGGCTGAGATGAGTACCTGAGCCTGTACATTTTTTGGGTTCTAGAAAATATCTCAGTTTGCAGCCACATGGACACCATGACGTTCCACTGAAGAATTGACTGACCTGAGCTAGAGTTGTAAGAGCCATAGATGTATATGCAAAGACCGTACAGATCAAAAAGATGTAGGCCAGCTTGAGGATGGTTGGCCCAGTGCCACTCATATCTCGATGCTTCCCCTGATGTAGGGCCCATAAACAGGGGGCTTTTGTTACCCTTCAGAGAGTCAGTTTCCAAAGGTAGGGGAGAGGGGTCCTTACCTGATGCCAGTGAAATGAACAGGTCATTTAGGGCAATGAAAAGTGTATTTCTCAAATGGTGGTGCCTTAGAGTGGTATGGTGCCAAAGCCTAGAAACAATCTTAGGGTGAGGGTTTACTTGGGAGGGGATATAAACAACGAGTCCTGTGGAACTTTTGAAGACTAACAAATTTCTTTTTCACATGAGCATTCATGGGCAAAGTCCTACTTCATCAGATGCTAGAGCTGAGAAAAGATTAGGAGGGAGTGTTGGTTCTTCCTCTAGGAAATAGCTCAATCCCTTGCTGATCTCAGCCATTAGTACCAACATCAATGCCTGGGCCAGTACAGGCTCAAACTCTCCCTGTTTGGTGCCAGCAATATGCCTTGCATTTCCAGTCTTAGAGGTGGTGGAGTACTCGAATTCTCTGTCTTTAGAGGAACAATGTTTGTAGTCCCTATTATGGAATGATCCCACATGGTGTTTAGAGCTATGTTTATTCTTCATCTGTCTCTGCTCCTAGATATTGTTGTTTGGAATCAGGAACATAAATGCCAGATCTGTCACTACAGGGCCAATGCTAAGACTGCCAAAGTTAAGTGCTGTTTGTCTGGCCAAAGGCACTGGTGTCAGCATTGTTAGTGATCTCTTTGCCTTCTTCCAGTTCATGGAGTAGGGCATTTGCTTGAAAGAGTGCTGACTAATGACATCTTCAGTTCTGGTCTGGTTTGCTCAGGTTAGAAGTGACACTTAGGTACTTATGCACCTTCAGTGAGATTCACACCAGCGTACTCAAAGATCTCTTAAACCAATACAACAGGGTGTTATCAGTGTGTTTTGCCACATCATTATTCATCATCTCTCTAAATTATTGATATATTAATCAACAGTTCTAGTGAAGAACATTATAGCAACCACTATGTTAACTTTACAGTGATCTCTATGTTAACATTTTGCCATGTTGAAAATTAAGCATTTCTATGCTTCATGTTATACATCTCTGAAAGTTTCTGATCTATGACAGAACTTTCTCTATAATGTATAGATCTTGTGAGTGACTTCCTCAAATATCATTTGAAAGTTCAAATAAATTATATTTAATCTAGCTCACTTTTAGTTACAATTTTGTTAATATCCACAAAGACTTCTAGCAGATCAGAAGCAACATGACTTTTCTTTGCAGAAGATGTGCTGGTTTGATAGGACACTATTTTGGGAGTCAGGAGAAAAGGATTTATTCCTGTCTTCCTTTGACCTGCTTTGTGACCTTAGGCTAGTTGCTTCTCCTTCAAATTTCTCAGTTTGCCCATCTATAAACATGGTGATAATCATGCTGTCTTGTTGGAGGAAAAAATAAACTTTCAGATGAAAGTATAAAAATGCTATAAGAGACATGTATTTTTGTTATTATACCACATTCAGTGAGGTGTTTCATAATTCTCTAATAATTGTTTCAACCAGTTTTCACAGTCAGGTTCCCTGGTCTGCAATTTTCAAGAGAATATTTGATATTCTTTTAAAAGCAGTTGCTTCCCTCTAGTACACTAGCTAGCTGATATTAACAGGATTTCTGTTGCTGTTGTTTTGAAGTTTAGCCTCTTCTTTCATAAATGCTTTCTCTGCATCCATATCTTGTCAACTTGTTACTTTTTATCAGTTTGTTCCATGAACTTTTCTTTTGTCACTTTAGTCTTTCATGTAAACTTATCTTTATTCTTTGAAAAAGACAGAGCTTGGGCAAGGACCTCTGGAACATCCTCTGAGAAATACTAATGCAGAAAAAATCATATGGGGCAAGAGCCAGGAAAGTAATGAGCACTCTAGCTTTAATCCAGCAAAATTCTTAGACTCATGCTTTATTTTAAGCCGCTGCTCAAGTTAATGGGACTTCTCAAGTATAATTAAGCATCAGGTTAAGCATTTAACTGAAGTCAAAGTGCTTGGTGCAGCAGGGACAGCAAGAGATGCAGTGGTTTTGCCCAAGTGCAGCTGAGGCAAGGTCAGAGGATGGCAATGCTTCAGACTTATGGCCTTGCAAAATTTACCTCAAGTGCACTCGTGTTTCCTGTCTACAAGAGTTCCAAGTTCAGTTATCCCTCTAAACTGTCCCTCTCTGTAGAGGGGTGCTTATTGTGGGAAAGATTCCAGTAAACTGAATGGCATTAAGGCATGGAGCACATATGAAATATGCAGTATAGGACCTCATAACTTTTGCTAATCAGGTGAGCTAATATAAACATGTGACAATAGCTACCTATGTAACTGAGATTTGAATTGAGGCTTTAAAATCTATCCCAGCTGCAGTGGGGAAAAAAAAAAAAGTTACATTTCCTTTTCTGCTGCCATCTGCTGTTATCACACACTGTGACAGCTTTTTCTTAATCATCTCAACTTGTTTGCTCAGTACCAGAATGTATGTTAGTTCTATCTCCCACAGACAAAGAAATTTAACTCTTATGACAGCTTTTTAGGAGACCTATTTTTACTTTCATCTGTTGAATAACCTCCTTTGGTGTTTGGTTTCTAGACTCGCACAGCACTGCAACTCCTATTCCAAGATACAGACGTAGAACAATTATATTCATATTCTAATGAAAGTTTGTTGGGTTCCAAGACAACAAGGTAGACTATTTTAAATAAAATGTACAAGCTTTCAGTCATTAAGATCCTGCTGCTAACTACATTATCTGCCTTTATTTTTCCTGTTATGCAAAGAACAGGAGCTGTATATATTAAATTAGCTTTACAAGATGCAGTTTAGAAAAACTACAAAAAAAAGTCATTAAAAGAATGACACTTAAAATCTAGCTAGCCATTTCAGGTAAAATGTCAATATTAAAACAAAGGCTGTTTGGGGGGGAGGGAACCTCCAAAACTGGGCTGCATTTTGAAAGGGATCTCAATTGCATCTACATTTGTGAACGCATGGTTTAGTCTGGGCCATTTTTCATCATCACTACTACAGGCCAATGATGGGACTTACATGCACAAGATCATGTTTGACATAGTTTGTGCTCTTAAATGGGATTTCACACATGTAAATATTAATATTTACATATAAATAATTTTCAAAACTGAGAGTGTGAGTGATCTCTGCAAGTGCAGATTCAGGACCCTGTTTATAAAACTGGTCCTTTAGTCATTTATCTTTCTTGGGAACATAAGAAAGTCATTCCCATGCCACAAAATTCAGTTTCTTGCCTCATAATACTGAATGATAATGAACTGGGAATGGTGAATTTTGAGAAAAGAAGATTAAGGGGGAAATTGATAACAGTTTTCAAATATGTTAAGGGCTGTTACAAAGAATACTATGATCAATTGTCTTCCATATTCACTGGAGGTAGGACAAGTCTAATAAACTTAATCTGCAGCAAGACAGATTTAGCTATAACGGCAATTAAGTTCTGAAACAGACTTCCAAGAGAGACTGTAGAATCTCTATCTTTGAAAGTTTTTAAGAAGAGGTTACACAAACATCTGTTAGGGATGCTCTAAGTTTACTTGAGCCTGTCTCAACACAGGAGGCTGGATCTGATGGCTTCTTGAGGTCCCTTCCAGTCCTATGTTTCTATGAAATACCTAGCTGTCATACAGCACTTTTCACCAGTAGCTCTGAAAGTGATTTTCAAAGGATGTCACTATCCTGTCAAAAGGGGATTCTGCAAATCTTTTTCCAAGCAGCAATAATGGGGAATTGTTTTCCACTCTTAGTATTCTGAAGATTGTCCACAAGTGACCACAAAAATCCCTTCTAATCTCACAAAGATGCTCCTGGATAGAAGGCTTCGTAACGATCACATCAGGCATTGCTCTTGATCAGGCAGCATTCAGTATAAAAGAGATCGGTATGAACAGTGTGAATGTCAGTGCTATCCCTCACATCTAATTTCTGCCATATGTGCCCTAGACACACACACACGAATAAATCTGTGGGAAAGACAAAGAGAAGTAAAATCTTTCATCACAACAAACTGAAGTCAGGAATCATCACCTCCCTCCCTCGAAAGATACATAAGAAATATAGGGGTTTTTTTCAGGTTACATGAAGGAAAAGGTATACTGTTATCATTTTCCTTTATTGTATCAACATAATTATAAAATGATGCTGTTTATCACCATTTTTGTCCATTCTCAGCTAGCTTTCAAATAAGTGAACCAGTTACTTTGCTATGTCATCAATACACTCTTTATCATACAAAGAGTCGATTACAGCAATAGGAATGACTGGTACTCTGAATAAACTATATAACAATTTACAAGGACTTTTTTATGAGCTTGCTTTCTTGTTACTGGATTTGCCTCTGAAACTTTGCTGGAAGACTACACTGCACTGCCCTCTGTGGACTGATATGGTACAGTACACCACAGAACAAACCCTATGGACTCTTTGCAGGACTGATATTGACAAGTCTTACATTCTAAAACCATGGTTCATAGAACCATGGAAACTGGAAGGGACTGTGACAGGTCATCGAGTCCAGTTCCCTGCACTCATGGCAGGACCAAGTACCCCTATCAAACCATCCCTGACAGGTGTTTGTCTTACCAAAGGGAAATCTTCAAAACTTCCAATATTTTCATCATAATGTTGGCCAATATTATTTTCCTTTTTTTCCCTGATGCCATCAGAATAATTTTAGTAGGCTTTTACTCTAAATACAGATCAGTACAAAATCTTCCCTGCAACGAGGAATGCATTGTCACCAAAATCTCTGGGATATAAAATATAATAACGAAATCACATTGGTCTCCTTAGCCTTCTTTTGCTTGTCTCACATTCCAGAAATGTTATTAATTAGCAGAAAACCAAAACACTCTTTTGATGCATGGTTCAATTAATCCTAACTATATTATAGATAGAGACAGCAGTTGAAGTTTAGGTAAGATTTAAAAAAGGTTCCATCAATCGTTTTTCACTGGTTCTTAAGAAATTCCTCTTTTTGATCTGAATTTTGCTTTTTGAGAAACTGATAAACCAGTTTATTAAGATGACACATGCACACACACACTTTTCCATATTACTTTGAAAATGTCTCTTTGTTCCTCTGGTATTAGGGAGAATTGAAGTCCTATCTTACTCCTCTGTGCCACAATTTTATATACTTTTATCTTGCCTTCTATTATTTATCTCCTTTTCCAAGGTACACAGTCACAACCTTTATAATCTCTCTTCACATGAAAATTTTTCCATGTCTCTAGTTCAGTAATATCATTTTTGAGATGTTCTGACCACTGCACACAGTATTTCAAATGAAGGTGCACTATATAATATAAATTCTCCATGTTGTTCACCATTCTACTTCTTCTGCAATCTTAATTTTGTTTTGCCTTTTCAGCTGCAGCTGCAAACTAAACAGGAGTTTTCATTGAGTTGCCTAAAATGATACCTAGTTCTCTTTCTTAAAATGACAAGAGTTTATTTACTCCCTATAGGTTACAAATAAATAACTCTCCAGATCACCCCTTGGCTCTTTTACAAATTGCATTAAAAATCTATGTGAAAAGAACACTAAGGAGGTAAAATCAAGCATCATCTGATGAAGGTTAAGATTCAATCACAGGTACAGTAATTTTAGCAAAAGTCAGGGACAGGTCACAAGCAATAAACAAAAATTCGTGGAAGCCACAACCTGCTGTCCCTGATTTTTACTAAAAATACCCTGCATGAGAAGGGACAAATAGAGCACTAGTAGGGCTTGCAGCTGCTCCAGCCCCACCACTGCTTTTGTGGCAGGGACTGACACTGCTGCTGCAGCTCCAGGGAGGCTGACTGAACCCCAGTCACTGCACTGGTGTCCCCTGGAGGCTGGCAGCTAGTCAGCTGTTTGGGGGCTCCAGGGGTGGTGGTCAGCTGTTCTAACAGCCATTCCTCTATGGCCCTAGGTCTGATTTCCAGTCAGCTGTTCTGCGCTTCCTGGAGCTGACTGCTGGTCAGCTGACTGGGGCTCCAGGGGTGGCCACCAGTCATCTGTTCCGTCATTCCCTGCTCTGACAGTCCAGGGGCTGACAGCTGCTCCTGTTCTGACCCAGAAGATGTTATGAGGGTCCTAAAAAATCACAGAGTCCATGGCCTCTGTGACAGATTCTTATCTATACTGTTCTTAATTACATGGTCACATATTTGTGCACAGTCCTCTTCAGGGTAATCCCCCCAGGGGTTCTGTTCATAGAATGTTGTCATTCTCCTCCAGCTCTTTAGCTAGTCCCTCTAACTGTCTTGTTCCAGAAGTTGCCTTGACCTTGGTTACTCTCAGATTGAATTAAATGCTGCCTTTTAAATATCGTCCAGTGGGCTTGCTTCTTGGTAATGCATCTAGTCACACGACCCTCTCCAGTGCATCCCATAAAAAAAGGAACACACACTGTAGTCTGTGATTCCCAATCCTCTTAAAAATCCTTGTTAGTCTGTGATGGACCCAAAAACAAAGTCTGCAGCATATGTTAAATGACGGAAGACAACAAATACTAAGTTATGTCTTTTATATTTAAAACAACCACTGTATCTGTATATGACAGGGACACCAGACAACAACAGAAATATCTTATTTTCTGTTGCTGTGCTGTTATCTAATATAATTCAAAGTAACCTGCATGAAGATATTGACTTTGTACGTATGCAGCTGGGTAGGTATTTCAGTGCCAACTTAACAGCTCGGCTGGCAAGAGAAACTTGGATATTGTCCATGATTCTTTAGATTTCCCAAATGTCATTAAATTTTCATTTTTTAGAGTTAATACTGTTTGAAAAATGTGAAGGGATTAAACTAAGCAATAACTTTTTCAGACTGTGTTTTCTCATCCTCTTGTTTTAACTTATTTACCCTTTTATACTAAACACAACGAAATGCCTCCCACACTATAATTTACTTGTATAAAATTGTAACATACTGAAAAAACTACAGGACCCTAAATTTAATATTTAAAAACTAGGATTACTTTTGTATGTTAAAAAAAATTGCTGAGAAGGACTATGAACCATTTTCAATTAAATGCGCTTAAAGAATCATGTACAATTTTTTAGCAAAATCAAGATCCTGGCCACGTGTGGTCATTTAAACTTTACTGGAACTTTTCATAGACCATAAGGCCACACGAGACCCCATCTAATCTGACTGTTGTGTAACACAGGCCATAGGACTTTCCTGAATTAATTCCTCTTGGAACTAGAAGATGAGTCAGATACTGAGGGTAAAATCTCATGCAAGAATGAGGTTGTTTACTCCTTTACTCAGCTCAAATTCCAATTTACGCAATTATATTCTGCTTACGTAAAATCTCCCTAACAATTTTTATTAGATACAGGCATGTAACTGCCTTTCTTATCTGTTTGTGTAGCTTTGCTGTACACTGTCACTGTATAAATACCATTATGTAGAGATACGTAGAGATCTGCACACATACACCTTTCCGCATAAAATCAGTTGGTAAGGCATTTTAGATCCCACTGGAGCTATGTAAATAAAATCTTTAAATCACTTACATCAAATGCCTATGTAGTTCAAAAATGTTTGTGGGAAAAATATATTTTTCAATAATGAAAGACACCTGAATTCTGCTTATTAAAATAGCCAGGTCCTTAACAGTGCTTTCCATCCTAAGAGTGCAAAGTATATTATAAAGTAGAATAAGTATTCAGGCTGGTCAAAAATGAGCTTTTTTTTTTTTTTGCAACAAAACTGAAAACCAAAGATTTTCATTTGAAAACTGAAAAATCTATTTTGGAATGTTGCTGCAGTGCCTCATGGGAGTTGCAGTTTAAATTTTCTTATTCCTCTATTCCTCTTTGTGCTGCTCTCCTTGGCTGGAGTAATCCTCCCCATGGTGCACCATGAACTCCATTCTTACTCAGCCCCTATGGTGCATTATGAGAATCTCTAGGTGTGACATATCTTGGAGTTGTATTTAGGTTTGGGAACTTCAGAGAACAGCACAAAGAAACCAAACTACAATTCCCATAAGGCACCCCAGCTCCATTCTGAGACAGAAATTTCAGTTTTTTGAATGAAAACCAAAACCTCTTAGCTTTCAATTGTTCTAATATAAAATAAGCTCAGTCCAAATCCAAATCTTCATTGAAAAACAATTTTCACAGAACAGTTCAACCCGACCAAAGTATCCTTAAGCCTTTTTTTACAGATGAAGAAACTAAGCGCAAAGAAATAAAATGACTTGCTCTGGGTGAAAGAGCCAGAAACAGATCTTAGTTAAGTATCCTGAGTTCTTTCAGTCCAGTGCCCTATTTCTCAGCCTGATATCAATTCTATTTCAAGCTTTTAGAATGAAACAGAAAACTTCCTCTAGGTGATTAATTATGATGTTGGTACTATGATGAGGACTCAGTGATATCTGCTGTTCATCTGGGCATCCAGCAGGTGCATGAATATTTCATGAGCATTAGTTGTAATCTTCTATCTCCTTTCACCAATACCAGATAAATATAACAATCTCCCTGTAACAGCAGCACTCTTCAGAAATAAATTAGAAGGGTATCTTAAAACTATTTGCAATTCTTACCCAATCAGGTAATGGCATTCTTCATTTTCATTGCCGTGTTTTTACCTCATTTGTTATACTTCAGGCAGGTACACAGGCAAGGTACATTTTCTTTCAGATTAAGGAAGAATACAGAAAGTACTTACCTAAAAAATCAAAATAATAAAAAAAATCAAAATATGAAAAACAAATTTGTTTTATACAGTATTATAAACACAGATGACTTTTCAGAAAACATGTGGCAACAGCAGTGAAGAACAAGTTTTCTATATCTATGCTAATTGATAAGTGAATTCAGCACATGTATCACCTTCCTTCTCTTATTAAAAATTATGCACCAATTTTATCAAGATTCTTCTTTCTTATATAAATATTTCATTAACACATCACTGTAAATAACAGGCATCAAACATTTCTTTTAAGTTTGTTAGTTTCATGTCGTATGATATTGTTTGGATGATGAGCATTACTAGCCAACACACTGAGGATATTAACTATTACACTGAAGTATTTTATTTAAAAGTTGTTATTGGCAAATCTTCAAGTGGTTGAATAGAAAGTTTGGGGGGTTTCAGGTTTTGGTTTTTTTTTAATGCAAGTGAAGCTTGAGCGTGGAAATCTTCATACAAAACAAATGAAAAATACATGTGTGTGTAAAATTCTCTCCACTACTTGCTCGGCAGTAGTAATCATAGATAGACTACATTTAACACAGTATGTAAGGTACTGTAAACTTGATGTTACCTCTAAAATGCATCCACTATTGAACAGCATCCAACAACAATCTAGAATAAAAAGCTTTTTAGCAGTGTAACTGAGTTTCAAACATAGACATTACATTGTGAGTAACATCAACGTGAAAATGTCATTGGAGGATAGACTGAATCTTCAGTTCAGAAATGAGTCCAAAGAATCTCACCAGAAATACAAGGCTGATCAAAAGACACACTAAATGGCAAACAGTAGCTGGCATTGTACTAAAAACCATCTCTGTCCATCCCCTTCTTCCTCCACCTAGCTGGCCTATCTTTAACCAACCCTCTCACATCACAAAGACTGTTATCCTTTATTCCCTTCCAGTTGCATGGCTTATCTTCTGCTACTCATTCCATGGCATCAGCTAATGTTCTCCACCTGTTTTCTACTATCTGGATTCATACTCTCTATTTGTTGATTGATAACACAGCCAGAAACATGCTCATGGAATTCATAACACCAGTAGTCCACTTGCTACCAAATTTTTAATGTAAATAATGTAACTTCTACCAGGCACTGCAAGTTAAACTGGAAAATAAAAAGAAAAACAGACAAACAAAAACTCAAACCAAAAAGTAATCAACATCTTCCTCCTCCTAAGAACCTTGAAAGATGAGGGGTGGGAGAAGATTCAGTCCTTCAGCTACTCTTGTTTCTACACTAGTTCCAATTCACAAACGTGCACTGTGTATTATTGTAAAATCCCCAAACCTGTTGTTTTAAGGAACAATAAAGACCTGTATGTTTTGTAACATTTCATATAACAATATTTCCACAAATACTGCATTCTGTTCTTCTATTCTCACTTTTTAACAATGCACTATACTTCATTTTCTTTGTATGAATGACTCAATCATTTTATGTTAATGATTTCAAAATGGAAAATTAATTAAATGATATAAGATAGACACAAAATGACAGAGCTTTTTACTAGATATTATTCAGACATGTTACAATTCTTAATTTAGTCCTCTGTATTAGCTGCACTTGTAAAAAAAAAAAATAGGGGCTGGAAATATTTGTAGGGATTAGTCACAGTTTTCTGCACATCTAGACATAGACTAAAGAGAAGCTTAAGGGTGGCTGAAGATTCAAATATTATTAAAGATTTCTGCACATGAAGAATACTTATAATTGCAAGACTACCAACACTTTTACATTTTATATTTGTATATGGAATTATATTTCCACTCTTTTTCAGAAGAGGTTTCTAAGGCATCTTTTCACTTCAGGGATGTTATTTTGTTGTCCTTACGGATGACAGGAATAAAGAGATCAAAGGAAAATATCTGTGACAAAAGTAAAGAATGAAACATTCAGAAATAATATTAGCAGTTAGCAACAAGGCTATCCAGTGTTTTAAAGTGTTATTTTTAAAGCTTTTCCTTTTTTTTAAGGCTCTAAACCTACAGTGCAAATACAGCTTTAATTGGTGCACAGAGCAGCCAGCTCCACAGTGTAAAAAGCTTTAAAAGCTTCCCCAAATCCCCAGGATCATAACAAGAGACACATCCCTGTACACAATCCCAAAATAGCATCCAGAACCTCCTCTTCCCCTCAGCTACTTCAGCAACAAAGAAGCTGCAAAAACGCTTTTAGAAAAGAGGTCCTCCAAGGGTATAAAAGCCAGAGAATTTTATGACAACTCTCTACCCAAAATAATCTTTAATTAGCCCTTTATACTAGAAATCATTGCCCATTTGATAGGAAACATTACTAGCACATGCTTGTCTTTTAACCAGCCAGATCTTTATAAAATATCAATATCTGGTCAATCCTGTATATAGTACAGCCACACGTGTAAGTTCGTTGGGTTCTGGACTGTTTCCACAGTTTCTAGTTCAGAGGTTCTCAACCCTAGGAAGATCACAAACAGGTGTCAGGAATCATGATCAGGGACTCGTCCTGACCCCTTCCAACACATTACATCTTTCAACAGGTAAAGCAGTCCAAAAAAACAGCCCTGTGGCAACCCTAGCCCCACCATCCTATGGAAGGGATTGTGTTTTAGAAGGCACTATAATTCCTATGCATGTAGCAGGAGTGTATATGATCACAATCTTTAATGATGACAGCAAACTGTGCATCTGTCTGTTCTCTCAGCAAGCTCTGCTGGCTGTTTGGAGGGTGAAAAGGGCACCATCCTCTTACAGGGGGTTTGCTTTCCCAGGAGTGTTAGACAGGATTGGAACTGCAGGTGACTCTATTCCTTAAGGTAAGCCTGTAAAGGGGGAGGAGTAAGGCATCCTGTGCTCTCCTCTCTGTGCTTCTACATAAGGCATACTAATCTTACATACATATACCTTCACTGATACGTACAAATGATTTTACGAAAAAATTTTTGATTCCAGCAATGTTGCATCCTTTAAGGTTAGGGCTTCTAACACATTTATAATGTGAGAATCCCAGCAGTGTTGAAAAATCAGTCAACAATGTATATACTGTTCCACAACTTCCAGTTTTCAGCCAAGCTGCAGGGAAATTTATAGAATGATGATGAGAAATCTGGAGCAGTTTTTGTCTCTTCCCCATCTCTCCTTCCTCCCACATTCTCACAACTCTCCTCTACGTTTTTATAGAATGGCTTAATATTGGAGATAGTTTACGTTGTTTCACACTATAACAGTATGAAAACAAGTTCAGAATTAACATTTTGTTCTAAGATCTGCCATGCCCACCCACCCAAATCACTCGCACACTCCTACTACCTCCCAATTCTATAAATTTCCCTGCAGCTTGGCTGAAAACTGGAAGTTGTGGAACAGTATATCCCAATTACTCTTTATTCCCCTTCTTCCCTTTAGGGTAAGGGAATAGAAGCTGCTCTTTTCTAGGCTAGTGATTCTCGTACATTTTCATAGTGTGGGCCAGACCCAATAAAGGAGGTGTTTTGGACAGCTCCCCTCCTGATTTGGGACAGCATTACATACTTCTGGAAGATATAGATATTGCTTAAATGGAAAGGAAAGATTAGGAAAGTGTTTAGTGTACCTTTTTTCTTTCATACTGTAAGAGTTGGAAAAAAGTTGGAAAAAAACAGCCCACTTTAGCTCTTCATTTCATTACCTGCTCCCACTTGTTCTGTTTCTTCTGTTACAGCACATGCTTTCTACTTAGTTTCCTTTTCCCACTTCCCCCTCCACTTGGTTCCCTTCTCCTGATCACTTTGAAACACTACTCAGCTATTCAATTATTTCTTCAGCTTCCCTAGATACACAATCTACCTACCTCATTCCCTTCTGCCCTGCACAATTCTCCTCTACTGCTGGCCCTGCAGTCCTAGTGAAGCTAAGTTCCTTTTTGTTTCCCTCCTGTTGTGCAGCAGAAACTCCTACTAGATGCAGTTAGGCTGACCCTTCCTTACTTCCAGATTATTTTCAGCCGTTCTGATCTATTTTGCAATGAAAAGCCAGGGCATTGCAAATGAGGAGCACAAATACCATACGATCAGTTGGGTCAAACAATTTGTAGGATAATTATAGTGCCATGTTGAAGAAGCAGCTTAAAAAAGAAACTCTGAAAAGAATGGAGAGGTAGAAGGAAACACATTTATGAGCTCGTTGATAGATTTTGGCTGGAAAATATTTAGTGGCTGTATGGGAAGAAGCTATAACCAGCAGTGACTTGCTTATTGGTGTCCAAAATGGCCATTGTTAGCCTCTAGTTGGTGGGCTTCCTATGACTGGATACAATAGTATGGGGGAGGGGAGTGATGGGCTGTCAGAGACAATAAGAGAATTAATTTAGAATTCAGAAGTACAGTGTCTCACAGCAAAACGAATAAGGTCAAGTCTGATGAAAGGAACTAATTTACTAAACCCTGGACTCGCAACAGGTATATCCACAACAAAAGTATATTTTTGTGATGGGAGCTAACTAGCTTTATTTTCTTCTGATTGTTCTTTACCATTTATTGAATGTTAAAAAAAAATCAATCATCTATGTTCTGCATTTGAAATTTCCCCCCACATCCTGCTCACAGGGAAGCACCATTCACATACATCACACATTGCTCTGATGAGGAAAGCAAGAAAGACTATAAAAGCCAAACTTCTCTGTACTCCGCAGCACTCCATGCTATCCCATCTAATCCTGACCAAAATGAAGGTTTGGGAGAAAAGTTTACCAAAGAAAGGAACACACCAAGAAATCTCAGCTCATTGAGCCAGGGAACTGACTCCACCTGCTGGAAGACAGAAACTGCTAGACTGGGTAAATATGACAAGTTTCAGGCTATGGAGAAAGTGACTCAGAAGAGCTATCTATTTTTCTTACTTATACTCACTTGGAAGGAAGTTATATCCACTGCCTGGAATGGGCACAGAGAGATAGATGGAACTGGGTGCAGTCACAAAATGATTAAGGAGCTTGCATTACAAGGAAAGATTTAAAGAAATAAATACGTATTAGCTTGTATAAATAATGAACAAGCATGGTATTTGAAAAGTGTAAACACCAAGCATAGCAAAAAATTGTTGCTGGTGGTCCAAGGATACAAGTAGGAATCACAGGCTGAAGATGAAGAAAAATTATTTATGGCGACAAGGTCCCAAGAGACAAGTAAAGAAGGCCTGATTAGCTATTTAGACAGAACACAGCTCTGCAACATACAGTACTTGAACTCACCCTGAGGGTAAGAAGAACTAATAGTTTTAATAGGCTTTTTCTCTTCCAGTTTCTTCTGTTCAAAAGAAAGAGCTAATTCATCTTCACTTTTGGCAAACACATCAATTGAATATCTGTGGCACTCACAACTAGGATCATAATTTCAGATGACCCAGGTTGAGATCTGAACGACTAGAGTTGAAAATATGGATTTTCAACCCTAAAGGCATTTTTAACCCTAAAAACAGCCATTATATTAAAACAAAACAAAACAAAACAAAACAAAACAAAAAAAACCCTACAGTTTTTCCACAAAGATTTTGGCTATTGGAGTTAGAAGCATAGAAATGTAGGGCTGGAAGGGACCTCGACATGTCAAGTCCAGCCCCCTGTGCTGGGGTAGAACCAAGGAAACCTAAACCATCGTTCACAGTTGTTTGTCCAACTTGTTTTTAAAAACCTCTGTAATGGGCAGGGCTGAATTAAGGCAGGGGCTTTAGGGGTTGCAGCCCTGGGCCTTTGCCTAAAGGGGGAGAGCAGCAAAATATGGGCTCCGCCAGGTGGCACACTGCCACAGGCCACCTTGATCTGCCCACCCTGCCCCTGGCCTGGCTGGTCACCTCAGTGATGGGCCAAGAACTCAACAGACCATTGCATTGGGTCCAAGGCCCCCTGGAAGCTGGCAGGGCTGCAGACCCGAGAGTCCCCTCCAGTTCTGAACCGAGCCCCACCCCAGCACCGGCTCGACCGCCAACTCCAGAACACTCTCACTGCCAGCTGCGACACAGGCCCTGGAATCTGCTCAGTTCCAGACCCTCACCGCCAGCCAGGTTACAGGCCCTGGATCCTACCCCCAAGTGCTGGCCAGGCTGCCCCAACCCTCTCCTGGCTGGGCACCACCATGGTGGATGGTGGGTGGGGGCATAAGAGTGAGCAGCTGTGACCTTGATCTGGCCCTGGTAATGGGGATTCCACAGCCTCCCTTTCAGCCTGTTCCAGATTTTAATGGATCCTTTCCTAATATCTAACCTAAAACTCTCTTGCTGGAAATTATGTCCCTTAAGTGTTGTCGTGACTTCAGTGGACTTGGAGAACAATTAATCTCTGTCCTTTTTATAATAGTCTTTAATATATTTGAAGACTGCAATCAGGTCCCCTCTCAGTCTTCTTTTCTGAAGACTGAACATGCCAGGTTTGTTTTTTCCTTTAAACCTTTCCTAATAGGTCAGGTATACTAAACTTTTTATAGTTCTCCTCTGGCCTCTCTCCAATTTATTCACATCTGTTCTATAAAGTGTGGCACCCAGATTGGACAGAGTACTCCAGTTGAGGCCTCAGCAGTGCCACATACAGCAGGACAGTTTTCTCCAGTACCTTCTGTCCGACAATCCTGTCAGTACACTCTGACAGCGATCTAACATTGCAACACAGTGTTGATTCATATTCGGTTTGTGCTCCAATATTAGCCCAGATCATTTTCAGTGCCCCTCCTGCCTAACCAGTTATTTCCTATTTTGTAGTTGTGCAGCTGATTTTTAATTTTTACATGTAGTATTTTGCACTTCTCTTTATTCAGTTTCATCTTACTGATTTCACATAAATTCTCACACTTGTCAGCCATTTTGAATTCTAAGCCTGACCTCCAAAATGCTTGTGTCATCTATGAAGTAGATGCAAAGATCCAGTCTTCTGTGACCTCATTTGTTCTCCAAGATAACACCTAATACTTCCCACAGTAATTTCAATTAGCCTCTTAAATACACTAGGATGAATTACATCGGGGCGTCCTGTCTTGAAGGCATTTAAATTACCTATAATTTTTTTTACCTATTCTTTCCTGTTTTTGGCTGCATTCCTTCCTCTATTTATTGTTGTTAACTGTGTTGAATATTTGGTCACCACTGAGCTTTTTAGTGAAATCTGAAGCAAAACAGGAATAAACATCTCAGCTTTCATAATGTTATCTGTTATTAGCTCTCCTTCTCTGCTAAGTAGAGGACCTAAGCTTCCCTTCATCTCTCTCTTGCTCCTCATGTCCGTGAATAACCTCTTTTTGATTGCTTTTTATGTCCTTGCTAAGTGTAATCATTTTGTGCCTTAGTCTTTCTGATTTTGTTCCTATATGCTTGTGCTATTCTTCTGTCGCCTAAGTAATTTGTGCATGTTTTCACTTTCTATAGAATTTTTTTTATGATACTCACATCATTAAAGAGCTCCTGATGGAGCCAAACTGGCATCTTGTTCATATTCTGCATTTAATATTGTCTCCTTCAAAGACTGCCAATTCTCCTAAACTCCTTTATCCCACATATATTCTTCCCATGGATCTAAAATAACATTTCTCTGAGTTTGTTAGTTTGCTTTTTCAGTCCACTGCCATTATTTTGCTGCTTTTACTCTTCCTTTTCCTTAGAATCACATTGTCTATCATTTCATAAACAATTTCTTCCAATTTGTCTTCCACTTTCAGATTTAATCTCACATAAAGCCCTCCTCGCTAGATTGATGAGTTGGTACATGAAGATGCTCTTCTTCTTGGTCAAGTAAGCCCCATATATTTCCAGCAGACCTTCTTCCTGGAACAACATCCCATGGTCAAGGAAACAGAAGCCCTCCCATTCATACCACCTACACAGCCATGCATTCATCTCTAGAATGTGCATGTCCCTGCCTGGGCCCTTTCCATCAACCAGGAGGATGGAGTAGGACAAAATCTGTGCCTCTGACCCCTTCACCGTTTGTCCCAAAGCTCTGTAATCACTGTTGATCTGCTCAGGATCAGACATAATATCATTAGTACCCACGTGAATGAGCAGCATAGCACAGTGATCAGTGGACAGATGAGCCTCAGCAACCTTTCTGTAATGTTTCAGACATAGACTCCCGGCTGACAAAACACTCTCCAGGTCTCCAAGCCTGGAATTTTATGACATACAGCCCTCCCGGGGGATTTCAGGGCTGAGTTATCTGACTTTGTGACACCCTTACTGCTGGAATCTTCCAAGATTGAATGATTTACTGAGACAGTCAAGAGCAGTTCTGGCTTTCACCAGATGAACCATATGGCTTGGCCTTATCTAAATGCTAGTTTCACCACTAGTATGTCTATAGACTGATAGGAATCAAAAACTCTAGAAGTTTTTTCTACACCACCCTTTTAATAAACCCGAAAGGAAGGGAGATTTGAGTTATAAAAGGATCCAGAACCATATTACAGTGTTGCCAAGGTCTTTGTAAACTTTGCTAATCTTTAGAAGCAAACATTACACGTTAGAGAAGAAACAGGACCATTCTGTTGGCCTATGTGATGTGACTAAGGTGATTTATTTTTCTTACCCCAGTGTAGCAAAGATTCTTATGATTATGCTTCCAAAAGGCCCTCAAGTTTACATTTTCCACTATGCTAGAGATTTTTATACAGTCTTTACTGATCTATTTCACTCACACAACTAAAACAAAATTTTTAAAAATGTAGAAGAAATACTTAAATCAAGCAAAACATTTTTGGGGCTGTATTCATTTAAAATCATTGTTTTATTTTTATACTGCAAAGATCCACGCAGAAGTCTGCAAACCTTGAAATAAACAGACTTCTCAAATATACAGCAAGAAATACTGATAGGTTTATTACTGAATCTACTCCTGCAAATGCCATGCAAATAGAATCTTGAAAACAAACAAACAGGAAACATATGCTAATTATTTAAAATATAACTAAAAACATTAAATATCTGTTGAAAGATTGTGTTTTAAAGGTAATGTACAGTATTATAAATATGTACAAATATATTTATTTACAAAGCATTTGGAACAGCTTTAAATAATTTGGTAGGAAACTCTGATACATTGTTTTGGGTAATATTGTGACACGTCTCAAAACAACAATGGAAATAAATACATGAACTTCCTAGTGTAGCACACACAGTCCATACAAGAAACAATTACCCAATGATAAAAAGTGCTGAGACTTGGGATATCCACTTACATACTGCACAGAAGATTTTACAATGCTGTAGAAACCACTATTGAACTTTATTAAAGAAAACAGAGACTTAGAAGAATTATGCAACTTCAATGAAAGTCTAATAAAATGTCCATAAAACTCTCCCCAAAACAGTCCTTTTATTCTGAAAATCATGTTGTTCATGAAACATATTTTTAAATAAGAAGTGATATTTTCTAGGCAGTTTGAGCAAGTCACAGTATTAAAGTGTTTACTGAGCTCTGACACAGAACTGACAGAAGACTGAGGGCTTACACAGTGGGAAAACTTACAGCCTACTGGCTGTTGCTCACTGATTAGAAAGAGAAGATTCATATGCATTGAAGAATTAACAGGTCAGCTTTTATTGGGGGTAAGGACGGTGGGGTGGGGAATATAGCAGGATCATTTGCACCATCGCCCTGATCTTCCACTGTGCAATATGCCTTGCTTGTCTCCTCACTCTCTCATGACTCCAGTCCTCTCCCACACATGCATGCTTGCAGTGTGCTTGTTTGTTGATGTGCAGACAGCAGCTGTATTTTCAGTTTTGATCTGCTATCTCTTTAACTGCAGAAATGGGAACACTACAGCCTCTTCACCCATGCATGGAGGCTTTTAACATTAACTATTCCAGTCTATGGTGATACTAATGCAGATCTTTAAATGTATGTAAAAAACATGGCAGATTACACTATTTTCCCGGCAATCGGCAAACAACAGCCAAGTCATAACCCTAGTGGAAATATATTTTTCTGAAGACATTCAGCACATTTTGTAAATAACTTAATATAGAAATTCACATACACGCTTATTAAATGTGCCATTCTGTGATGTAGAACACAATTAAAAAATTTCACATAACGTAATGAGAGGAAGCATTATCAATCAATTTAAACAGAAGTGTGGGCACATTACCAAGCTATAGGAAACACAGCTACAGTAACATCACTTTAAGATTTAAGAATTATGTCCAGGAAAAGGCAGAGTGATTTCTGTTCCACATAAGATACCACCGTTAATGTAGTTGTTCATTTGTATTTATATATACATATTTACTCATCTATGCACACATGAAGAATAGCAACGATCCCGGGCTAATTAATTTAAGTAAAATGAAAATAAATTAAAAATAAACCATCCACCATCTTTATGTCCTCAACCAAAAAAACCACCTCAAACTAAAATAGCAATATCAAATACAAAACAAATACCTTCTTCTTACAAATACCAGCACGTATTGTGCACCTACTAACCTCTAAATAAAAGTCTAACAAGAGGGGTGATTCCATCTATTTTAGACCAAAGAGGAGTACAGGTTCCAAAGTTTTGGACCTGTCACAGAAGATATCCTACTGGAAAGACCCTCTCTATTATACCTGTGGCACTATGGGTAAAGGGAGAAAGGTGGCAGTAGCTGTCCTAATCAAATCAAATCAACATAGATCATTTAGACTTTATCATTCAAAACCAACAGCTTATATAGTACCAACCGATAGTGACTGATGAGCACTGTCTCATGTGCTCGTTGTTAGATACAATTCTTCATGTATCTCACTTATTCAGTCTAGCTAATTTTGGTGAATACCTGATCCAATGTCTGGGTAAGACTGGGGTACAAAGGAGGTTTTTTCTAATAAAACTAAGATGATGCTGATAGGCTTGGTGAAGCAACTGATAAATGTGGCAATGACTGTATCTGACTTTCTAAATAGCGCTGTGTGCCTACCATTTGCTACCACAGCTTACAATGTAGGGTTATTGTTGGATCCTCCAGCTACCAGTAAGCAATTATATAGCAACAGTATTGAGAGAAACTTTTCTCTCTTTGTCTAGTTAGGAGACTGTAGCAGTTTCTTTTGGAAGCAGACCTTGTTCTAATGTGGTCTACAACCAGTGGTTTTCACACCTTGTACTGGATCACAGGCCCTCAGGCACTAGGTCACGGCACTCCTTGCCACCGCCACTAAAAGACTGGAATACATTGCTCAAAGATGTAATTGTTGGGTTGCAGACATTAATGATTTTTTTCAACTGGATCCCAAGGAAAACGTTTGAAAACCACTGCATTAGAGTCCATTCCTCCACCTGAGCTTCCTAAACAGCACCATACGCAGGAGAGACTGATGAAACTCTATTTAAATACATAAAAGCACACTGAAGAGAGAGAAAAGCAACTGCCTAATAAAATCCTTTTGAAACACATAGTTAAGACAGAACAGACATATTGCCACAGCTCCTGCTGCGGCCCACAGCTGAGTCAGACAATTGGTTATAACCAACAATATCAAAACACAACTAATGGATTTAACAGTATCAGTATGGATACTCAATCTTCATCCATTACCAGGAACATATAATCCATCAACCCCACCAGTACAGTTCTTAAACCATTCTTTACTCTGCAGTAAAACTAAGGAGATTTGAAGCATCTAAAACAAACCAGGAGACCTGCAGCACTTAAAGACTAACAAATTTATTTATTGTATGAGTTTTCGTGGAAGAAAATCCCAAAGTCTGACAAAAGCTCATGCAATAAATAATTTTTTTAATCTCTAAGTGCCACAGGACTGCTTGTTTGCTTTACTGAACTAGACTAACATGGCTGCCCCTTTGGAAATGAAGTATCTATGTACTCAAAGTTGTCTTGCTACAAACTTTTATATAATCTTAACTAAAAGTGGAAGACTGGGCACTGGATTGTAACTGGCTCAAGAGCCAACAGCATGTGCCCTTTCCATAAACAATGATTATACAAATAAATTAAGAGTCCTGTCTGATATGCATTAATGGTTTGTTATGTGCTTTCAACTAGTCCTCTTTAAAATGGGACAATAGCAAAATTCATTAACAAACTGCTAATGTTCTCCACACAGAGGTAACCCACAGCAGGCTAGTATAGCAGAGATTCACACCCCGGTTCGTTGCACAACTAATTGCTTCTGTAGACAATTCTCATGACAAGTGAGCATCATTGACCTAAACCCAACCAAAGAAGATCCTGAACTTGTCTCTGCCAGATCCCACCTTGCAACCTTGAAGCAAGAAAGCTTGGCCCAAATCTGTTTGATTTTGATCTGTTAAGTAACTTGAAATTTTTCCATAACCACTGAAAGAAGGCAGCTCTGATTAACTAAGTCATCCACTACTTAAAACAGTTTCCCGTAGGCGGGGAGTATGCAGGATCAGACAGGACACCATGCAGTTAGTTTAGTTTTAGTGGAATTTGATAAAGAGAATACAGTGCCTTCCTACCCTGAGAGGGAAAAAAGTAAATCACAAGATTGCATCCCAGATCAAGCAGATGTACTTCAGAAGGTACTACCATACTCCTGTACACATATCTCACCATCTGCTTTCTATAAGAAATCCATGTGCTGAATTGTACTGTATTGTGTTGTTAGACTTAGTTCCATCTACCAATATTAAAGTCTTGTGTAAATATTTATTAGTATTTATATAGAATGAATTTTATACACAACATTACTTAATATAAAGTTTCTCAGTATAAAAAGTCACCATGATGATGCTGCAACTAGTTGTTACAATATTTACAATTTTACTTTTTGCTTAAGCTATAGTACCACAACATTTATTAATGATAATTATTTGCAAACTG
This sequence comes from Podocnemis expansa, assembly GCA_007922195.1. Lineage (NCBI taxonomy): Eukaryota > Metazoa > Chordata > Testudines > Podocnemididae > Podocnemis > Podocnemis expansa. Next base: position 34,476,750 of record ML681990.1, read on the forward strand.
CAAATACTAGGATTTTAATGGCAACCACTGTTAGTGACGTGATGACCATTCTTCTCCCAACTCCAAGGTACATAATTATACTATTCATTTTATGGCAGAAAATCAGGCATTCTATCTAAGATGCATATTAATAATATTCCACAGTAAAACATATTAATTTTAGTTTAGTAATTAAACAGCACTTTGCAAATATTAAAATCAGTAGACCATTGACATAGTATACATTACATGTGCTATAATTAATGTTACATAAAAATGTAAGATAGCTCTTTTTTAAAGTTGTGTTTTTTTGAAAAACGGGAAACAAAATGAAAAACAATAATTAAAACAAAATGAAATTAAAAACTGACCTCACTGTGGCAATGTTTGTCTGCAAGGCTGGGCCTGGTTCCCCTCTCTCAGCATTGCAACTTGGCACTGCAGTGCTGTTTGGCCTAGCCAGCCTTGTGTACTCATGGGGTCAGGAACCATTGCTATAAGATGAATGTGAGGTGGGCTAGTTGTGCCTCACCTTTTCCCTAGGACCTCTCACTCTCTGACGATGGCAGGGACAAAACAAATAAGAAAGTCCTCAATAATAAAATAAAAAATAAAAAGATTTCCACTGGGCTACAGCTATCGTCCTTATGAGTTCATACATTAGATTCTAGTCACAAGTGTCTTGGTTTACACATATGTAACGAGGAGATGTGGGCCCCTGCAGAGAGAGTGCAGAAAACCTCGCAAGATGGCCGGGGGCGGAGCCAGGCAGGGACTGTCAGTCAGTCCGGAAGTGGAGGGGCGAGACAGGAAGTATAAAAGGAGAAGCAGGCAGCTCAGTTGAGGCCAGGGCGGCAGAGGGGAAGGATGCAGCTCCACCTGCTTCTGACCCTGCACGGCCCGGGGGAAGATCTGGGTTCTGGCGTCCAGACCTGGACCTGGACCTGGACCTGGACCTGGACCTGGACCTGGACCTGGACCTGTCAGCCTGGCCAGGGCTGCCCAGGGGCAGCGACTGGGGCCCCCTACCCGAGCCCTGGGTCATCCCACATCGGCAGGAGAGACCACCTGGAGGGAGATTGATGAGGAGGCCGGAGCCGATGCCGATGCTGGATGGGGAGCCTGAATCCCAAACTCCCTCATGTGATCTTGAGGAGCTACCCCTGGCTGCTGAGGAGCCCGAACCACTGCCCGCCTCACGTGACCTGGAGGAGCTACCCCTGGCTGACGAGGACCCTGTGCCTCCACACCCTTCCTGTGACCTGGAAGAGCTACCCCTCGCCGAGGAGCTGTCCATGCTCCCTGACCTGCCACCACCCGACGAAGTGGAAGGCTTCTACAACGTACCTCTGGGTGACTACCCTGAAGAGACTGACTATGAGGTATGGCCGGAGCCGGGGGCCCAGGGTGGCTGAAGAGGGAGCGAGGCTCAACCCTCTGGGGGAGTCTCCTCAGGGGCAGTGTGTTGTGGTCTGGACCCCACTGACCTGGGACCCACAGCCCTGGCCCCCACTGGGGACTTGAGTTGGGACACAGTGGAGTGGGATGACCCCACACCTCTGCTGGTCCCTTTACCTAGTGCCAGCCCTCTCCCGACTGGTGACCTTTCCTGTACCACAGGTGACCCCTAGAACCCCAGAGACATTGTCTTTGACTTGCTGGAGCCTGACCAAGGGGCTAAAGACCTGGAGCCCACCCTACACCGGGCTGGGCCTAATCCCTTGCCCAGGGCAAGGGACTAAAGACTTGGTGGTCTCGCCCGAGTGGGGCTGGAGACCCTGATGGGCTGTCCCTTCCTCTCCTAGAGGTAAAGGGACCCCGTTATAGTTGGCAAGGAGCTAAGGACTTGGTGGTCTCACCCGAGTGGGGCCGGAGACCCTGACGGACCACTCCTCCCTGACCAAGGGGTGGGGAGAAGCGCCACCCCCCGTTACAACATATCAACCAATCACTTTACTTAATTAAAAAAAACCTGTAGACTCATACAATCAGCTGAAATATATG
>ML681990.1:34483732-34872594 GCA_007922195.1 Podocnemis expansa
ATATGCAACAATATTTACTGGAGTTTTTCTTGTTTGCATTAATTAAAGTAAACTCAAATCAGTATCATTCTGTTATCTTCCCTTGGCACTGGATAACATGTAAACTCTGAACAAATAGGAAACAGTAAGTCTCTCTCACTTCCATAAGGGAGGTAGAGAAGAAAACAGGTAAGAAAACCCTAGCAGGAAACAAAAAAGTAGATCTGTTATCGAAATATTCAGCAGCGGTATTAAACACTGTTTTGGATTTTTCACACACATTTCTCAAGTGCCTTGCGTAATCTTTGAGTGATATGGCTAAAACTACACTGCATGTATAATCATGAGCCTGTATAAACTGGAAGACATCTATTATTCACGGCAGTTAGGTTTTGTGGCCATTTCTTAATAGTTCAAAATAATGTGTAAGTGTGAAGAATGCACTGTCTGCATTATACAAAATTAAAATATTTATCACCGTATGAAAACACATGACAAGTCAGATTATTGCTTTGTAACCCACACGGGTCCTTAGAAAAAGCTTTAGACCAAGATTTTCAAAAAATGTCATTGTAAAGCAAGGCTCCTAGGTCTGCATAAAAGCAATTGGGCACCTCAGTCCTTAGGCTTGCTGTGATGCATAAAACTCCTGATGAGTCCTGGAGAGCTCTAAATTCATTTGGTGCTTAAGAGCTAGTCTTCAGTGATGGTGGCAAAATCTCCCACATCAGATCAACCTTCCCAATCAATTGAGCAGGTCTGTAAAGACCTGCTCGGTCAACTGGGAAACCAATTTATTAAGACCAACCTGGGAACTGGAGTAGTCATGAGTCAAATGGAGGGCCCTCTCTATCACTTAGTGTGGTGGAAAGTGCTGGGGCATAGGGCAGGTGAACCAAGATACACAAATTATTTTAAGTGTATGCCTGCTCTCAATATTTGCAATAAAATCTCTTTAGGCACTTAGGCTTCTGCCTCTGTGCATGCTCACTGCCATCTCCCATTAGGCATCCAGGTGCATATCTCCCGCCTTGGTCCCAGAGTAATTCACAAACCAGGGGAAGACAGCCATTTTGGCTGCCAATTCGCCCTGTGCTGAATCAGGCCCCTCCGGAGAATTCACACAATGAAGGAGCTGGCTGTTATGGAGGGAGGAGAAAGATGTTCATCTCACAGTTTCCTTTTTGATCTCCTACCATAAAATGTCGGTCTCTAACTCATGCCAGGGAGACAGAACATGGTTTGGGAAACCCTTTACTTTGCCAGGAGTTTCCTTGAACAGTTTTCAAGTACAGAAAAGGTTGTTACAAGGAGGAAGGAGAAAATTTATTCTCAAAAGTAAATGAGAACAAGACAAGTAGCAATGGGCTTAAACTGCAGCAAGTGAGATTTAGGTTGGACGCTAGGAAATAATTCCTAACTATCAGGGTAGTTAAGCACCATAATAAATTACCGAGAGAGGTTGTGGAATATCCGTCATTGGAGGTTTTTAAGAGGTTAGACAATCACCTGCCTAGAAAATACTTAGTTCTTCCATAAGTGCCAAGGACCAGACTAGATGATCTCTCTAAATCCCTTCCAGTTTTATAATTTTGTGATTCTGAGTTTCCATTAAGAGCCAAGCTATTGTTATTACTTTCCCTACAAAGAATATAAAAGCACAGAAGGAAAGTTAATGTTGCCTTCAGAAGTATTAACTCCTCTGTCCTGTACCAACTGGATTTCAAAGAACACTTTGACATGAATAACAGCTGCTACCTGTCTGGTCCTGTGCGTTTTTTTTCTTCTGATTGACTTGAACTGTTGACCCTTAAAAGCCCAATTTTTGCTAAATGCTCACAGAGTGAATTATGTGAGCTCAGTGCTACTAAGGAGCTGCTTCTACTTTCTGCATACCCTGCCTGCTACAATTGGCTCTTCTCCTCAACAACCAACCAAACAGTGGGAAGCATTTGCTCATGAAGGTTTAACTTAAAAAAAAAAATTACAATAAACATGCTAAAAACTGATGACCCATATTGAAATTGGATCCACACCAGGCATTTCAAACTGTATGATCAGGGATTAAAAGCAGTAACATTACTGATTTTTTTAGATAAGGAGCACTATCAGACATCAATATGCAAACTACATACAAAGAGCATTTCTGTGCCTTGCTTGATGGGGTGACTGCCCTGATCTCCATGGGGCAGCTCACATGTAACAGAATAGAGTATGCTCTTTTGTTTCTAAGTTCCATCACCACAGAATGTACATTTTTTATATTCCCTATTTTTCAAAATGTTTCTGATATAATTAGACATTGGACAGACAAGCAGCTCTGCCAAAAGAGATTCCCAAATTATTTCTATTTTACAAAACACAGTGGAAGCCTTAAGTACATGGTATGTTTGAGAATCTTCTGTAAGATACAATTTGTTATTTTGTTCTAATGAAATTTTGGTTTATTATAGTTCATCTTTTTCTCCCCCACAGAGTTTCTGGCTCTCTGCCTCATTTAGCAGCCTTTAGCATGCCATGAGGTGTCACACAAACTGAGCAGAGAGGGCACCTTAATGAATAAATGTTGGAAAAGAAGAGCCTAGGATGTAACTGCAACTCTATTTCTGATACTTCTGCTAGCATCTCTCTTTCTGAAAGGATTAATTTCTGATCTGGAATTATAATAGCATAGTGTACTGAAACAAAAACAAAAAAAGTCACCGTAACCCAGGGTATTGGACTATTTTCAGTTTGTTACAAACTTGCACACTTGAATAACTTTGTCTGTATAAGCAGTCCCATGCTGAAAGTTTTTATTATGATGCTTAATGATCATTTGAAAAAATGCATTAAAGATCATACTCGTTGATAATAAATGGCAAAATAAATTTGCTTTTGTTTTAAGGATATTGGAACACACTGGATGTTGGAATATTTCTGATACCAACTTTAGGACCCTAACATAAGAGCTTCTGAATCATAATAAGTCCAACGGTCCATCTTCGATGATATACAACAATTAATTCAGGGTGCTTCAGAAAGACAATGCAAATCGCTCCCTTTCCCTGCAATGTACTGAATTGTGCACTAGTTTATGACGGGGAGAAAGAGAAAAGGGCCCTTTGTGGCTTTAGTTGATGATCTATATTTACTCCAAGAACTAACAAACAGTCAGTATAATATTTTTTTTCTAATCAGCATAACACCTCTTACAATACCACTTTATTCAATACATTTGCAATCTGAACAGAAAAGAAATCATTACTACTAATCTATTTTTCTCTGTCATAACCTCTTACATTTGGTGTCAGTTCATTCTTTTCTGACAATGCTTCTCTATTTTACTGCTTCTGTAAATGATGAAGACAATTTCCCATGAAAAAAAGGTGTCCCTAGGACATTTCTAAATCTGCTAGTTCTGAAACAATATGAAAGATGAATATGATCCCACAAGGGAAAAGAACTGATTCCTAAGGTCTGTCTTCACTGCCTTGTCTCTTGTGAAGTCCTTAACCTATGGTTAAGGATAAAATTTTGTCACAGGGATCATAGATGTTATGGATTCCATGATTTTCAGAGACCTCCATGATACTTGTCCTTCAGCTACAGCCCTGTGCCTGGGGCAGCAGGGTCAGAGCTGTCAGTCATCAGGGGCCCCAGACCTCTGAGCCACAGAGGGCTCTGAACTGCTGACTCTGGAGGAGGTCCCATCACTCTGAGCCACCATGGGCAACAGGGTCCCCACTGCTGCCAGCTATGGTGGTGGCACATGCTGAAATCCTCTCCCCCACCTCCAGAGCAGGGCTTGGGCTCTCATTCCCCCAGCACTGCATGGAGCTCAGGCTTCAGTCATTCCCCCCATCACCTCTCACCCCACCTCCATTACTTTTTGTAAATGTCACAAACAGGTTGTGGGCTTCCATGAGTTTTTGTTTACTGCCAGAGACCTGTCCATGACTTTTACTAAAATAACCATGACAAGATCTTCACCTTATCTGAACACATGAGAGCAAAAAGGATTTAAAATCCCACCAAATGAGAGAGAGAGCATTTTAAAAACTCACTTGGCCTGTGTGTTATTGATAATACAGCATGTAGGGTAGTGAAGTATCAAGCCCCTAGATTTTTCAGAAATACTGTTTGGGATTCTCAGTGTATTACTTCACTTATTCTGTTTCCCTTCCTTGAATAAGGCCTTGTCTACACTAAAAAACGCTGACATATTTATGTCAGCTTTTACCCAAGTGGCTGATGTCCACATTGCTCTCCTTCAGTCAGTGGAGAGTGTCCTCACCTACAGCACTTCCACTGACCTAAGAGGCTGTTGGGGGTGAGCTGAGAGATGCATCTCTCAGCTTCCTGTCAGGAGTCCACAAGCTCCCAGGCACACTGTGGGCCAGCCCCCCCTTCACCGACAGTCATGGGAATTTCTTCCCACCTCTGTTCCTGGCTGCAACCCATCTTGGGCTTGGAGCCAGGCAGCAGCTTCCTGCACCGCTGTTTGCATCTAGAAGCCAAGTGGCGGCCTCCCCCCACAAGGCCAACAGCAGCCACCTGGATCACAGCTAGGAGCTGGGCAGCAACCTCCCATGCTCTGGCTGGCTGTAAGGAGTCAGGCAGCAAGCCTTGCGCGCCTGACAGCAACTGTTCCCACTTCAACTTGCAGCTAGGAACTGGAGGCAGACTCCCACGTCCCTGTTGATAGCAGCCACCAGCTGCCCTGTCCTCTCCAGCCCCAGCAAGAGCCAGGATCCAGCTGCCGCTGCTGAAACAATGAAATTGAGAATGACAGCTCCTCCACTGCTGCAAGGAGACACAACCTCTACACTGACACTGTCACTGTAGCTTTGCCGACAGAAGCCATACAACTCTCATTGAGGTGGTTTTATTTTGTCAACAAAATAATGTGGTTTTGTCACTATGAGGATCACTGAAGCGTGTACACCAGGACTTTGTTGTTAACAAAAGTCAGCTTTTCTCAACAAAACTCTCTAGTGTAGACTAGGCCTAAATATCACTACAAAAATCCTTTTTCTTGTATTATAATTTATTTACTTATTTCGCAGTAGCATCCACTATGAGCTAGGCACTTTTCAAACACAGAAGGGAGATGCTCCAAGCTCTAAGAAGCTTAGAGTCTAAACACAACAGTAAAAGAAAAATAACAACTGGCAATTTACATACAGTTTAGGTATGTCAACTAGATTCACTACAGGTAGCATACCAGCTCCCGTTTCATACAGAGATGCTGAGGGTTACATAGAATCATAGAGGATTAGAGCTGGAAGGGAGGTCAGGCAGTCAGTCTAACATCCTGCTGAAAGCAGGAACAAGCCCAATCACATCATCCAAGCCAGGGCTTTCTGAAGCCACGCCTTAAAAATGTATGGAGATTCCACCATCTCCTTTGAGAAGGATGGTGATTCAGCCATCTCCCTCAATAACCTATGCCAGCACTTCATCAGTACACGTCCCTGTTCTGGTAATAGTGTTCTTCCATACTTTTTGCAAACTATTTCTTGGAATGGCAAAACTTCTTGGCAGACTGTGTTCAGCTTATACATATATTCAGTGTTCAAGATGCACGATGAGATGTTGGATAGGAGGGAAGAAGACAGTTTAGTAATAGAGAGAGAGTTCTGAGAGATACTAGCAAAACAGATGATACCTGAAGGCATATGAGCTGATAAGACCACCCAGAAACAGGAAGTAAAAGAGAAAAGCAAATGGCCAGGAGACTGAGAGCAGTCAAGGCGGGTGAAAATACAGTAGAATCCTGAAATTTGGCCAGAAAGAGGTCATTAGAAATCATAACAAGAGCAGTTTCCATAGAGTGTAAATGTCAGAAGCCATACTGGAAAGGATCCAAGACAGAGTTAATAGAATCAGAGAACCACGGGGTAAAAGGAACCACAACGATCATTTATTCTAACCCAGCGTTCCAAATCTGTGTTTCAGGGGCTTTCGTGGCCTTCAGCTCCCCTCCTGCTGGCTGCAGCATGGAGTACTACCTAAAGACCCTGGCAGAGCACATTTCCACAGGGCTAAAAGACTAATGCAGGCTTCTTGCTTCAGCCAAAGGGACAGGACACTAGCACTCCCATCCCTGTGGCTGTGGCAGAAAGCATGGCAAAGCACTCTGCCTAGGTCCACAGGTGCTAGGGTCCTTGCTGGAGTCAGAGGAAGGGGAGTATTGATCCTCTGTCCCCTTGGCCACAGAAGGGTATCACTGCTTTGGGACACAGAGAGAGTGCGCAGAGTGCAGGATGCATGTGGTTTCCCTGCTGCAGCCAAGGAAATGGGAGATCCTTGAGCAAAGAGGCAAACTGTTTGTGTTGGGGTGGAGGGGTCTGTTGGCAGAGGCTGATGGCTCTTCAGGCCTGTAAAAATGATACATATGGCTTCTGAATCCAAAAGTTTGGGAACCACTGGTCTAACCCCTTGCGAAGATGTTGGCTTTGTTGTGTTAAATGATCCAAGACAGATGTCTATTTAGCCTTATTTTCAAATCCTCTCAAACTCATGGCCCGTGGGCCACGTGCGCCCTTAAAGTTATTTTCTGAAGCCTGCAATGACACTATCATTATCGATATTTCCAATATATTGTATGAAAAGGTTTCAGTGGTGTGGCCCTAAGGCTAACATACTAGTCCTCGTGTAGCACTCGTGGTGGTTTGAGTTTGAGACCCGTGACTTAAAGGTAGTTCTGTCAAGCATAGATTTCTCCAGTTCACTTATCAGAATGTCATGATGGACTATATCAAAAGCCTTGCTGAAGTTCAGGTATATTATCTCCACTGCATTCCCCTTATCCATCAAATCGGTTACCCTGAAGAAGGAAATCCAGCTGGTCTGGCATGATTTGCTCTTGGTAAATCCATGCTAGCTGCCAATGATTACCTCTTCATCCACCAGGTATTTACAAATTAGAGCAGGAGAAGGGGAAATCAGTGCACTGGTTGTAGACTTTATGCTGAGCTGTTTTAGAGATGAAAGAAAGAAGAGAACTAAAACATTAACTAAAAATCACATGTGACTAAAAACCAGTTTTTGGAAGGCAAAGATCAGAAAATGCTTATTTTGAGCACAGGAATAAACAAAAGTCAATGAGAGCCTGAAAAGGACAATGGGGGGAGAGAGTGTATACAGGGCCAATGGACATCAGGAAGTGGGAAGGGGTAGGATCACAGGGTCATGTTGAGTAGGGCTAGAATGAGTGAAGATGAGAGACCTCGAGGTTGCTTATGGAGTGGTGGAGGAACCAGAGGGGAAGATGTTTCCAGATTTTGTAAGTTTTCTCTCTGAAGAAGTTGGACAAGACTTCTACATATAAATTCTGCTTCCTCTATCAATGTGGGTGGGTGGAGTCCGTGTGTAGGCACCATACATTTTTATGTATTGCATACAGAGGACACACATTTTCTTACCAACAGGAAACATAAACAATGTTTTGATTATTTCTGTATTTTCTTATTTATTCCCTTTGCTTCTAATTTTTCTGATCAGGATGACTTCTATACATAAAACAAACAAGTAGATAGATGCAATTACAACATCAGTTAGCAATAAATTGCATCCAACTAACATTTCAGTTTTGTTGACTAACAGTACTCATTCTCATGGGTAAGATGATGTTTGCCCACTTATATTTAGTTAAATGTGGATTTTGCTTCCATAAAACATTTATAATGCTGAATTTTTTCACCTATATAGATTTATACAGCAGATTCTTTTGAGGCCATATAGTTTTACAAGAATTCAGAAAATCTTTCATAACCAGGAAAACAGGATTTATAGATCTATTTATTATACACTATGTTTGAACTTGCTCTGTCATTAAGCATTTAAAGCAGAGACATCCTTATTGTCAGAACCTTACATGTAGAAACCGGCTTCAGAATTGCCTTGAGCACTCTCAGAGCTCTGACGTCAATTTGCATTAAACGCAGATAACCTGCACAGTCAGCTGCTTGATTCTCTCAAGGTCTATGAGACTTATCTCTTTAAAATTATTCCCAACCTTAATACAATAAAGCTAATTAGGAGATATCACCAAGAATGATTATTAGAATTCATTGATCTTTAAACCCCATCTTGCTATATGTAACAATGTATAGACTGGATTTTTTCCCATTAATTTTCAAACTATATTAACCAAAAGGAGAGAAAATTATCAAACTATAGGGGGTTTCTGTGTTGTTTTCTTTTTCTTTCATTTATTTATTTGGCTAAGATTCATCTCATATTTTCATGGCCATAGCTCTTTTTAACAATCTATAAGATAGATTCCACCAGTATTCTGATCATACCATCTGTTACCAAGGAAACTATCTAGTTTGGTTCTTACCCACCCCCCTCCTCCCACTTTTCTTTCACAGTCTCAGCATCCTTTACAACATGGTCAGATAGTAAAAGTTTTCCATGGCTGTTGACAGATATGAAGAAAATAATGCCTTCAGATACTTGCATTAAGTAGCATAGCATCCCAATAATGTCGCAAATTAGAAAAGCTTGTTGCTAGCAAGATTGCAAATCATAATTTGTCATTTTCATTACAATTGTATTCTGCCATGAATAAGGCAAATCAAAATCATAATAATACATAATAGACTATTGATACACATTAAATCCCTACTCAGATTTCCAGCATGCATAACACTGAACACATACGGCGATAAGCAAAGAGAGTCTATTATTTTGTTTTGAAAGAAAAAAGGGTTTTACTTCCATAAGGAATAATTGTTAATTGCCTGTAACCTGGTGGAGTGATGCTAAAAATGAAACACAGGTGCAAGCAACAAGCAGTGATGGGTCAGATCAGGCTTTCACTTTTGTACACCCTCCCATGAGGGGTGGGGTGTGGAGGTGGGTGGAACCTGGCTTCCACTCTGGGCCTGCTTAACCCACCCCCACGGCAGGGAACAGCTGGCCCAGGGCAGAGTGGGCCAGCCCAGATGCGGGGCTCCACTCTCCCACTCTTCCCGAGGCCAGCTGTTCCACCCTAGGGGCAGGGAAGGCCAGCCCTGAGACAGGGCAAAGGAGCAGAGTCCATGGCTTGGGGAGACGTGGGAGCACAAGGTCTGGTTTCTGGACCAGCCTGACCCACCTCCCCATGGGGTGCCATGGTGCCCCTAAGTCAATGATGCCCCAAGCCAAGGCCTCAGTAGTCAGAGCCCGTCCTGGTAAATCTGCAGCACTTCATTGCCTATGGAACCAGTGTACATATACCAGCTGAGGATCTGGCCAAACATTCGCAACAGGCAACTAAAACTAAGTTATCTGGCAACAGAATAACAGATAACTCCCCCCATTCCTATGGCACTGGTATGGCACTCTACATTATCACAGGGTATGTCTACATTGCCCTGGCAGCAGGCATGAGTGCAGCGGTATCAACTGAGCAGATCTAGACCCACTCAGTTGATCAGAGAATGCTCTCTGAACAACTCAGCTAGTTCACCTTCCCAAAAAAGAGCAAGGCTAGGTCAACAGGATGCTATCTCCCATCAAAGCAGCACTGTGAAAACACCACTGTATGTCAGCATAAGAATGTTGATGCGCAATATGAAACCTATGTTACATTAACTGCTGCCCCCAGTGCAGACCAACCCAAAGGCATGACAGACCTTCTCCCAACCACTTGTACAAGAGGAGAAAGAAGCTAAGCTGAGTCAGATTCCTTATTTTCTGGAGCCCAGCTAGTGCCCCCTTGTACCTGTCACACTGTTACTTATTATGAAATCAAATGCTTGGTAAGTTAATGCTCTTCTTGGGGAAAAAAGTGAATAGCTCCCAAATATCTGAAGCGCTGGGGTGAAAATCATCAGACTAAAATCATTTTATGGAGAAGGGGAAAGTCAGTACATAAGAATGGCCATATTCAAAAAGCCATCTAGTCCAGTGTCCTATCTTATGACAATGGCCAATGCCATGTGCTTCAGATATAATGAACAAAACAAGTAATCATCATGTGATCCCTCCAGATAGCCACTCCCAGCTTCTGGCAAACAGCAATTCCTGCCTATCCTGGCTAATAACCATTGATGAACCCATCCACAATGAACTTCAGTTCTTTTTCGCCTGTTACAGCTGTGGCCCTCACAGCATCTTCTAGGAAGGAGTTCCATAGGTTGACTGTGCATCGTATAAAGAAATACTTCCTTTTGTTCATTCTAACTTGCTGCCTATTAATTTCATTTGGTGACCCCTAGTTTGGTGTTTTGAGGAGGAATAAAAACCACTTCCTTTTTTACTTTCTCCATGCCAGTCTTGATTTTTTTAAACATCAAATTACATGAAATAGTAGGAATGAGGTAAAAAAAAAAAAGATGGCCAAATTTTAATTATGAAGAGTGTTTTACCAAACCTCAAATCCAGCATAATCTTACAACATCTCAATTTATATGTTTTGAAAATGCACTAAAAAGAATGGTGCTTAATTCATGTGCTACGAAAAAGATGCCCTTGAAGTTTAAACATAAATAATAAATCTCAGAGAGAAATTAGCTCAATTACTAGTATGGCAATTATAAAAGTAAATATGATGAGATGAATACTCCAAAATTACAATAAATTGATAAAGAAGGAACTGAAGGAGACTGAGAAAGGGAAAGGCCTAAACCAGGGGACAACTACTACAGAAAAAATTAGTGCATTCATGTTGATACATGCTTGGAGACTGTTCCTACAAATTCCTCTGCCTGGCACCTCACTGACCCAAAATGTCCTGGCTGCCTTGAACACACTGCAGGATCAGCGCCTTAAACACCAGTAGTATCTTTCAGCTTTGAAAATTTACAAATATTAACTAAGTAATCTTCTCAACATCCCCATACTGAAGTAAGTAATACTGTATGTACTTTGAAGCTGGGAGAACTGGAGTTAAGGGGTTACGTAAGTTGTCCAGCACTACAGGGAAAGACGGTGTGAAAAGCAGGATCAGAAGAATGAAGTTCTGGCTTACTCTTATGCTCAAACAATTAGACCATGCATTTATCTAAATGCTGAAAAGGCAAATACTGTATTTCCTTCTTCTGTCCCACAACTGTGACATTTGTTCTCTTCCTTGTGATGAGTACAGCAGAGCTGAATAACCTAGCTTCTCCATACAATGTGGATGATACAGTACCTCAAACATTACTTGAAACCCAACACTCCTGAATTAGTACTTCACTAGACACTACATAAACAAAGACATAAATGAACTATAGAACCAAAACAGAGTTATTCCTACAGGCACTTCTCAGCCTTTTCCTATCTGCTGTGTTCTTTGTCCTAGATCCAGATCTCTCTCAGAGTCTAGGAGTTGAAGGCTGGTATAGTGGCTCTGGGACTCAGTGCCTCAGGTTTAAGAGGGCTGGCAAAACCAGAAGAGAGTCTTGGGGGAGTTTAAACATACTGTTATTTTAACAGTAGTAGAAAATGTCCATCCAGAATTGACTTTGGCAGCAACATTCTTCCTGGAAGAATTTCAGATCACATTATTAGCACTGGCTGCTGAGAGAGGAGCAGAAATTCTTCTTCCTACTCTTAATTGGTCTCTTACAGTGCATTATGTGGATGGCATAGCATACTATCAGATGTCAATATCTGAATTAAAAATATAACAGGGGAAGAGGAGGCAGCAATTATTTAGCATGGTTTTGAAGCTGAAAAAATTGTAAGATCCTCAAATGTGCATTTTTAAGCCAGCAGACTTTTTTTTAGTTTGGCTTTAAGGATTATGTCCATAATCAGGACCTGAGAAGACATACAACAAGGGAATGCTAGTCAACTATCTCTGAAAGAAAGAAAGAAAGAAAGAAAGAAAGAAAGAAAGAAAGAAAGAAAGAAAGAAAGAAAAGTCTTTGAAAATGATACAAGACTTGAAAATTTCTAGTTACCATGAAAAGATGACCAGGGATTCTACGTCAACATGAAATGATAAAAACCTGCCATCAGCAAAGGTACGCATTATCCCTTAACAGCACAACTATTTAAAACATGAGAAAAATTAGGAAGTTGTGATTTTAAATATAATTTTAAAGCAAGAAAACCATTTTAAAGCTTCTCTCTCATGACAGTCAATTAAGATTAGCAACACTAATGAAATAAAACCAATAGGTCAACACAGAAACTTAACTATAATTTTAAATTTTCATCAAATATTACTTTTTCAACAACTTAATAAAAATTTCAGTTCTGTCTACTTTTTTGTTGCTTCTGATATGCCAGATGTCACTAGTCATCAGTCAGCCCTCTCACTGACTTACTATGTTGCTTTGAGCAAGTCTGCTCTGTGACTCAGCTTACCTATCTCTAAAATAGGTGTAAAAATATGCAGACTACCTTATAAGGGTATTCAGCATTCCTGAAATGAAAATCAGTATAAAATGTAAATATTATTACCATAAAATAACTATTATTTCATTATTTTACATTATTTTAATGGTAATAATAACATAAATGTTGAAAACAGAAAATGTGCAGAGACACTCAACAGCAGGGGGAGCGCTAAGACAAGCTGGGCTACAGAAATATCAAGAAAATAATGAGGAGAAGAATCAAATATAAATAAAAGGTACCTGGTAAAAGCAGGATTAAGTAAGAAAAGGATAGCCAGTGGGAGACAACATGCAAGAATCAGTAGGAGAGACAGACAAACTAAGAAAAGAAGTTGTAACAGTAACTGGGAGAGGGGAGAATATGAAATAAATAAATAAGAGCATGATTGATGTGAGAAGCGACTGTGTGCGGACTGAAGGGATTTAGATAACTATAGCATGATCACAGAGTCATAGAAACATTACTGTAAATCACCAGTGTAAAACAGGGAATGCAATAAACAAAAGATACCATAGAGATGAGTAAGTAAGAATGAGTTCTTGAATGAAAAGATGCAAGGAAACAGGATTTGCTCTGTATGCAGTTTCTACTCTTAAAAACATCAAGGAAATGTAAACAGAAGTTTTAAAACAAGTAAATTTACATTTCTAAGATATCTAACACAAAAACAACTATGTCCCTATGTCAAATTAGATTCTCTGCCACAGTGCACTGACCACTTTTTAGATGCTGCTGTGTGTGTTGGAAGTGGTCTCCAAGTTCAATAAGGCTCTGTGTAGATAGACCTTAATGTTAAGTAATAAAGATATATTTATATATATATATACTTTATATTGAACTACTATACTTCTAAATTATTAAATTTTCAAATAATTGTTTTTGGCTGAAATTAGTATTTCTTTTGAGAATGGATCCAAGTTGCATAGGAATCAGATTGATTCTGAATCTCTCATGGTTTACTCATAGAGATTTAAAAAAAATATTGAAGTTCTTCAGAATGGGTCAGATTTTTCTTAAAGTGGCAATGTTGCCATAGTTTAAGTGGCAGAGTTCATGCTTGTGCTGGGGTAAAAAAAACCCTCAAATGTGATAAACCAATTGGATTCTGAAGTTCTTATCTATAAATATATGCAGGTCCACATTTGACTCTACACAAAGCTGTTTGCAATTAAGCAAATTAGCTCGTTACAAAATTTACATACTTACAAACAAATCATAGGTATCAAAATTCAGCTACTATTTAATACATGCAGCCCCACACAGAGATACACATAGGACATGGAGTTGAAAAAAAACCTGACAACTGCAGAAGGCAAATGGTGGCTGAAGGGTAGCCAAAACATAGTAGGTGGGTACTGGGTGACCCAGAACGACTGAATTTGTGAGAAGATCTGGGCAGAAGATGGGGATGCCTTAGGGCTGTTGGAGCAACAGGGTGAGTGGATGGCTGGGGGAAGCTGGGAGTTAAGTAAGGGAAGTTTGGTTTGGGGAGTTGCCTGGGAAGGGGAGAAGGGGAGAGATAGGAGCTGCTCAGTTCCCGGGACTGGGGAAAGCTGGAGACAGCTACCTTTGTGAGGATGATCAGGAGATAATGGGGATAGATGAGGACAGTTCAGGGCTCTTTCGTATGAGCTGGGCAACGCTGGGACCAATGGGTGAGACGGCTGAGGACTGTGTGGATGCTAGATCTGTCCAGAGAGAAGAAGGGAGTTGTAGGGGAGCTGGCTAAAGCTTTTTTACATTTTGTCCTCATGGCCTCTGCTCTCTGCTACTGCAGCTGTCCCCACTGCCACACCTCACCAGCTGCTTTCCCTGAGAGTAGGGTTCATAAATAAAATTAAGACCAAGATTTCAAAAATAGAAGCACAATCTTAAATCTGTATTTAGGCTCCCACTCAGCTGAACCACTTTTCAAAAGTGCTGAGGCACCAGAAGCTCTCACTGAAGTGACTGAGACAGCCGATAAAACTATGGCCCAGGCCATTCTTGGCATGAAAACAGGTTTAAGCCTTAAGATGAATGCAGCATTGCCATCCCCAAGCATACATTTAAGCCTGTGTTTGTCTTAAAAAAATCAAGAGTTAAAAAAGAAAAGATTTTGGATTCTTTTTGCCTTGTACTTTTTGAGCTTTTAGAGCACACTCAGCTCATGTTCTCAAGCTCTTCCCAATAAATGAGAGCTCGAAACCACTTTTTTTAAATGAAAGCTGAGATTCTCAAGAAATCATTTGATTCCTTAATAAACGAGGAGTCCTGTGGCAATTTTAAAGACTACGGCTATGTCTACACTTAGACTGTTAAATTGATTTAACTTAAATTGATCTAACTAAATCAAAATAAAAATCATTAAATCAAAATAAGTTAAATGGAAACAACATGGCTACACTAGAAAACCAAGTCAAACTAGCATGTCCATGGACAGGACTTGCTAGTTTGATTTAGGAGAGGGGCAACACAGGAGATGCGGTAAGATGGTCCTCAAGAAAGGCCATGCCCCCACGCAATATACAGAAAGAGGAAGGCACCCTGGGAGGAAGAAGGTCAAACTGTGTTAAATTGAAATAACGGTTAAATCGAAAAAACATGTCTACACTGCATTACTTTGATATAACAGTTTCAATTTAACCATCATTTCAATATAAAACCAAGTTTTATTATTTCAAAATGATCGGTCCTAATTTTGAAATGAGGGACCTCCTTATTTCAAAATAAGGAAACCTAATGTAGACATGCACTACTTTAAACCAAAATAATCATCATTATTTCAGTTTAAACTGTAAGTGTAGACATACCATAACAAAATTTACCACAAGAGCTTTCATGAGAGAAAAATCTTCAAAGTGTCTGACAAAGTGAGATTTTATCCCACAAAAGCTCATTCAATAAAGATATTTCTTAGTCTTTAAAAGTGCCACAGGACTACTTGTTTGTTTTGCTGAACTAGATTAACGTGACTACCCTTTTGATTCCTTAATGTCTCCTCAGATCAGCAAGATCACCTGTGCCAAAAAGGGCACTCATCCACAAGGGCCAGGATTTCTTCCTGTTTCAAAGGCCACTTTAGTTTCTGCAGGGGGTTCCATACACTGATGCCACCCAATTTTGGTAATGTACTGACCATCCCTTTCCATCCCTATGATGGGGAGACTGCAGCTGCCTTTTGTCATAGCAGTTGTCTCCTCTATCACAGTGGTTAGGCCTGGTGTAGGCTAATAGAATTTGAAATTAACCACAGAAAATCTAGTCCTGTACACCAAGCAGAATTTCACCACAACAAGTTAAACTGTCTCACAAAACCAAATACAATTAGAGAATCATCATGAGTAAGCACGGCTGACTTGTTTTCAGGAAACCATAGCACCCTAACTTACTGGAATGCCAGTGGGACAGCACTCCTTGATTACACAAGGGAGATGCTGAGGAGAAGCAGAGTTTTTAAAAAAACATGCACAAAGGACTACATTTGAAGCCTCATGTAAGACAAAAACACTTTGCATTTATACAGTACTTTCTAATTTTTTAAGTGCTTTTCAAATATTAAATGATTAAAGTTAGAAAGAAAGGGGGAAATTCTCAGACTTTCATCAATGCACCTTTTCCAAAATGCTAAGAAATGTCTAGTGGAACTACATGGATCAGTGCTGGCCTTCCAGCCTTCTATTATTTGCAGATGATAAACCATGTAATGCCATTTTAGAGAGAAAACTGAATCCAAGTTTTACCACACTTTACCATTATGAACAGGAAAAAAAAAATAACTAAAAAGGAACAATGTAGTTAGAACAAAAGGACTAAAGTCGTTTTAATACCTAGCCAATGTAAAACCAAAGCAGACAAAAGCCAAATGAGAGCTGGAATAATGAAAATGTGCATAATAAGTTGCTTCCTCACTTCAGAGAAATAAAATAACTTGCATGTTTCAAAAAAGTGTCTCAAGCTACTGGCAAAATGGATAGCTGTACTGAAGACAGCTCTGTAAACAGGAAGCTAAAATAAATTGCTATACAAATGCAACATAAAACAAAGGAAGTGTTATGATTATTACCCCAGGTGCTACAACCAACCTTAGTCTGCATACACTTGACAAGGTATAATTAATTGCCTTTGGGTTTACTATGAAGAAACCAAAATGACATGAACTACATTTTGTAACAAACTAAAGATATAAGGACAGGGACAGCTAAACCTATACAGTGTATACTATAACTGGGAGCTGCATTTCTTTATTTGACATTATTCTGTGAAGTCTGACATCCTGCCTTTGACAGAAGCCTATCTCTGTTTCTTCAGCGGAAGGTGAGAAGCCCCCATAATCTTGCTGCCGATTATGAAATACTGTGTGTGCGCAAGTGTTGGAAATCCCCATATCACCTCTGCAGTAATCAGCTACCACTGGGAGGCTTATCCGGCTATGACTCTCATGGAATGTGTAGCTGTACATGTTATTGTTGGTCCTAAAAATATCTAGCCTCTTTTGAAATCCATCTACCTCATTTGACTCTATGACCTCCTACTGTAGTAATTCACTCAGACTAACTAAACTTCTATTTCCAGAGTGGTAGCCATATTAGTCTGTGTACAGCAAAAACAATAAGAGTCCTGTGGCATCTTATAGACTAACAGATTTCTTTGGAAATAAGCTTTCGTGGGCTCCAACGAAGTGGGTTGGAGCCCACAAAAGCTTATGCCCAAAGAAATCTGTTAGTCTGTAAAGTGCCACCGGACTCTCATTGTTTAAACTTCTTTTGAATTTATTCATTGAGATCCCATCTTCTGTTGTTCTGGGACACTGTAATAAAGTGCAAGATATATGCTTTATCATTTTTAAATTCCTATGTGAAGTTCACTTTAACAAACTACTGGATTTCAGTGAATGTAGCTGTAAAAATAACTATTATTTTATTTTTGCATATCTCCTGCTGTGATCAGTTATTCAAAGAACATGTGGGTCTGTAGCTCCCAGCTACAACACCTTAGTCCTTTAGCTCAAGCTGTAGAGACTCATAATATAAAGAGATCTTTCTGGTGAATCAGCGTAGACTGCAGCTGTCATTTAAGAGGCATACTGGGAGTTCTTGAGAGACTATAAATATATTGAAGGCCGAAGACAACAGATTTGCCACTATGACATAAACTTTGTTTTTAAACCATGGTGCTGGAGGGAGAGGGTATGAATGGAGGGGCTGAGTTACAGAATAGCTAGATTTTTTTCTATTGGAGGCACACTGAAATAACTGTGATTCAGCATGGATTGCCTTCATGCTGGCTCCCCTGCAGCACACTGTGTGAATGGGAGAGCAGCAGAGTTATTGTTATCTAAAACAAATACAAAAGTGCAGGCATGATTGAAAGTCCTTTCCACCCTCCTGTTTCCTTGTCCACTACTCTAGGACCATGCAAAATATTATGCTAGATGTGCATATTTCACATTGCACTCTACATTTTGACTGTATTGGTCAGGGAATAATTAAAAAGGATCAAGAAAAAAGCAGCCTATTTATACAATTCAGTAGCTGCTGTACATAGGGAACACACCCATGAAAACAAAGGGTATAAAACTTACACTAGTGTAGAGGGTACATACCGGGCCTCTGCACCTGTTTAAAGTTGCAGATGGCTTTCCATGGGCTAACTCAGTGGCCAGAAGTGGCATACTGTGCTTCTGATATTGAACATAAGACTTCAGCAGCTGAGCAGCTAAGATAGCCTCGTATTCACAACCTTATGGGAGGCAACAGACTTGGCTGATGGGAAGAACACCTCATTTGTTCCAATTGTTCCCCATTACACATTCAAGACTGGTAAGTTCCACAGGGAACTTGTTCCAGTCCATTTTGGAAAAAAGGCTTGGACGACTCAACATGAAGGTTACCAAAAAAGACATTCTAAGTCAACATAACATTTTGTGTCACTGGTGCCCAAACGATTTAGAAAGGTGACCCATCAATTGCATTTTGGATTTTTTTTTTAACAACTCACCCAAGGTCCCAATCTATAGGAGGTAAGGAGATCAAAATCATAGGCTGGGTCCTTTTCTCCTCTCTGTGTTGCAAGAGGGACACTGACCACCTTCAACAGCACACTCTGCCTTGTTATTTCACACTAATTCTATCTTGATGTGGAAGGGAGTCCCAGTGGGGCAGAGTTTGGAGAGCCTGCTTGCATACCCACCACACAGTGGTAGCTTCTGTGTCTCAGAGCTGGACCTGGCTCTCCACGCTGGGTAATTCTACCAGAAGCACAGGGTCATTTTGCTGCTCAGGTTTGGCCCACACACCCCTTCTTGATGACAGAGGGGTAGCTGGGCTAAATCCGATGTTGCAGTCTGGCACTTGGGGTTGTTGTACAACTGGAACAAACCAGAGTAGCACCGTGCCAGGTTGTACTCCCCAGAACGGGACAGGAGCCTCTGCTGTAGGTTGACAAGGATGACCTTACTCTGTGGTAAACAGATAGAAAGTATGAAAAATCAGGATGGAGTATTTCAGTATAAAACAAAGCCCTGAATATCAGGGCTATCCCTGTAAAATGGGGACATCTGATCACACTATCTTCCTTTCCAACCCTCCCTGCAGGGACCTTCCCCACCACACCGGGTCCATGAGCCATGTAGAACTTTGTCGTGACCCACCATTTGGAGAACTGTGTTCTGCAGTTTTATTGTTAGGTATTTGTATTACCGTGGCACCCACAGTTTACAGTCAGGAGCTTTGCTAGGTTATGTATAGACACATAATAAAAAACTTGTTTCTGTGTCAAAAAAAAATTACGCCCTAAATGGATGCAACATAATGAGAAATTGGTTAACAAGACAAGGTAATCAATAATTCCAGCACTTTTTTACACGCAGAGCTAGAAGGTTTTTTTTGTTTTTTTGGGGTTGGGGGAGGTTAGCTTAAATGGTACAAGAGAGATGAATATCTGGAGTAACTACCAGGCATCTACCTACTGAGTTTTGTGTCATCATTATAGCAGTTTGACATCTGTTTCCACAATGAAACAGGATCACCAGTTGACATGGGAAGAATTTGTATCACTTTTAGGCAATAAGAATTACACTGGACATCTCATGACAAGTTGATACATTGTTCTCCCAATAACAAACTTAACTAATTTAGTGCCCAGAATGACAAAGGTCTCAAGGCCAAACGTTGCCATTTTGCAGCTCCAGTAAAATTTTTTCATTAATATTTACCAAAAAAAGCAAGCAACAAACTATAATTTTCTTGACAGGCCATCTAGAACAAAATAGCTATTCAAGCACTTTGCTCTGCTTTGCACATAATTCATGGAGGTCATATTTCTGGAAGAGAAACAAAGCTTAATATTTAATTTCCTAAAAAAATCTCTATTTTTACACTTCTTCCAAACTTCAAAATATAGAAAATGTGCATGAACAATTCTAAAGGATCATTAATTCCTAATGTTTTATTTATAACTGACTCCTTTGTCTACAAAGTAGGATATCCTGACTCGTGAAGCTAACTGCTAACATAAACTACACATTTGTGCTTAGTAGATAGAGTTATAGTCTATCAGGGCCAAGGAATTAAACAAGTAGAATGATTATGTAAATACCTATCCCTCAGATAAAGGACTAAGCTTTCAAATGTACAAACTAGAGAAATAAGATCAAAAGCCAGCCTTAAGAATATTTAAAAACTTATATTTAAAGTTCTCTCTTGTGCACATGTGGGGAGAGTGTGCCTCATGTGCACAAGAGAGAATTTTCCATTCCTATTAATTAAAAAATATATTTACATTTTCCTCAAACCTTCAAGGGTACAAATAATTTTTGACAGCCAAGCAAATACAGCAAAAAAAGGTTTTCAGTACTGTCTGAGAATACCCATAAAAGTATCTCCTGCCAAATTTCTTTGTGAATGCTCTTTAAAAATTCTTCTGCACTATATCAATCCTGTTTTCTAGTTTTAGATCATTGGTTCCCAACCTCTTCCTTTATGTGGACCACTACATCATCATCAAAAGTTTTTGTGGACCACCACCCAAGCAAACCATTTTGAACATTTTTAACATAGCCTATGGTTGACAGGAGTCAAACTTACCTATCAAGGAGTATTAAAACCACAGCTACTGCTAATAATTTATTATGCTCACTCACAAACATATTGCACTCATCACAGTACATTTACGTGCAACAATTAACTTCCCCTGCCCTCCAGACTACTGGCAGTACCCTTGTGGACCAAAGGTCGGAGGATCACTGCTCTAGGCCATTCTCCATCAGAGAGTACTAAGTACGTTGAATTGTTCCATATTGTCTGGCACCTTTCTGATGTTCATAAATGAGAATGTTAATGAAAAATCACCAAATTCATTTTAATTTATGAAGTAATACAGAATTTGAACAAATTTGAGAAAGTGAGAGTACATTTTAAACTATTAGCATATTCATTCCGATATACTATTTCTACAGTATTTCATGCTGCTTTTTCCCATGTAAACCATTTGGTTCAACTTTGCGCTCACTGATTTATATTTTATTTCTGTGAACAATAAACTATAAATAAACATCTATAAACAAATATATAATATAATTAAATAAATAAGCAATCTCCCCCCTTTCTGGGAGGAGGGGAAGTAGGAAGTTGAAGCATCAGGTACATTGTTCTAATATGAATACAAAATAAATAAGAACTCTGCTTAATTCATATGCCTCAGGTTTAAAAGTCAAATTCAGTAATGATGCAGAATAGAGTGGGCGTCTAAAGGTCTGGATAATGTCATATCACAAAAGCACATTTCATTAAAGTGCAGAAGGAAGACCACTGAAAGTTATACGTACTTATATTTCCTCCCATTCTGTAAATTCCCCATCTTCAAAGCGTTTGATGAAGTGGGATTTTTCTCCCATGGAAGCTCATGAGATAAATAATTTTGTTAGCCTTTAAAAGTGCCACAGGACTCCTTGCTTGTTTTGAAGATGTAGTTACCTCCATTCCACAGTGAAAATCCATCGACAAAAATTTAAATCACTTTTATATAAAGCAGCTCTCACAAATTTCATAATATTCCATTTCTAAATACATGACATCAATTAGTGTCCATTAACCCAAAAGGTCTTCCAGTCTTTAGCTAGGATTATTTTGATGTACTATATACTGATCAATAATAAGATGCTCACCACATAAAATGTAGAAGACAATAACCTGCCCATGATGTGAACAAATATATTTCCTGTAAACATTACAATATAGATAGTACATTTACCTTTATTCTCCAAAATTAAAAATTGCCATACCAGTTTTACCTTCTTTGTCAGTATTAAAGTTTAGAAGCTATGTTTTATCTCATTTTTAAGTAATGATAATGTGAAAGTCAAAGCTAGAAGTAAAATGTAAAGCTCAAAAACTGAATGATTCTGCTTCTCAAACCATTCAGAGTCCTATTAGCATAACTTGATAAGAAATGTTAATAAACTTTCCTATTAAATGAGGACACAAAATCCACTACCAGAAGCAGCCACATCCTAGGTTATTTCCTCATCTCATTCTAAAACAGAAAATGAAATACTCTTAAACTAAACAGTCACACTTTTAATCTTACTTGCAGAGCTAAATTCAGGGGTGAGTCTACATGTATCACAGTGATTCCAAGATGGTGTAATGTACACCTGTCACCATTCAAGTTTTATTCCCTTGGCTCAGAGTCAATTACCGAATACTCTCACCCACTTTCTGATGCGTTACTTACATCTTCTCACACCTCATCTGAGCATCTCACCTCAGTCTGGGTAGCCTTCCCTGCCTGGCACTGCCCTCCCAGCTTTTAAAGTCTTTTTGTCTTGCAGACAACCCTTCAAGTGTTCAGTGGTATGGGAGTGGAGCCAAATGATGATGTCATGCTCCCCCTTTCATAGTCTGTTTCTACTTGCTAGAATACCCACACATGTGACATGGTGACTGCTTCCCATCGGCCAAGCAACCTGTCATGGGATGCACCCTACACCCTTGCACCTCTGGGGTATGATATGTGTAACTTTTCTGTTCACCTTTGCAAAGTAATCGTATGGTCTGATGTCAAATAACCCATGCAAGGGGTTTTTGTTTTGAATTCTCATTACATACTGACTCTGTACTGGTCTTATGGTATCATGTTTCTTATAGTATCATACATGTTAACCTATATGAAACATGTCCCCTTGTACTTCACATAATTCAGCTGGAAGCAGACAAGCCAAGCTCTCTCCCAGCACATGAACTGTCAGAGCCACAAACACACATCCAGAGAAAATACAAATGACAATGGACTAGCTCAGGGCTTCTTAACCTATGAGTCACTATGCCATTTAGGGTGGGTCGTCATGATCCTCTTTAATAAATTTAAAAAAGAAATATATTATTAATTCAAAACTGAAGCATAGGTCGTGAAACTGACTCCCAAACTTAAGCTGAGTCCCAAACAAAAAAGGTTAAGAATCCCTGGACTAGCAACATGTCTACAGTACCTTGCCTGGAGAGAGGAAGATCACCTGCCATCTCTGAACAAAGTGAATTTCCTCATCCAAGGAAAGGGGGCGAGGGGTTTTTGAAAAGAAGTGACTTGGAACTGCTAGAGGCTTTTTGCCAGAGAAACTACACCTTGAAACATCTCCATCTACAGGCAAGGACTGTGCCCTACCAGGGAAAGGCAGAAACTGGCTGTAAAACCATCATCAGCCTGCCATGTGAGTAACATTGGAATGGACTACAACAGTAAACTTTAGGTTAGAATGCATCATATACTTTCTTTTGCTAGTGGTTAACTCTGGTCTGCTTGATTGATTGATTGTGCATTGATCTTCTACATACTAACTTAGAATCATGTTTTAATCAATAAACTACTGTTTGTTTTATCTAAAGCTGTGTGGATTCTACAGAGTGCAAAGGGGCAAGGGCTGTTTGCCTTTCATCTTCTCTCTTAAACTGATGGACTGTAGTAGATGAGCCTACAGTGACTTGGGCCTCCCAATCGCTACAGGACAAAGTTCTCAGTTGGCATTGGAGGGCTGGGGGTGCTTGCTGGGGGATGTACCCCTGAGTGATAGTAGAGTGCACATCCTCTGCCAGAGACAGATTACATGCAGGAGGCTGGTGTGGACTGACCCAAGAGTAGGGGTCCACTAGCAAAGCAGGGTAAGTCAAGGTCCAGGAGTGGGCAATCAATGAGGCACAATGGTGCACCAGACCAGAGGGCGGGAGGGGAACATCACACAATCCCATTGTGAACATGAGTCCTACTGCAAAGCCACACTGTAAAGAATCCCAGTTGGTGGAATCTTTCTTTGATGGCCCTTTAGCACATCTGGCCACTTCATCATTGTACCTGAAAGGACAGTTACCCACCTTGTGCAGGAAATGGGATCTTTTGAGATGGATGCTAGAAGCTCCTCCGAGCCATGTTATGTGGACGCACCAGCACCCACAGTGGAGCAACCACACGGACATGACTCAAAGGAGTAAAGCCGGTTTAGGTGGTTTCCTCCTCACAACATGTTCTACTAGCATGTACAATAATATTTAGCGTGTCAAGACTTTCAGAATAATACCATATAAGGCCTACTTCATACAGAATGTATCATAATTATATTAACATTGGGGAGTACAGTTTTATGGGGTTTTTTTTCAAGTATTGTTTTCAGACACAGGGTGTCACGATGTATAAGAGAGTATAAGTTACATAGGGATAAAATGCATTGAGAGAGATAAATGATAATTTTAAAAGGTGTAAATTAAAATAATCATTTAAACTTTTTTGGGCTCCTCAGGAGGGAAATTACACCCAATTTAAAGTTCATTATATATTGTGGAGCTGATTTAAGTAGGCCAAAGGAACCTCAGTAGAAGGGAGTCTACACTGTTCTGTTTTAATTGTATTACAGTAGCATCTTGAGGGTCTAGTAATGGACTGGAGACACCTAGTTGTTAGAAGATGTACAAAACATAGCAAACAGAGTCCTCTTTTATAGAGTTTACAACCTTGGTTAATGAGAAGACAATGAGTGGATAAAACAAACAAATCTACTGAGGTGAATACGACAAGGTATCAGTAACACTTGAATGCTTTTGCATAGATGAATTATGCATACTATTAAGCATCCCATCAGCTTAACATAAGCTGGAGTAATATCGTTCTTACATTACCTTAAGCATCACTTAGGAACTTGATCCTAAGTACCTAATAAATATAAAAAAGGGCTTCATATTTCCAAGACTAGCAACTGGTAGTTTGTTGCATGGTTATTGGGGATATTGTGTCCACACTGTTTTATTAGCCATTAAAACCTTGCTCTATTTTTCCCCCGCAAAAGACATGCTTAGTTCCACTGTTAAAAAGCTGGATGAACATTATGCCTTTTATTGAGATCAATATGATGACACTTCTTGGAATTTCTTTGCTCTATTATTCAGGTTTCATTTCTTCAATCTGGAAGAGCAGGACATTTTGTGTCCCATATATTCCTTTCATCAGAGCACCTCTTTAACATATGGCATGACAATGGTATAAAAGGGGGCATGCTCATTGGTGGAACCCGGTATAGAATAAAAACAATGATGGGAGATAGTACACTATGGCCGACGACCCGACTATAATGGACATTCTTGATGCTAATCCATTGGAAACTGATGGGGGGGGAGGGTGTAGGGGGGATCAGCACCATGCAAACATGGGCTTCATTTCATTGGTCAAGGAAGTCTCTGATTGACAGCACAGCATGTGAAACGCAAACAAGAAAAGGAAGAAGTGGGTGGTCCCTGCATGGGGAATGAGCCAATCAAAGGCCAGCATGCTGACTGAGCGAGCCCAAGCCCAAGTGCAGATGAGGATACATATAAAACCTAACATGAGGATTGCAGATCACATAGATACTGACACTGAGTGGATTTGGATTGACTTTTTGCATCCACACAGGGTTCTATGGATTCTTCTGTAGTTAGAACGTTCATATACTTTATACCACAACAGTTGTCTGCATAGTTAAAGATGTAACAGCACTGAAAAATACTATCCTAACTTCTCTGTCCAGACTGTCCCAACTACAAACTGCAAACTGTGTGTTCAATAGAAGGTGTATCAATTCTCATCAGAATAAATATTAAGTCACTCTAGTTTAAAGATAAGAAGAAAGTTTCTACTCAAAGTATCTCATTCCTTCACTTCTACCAACAAAGCTTGCAAGCTTGTGTAGTACATCTAATCCAAAGTAAGCAAATAAAAATAGCAATATTTAGATATCATGCCTCCTATCTGTCACAGTGCGGCAGAACACAAAGGAAGACAGAGAACACATAGTAAGTCCACTTTTAGGTGTAATATGACCTAGTCTACACTTGCCACACTTTTTGGTGGCACTCAATGGGAGATATGCAAGGTACATAAAATACTTTGTGTACCTCCCAACGACTCACTAATCCATTCCTACACACTAGGGTAAGCCAACTGGAAATGCCTTCTGGTCAGCTTATAGCAACTCCAGTTCTGGGGCTGGAGTTGCTATGGTGATTTTTGGAGCAATTCAGCAGGTTTACACTGACTGCTCAATTGCACCTGGAAGAGTGCTCCAACAGCAGCGATTTTGCTACCGTCAGCACAGACTTACAATATATCAGTAATACCATATGCCAGAAAATTTACTGATAACACCTCAATATGAGTATGTTTTGTATTATATCAGATGAAATATCTCTAATGCTGGCAGCTGCAAGTGCAGCAGCTAATAGTTATTGATCCCTTTTAGCATGACTATGTTTTATCAATATGAGTACATGACGATCTTTTTTAGAAAAAGTCATTTCCTTTACTCAGCATTGTAAAACATACAGTCCAAATGTTTAAACAATTGTAAATCTGTAAATGACTTTTAAAGAGATTCTCAATCATTTGCTCAACCTTTTTACTAATTATACTATTAAATTCATCCACATGCCTTTGAGCCATTAGAAATTTTCAAAATAATTGCATTAACATTCTGCTTTTTTCCCCCTATAAAGAATACAATGAAGTAGTCTATCACCTTTGGCCACCCTACAGCCCTAGAAAACCAGTCCAGAAGCACATATGTACTGGTGGAAAAATAGGGATAGAAAAACAAATTTCAAAATTAAATTTCTTAACAGCCTAATAAAAATAGATCCATAGAGTCCTGTTATTTTTAACATTACTCAGCAGGCACACAACATAAAAATAGAATTTATTTATAACCTCTAAATATATTAAAATCTAGAATGGAGAATACCACCTAAGGAACTATCTTGTACTGGCTGATCAACGGATTAAATGAACTAATAATCACATAAGATAGAGATTTTTGTTTCTTTAAGATGATAATCAGGTTTTTCACTAATATAGTATTTCCAAAGACCTCAAAATGCTTCAGTATATAAATAATGAAGCCTTCTTACACCTTTGTGATATAGGTAAGTACTATTCACTCTGTTTTACACTTAGGCTGGCAGAGGAGTGCCCTATCATAGGGACTCTTTTTCTGCCCCACCACACACACACACAATAAAATTCTGTGGTAAGCTGGAAACCTACTTTCACCATTTCCAACTCAAGGAATATTTCCACCAAATCACCGAACAGCACAGTAACCCAGAGGCACCTTCGTATCAACACTACGGAAAGAAAGATTCTACATGAACTTCTCATGACTGTAGGTATAACAGACTGGACTTCTACATAGATTGTTTCCTCTGACGTGCACAGGCTGACATTGTAGACAAACAACATCCCTTACACCATAACCTGAGCCATGCAGAACGCAAAGACATCCACAGCCTCAAAACAAGTCTGACATTATTACTAAAGAGGCTGACAAAGAAGGTGCTGTAGTTATCATGAACAAGTTGGATTATGAATGAAAAGCTAATAGACAACTCTCTACCACCACATTCTACAAGCCACATAAGAAACTACACCACCTACCCAAGAAGCTTAATAAGGTTGACTTAAGCGTTAAGTTGACCCTCAGAGGTGGTGTTATTAAATTGACTTAAGGAAGCACTTAAGTCAATTTAATAAAAGCCTGATGTGGCCACAGAGGTCTGTAGATCAACTTAACCTTCCTTAAGAAAACCTAAGGCTTCAGTGTAGATGCACCCTAGGTTCTAATTACCTTCAGTCATCTGGCATTTATGAATGGCAAAAGAAATTTATCCTCAAAACCTCTGGGATTTATCAAAGTATTAGAATCCCCATTCACATCTAAGGAAGTGAGGCTCAAGACCTGTCCAGTACCCTATGGGTATTTACTATGACCAGATTGGCCAAAGCAGCATCCAGCAAAGTCAGAAGCTAGAGAGACAAGAAACACACAGATGATTTGTTACAAGTTTCCTTTGTCATTTCAATGTGATTAAGGTAGATTTTTGTTGTTGTTTATTGTGCTCAAATGGATCTCTTCTTGATCACATTGGCCACCTCCAGTGTATTCTCTGTATCCTTGAAATATAGTCTGATTGCCAAATTAAGCACCATGCATGTATCCTATACTAGAATCAGTAATGGGGGTTATGTCCTGAAACAAAGATGCTTGATTAGTTTGCTGGATATGAAAGCAATCATTTTAATATTATTAATTTTACAGAAACATTTTTGTTGTGAGTAGAATGAAGGGAGGGGGCCCTCCAATTTAATATCTTATGAGAAAAATAACATGTTTAAATGTGGCTGAGGTCAGCAGAGCAGATTAATCACTCTTTTCTTCCAACCTACTATGACCAGCACTTAATATCACTGCATTATTTGTGATAATTTATAACAAATACACAAAAAGAGGTACCATGGTGAGGAGTTAAGTACAAATGTGACCAGTCGAACTTCATATAGAACTCATGGGTATAAGAAGAACATTTTTAGTTCCTCTTCTTATGTATTATTAGAGAGCTAAAAATAAGCTGTCTAAAACAAAGGCATCTGCATTTTGTAACTGCAGAAAGTGCAAAGATATTCTGCTGAACGTATACAATGAAAAAATTACCGAAAAAGTCAAAATCCTCTCATTATGCAAGAACTCAGTTTTTTGATGGTTTGCCCTACGGAGGGGACCGTTTTGTTCCCAATCACCTTCTTATATAAGGACAGACCAGAGACCCAAACTGTATGTAGAAATGGCTCCCAGATTCATTGGGGTAGCTATAAACTTTTGTACAAACAGAAAAAAATCCCTGATGTGATTGAAGGCCTGCTCACTTGCCAAAGCCTACAGTTGGAATTCGGGCAAGCTTATTAGCATGTGTGTAAGTGCTTTTATTGTTTTTAATATATTTTCTCTGTGGTGTTTTCCACATAAGCTTGTTTAGAAAGATCAGTGCTGTAACATAAGTGTAAGCAGTTATTCTGTTTATGGCCTTTGAGGAATGAAGGCAAAGCAGGCCTGCTGAGGCAGTCTGTCTTGCTGGGGAATTCACAATGAAAGCAGGATATTGGTCAGCCTTGAAATACCCCCAGGCAGAAGGAAACCATCTCTCTGAGAAAGAAGAATGTTGGCTAGGGAGTGGCCGTGGGTGGAACACAGAGAGGGAATGCAAATGCAGTTGTACTGAACTGTGGCATACCATATATACATAAAATCAGTGCATTTCAAAAAAGCGAAGAGTCAGAGAAAACTGTTTTTATTATACAAAGACTTCAGTCAGGGTTGATACCATTATGGCTAGTTGCTGTACAGACACATGGCTGGAGACAGTCCCTGCCCTGAAGAATTTGCAGTCTAATTTAAGAAAAGACGTACATGCCTTCGGGGCTGTCCCCGGGGCGGGGGGGGGGAGCTGGCGCTAGTCAGCCTGTGGGGGCGCCTTCTATCCCCATGCCGGGGGACAGTGGGCCAACCCAGAGACCAGGCCCTGAGCTCCGACCCCTCCCCTGAGCCAGCCACTCCACCCCCATGGGCCAGGCTCTGCTCTCCCACCCTGCCTCTGGGCCGGACCTCAATGCCCCCAGGGCGGAACAGCTGGCCTAGATGAGGAGTGGGAGAACAGAGCCCAGCCTCTGGGCTGGCCCATCCCACCCTTGGGCTGGCTGTTTAACCCTGGGGTTTGGGAGGGCCAGCCCAGAGCAGAGGCTGGGTTCTGCACTCCCGCCCCCAGCTGCCTTCAGCTCCGCACCAAAGTCAGCAGGGTGGAGGTGGGGGACAGTGGTGTGGGCTCAGCAGGACAGCGTGGGGGCCCACAGAACCACAGGGTAAGGGGCAATTGCCCCTGTTGCCCCTCCCAAGGACGGCCCTGCATTCTTTCAGCAGACAGAGGTAATGTGGGAGGGAGCTTGGAGTCACGTGGTTACATAGATGAGCCATTGAATCACAGAAATATAGGACTGGAAGAAGCCTCAATAGGTTACCAAGTCCAGCTCCTTGCACTGACCCAGGACTAAGTATTATCTTTCTAGACCATCCCTGGCTGGTGTTTGTCTAACATGTTCTTTAAAACCTCCAAGGAGGGAGGTTCCACAACCTCCCTAGTTCATTTGTTCCAATGCTTAACTATCCTCCCAGTAAGTTTTCCCTTTTCTCAAATCTCTTTTGCTGCAATTTAAGCCCATTACTTGGCCTGTTCTCAGTGGATAAGGAACAATTTTATCACTCTCCTCTTTAAAACAACTTTTTACTACTTGAAAATGCACCTTCCCACTCAGTCTTCTCTTTCTATATTAAAACAATTTTTTTTTTCAAATTTTCCTTGTAGGTCACATTTTCTAGACCTTAGTCACTCTTGCTGCTCTCCTCTGTAGTTTCTCTAATTTGTCTACATCTTTCCTGAACTGTGGTGCCCAGAATAGGACACAATGCCCCATCTGAGACTATAACAGCACTGAATAGAGTAGAAGAATTACTTTTCATGTCTTGCTTACATGATACTCCTGCTAATATATCCCAGAAAGATATCTGCTTTTTTTTACAAGGGTGTTACATTGTTGATTCATAATTGGCTTCTGATTCATTATAACCCCCAGATCCTTTTCATCAGTATTCCCTCCTTCGCTTCCATTTCCCATTTTATATTTGTTCAATTGATTATTTCTTCCTAAATGCAGTACTTAGCTCTTAATCAATTATTTCAGACCATTTTTTCAGTTTGTCAACATCTACCAGGTTTGTCTCATCCATAGACTTTGTAAGTGTATTTTCTAAGCCATTACCCACATCATTTAAAAAAATATCAGATAGAACTTTATCCAAGATAGATCGCTGTGGAACCCTACTCAGTAGGCCCTCCCAGCTTGACTACGAAACATTGATAACTACTCAGAGAATGGTTTTACAACCACCTTTCCACCAGCACAATAGGCTCATTTCTAGGCTCTACTAACCTATTTGCTTGTGAGGTCAAGTTATGCAGTATCAAAAGCCTTGCAAAGGTCAAGGCATACCACATCTACTGCTTCTCCTCTGCACACAAGACTTGTTACTCTGTCAAAGAAGGACATTAAGTTGGTTTGACATGATTTGCTAATCTAACTATGTACACAATTACCAGGTTTATAGTAAAAGTATATTTCAAGATTTAAACAACCAATATTATTGAGGAATCCCCATTGACCATTTGCTTACTCGTTATTAAAACACGTTATGTCCATAAGGCTTTCTGGAGAACATAAACACATGAGATTTTTCTTTGCATTGTTTACTGTGGTTAACACTCACTTCTCCTACATAAAGACTATGTGATAAAACATAATCCTTCCTTAAAACAGTAAGAGACAGAGTAAAGCATTTCTGCTCTGTACTCTCTACATTAAATGTTAGCATCTCAAGCAATCTGTACAATAATGAATCCATGGTCCCTCCTCTGGCTTGCCCCCAAAACACTTCTATAAACTACTCTGTCTAGAGCCACCATAAAGCCCCTTTTCTCCCTGGCATACAGGGGATGGGCAAAGGACCACTGCTTTATGTCATTTCAAGACTATCACTAAGGGTCTTAAATGATGTAAAATGGTCATGCAGAAGTCCTCTGAACCCTGGAGAATTTCACTGTGGTACCAAGTGTGAAATCCTGCCCCCACTAAAATCAATTAGAGATGTGCCATTGACTTCAGTTGGGTGAGGATTTCACCCATTTGCCTGAGTGATAATTTAAGATGCATGTTATATTTTTACAGAACCACAGTGTTAAGTCTTTTAACATGTTTCACCATAGTATTAACATTATATTTCCGTTAACTTATTGTTATTATAATTAAAATAATACAAAAAGAACCCAGATCCTCAGGCTTTTGAGACAAACACAGTGGGTATAAAAAACTTGAACTTGAGCAGTTTAAACTGCACATGCCATCTCACATTCGTAATGCCATTTTAATTTTTCTCCAGGGCTGTCTTGAAATGTCAGCTTTCCCAGTTTCAGAGAAGCATTTCTATATAAACACCATAAGAAGCTACAAATAGGCATTTTCAGGTGAGAATACTGAAATGCTGTTTTAACCATCCTGGTTTCCAAACCCTCTCTGCTATGGAAGGGACATCAGTTATAATGTGCTCAGTGCTGGATTTCCCATGAGGCACTGTAGGTGCAGGGTCTAGGGCCTACAAAATTTTTAGGGCCTACGAAGGAGGGAAAAAATTAAAAAAGCAGAAAAAGTAAGGAAAAATAAGGAAAATCACATGGTTTAGCATTAGAACAGTTTAAAGTGCATCATGTCAATCAACGTAATTCAATTAGCATTTACCCCTCTTTTAGCACATTTTGGAGTGAAAGTGCCTAGAGCCTATGAACACCAAAATCCAGCCCTGAATGTGCTCAAGCATAAAGATCAATTCCATGCAAAACAAGTTATATAGTCAGGTACTTACCATATATCATTGCATATAAGCCGAGAATTTTGTGCCCGAAAATTGGCTTCAAAACAGGCACTCGGCTTATACTCGGGAGAATACGGTACACAGCCCCAGCCAGCCCTTTCCCTGACCATGCGGCAGGCCGGGCACCCAGTGTTGCCAGGCGGCCATCTTGGGCAGTTGGCTGGGGCTGGGGCTGGTGAAAAGAAGGGACCCTGGCGTCTGGAGTTGCCAAGTAAAGGGGTCCGGGGGAGGTTGGCCTGGACATTGAGGGGGGATTCAGGGAAGCGGCAGCAGGGACCGGGGGTCGAGGAGTCCGGGGAAAGCGGCAGGAGGACCCAGGGTTTTTGGGGAGCCCAGGGAAGCAGCGACAGGGATGGGGGATTTGGGAGGGGTGCCTAGCAGGCTGGGAAGAGCGGCAGCAGGGGTTGGGGGTGAAGGGGAAAGGGTGTTGGGGAGCAGGGGAGAAACAGCAGGGAACTGAGAAGGGAGCAGGGGGCAGCAGTGAGGAAGGGGCAGAGCAGGGGGGCAGCAGGGGGGAAGACGCGGAGAAGGGGGCAGCAGGGAGAAAGAGGCAGAGAAGGGGGTAGCAGTGAGGAAAGGGCGGCGCAGGGGGGCAGCAGGGGTGACAACAGTGAGGAAAGGGCGGCGCAGGGGGCAGCAGCAGGAAACTGATAAGTGTGTAGGGGTCAGCAGTGAGGAAAGGGTGGAGCAGGGGGCAACAGCAGGAAACTGAGAAGTGAGGAAAGGGCAGAGCAGGGGGGCAGCAGGGGTGATGGCAGTGAGGAAAGGGCAGAGCAGGAGAGCAGGAGTGAGGAATGGATAGCAGCGGAGGAGCAAGGAGCAGCAGCAGCAGCAGAGATTTTGGGGTAGGGAAGCTGTCAGAAACTGCAGAGGAAGCCAGCAGCAGTGGGTGGGGGGTTTAGGGGCCAAGGCCAAAAGGGGACCTCAGCTTATACCCGGGTCACCAATTTTAGCTTCTTTTTGGGCTCAGAATGGGTGGGGGGCTTATGCCCTTATTGGCTTATAGCCAAGTATATACGTTGCTTTTTTAAACTATAGTGGCGATTTTCACGTTTTCCTTTTTACATCTTCCTTTTTATTAATGAAAACAAACCTATGCTTGGCTATTTCAAAGCTTTTAAATGGGCTCTCTCCATTCTAAACATGTTCTCCAAATCTTCCCCGCCTAATCCTAAATTTTTTCATATACCTTTGGAGCTTAGTCCACATTGATCTTTTTCCTAAGAAAAGTTATTTTGCAAGATGAACATCTTTATTCTCTGCTTTTGCTTGACTTGAAATCTATCCATTTCCTCTCAAATTAACTGTTTAATTAGGGTGACAAGATTTCTGTCTAATTTGAAACCTTTAAAGCTATTGATGAACCATGTTACGAAAAAGAAAAACACTAGTCAAGTTATTCTGGGGTTATTCTGCAGCTGTCCCTGCCTACCTGTTGGTTGCCTAAGTTTGTCCTTACGCTGACTATAATTTATTTTTAAAATTCACTCTTTTGTTTATTAGCCATTATACAGATACAAACAGTCTAAACCAGGCATTCCAGTAAATGCTCAATATTTGGGCAGGCCTGTACAGTCTGTGCAGCCATGGCTCCACTGCTACTGTTATGCAAGCTAACTAGACCAAAGCTAGCTCAGGCGGTAGTCACACTGACTGTTCTGTGGACATAACTTTGGGCAACCCCAGGGTCACCCAACTTATGCCTAAGGCCCCTCTGGCCTCTAGAGCCACCCAGAATTGGGAAGATATTTTAGTAGTTTAAAGCTGCCTTAGTCTCCCCCTTCTAGCATGAATTCTGTGCTGTGCCTCTAACAGGTGCAGCAGAGACCCTCACAGGCTATTTCTTTGTGACTGCATATGATAATTCGAACTCCAAAGGGGGGGGGGGGGATCAGAGTCTTGACAAACAAGGAATCTGGCGGCACTGTTAAAGACTAACAAATTGATTTATCATCAGGGTGTTGCTGCCATTGGGCCTACAGGGCACGGCCCCGGATCAATAGCCTGAGGCCCGGTATCTGATTTCTCCAGCAGGAGAGCCTGTTTGCAGGGTGGGAAGAGCATGGTTGGAGCTAAGCTGAGAACTGAGCTGAGAGTTGCACCCAGCTCAGACAGCGAGCAGAGAGAAGAAGGAACTTTAAATCCATATCTCCCCTGCTGCACAGGCTCTGTCCTGTTTTTTTTTAGGATCAGCATCTGCACAGTACTGGTAAGTACTATGTGTGGGGGGAGGGGGCACGAATCTGAAGGCAGCTTGAGGGGGCTGGAGGCATTAGGAGCAGGGGCTCCATCCCCAGGTCAGTCAGGTGGGCCTGGGGAGCAGGCTGGGGATCATCCCCTGCCCCATGGGTCAGTGACTTGGTGGCCAGCCAGAGTGGTGGCAGGTTGTAGGATGGGGATGCCCCCCCTGATTCTCCAGGGTGGCAGGTGGGGATTCATCCCTTTGCCCCCTACCTGTTTGGTGAGGTCAGTTGAGGTGGTGGCCCAGGAATCATCCCCCAGCTAGCAGTGCCAATGACAACCCTATTTATGAATTCTGCAGACGAGCACTTTATGGCGTACCTAAAATTGGTATTCTGTGCTTTTGCAATTTGTTTTCTTGTTTGTAATTAAACAGGGGGTTGGGCAGTGACTGCAGGAAATGGCTTTGTGTTTTTAAACTACTGTCTTGGTGTTTGAAATCCCCTGCCCATCCCATAATGGGGAATCTTCAACCAAAGCTAACAAGTTCAGCAGTTATCAGACCATTCTAGTCATAGACATGCTAACTGAAACCCAAAATACTGAATCTGCCTGATTGTATTGTGAACTTCCCTGAACCATTACCACCCCAGCCAGGAATGTGAACTGTCCACTTAAACAAGTCATTATTTACCCTAAAAATGACCCTAGGGTTCTGCCTTGAACGGTGGGTTACTCTTCAGTAACCATCCTTCTTCGAGATGGGCTGCTCGGATCCATTCAGTAATAGGTGTCTCCCTTCCAATGCAGAGTGATGCCTTTAGACATGTGGAAGGGCTGCCTAGTGCACACAGGCACTGGGGCTTGTGTCTGGGTTTGCGGGAGGCAGACTGGGAGCAGGGCCTAGTGGGGCATGGGCACAGCCCCAGGTCTTTTTGCTATCTAGCAACGCCCCTGTTTATCGGATAAGCTTTTGTGGGAGAAATCCCACTTTGTCAGATGCTTGAAGATGAGGAACTTATGGAATAGGAGCAAAATAAATGTAGGGAGTGTAAGTCATAGGATCAGGTTAGACTTACAGCAAATCAAAGCAGTTTAGATTCAAACACTGCAGAACAGAAACAAGCAGGGAGGTCAGGGGGTGGGGAAAGGAAAGTAATTTTACAGAATGTGTGAAACATTTTCATTGACATCTTTTCTTTGAAAAAACAGTAAGGTCATGGGGAACTGCAAAACACAAGAAAGGACAAGTTATTCTGTGAGACCTCCCCTCCCATGCAAGTCAGAAAATATACCAATATTACCCTGCAGTATTACTACAAGGTAATACCAATTAGTTGTCTCTGATGCTAATGCCCTGCACATATCTTGCTGTAAAGCCTTCAAATTCTAGGTATAATGCTCTCCTTTTTTCAGATTTCCAAGCTCAGTAATTCAGAACTGTTCATTTTACCAACTAAATAATTGGCAAAGTCAGTCTACATTTAGCCTCTAGCATTCCTTGGATGTTTGACCTGCAGAAATGTGCAGAACTGTATTACAGAATGTACAACTCCACAGTGGTATTCTGATATCTACCATTTCCCCCCAACACTCTTTCTCTTCCTTTCTGTCAGTTTAACTCAGCAGCACTGACAAAACACGGTAGACAAGGACTCCAGAGGGTGATGCTGTTCCACAGAAACAGCCGCTTAAAAAAAAAAAAAAAGAAGAAAAGACAAAAAAACACCAAACACACACAAACCCACAAAACATTTAGAAATATTAGTGCTATTAAAATTATTCATAAATGATCCCAGAGTCGTAACTAGGAAAGTAAGTGCCTGGGGCAAGCAGCTCTGGACACACACTCCATACCCTCCCCGGCCCAATCCAGCCTCAGCGTTGGGGAGTCCCCTGGCAGGAGCTTTCCCTGCCTCTGGCAGGGACTCCTGGGGCTCCCCACCACCCAGGAAGCACAGCCAGTGCTGAGCGGGAGGGTACCTTCCCCGTCGCCCAGCAAGCATGGCCAGTGCCAGGTGGGAGGGTGCTATCTGGGAAAAGCACCCTCCCACTGGGTGCTGGCTGTGCTTGCCAGATGGCAGGGAGAGACACCCTCCCACCTAGTGTTGCCTGTGCTTGCCAGGCGGCAGGAAAAGGCGCTTCCTGGGCAGCTCAGCCAGAGCCTGGCAGGAGTTCCCTTCCCTGGCTCCCCAAGGAATGTGCCTTTAAGGCACATTCCTCTTCAGAGCCAGGAAGGGTCTGGTGCCCTCTCAAATTGATGCCCAGGGCCTTGCTCTTTTGCCCCACCATAGTTACAGCCTTGAATGATCCTCAGTCCATGGGAATGTAGTTAGCAATGGTTCACATTCAGGCTGGAAAGATATAATGAGCTGGGTGCCACAGGGATCTCTCCTGGGTCCTGTTTTGTTCAACATTTTTATCAATGACTTAGATGATGGCATAGAAAGCAAATTTATAAAGTTTGCAGATGATACCAAGCTGGGAAGGGCTGCAAGGGCTTTGGAGATTAGGATCACAATTCAAAATGATTTCAACAAACTGATGAAATGGTCAGAGATCAAGAGAATGAATTTCAATAAAGGTAAGTGCCAAGTACTCCACTTAGGGTTGCACAATCCAGTGCACACATACCAAATGGGCAATGAGTGCCTAGGAAAGAGTACTGCAGAAAGGGATCTGGGTGTAATAGTGGATCACAAGCTAAATATGAGTCAGCAATGTAACACTGTTCAAAAAAAGCAAATGCGATTCTGGGGTGTATTAACAGGAGTATTATGAGTAAGACATGAGAAGTGATTCTTCCACTCTACACTGCACTGATTAGGCCTCTGCTTGAGTTCTGTCCCCAGTTTGCGGCACTTCGTTTCAAAAAGAATGTGGAAAAACTGGAGAAAGTCCAAAGAAGGGCAACAAAAATTATTAGTAATCTGGAACATTTGACCTAGGAGGGAAGATTGAAAGGGCTGGGTTTGTTTAGTCTAGAAGAAAGGAGACTGAGAGGGGATATGATAAGAGTTTTCAAATACCTATAAGGTTGTTACGAGGAAGAAGGAGAAGAATTATTCTACTTAATCACAGATGATAAGACAAGAAGCAAACCATCTTAAATTACAGCAAGGCAGGTTCAGCCTAGGCATTAGGAAAAAATTCCTAATTATCAGGGTGATTAAACACTGGAACAAGTTGCTTCAGCAGGGTGTGGAATCTCCTACATTGGAGGATTTTAAGAGCAGGTTAGACAAACACTTGTCAGGGATGGTTTAATAGGGGTACTTGGTCCTGCCATGAGTGCAGGGAGCTGGCCTCGATGACCTGTCATGGTCCCTTCTCGTTTCTTTGATTTCATGAATCTCTTCTGGTTTCAAATTTCTTATCTAACATTTTTATTGCTGTTTGGCTGTGATCATGAGGTGACTCCTCAAGATGTCTCATTCTATTATCTGCATATGACACTTTCACTTTTCACAAAGCATATTTTTCAGTATTCTGTTAAGTGGCAAAATCCCTTTACCTTTTTTTTAATTTGTTTTAAAAACATGTATCTCAAAAGCAAATTTATCATTTTGGTATCCTATGCTTTTAGTTTATTGCATTTGTAGAACAAACTAACAAGTCATCAACTAGCATTATTTAAAATCCCCCCTGATCAGCTTGGTTTCAGCAAATCTGTATAAAGTCAGCTTGTAAAATGCAAGACACTAACTACACACACCACGAGAATTACATTATGTAAAAGCTGAAAAGCAAAGCCAACAACAAATGCTTCCATAAGTTATCAAGAATAACTAAAAGAGAGATGACAACTTTACAGGACTTTAAAAATAATCAATAGAAGAACAGAATCAATTAATGCAAGCGCTTTTCATATTGCTAGAGAATTTTCAGTCCACGACAACCATATTAAGTGAGAGTTGTTTACATTTTCTTTTGGTATAATAGAAGAGATGGGAGTAAAAAGGATCTGCTGAATCAGATCTTCTGTGGCTGCTTCAATACAAACAGTAGTTG
Organism: Podocnemis expansa; assembly: GCA_007922195.1. Taxonomy (NCBI): domain Eukaryota; kingdom Metazoa; phylum Chordata; order Testudines; family Podocnemididae; genus Podocnemis; species Podocnemis expansa. The sequence goes on from ML681990.1 coordinate 34,522,011, forward strand.
AGTTCTCAGTAATTAATAACCAGCTGCAAATCTTGATTTAATGCCAGATAGGCTCAGCGTCTTTAAGAAATACAGAAATTACTTGCCATGCAGGTAATTGGTACACTGAAATGAATTAGCTACCCTAAAAAAGTTAAATCATTAACTCAGGTGATGAAGGCTCATTTGACAACAAATTTTCTGGATGTTTTCTACTCTAATATTGTTTTCAAACACTTATTTTCATGCAGAAATCACTGTTGCTTTGGATTTGGGAAAGCATTTATTCACCAACCTATTATTATGCACAAGTTCCCCAATACCAGTATAATACCCTACCAGCTGCATATAACTTTGCCAAACTTTAGCCATTTGAGCTGAAATTTTCCATGCTCTCTGTCTGCCTCCCGCTAATTTTGGGGGAGAAGTTTCTGTAAAGTGGATTTGCTTTCTTTCAGAACACGGTTGGGGGAAAGGTATTATTTTGCCCCTGTTAAAAAATGTTTATAGCCATTTTTCTGAGAAATTCCAACACCCTCATGCTTTGGAACAAGGGCTTGAAATTTAGTAGGAAGCAACATCCTTGTGTCAGGGATGTGTTTTGCAATCCCTAAGAAAACGTGTCCAAGTTATAAGCCTCTGAACTACAGCAGTTCAATGCTGCTCCATAGAGACTTGTTATAATTTGACAATCTCCAGCTCAGAGGTTGGATAAGACTTCATTTAATAATTGCTGCTTCTGGCTGCTGGGGGCCATTGGGGCACCTGAATGACGACTGTATCTTGGTCCCTTGTGTGCTGAACACACCCATGCCCAGGCAGCATGGAAGAAAAGCATACAGCCTAATACAAACCAGGGAAGGATGACAGAGGTAAATGGAAAGAAGGGTAGAAAAGGTTGTAGGAGCCTGTGAAGATGAAGGAACATAGGAAGGGGGGGGTGTATTTGTGTAGAGAGGAAGGGGGCAAAAGGTGTTGGATATTCACAGAAGTAGAACGGGTGGGAGTCAGGGACGGGTGTGAGGAGCTGGACAGGATAAACGGAGAGGATGCAGGAGTTGAGGAGTTGGGAGGAATTAGGAAGAATCAGAGAAGATATGGAGATGATTACAACTGAAGTTGATTGGAACAATGGTTTGAACACACGCTGTGCTATAAAAATATACAAATGAGCATGTAAAATGCTAAGCAGTTTGGAAAACCAGCTCCTAGATGTCTCAAGTTGGCACTCAAAATAAGAGGACATTTTGGACAATTTTGGCATTAATCTCTCTGAAGTTCTATTCCCCATCTGTAATAGGGATAAAGGTACTGCTCACAGTCAGAGGCTGGATGTAAATATAAATTCATTGATTGTGAAGCATACAGATGCCATAATGATGAGTGGTACAGAAAAGCCCATTCAGTAATTAATAATTTTGTAGTAAGTGCAGGCTTTGAACAGTGAACATTCAATAAGGCCTGAGGACCATGCATTGAAAGAGACACTGACCATTCACTGAATCAGGCAGAGTCCTGGAGGGAAAATAGTATGTGATTACTTAATGCACAACCGAGACAAATTAAGGTTGCATAAGCAACTGTAATTCTGGTATTTCCTAACTTCTGAGTGTTTTTGCTTTGCAATGTTAACTTTCATTAAATGTAGGGTTGTTTTTTTTTAATTATTATATGTGTAATGTTGCACAGAGCTCAGTTTGGACATTATTTTATGACTAAAAAGTAGAGTTCCATACCCCTCCCCCCAATAAATACATTCAAATAGCTGTATGCAAAAAAAAAAAAAAAAATTGGCACACTGTACTGTCTCTGGGGGGACTCTAGTAGACTGTCTCTAACTTCTACTCACTTGTATTATGCACACCAATCTGCCAAATTTTGCATAGTTCATTCCCTCATTATTGTCTCTAAGCACCTGTGATTTAAGAATCAAAAAGCTGACCGATCCTAGGTAATCACAAATTTATTTGAAAATTGATATATAAATATTCTAGCACCAAGTAAGATTATGAACATCATATCCCTTTATATGTAGGCACAGAAAATCAGGACCGACAGCTGCTTAGCTCGGCACTGTTGTCAACGGGCCCCTCCTCACATGGTCTCTTGGCTTCCTACCTGCATTCCCATCTGTCTGAGTGGAAGGGATCCCAACCACAAGATGGTTAGAACTTTTCACTACCACACAGTTGGCAAAACAGAATGATTTTAGATGGGTAAATACCACTTCTACTGCCAGAACTTTCTCTCATATGAATACAAAAGTACTGACACTAAATCCTGTAACACTTTTTATCAAATGCTATTTCCATACCCATGCCAGAAGCCAGAAATACAAAAGTCACAGAAAGCTGAGGCACGCAGATATTTGGAGAGTTGTTTTCAATATTTTTACATTCAAAACAAAATAGGCTGGCAACTGACCAGACTCTCAATCTCAAAGGATGGTTTCTTGTTCAGAGCAAAGGAGTAGCCAAGCGTGGGCTGGGATCCACCCACCTGAAGCTCAGGCTAGCTCACTGCAGCACCAAGCTGTAGTGCTAATTTCTCCACCATGGCTGTGGGGCCTGCCTGGCAGCCACAATCACAAGTAGAGCAGAGGTGCTAGTGCTGCTCCACCTGTGGCCATGGCCACCAACTGCTGGCCTAGCCCTGCAGCCATGGCCACAAGTGGAACAGTGCTGGTGCCTCTGCTCCACTCACGGCTGCCAGCTGCTAGCCAGGTCCCACAGAGAAATTTGCACCATTGCTGGGTGCAACAGTGGGTGGGCCTGATCTCAGCTTCTAGTCATGTGACCAGAAGCTTCCCAGCCCATCCTAGAGAGTCAGGGATCCAGCCACAAAATCCCACCTGGCTACAACCCTGGCTCAGAGACTACACTCATCCTTTTTTTTTTTTTTTTTAAGACAGTGACCACTTTATGCTCAAGACATATACTGGCAACCTCCACCAACAGTGTACTCAATATTTTCCCTCTGATCTTCATTAGCTAAAGCCAGTGTTTAAAGTATAATTTGATGAGCCCCAGAGGCTTCCTAATCGCTTGGCTCTTTCCCGTATTGTCCAGGCCTCCTTCATGAATGTGTGGGCCTCACCCCAGATAGGCATTTGCAACCACTTCTCGGTGCCATATGCATCAGTTATCGCTCCGGAAAAAATATTTATGCTTTTATATGGCATTTATGTCAACATTAATTATTTTCACAAACTAGCAAACACTGCATAACACAATAAGTATTGTGATTAACAACATGATAATTAAATAAAATGTGATATGTAATTGATTGAACACAGTGAAAGGCATTAGCAGAAACAATCAAGACAAATGAAAACACAAAACTGCAGGTATTGTTTGCAGTAAAACACATACATGCAAACTCTCATTATTATCAACATACGTACATTATGGTTAAGCTAACTTCAACCAAAACAATTTATAAAATCAATAAATATGTTTTTCATTGTCTTCCACATTGATTTCATTGCTGTATCTTCATCTTGAAGGCCAGTCTTTCTTGAGAGACCCTGAGTGTTAGTTGCTGGTCCCCAAATCTCAAAGTAACCATGATCTGACACACTTTAAAGGTTCCCACATGCAAACAGAGTCCTGTCAGATTTGTGGGGCCCTATACATTTTGTGGTCGTAGGCATTCCTATGTACTTGAACCCCTGTTCAGAGTGTCTTGCACTCCTGAGTGTACAAATAAGAATCAGTTTCTGTACTTTGGGGTGTGCAGGAAATGCTAGTGTACCTTGTTGTTCTGTAGACGTCTTTGCATACAAGTTCCTTTGCACTCTCTTCCCCTTCCCTCTGCACACTGATCTAGCATCTGGGCATAGCCTGGCATCTATTGCTTTTAAATATCCAGATATCTTCCACGGAGGTGCAATACCCTCTCACATTTCCACAAAGACTCTCTTAAATCATAAATGTACTATAAAAAAAACTGCTAGGCTAACAAAGCTAACATTAATAAGTATAGCACTATTAGTTAATTATCATTAGCAATAGTACCACAAAATGCCACTAAAATGGCATTGGAGAAAAAAAAGTGCTGAAAATACAGAATGTCATGAACTGCTAATCTTACACTGACTCCCTTTTCTGCCTTTGAAGTGGTCCAGTGGCATGCAACACTGCCTGAAGAGAAGGCAGAGAAAGCCCTGTGTTACATCTGTACAAAGGCATCTCTCATCCTATCTGACTGAATTACTGATGACTGGGATGGTTTAGTGGGAGTGGTCCTGCCTCTGGCAGGGGGCTGGACTAGATGACCTATGAGGTCCCTTCCAACCCTAGGATTCTATGATTCTACTCCAGGATGATGAAATAGTAATTTTGAATGGGATGTTGCAGAAGGGCAGAGGATGGAATAGAAGGGACAAGGTTTAAAAAAAAAAAAAAAAAAAAAGGAAAAATGATAATTGTAAAGCGGAGTGAGAGGTAGGACGCAAACAGAAGAAAAAGACAACAGGAATGAGGGGGAAGAAGACTATAGCAAAGAAAGAGACACTAGCTCCTCAGGGGCATAAGGGCTTTGCTTATCACACTGAAGGAGAAGCATTCTACAAAAACTGGTTTCCTTCCTTTGGTCCATATGGCTGAATTGGCCTCTGGCCCAATTTAAAGTAACTATAAGGCTGCATCTGTTTCTCAAAGTATTTCTGAGGCAAATTATTTTTCTTCATCTCTACTAGGATTCACAACTTGCAGAAAATTCAGTTCCTTTTATCAAGTTCCAAAGGTGTAGCTCTGTTTGGTCTAGTTCAGCAAAACAAACAAGGGGTCTTGTGGCATTTTTAAAGACTAACAAATTTATTTACCTAGAAAGAAAGAAAGAAAGAAAGAAAGAAAGAAAGAAAGAAAGAAAGAATTTGTTAGTGTTTAAAAGTTCCACCTACTTGCTTTTTTCCTTCCATCAGTATATCTCCATTTAATTAAGTGCAAATCCCAGGGTAGGTGTGCCTCTGCCTCATGCACACACAATCAATTGTTTTTTTTCTGTTTTTTGGAGAGCAGGAAGCAGCCCCCCAGGTGCCTTCCCTGACCTGCTTGCCAGCTTCCCGACCTCCTTGCCTGACCTGACCACCCACCAGCTCCCCAATCTCCCTGAGACCTTACCTACTGCCCTGATCTCCTGTGCCTTCCCTGTCAGCTCCCTGATCCCCCCAGGACCCTTCCCCACTGCCTACCAGCTCCCCGAACCCTTTCTCTGACCTGTCCGCTGACTCCCCAATGCCAATGCCCTGCCCTTCCCCCCACCGGCTCCCCATCCCTAACCTCCAGGCCCCTTCCCCTTACCTGGCCAGGGTGCTCCTGCCCAGAGCATGCAACTGAGCACACTCAGGGTGGGTGTCAAAGTTGTTTCCCCACTTTGTCACTCTGAGTGCTTCTCTGGGATTTAACTTAGGTAGTTGCAGGGTAATGGGAGGGGGTACCACGTGCTCAGCACAGAGAATTCCAAAAACAAACCAAAAACAAAGAGATACCCTGACCGTGTCTAAGTAAACGTTCCCTGTTCTACTCACTCCTGGTCAGTTACAAACTGAGCTTATCTTTGGCAAGGATGTTGCTGGATCCTTCTTCAGGCCTTCTACCCAGCCTCCTCTTGATCCTTCCAGGAGTTCTGCTGCTACCAAACAGGAACAGGCAAGGCTGCTGCTCCAATTCAAAAACCTGTGCTTTGTTCCTATTGTCTCCCCTGGGACTCACTGACCAGGGAGTTAACCCCTTCCTCACTAAGGTTACTACAGGGGGAGATTTGAAAACTCCCCCAGCCTGGCTGCAGCTCCTGGGCCATGTGCGGGCATCTGTAACGCCTGCGTGGGTGTGTGACCAGCTGCGCACCTGCACAGCTTGAAGGGAACATTACTGCCGAGACTCCTCAAGGACCTGCCAGTAGCCAGGGCATACTCCACCGTATTTTTCTATTTTTAGGGCTCCCAAAAGGCTAGCTCCTCAAAATTTGTGAGTCCCGGAATAGCATTCTGGGGCATTCCAGCTTATTTTAACCCCCGGCTAAATTTAGCACAGATCATATTGATTCTGCATGGAAGTTTTTAAAATTTAAAGTCTCAGTGAGCAACAGGCTGAAGCTCAAATAGAGACTTAGCATTTACTCCCTTGAATTAAGACTCTGTCACAAGACACATAGACGGCTGCGTTTAAACTACAATCATTTTATCTGTAAAATATGAGAGGCACTGACCAGATAAACATGAGATAATAATTCCATTCCAAGCTCTACCACTGTGAGAATTTAGACAAGTCATTCTACCCCACTGTGCTTCTGTTTCCTTTCTCGTTTTTGTTGTCTCATCTTTTTAGACTAAAATCTTCATGCCCCTGGCAGCAGTATCACAACAGACCATTCAGGAACAGATAAGAGGCCAGAAGAACAGCCAACCAGTTAAGCTTCCAGTAACAAAGGAGCAAAGTTAAGCCTTTCTGAAAAGTCATGCCACACAAGTATCCAAAAATCCTTTGTGACAGTCAGGGTTCACACATTCCAAAAGGAAGAACAGAAGGTAAAGGGAGTAAAGCAGTTGAACCAACTGATTGCATGCTATACTGTGGAGGTATATCCAGTAAGCTCTTTCACAAAAACTTATAAATATTCTAAACTTAGTAATCATTATGAGATAGATGTGCAGGCTATAGTTAAGAATTTATATATTTTTGTACACAGAGGAGCACACATATACTCTGGATCCATCTTACAGCAAAGCAAAGAGTGATGAGACAGGGATAGGCATCTCCCAAGCCAAGTGTTCACATAAAATCTCAAGGGATGATCCATTGTACAGCCCAGAAAAAGATATTGATGGGCCACTAAAGTTAACAGATAGACACTGAGACACCTAGGGATCTTCCCATTTTGAGCATCTATCAAGTCTGAAGAAGAAAAAAATTGCAAACCCTTTTTAGAAGATAGGGTTTTGAAGTGAAAAGCATCCAAAAACTGAGGGATAGCCTCCAGGCTGTAAGCTGTCCATCAAACAAGGGATTCCTCCCCTGGGACAGTTCAAAAGCATAAGTAACTTCTATTAGAAAAAGGATTTTGTCTAATATGGAAGTATAAAGCCTCAGATTGTCTACGGTTATTTTCAGTGTAACCTGTGTTTGTTTCAAAAACAAAAAAAGCCCTGTGTCACCTTAAAGACTAACAAATTTCTCTGGGCATAAGCTTTCATGGGCTGTAACCCACTTCATCAGATTCATATATATGTTTGCTTTCCTTTCTATTTCATCTTTGAACCAGTGTTGTTTCTATTAAATACACTTTTTATTTATTTTTGCCCCAAGGAAGTCTCTGGTATGTAACTCATGTGGAATGTGTGCATCAGAGTGAACTGATAACTGATTTCACACCTCTAGAGGCACAACTGACATGACCGCCCCTTTGGAACAAGTCTGAGAGTTTGTTAGCTTAGAGATCTGACAGAACTGAAGTGGGAAGACTTGGGATTGACTGATGGTGTCATCCTGTATAGAGTAACTAGGCTGGTGAGAGCCAGGAAGAAAGCTTCTGCTTGTGGGCTGGCTACTGGGAATCTCAGCCATAGCTGCAGGACACCAAGGCATTCCAAAGTTACAGGGAAGATGGTAATACCACCTATTATTGGTCAAGCCATCCCCAAAATTCACATCCTCCATTAATTCTTTAACCTTTTGATTTCTTTAGGAAAGGTTTCAATGCTATACACTATACAAGATCACACTGCATAGAATAATAATATTCTCTTCTATGAAAAATCAACAAAGCCAAATACATTCCTTGTATTTATTTAAATCATAGTATTTAGTTGATACAATGCACACACACATTATTTCATTTAAAGATGATGTACAACGGAGGAAGCTTAGGGATTTTTCTACTGCTATAGTATTGAAAGGATTTTTTAGGGAAACACTTGTTAATAAGTGGCTTCCATCTTCATATTACAGTGCTTTGAAAGTTTGGTGAATCAGATCACTACACAAAACACTCCATCTATGTTTAACTTTTTTAAAATAATAAAGAAAATATGCATATCTGTACAAAATAAACTTGATTACATTTTGTTACCCATTCTGACGACTACTGAACAGACAGTTATCTTTAATAGATCATTAGAGAGGATTATTTTATTTCCTTGCATACACCATGACTTGATTCCCTTACAAAGTGCTTCACTGAATAAAACCTATTTTAGTAGTAGCAAGCTTGCACAAATGCACGAAAATCAAAGCTAGGAGGAAACTGCAGAGTTCTGTATGCTTTCTAAAGATATTTGAATATCTCATCATATCAGTAAGCAAAAAGAAACAAGAAAGCAAATACAAATAGAGGTACCAAAGGTTTAATTAGTGTGTTTATTTTTATGCCAAAAATTCTGCTTTTTACCTAATCCATAAAATTATGATGCAGAAAATGTAATTACTGCTCACAGTGGAATGAAAAATAACTAGCTAAGAGAAACTGTCTACATATCTATTCATGCCTTAAATACAGTTGCCAGAAATTAATTGTAGCATTGTAAGGACAAAACAAACAAGAGTCCTGTGGCACTTTGCTTGCTGAAATGTAATTTGCAAAGTGAAATGTTCACTTAAGGAACATTAACACTAACAGAGGAGGATTAGATACTCCAGAGTTGTGCCTTAACTGCTGTTTCCTCAGGACTTCTACAAGAAGCAGGGAAAATATTTACAAGTAAGAGTCTGTCCAAAACTACTGAATGTGATTTTGTTAAAAATTTTCAAACATAGTTTCTTGTGAAATTTTGCATAAAAATGAGTAACAGCAAAAACAATATTAAAATGTCTTCTTATATTCAAAAGATATCCTTTCTTGTGCAGAACTATTGATAGTCATCATTGCTTGAGGGCAAGGGGAGGAGCCACAGGGGAAGGAAACACTTTCTTCACTCTAAAAAATGGGTTCATGCTATTTACTCAGGCAATATTTCCAGTCAACACATCTTTCTATGTGCACTCTCAGAACCATATCTGTACATAACAAGTTCTAGTTTTCTTTTAATCTATGAAATAATATTTGTAGCATGATCCATGTAGCTTTCTTTGTAAATGGGTCGCAGCAGCTTTTCCCCATTTATTACTACTTAGGTTTTCATCTTAGACAACTTGACATGATGGACATTCAAGGAAATATAGGTTTAATCAAACCAGAGGAGAACATTTGCTAGTTCTCTAGATGTACACAAAACTGCGGACTTGCAAGCAAGATCCCACAGACATGGAGTATTCAAAGAGACAATATGCACTCATAATTGCCAGCACCTCTCACAATGAAGTCTATGATCTCAACTGAGGTCTTTAGGCACAAATACTATGTATGAGAAGGAGGGAAAAAACGTGTTCTTTTTAACCTCTGAGGATAGTGCAAGAACGCAAGAGGCTTAAATTGCACCAAGAGAAGTTCACACTGAACATTAGGAAAACCTTCCTAAGTGTCAGGATAGTTAAGCATCAGAATAAATTGCCCAGGGAGACTGTGGAATCTCCATCACTGAAGGGTTTAAGAGCAGGTTAGAACACTTGTCAGGGATGGTCTACTCTAGATAATACTTAGACCTCGCGTAAGGGCAGAAGGAACTGGACTAGATGACCTCTTAAGTCCCTTCCAGTTCTATGATTCTTTAATGATAATAAGCAAGGAGTCTTGTGGCACTTAAAGACTAAAAAATGTATTTATCGCATGAGCTTTTACGGGGGAAAATCCTACTTCATCAGATGCTTTGAAAATGGGGGAACTTACAGAATGGGGTGAAAATAAATGCAGGGTATTTAAGGCATGGCATCAGGTTACACTGTAACAGCAAATCAAAGCAGTTGTTAAGATTCAAACACTGGGAAACAACATATAGAGGAAGGTGAGGTCAAATCACCTGCTGTAATGGGAAAAGAATCTCTAGTCACAATTTAATCCTGCTTTCACACAATTGAATCTGCATGGAGTTCCAATTCTCCTGTTTCTCTTTGAAGCCTTGATGTGTTAGTTACTTGCCTGAGCACAACTGTTAATCCATAAACAGAGCGATTAAGAAGATTGAAGTGCTCAGCAACTGTTTTTTGCCTGTTGTGATTTCAGATATCAGTTTTGTGCCCATTTATTCTTTTGCACAGGGATTGTCCTGTTTGTCGAATGTATAAGGTGTGCAGGTATTTCTGGCACATGATAGCATAAATCTCATTGGTGGATGAGCAGGTGAATGAGCCCTTGATAGAGTAGCTGTCTTGATTAGGTCCTATGGTGGTGTTTTTTGTGCAGAGATGTGGACGAAGTTGGCAATGTGGTTTGTTGCAGGGGTACGTGCCTGCTTTAATGTTTCTGTTACTAGGTCTGTAGTTGCTGGTGAATATCTGTTTAAGGTTAGGGGGCTGTCTGTAGGCAAGGAGAGGTCTGTGTCACAAGGCTTGAGAGAGTATAATGATAATGAAGTCATCAGAAATCCTGGCCCACATGCCACTATTGTCCATACCTTGGAGCATAACAAACAAAGTGAGGAGATTGGGAAAAGCTGGAGATTTCTTTCAGATCCTTATATCTTGTGTCTTTCATAAAAACTTATGACACTGGAACAGTCTGGGGTCAAGTACTGGATGACAGCTTTCTAAATGATCATTTCAGAGCAAGAGCTGTGCTGGGAATGGCGAGGCTTGCAGGAGCTACAGCCACCCCAAAATTTGACTTAACATGTTTGTAGCAGACACCACTCTCTGGCTGTCCAGCTCTGAAGACAGAGCAGTGAGAGTAGCAGCTGCTGTCAGAGCACCTAACTCTGGAGGTGATGCAAGAATCAGGAGAGCAGGAGTAAACACGAGTGAGGGGCTTTGGAGTAGCCCCTGGTTTGTGCCCCTTCCTGATGGGGCACAAAGCCCAGGGCAAGTGTAGGGCCTGGTGCTCTCCACAGATGCCCAGACTCACTAGCTCCAGGCTGGGCTCCTGGGCTCACCCCCTGCACTCACTGTTCTGCCAGCCCCAGATCTGGGTTCCCCACCTGGGTGGCTTTTACCTACTGTTAACAGTCAAAGGATAGGAGGGAGCTGAATAGCAGCCCCGGGCCCCCAGATACCCCAAGTGGAGAAGAAGGAGATAGGGGTGGGGGGTGCCTGTAGCTGTCCACATCATGGCCCCAGCCACTGCATACAACTGCCCCACCCTGCCTGGCTCTGGCTTCTGGCCTGCCCAGGAGGTGGGGACATGATGGGAAGAGAAGGTGGGACCAGCACTTACATAAGGAGGACCAGGGGGAGGGAACAGAGAGAGACACACAAAGCCTCATGGTCACAGGCCTCCCCCCCACACCCTCGTTTTATATGCCACCTTAACCCCGCCACTGGAAAGAGGCTAGTGCTACCCTCTTTCAGAGAAGTGATGACAGGTCATTCACTAACATTTTATGAAGTGTCTTGAACATAGCTAATAAACTTTTCTATTCTAGTAAGTTCTTTTAATGGGTCTATCACCATGGTGATCTGGTGACTACCAGCTTTGTATTAATCAACATGACTAATGGATGTCATCACAGATATAGGCAATATGAATCCTATGTGGAGTTGAGAGGTTGAGGTATAAGTAAAGGAAGAAGGGTTGCTGTCACATAGTTTCAAGATGTGTGTGTTCAAGTCCCATTTTGAAGTGTCTCACAGTTTTTCTCAGCAATGTTATCAGTATATCATATTAAGTTCATACCAGCAATTACCACTTCCCATTGAGCTATGGTAACTCTACTCTGAAGTGGCTCTTCAGCTGCTCACAGTTGCAAGAGTTTGGAGCAACTCAAGCTTCATTATGAATTTCATCATAGACAATCTGTAACAGGATGCAAGAGCAAAGCTGTGTTCCCAGTGAATAAAGATTAATCTCCAAAGCAGGTTTCCCCCTCCTCTTGAGGAGACAACTGAAGACTGTTCATTTTCTGGTGAGTCATTCTATCGATTTTTACAAATAAATGGGAGTACCGGATCCCATAATTTCATTGACAAAAATCTTTAGTGTCAGTATTCATATGCAAATACATGTTAAAAAGAGTAGTTTGGAATGACTGTCCTATATAAAGATCCCAGTATATTATCACTTTTCTCCAACTGAATTATCTCAGCTTACCTTTTTCAAGTTTAGAATGGGGTCTGAGTTAATGGAGACATAAAACTGTTAGTAAAAGATAGCACAGCTATAAAGTCATCAGATTAACAAAAGAAATCTTTTAGGCATATAAGGGCATGTACTGACATTTTGATACATAACTTTAAGGAAAATGAGAATAGAGAAGCTGACATCTGCACCTATAATCAGTCCTTTCAGTTTGTAAAAAGTTTAATAGTCGGGGCTGACCTACAGGGGTAGCCTGAACAAAAACCCACCACCCCTTCTGATACAATTATTGATATTTACAAGACTAATAGCTGGCTCTAGAGTGAATACAAGGGAACAGCACACTTTAAGGACCCTTCCCACACAGTAGTTCACAAGGGAAAAATTACTCCAATACTTATTACTGATGGAATTCTGCACCACTGTGAAGCATAGACATAATGTCCACAGCAGCCTTCCCTGTGATGAACACAGAATGATTTATTTTTATGGAGAGGAAACGGAAACAATTACACCTTTTGCCTACCACAGCTCATGTAGCACCAGAGGAGAAGGCAGCTGGCTCACAGACCTGAGAAGTCAGTCACAGAGAGAGATGGGGGTGGGGGAGAAGCTGTCTTCCCCACGAAACCTTGCCCATGAGGCCAGACCCGTTTTGCTCCCACAATCATGCAGCTCCTGGGCACAACCTGCCATGGAGAGTATGACTATGAGTTAGGGTGTAGGTGTTAAGTAAATCTGGGCTAACTCATTTTTCTGTAACTTAAATAGTGAAAAATCCAGTATCCCAACATAAAGGAGTCCAGAGTTGGTTTTCCTCATATTTTAAATAATTTTCACAAATGCAGGTACTTTTTGTGCTAGCTTATCGCCAGGTTAATGTCATATCCTCCAGAACACCACATTCAAATGGAATAGCTTTGGGATTCTCTTCACTCGCTTGCTTAGTATTAACATAATTAATGAGTTAAGCTGTGGCAAGTATATCAAGAACATGGTGATCTTGGACATTAGTTGTTTCATCACAGAGAGCTGACAGAGAAACTGCCAAGTTCATTTCTTTTTTACTTCATAAACATGTTAGCCAAAGATTTTAGGGAATCACTTATTATGCAACAACTGAGATGTCTAGATGACACACCTCCTTCTCAGTAAACTATAGCATTGCTTCTAGGTAGAGATGCAGAATTAGGTTATCCAGAAGATTTGAGTTCTGCATTAGGACATATAAATCTTCCACCAAATAAAGTTATTTTTTATTCCTAATAGCTTTGTACCAACTAAATCTTTTACAGTTACCTGCTTTGCCATGGAGCAGAGAGTCAAGCTTATTTATTTTTGTATCAAGTGCATGATCAAAAATAGCTTTTATATACATATCACCTGGAATATTGTAAAGCCTAGAAAAAGTAAGAGTGAAAATTCTCAGACATGAGAGTCTTAGACAAATGAATCCATATTTAGGCACCTAAATAAATTGCTTGATTTTCAGAGTTGCTGAGAATTCCTAGACCCTATTGGCCACTATTTATTTATTTTGTTAATAACTGTCAAAAAGCAATAATTTATTGGTTCCAAAATAAAGTTCATTCATAGATCACTGTAACTTGCAAGTAGATAATAAGCAATGTTGAATGCTCTATCAAATGTCAACATTAGGCTTTCAAGCTTTTGCCTGAAATTGTAGTACTAACACACTCCATGGACAGTACTATGTTGGAAAGTCTTGGGAAGGTATGACCGAGAATCTCAAAGAAGCCATGTTTCCTGAGTAAATATCACTGAATATAAAATCTAGATTAAATATGTAGAAGACAATGGCTAAACAGTGGCATTAAGCCAAAATCCTACATGAGGAGCAACACAGGACTATACCACCCCACTGGCATCTCCACACGGCACTGTGCTTCAGGATTATCAAAGTTCCAAAGGGGCAGGTATGTTAGTTTAGTTCAGTAAAATAAACAAGGAGTCCTGTGGCACTTAAAGACTAACAGATTTATTTACCGCATGAGCTTCCGTGGGAGAATATCCCACTTCGTCAATGCTTTGAAGAGGGAGAACTTACAGAACTGGATGAAAATAAATGCAGGGGAGTGTAAGACATGGGATCAGGTCATACTGCAACAGCAAATCAGAGCATTTGTAAGTATTCAAACTTTAGGAAACAGCATACAGAGAGAGGGTGAAGTCAAATTACTTGTTATAATGTGAAAAGAATCGTGACTATGGATTCCTTTCACATTATAACAGGTCATTTGACTTCACCCTCCCTCTGTATGCTGTTTCCTAAAGTTTGAATCCTTACAAATGCTCAGGATTATCAAAGAAGACCACAGTCAGTGTTCCTGTCTTAAAAGGGTGCAGTGTCTACAACCACCACAGATGGATAGCTCTGAAAGATATGGGTGGGATCCTGGCTACCCCTCTTCCTCCTTTTATGGAAGTTTCATCTACACACAAGAACAGTCCTCCTGTTCATGGAAATGAAAGGACTGCGGCTAGGGTGAGTGAGCCTCTAAGAGGAAACACAGGGAAGGAAGGATCTTTTTGCCCTCATACCACTCACTTCTTCACTACTAACAAGAAACCCATAATCGGACCCTTAAGAGCTACTTCAGTAAGTATTGACACAATTGTGGTTTAGATTTCCAGATATTCAGATAATTCATTTTTCATTTTAAGAAGTATGAAGTTACTGCACCACATATTCTACCACTGTTGTTTATGTATAAACAAAAACAACAAGAGTCCTGTGGCACCTTCTACAGATTTCCTTGGGCATAAGTTTCGTGGTTCCAAGCCATCTGATGAAGTGGGTTGGAGCCCATGAAAGCTTATGCCTGAAGAAATCTGTTAGTCTATAAGGTGCCACAGGACTCTCAGTGTTTTCACTGTACACAGACTAACATAGCTACCCCTCTGGAAATTTCTAGATATTAACAGTTATGGCACAAGGGAATCCCACAAGAAGTGGAACATGGATAAATTGCTAAGGATGAGTACAGAAGAACAGCACAAACATGTAGGAACAAAATGAGAAAGGTTGGACACAAAATGAGCGATACCCGCAAGTGACACAAAAAGCAATCAGAAGAAGTACTTTAAATAGAGTGGGAGCAAGAGAAAGGCAAGTGCTGAAGGCCCAGTGCAAATTGAGTGGCCTATTCTACAGAATGAGCACAGCTTTAGTTGTTTGCTTGGCTGTTTTTACACCTGTAGTTGACATCTTCTAATTAACAAAAATAAATAAAATCACTAAGTAACCTTATAAATGTCTCAGTTTCTGCACACCACAGCACATAAAACAAAACACACAATATGTATGCTTGCAGCCACATGTAACACTAAGAAAAATAATAAGTTATCCTTAAACATCTGGAAATACATTCTTTTCATTGCCATGGGGTATACTTTTATATTGACCCACCTATTGCTAAATATTGTTTTAACAACCTCAATTCTTGTAATAAAAATAAAATATAATTAAAAATAAAATATAATTAAAAATAAAAATCCAATTTAAATAATTAGTACATATAATAAATAAAAAAATAATTAATGGAGAAAGGTTATGCACTGGAATTGGTTTCCAAGGGAGGCTGTAGAATTTATACCAATTGGAGGTTTTTAAGAACAGGTAGCAAAAAGCTTCTCAGTGATGGTTACAGAATATACTTGGTTCCGTCACAGTGCAAGGGACTGAACTAGATGACCGCTCAAGGTACTTTCCAGGCCTGCATTTCTAGGATTCTATATTATTACTACTTTCATAAATGAAGCAGCATTCACACATTCACTATGAATCATAAAAACTGGAAGACACCTTGAGGTCATTGAGTCCAATCCCTTGCATTCTTGGCAGGACCGAGTACTGTACCCTCTTAAACCATCCCTGGCAAGTGCTTGTCTAACCTGCCCTTAAAAACTTCCAGTGATTAAGGTTCCAGTACTTCCCTAGGCAACTCATTCCAGTGGTTAATCACCCTGCCAATTAGGACTTTTTTTCTAATGTTCAATTTAAACCTCCCTTGCTACCGTAGCAGAAGCACCTGTGAAACAGCAGAAGTACCTGCTCCAGAAACCAGTGGGCAAAAAAATCAATAAACTGATTATTTCTGAGATGGTTCGGAGATCACAGAAACATTCCAATACAGCTTTCAATGTATCATTAAAAAGAAAAGAATTCTTCAGTTAAATCATCAAAATATATTCCTGATCTGGAAACAGAAGAAGCAAGTCATCAGTGCCATTTTTATTAAAGTTTTATCAACTGATAATTTTTTTAGATAAAATTTCCTTTTTAAGGAAATCAATCAGCTACAGTAAAATATGAACTATTGATATGACTTTGTAAAAACAGTAACCTTGTAATAGGGTGGCACAATTCTTTAGTTGTCACACTTTGCTAGGAAGTATTGAAACTTTGCAGGGAGCTTCAGGAAATCTCTCTTGACCTATTGAGTCTAATTTAACTCGTTAGATTTTACTCTGAACAAAGGAAGTGGAAGTAATCCTCAAGGAGAAGAAACGCCTTAGCAACAGCCAAGGCTTAGGAGAATTAGATTGGAGATTCATATATCATTATTTTAAATTACCTTCCGGTTTATAAAGTGGCCCCAGAAGGAGTGACTTTAATATATGTATGTGCAGTTTTTGTTTGAAGCTGGATGAAAACTCTGCTACAGACGTATTTATATTCACAAACTCTATACCTCAGCTTTGAAACAACATAGCTTCTTCCACTCGTACATTCTTCTATGAAAGAAGAGGGGAAATAGCCAGCCTGAAGAACCAAACTACTTTGACCAAAACTACTGAGCAAGAGCCATAAATACCTTCCTAATTCAACATAATCCCATTCATCTGCAGCCCGATTATCTGACCCTCTTTCTGCATTATCCAAGTCCCTTCCTTCTCCACCAATATCAGATATCTGCTCTGTGCAGCATGAAGCTCATGCTGGGGGTGGGGACAAGGAAGGGATTTGGGCAATTCAACAATTTGGTGTATTAAGCAGAGACCCAAAGCCAGGACTCTGAGGAGGAGGAGTCGCCACCATCCCTGGCCATGGGGATGCCACTTTGCTGCTGGATGGCTCCTGTGGCAGTGTGTGCTGAGAGCCTTCTGCAATCCTGCTGTCCCAGGAGAGACAGGAGCCTGGATGGGACTCGTAGACCCATACATGAGAAGAGACCATTATGATCATCTAGTCTGACCTCCTACACAATGCAGGCCTCAAAACTTCACCCACCCACTCCAGCAATAAGCCTCTAACCTATGACTGAGTTATTAAAGCCCTCAAATAATGATTTAAGGACTTTAAGACACAGAGAATTCACCAGCAGGTGAGCCATGCCCCATGCTACACAGGAAGGTGAAAAACCCCCAGAGCCCAGCCAATCAGCCCTGGGAGAAAATCCCCTCCCGACCCCAAATATGGTGATCAGCTAAACCCTGAGCACATGGGCAAGCCTCACCAGCTAGTCACACAGGAAAGAATTCTCTGTAATAACTAAGAACCCACCCCATCTATCCCCCTCGCCCCCAGGCCACTTGCATATCCACCACCAATAGTCAAAGATCAAAATTCAGTCAATTTCTGAAGTAGGCCATCCCATCATATCATCTCCTCCATAAACTTATCAAGCTCAGTTCTGAAGGCAATTATGTTTTTTGCCCCCACAGCTCCCTTTGGAAGGCTATTCCAGAACTTTACTCCTCTGATGGTTAGAAACCAGCATCTAATTTGAAGCCTAAATTTCCTGATGGACAGTTTGTATCCATTTGTTCTTGTGTCCACACTTGTGTTGTACTCAAATAATTCCTCTCCCTCCCTGATATTTATCCATCTGATGTATTTGTTGAGAGCAATGATATCACCCCTCAACCTTCTTTTGGTTAGGCTGAACAAGCCAAGCTCCTTTAGGCCCTCTCAAAAGGCAGGTTTCCCATTCTGCAGATCATCCTTGTAGCCCTTCTCTGCACCTGTTCCAATTTGAATTCATCCTTTTTAAATATGGGGGACCGGAACTACACACAATATTCCACCTGGGGTCTCACCAGTGCCCTGTATAGTGGCACTAACACCTCCTTGTCTCTACTTAAAATATCTCTCCTCTACTGTGTTCTGCCCCACCAGGATTGTAAAGTTCCTTGTGCCCTATAGCTGCAGAGATTGGGGATCACCAGTCTTGCAGCAGTGCAGGGAGCCCTCTGCAGCCTTACTGTTACAGGAGTGAGTGAGTGGGGCAGAGCAGAGACCCCCTCCAGCCAAGATAGTGATAAGAAAACCCTAGCCACAGGTGAAGCCAGCCCACTGCTGAATGGCTCCTGCTCTCTCAATGATCCTAATTACCAGCTAGCCAAATAAAATCTGTGTCTGCCATGCTAGTTAGGTAATTGTTACTATGATGCATTACTTTCCCAATGAAGCAACTGTTGTAGTTGCCACAAAAATGTTGCATGAATGGGAGAGAAAGTTGTCCTCACTACCACAAATCTGATTCAGCACTGCTATGAATGGAGGAGGTAAGGCATGCACAAGTCACTCCTTTTATTGAGGTGAAGATCACAACATGTAAAATGTTGAAACTGCTATGAAAACGTACAATGTTGTGCCCTAACTGAGATCATCTCTATTCTCTGTATTTTAACAACAGCTTCTACAAATACAGTTATTTGTCCCTTCTGAACACAGCTTTCCCCCAAAATGCAATTTCATCTTGGGTAAAAGCAAAGGATTGTTTGGCATGGAACATTCCACATCAGTTTGATTGTTTTTACTAGTAATTTCTCCTTCTATTTTGTTCACGTGGTCTCATTAATTTGCCATGTTATTAATACTGTCCAAGACATTATATTACATCTGATTTTTTGGTTCTCGTTGAGTGGGCTGAGGATTTATGCTCTGACCTATCAAAAATGGGAGCTCAGACAAGTCTGCACATGACCCTGTTTTAGACAGTACATGAATGTCAAGGTCAACAGGGCTAAATTATCATGCAGAAGAAATTAAGTGTAATAGTGTGAAAACAGGTGTGTGACATGTTGCTAAATCAAGGATATCAATAGGACTGCATTTGCAGGAAAGAAGAGCTGTCACATGGCAACCTGCTAATGACACCAATAATACTGGCGGGAGCAATCACTGCTGACATCTCAATGACAAATGCAGCACCAGAGCAGGGCATGAAGCAACTAACAGAAAATATAACCAACTTACAAAACACAGGCCATCTCCAAATCAGAGGACTTCCAAGTGAAGTAGTAATAACCCCTCTGAGCTGCATTAACCCCTTCTTAAAAAGCAGTAATGTCATTTCAGAAAACTCCAGGGGGAAGGGGCACAAACTTGAGTCAGCATATAGAAAAATGCATGTTACTATATTATATCCTGCAAAATCTGGTGGGGCAAAAAATCAGACATAATGAAGCATATAGGCCTGTGCAAAGTCAGAGAGGTGGCAGGTAGGGAAGATGCAAAAAGAGCAAAGCTAGGACTGGGTGGTCCCTTTCCTCGCATCAAACTGTGCCCCTGCTAAAAAGGAAGAAAGAGGAAAACCACTACAGCAGCTCACAGGTAATGTTGTCAACTTTTTATGTGATAATTAATTCATTACATTATTTCCACTACTGGCAACGGTAAGCTTTTAGTCCCACAAATGCTGCTGCTACCATTCTTGCATGTATTTCCTTAACATTTCTAAAAATATATATGTATATCTGTACACAGATTTTTGACTGTATGAAGATCACAGTGCTCTTGGGAAATCAGTGCCTGATTCTTGTCACTAATAAGGTGTAAAATCAGGAGTAACTCAAGTGAAACCAGTGGAGATATTCTAATGCAAAACTATGTATGAGAGAGGAGACTCAGGCAACAAGTTTTAAAACAAAGGTAAATCACATCTTGACTAAGGACAGCAAACAAGAAAAGAAGGCCATATTTTTGTTCGTTTACCATTCCTAGGGAATATTACTGCCTAAGATACACTGCAATAAACTGGAGGAACACTAAACATCATCTACTGTGCTGCAGGGAAATTTTTGAAAGCTCTTGATTACATTCAACATCATAAATAAAACAGAATGTGTTGTGGGATGGGGCATTTAATTCACTTGAATGAACCATTTGATCAAATCAGGGAACAACTGGCACTGAAGAAGAACTCTCAAGATGGAAAAATATCTTTTTTTTTTTTAAAGATACCAATAGTAAGCTTCATGTTTTTATTAGGCATGTTTTGGTATTGGGATCTTTACACCACTGAAAGCAAGACTTACAATAATAGTAATAACTATCTAGCCTTTATACAACAAAATTTCAACTTTAATTTTTAGGAGAATAATATATGGGAACAAAGAAGTATCTCAGCTAATGAATTAAAAGTGAATGTTCAACACTAATAACAGAAAAGCAAAAACAAATAAAAAAGTGCTGAAGAAAAATGTGAGTGGATATCTCCTTAATGGAAAAGTGCCACAGGATATGGGCTAGGAAATATATTTGGAAGTTATTTCACAAATATATCTTTAATAATTTCAAACCAAATGTGGCTCCAGTGAGAAGAGCAAAAGAGCATACTGAAGCGTTGCCAAATAAATACAAGGTAAATCAAAAGTAGGACTCTTGTTAAAAAAGGAATGTGTTATGCTAAATCTGGTGTTCTCCCTGGAGTTCAAATATCACATTACTTCTGATAAAATATATCATGAGGAAATTAAAATGGAGTAATGTGTCTACAACATAAGACAGGGGTCTCAACTGGCTGCCCGCAGGCCGCATGAGGCCCTTAAAGTTATTTCCAGTGGCCTGCATTAGAATTTCACAAATGATTGATAACGCAAAATTTAAAGTGTACTTAATGATACCTCCATCCTGAACAGCAGTAATTCTTTCTTGCTTACTCTTGGCATATATATGTTACTCTTCATTTTTTCATTTTGACTATACTTTGTATTGTTGTATAAAAAGGTTTCAGTGCTGTGGCCCTTGGGCTAAGATACTAGTGGTGATGTGAGTTTGAGACCTCTGAGATAAGGAATGACTAGCTTATGAGAAAATTAAAGTAAAGTCAGTGAAGAAGCAATTTCCTGGATGTGATCCTAGTTTGAAATTGAGAAGATATTTATCATGCCAATTCAAGCACGTTTGACAGAGTTAAAAACCTTTTACAGGGTTAAAAAAGGCCTATGACTATAGGGAATTAACTGTCTAAACTGGAAATCAATAAAAATCTTAGGAAAAGTTATATTTTTGTTATGTGTACAGGAAATCAAGTATTACTGAATAGAAATTTTGAAAACTAGATATCCAGAACCTGACTTCATATTTTATTTCACATACTACATACTTTATTACTATACTTTGTACTGTACTAATCTATTTTATATAAATACATTACATAAAAGAAACAAGTTTTTTAGATCGCATAGTCAAGAACTCAGAAGGCTGGGAAGATGAGATACACATCTGCTTTACAGGAAGGGTTTCAAACACATTTGGTATGACGAGACATATCTGACTTAAATATTCTTCAAGTGGTCCATGCATACCATAAAACAAAATAATATGGCACTCTCATGGTATCACAGATTTCTGGGTATGTGAAACTGCTTCTGCAATACCCCCTCCCCCCCCCACACACAGTTAGGGAGAGAGTGTGGAGAGTGGTCTCACGGAGCACCATCCTGCATACCCAGTGCTCCATGATGTTGGGAGACCTGACACTCTTATGGCACAGCAGAGTGCTGGGTATGCGAGACCCCTTTCTCTGTCTCTCTCTCTCTGTTGGAGGAAGAGTGTGCTGCGGTGAAGCACAGTCATGGGCCAGATGGAAGTGGTTCGTAGGCCACAAGTTTGACACCCCTGCTTTACAGCCTTAATTTGTGCATCCATCCTAGGTGTTAAATGAGACAGTATCCTTGAAGAAAATTAGTATGTGCTCATATAATAAAAACTGCTCTGTGGTACATGCACACAAGGAACAGAATTATTGTTGTAAGGTAGCAGGGTTTATTTGTTTATTTCCCCACCCAATTAATGACTATTTCAAGTGTCAAAATTTCCCCTGTAAAGGATAATCTCCCTGTCTCCCTCTTTAAAGAATTCAATCTCTGAACTTCAAAGTTGGGGGACAGGCTCTGCCTTATTTGGAAGAAAAAAGGGATCCCTTTAGGAGTCCTCCCTCCCTGGCCAGTTAAGAGGGGATGCCCTGGCAGGGAGCAGAGGTTATCACCTGAGCTCCAGGGTGAGCCAGTGAGGCTCAGGTAAGCCATTGGCTACTGTCCACCTGATGGAGAGTATATAAATCCTATATACCCAATTCCTGTCTAAAATGAGCCCTGTCTCATGCTTGGATTAACAGCTATCATGGCTGGGGTTAGCACAGAACCAGGTTTTCTTGGTCTCCTATGCTCATTCCATTAGCTTTGTTTTTTTGGAACTGTGAGAGAATTTTTTGCTCACCACTGGATTGGCCTGGACACAGTAAGCTTTTTTCACCTTCCCCTCAGTGGCTCAGAAACCTAATGTGAAAAGCTCCAGAAAGTTCAAGCTGTCACAGTTCAAATCCAAATCCAATCATAGGGCTGGAAGGGACCTCATGAGATCATCAAGTCCAACCCCCTGGGAATTGAACCCAGGACCTTCTGCATGTTAAGCAGAGGTGCTAGCCACTACACTATTTGCAGGGCTCATGGGATAGGAAGCATCAAACTCCCGGAATGGAAAGTTGACTTAGATGAAGGCATCTACTAAAAAAGCTGGAGAATGGGGTTTGGGAGCTTACTGTCTGATGCAGTGAAGCAACAATTCAGGGACAGATTATCGATCCTCTGGGCTCCAGCCAAAATGTAGACCCTGAGATCCAGTCCCTAAAACCCCTGCAATAATCCAGCACTCCCAGCCCTGATCAGTGCCAGCAGGGGAGAAGTGCGGAGATCAGGGTTGTAACTATGGTGGGAAGAATGGGGCAAAGCCCCAGGCATGAATTAAATCGGGTGCCATGGCAGACCCTTCCTGGATGCAAAGAGGCATGTTCCTCTCAGAACCAGGGAAGGCGCTCCCCACCCAACTCTATCTGCGGTGAGCACAGCTTGGGGGTGCTTTTCCTGCCGCCTGGCTCAGCGCAGCTAGAGCCAGGAGAGCGGGTGCCTAATCCTGCCGCTCATCTCAGAGCAGCCAGGGCACCCCCCCCACTTGGCTCTAGCCACGGCAGAGGAAGGGAACCCCCTGCCCAGCTCCAGCCACAATGGGAGAAGAGACTCTCCGCCCAGCTCCGGCCATAGCGGGAAAGAGACTTCCCACTCAACTCCAGCCATGGCTTGTTAGGGATTCCCCCCGACCGGCTCTGGCCTCCATGGGGAGGGGGACGAATGGGCCCTGTATCAGGGCCCATGGGGGTGCTTGCCCCGGGGGGCATCCATATCCCTAGTTACAGCCCTGGCCGAGAGTGCCCCTGCCCTGCTGACGCTGGAGGGAGAAGAGACGGGGCCCTGGAGCTGGAGGCCAGACTAGGCACCCCTGCCCCACCCCTGGGCTGGCTGGTCCACCCCAGGGGCGGGTCAGGCCAGCTCCTATTTGCTCCGCCTGGCGGCAGGGCCAGCTGGCACAGCCTCAATTCTAGCACCGCTTTCCAGGGTCCATGGCCCTAGGGGACTGCGTAAGGTGCCACCACATGCCAGCTGCCTGCCACCCCACAGGCATAGTGGCTGGAGCAGGGATGGGACAGGAGCACCTTCTGGTCCCAGGAAGCCTTCCAGCAATGGCGGAGGTGGGCGCCCAACCCCCACAGTGCAGGGTGTAGCCCCCAGGCCAGCTAATTCTAACCTGCAGAAACCCCTCTCCCTAGCCTCTTTGCCCTCATACAAGTGGAGGCTGGTGGGCTCCCAGCAATGGCTGGGGATCAGCTGTGGAGAGCTCATCACAGTCCCAAACAAGTAGAAATGATTAAAAAAGGAATCATAACCAACACTGCCTGAGTTATTGCCAGATACTTCCCAGATAAGTTAATAAAGGTGAAGTCTAATGAAACCATATCTTTTGTATCCTGTCTTTCTTCCTACATATCCTCATTAATGAGTAGCATGCTTTGAAGGAAGTCACCTCACTCTATTCCCATATATTACTATTATTGTAAATAAATTTAGCTCCACACAATGTTTTCAGGTAGGGGAAAGAAGGAAACTATAATTTAAAAAGCCTCACTGAGAATAAGCTATATACAAAAAACAGGGAGAGAACCAACCCATGCATGAAAGAAAATAGATTTTTTTTAAAAAAAAGCCCTAGCTTTTATATACAAGAATTATTTGAAATCTCAATGGCAATTATTTCTTACAAAATACTGATAGTAGTGTTTCCTCATCACAAAAATCAGTCTTCAGAAACTGGGGATGCAGTTTCTAATTAGAGAATATCTGGAGTTTGACCTGTTACCTTCTGTTGGGGAATGACTCAAATTCATAGATTTTAAGACCAAAAGAGATCATCATCATTACCTAATGTGAGTTCCTCCACAAGTCACAGAACTTCACTAAATGATTTCTTTATCAAGCCAATAATTCTGAAAGCCATGGAACCTTTTTTAAAGCAGGGGTCTTAAACTTGTGGCCCGAGAGCCACATGTGGCCCCTAAAGTTATTTCTTACAGCCTTCAATGACACTATTACTACCAATATTTGTAATGTCATTTATGAAGAGGTTTCAGTGATGTAGCTCTTAGGCTACTGTACTAGTCCTCATGCATGGTGCAACCTTTGGGCTAATATACTAGTTCTCATGCAGCTCTTGTGGTGATTTGAGTTTGAGACCCCAGTTTTAAAGGTTCCAAACGATTGAGAATCCACTGAAATGAATCCACACACACATGAGCTTGCCAATTTACTTCCATTCCCAACAGGAAAACTGGAGTCTGCACCCTATTCAATTCCATCATGCCTGGCATGCAGCCAGCACAACAGTCTATAGCACCTGCTCAATGAATTTCACAACATAGCATGAATTCTGATGCCCACTAAGTCCATGTTTCTGAAAGTCTGTCTCTTAGATAAAGCCCTGATTACATCTCTGAAGATTTTACATGCTGTGTAACATGGGCTTTACTGGCCCAGGCCATGTCCCTACTTCCAGTGTAGAAAACAAAAAAAGTAAATATTTTACTCTGCAAATGAAAAATTTATCTAAAAATGTCTGTAGTCAACTATGACCATGAGAAACCACATTTCTTACATAGTACTACATTTAAGAATCAGAATACTGCATAAAATCTCCTCCTCCTTGTTTCCCCTCAAGTGCAAAATAACATGCTCTTTCTTCACAGTTCCCCTTCGTTGTGACAGTACTGATATTTTGTCATCAAAGCCACTTTTGGAATCAGGAGCTCTTGAAAAACTCATATCGGTCAGTCTCATTAACACAAATCACAATGCCAACTGCACTGATGACCTCAACCTAGCAATAAAAACTAAAGATGATGCACTCACTGCATCCTGGAGGCTTAGCGTTCTTATAGCACTTATCACTGATGAATAGCTATGAAGAATAAGGTACTGAAAAGCCATTTTCACAGAAATTAAACATTCTCCATATTATTTTTTTCTGTGCCATCCCTGACTTCCCTGATTGAAGTACAGCATGAATTGTTACACAAGGGGGGAAATTATGAAGTTATGGTAGTTATGACAGAGTACTCAGGGCTCTTGGTGCCTTCTTGTAGAGCAATCCGCCACACTACAGCAAGAAATGGGCACTTCTGAACCAATCCCAACAGCCTGGGATTTCAAATTAAATTCCCAGTCTGGATTCAGAGGCAGTTTAGGAAAACACTAACAGGTAAATGTTTCAATAATTAGCTGACACTGAATCTCTTCAGAAGCAATATTTTAAAAGAAGGTTATTTTATTCTGAAGACATACACAGATTAAGGGGTGGGGTGGGGTTGTACTGAGCAGAATAAAGGCCAAAAGTTCTAGAGTAGCATAGGAACTACCTACTCAGCTTGTGTTTTTATTTTTACTACTTACAAGTTTACATAAAATATGCACGTTAGAGAATTTTGCCACACTGACATCAGTTTTGAGTAAACTTGAATTCTGTAACAATATTTTATTCAGAATGCATGATCATATATTCCAACCCGAGTTTCTGAGAAATTTTTCTCTCTCATTGTACGGTGTCTGTCCCTGATATAATTACCAAAGGAAATGGCTATGAACATACTGAGGGCAGGTGATACCTCTGGAGTGAAGAGAATATTACAGACATTCTAAAGTCTCTAATGGTGTTTTTCAAATCCATGTCTGATAAGCTTTTGATCAGTGTCTTTAAACAAAGGTGCTAATTCCTGAACTAGTTCACTTGTGGGGGGGTTGTCTGTTTGTCTGTTAAGTAAAATGGCATTCTGTGGCCACTGAAACACACATTTTGGTGGAAGGGCAAGTTCACACATGAGAAGGTCTTGAGGTCTCATTTCTATTTTCTACTACTTTATAAATTCAGTTCAAAAGAACCCTCTTGGCAGTGTAAGAGAGGCTCAGTACCTTGATATGTTTTCTATGTTGCAGTGTGTATTTATATGTCTGTTTTTGTATATGTGTATGTGAGAGTGTCCACACACAGACAAATACAGATATGCAAATAAAGGCTCAAGATCTGGTCTATTTTTACACCTTTTAGCAGACTGCATATGCTCGTGGTTCAAAATCTTGCATTATATAAAAAACACTTCAAACTTTCATTCACATTCATTTTTTAAAAGATCAGCTATATTGTTAACCCTTCTAAGATCTTCCTTCTATTTATGATACAAGTGTGTAAACCTCTGGGTGGTACAATCTCAAGTTTATTACACCTTAATTTCTGTCTCCTACTTTGCTTCAATAAATAAGCATACATTTGTTCAGCTGCAGCTCACCATATATACATTTTTGGTACTGTGGCATTCCCAATAGCAGTTCACTTCCCCACAAGCCAAATCTAATTGCAAATTGTGGTGTGATGGGCACTACTATGATTAACTTGTGAGGGTCATATTATATATACTGCTTCAAATACTATGGAAAATGTTCTACACGATGTACCACACCAATATGTTATAGTGCACTTTAAAAACATGGCATTCAACTTACTGAGAGTTAGTGACACGCTCATAACCAGACAGGAATAAATAATATGGCACTTCAGATATTTTATTCAGTTATAATATCCTGTTAAATGGAGTCTGTCTAAAATCAAAAACCAACCACCCACTTCTCAATATTTTTAGATAGGGGAGAGATTTTAGATTTCTTCTTCACATAAAGACACATCCTTGATGTTTTTAGGGATGGGCCCCAATTAGTCATCACCTATTCCTTATCTTCCCAGCCTCTTTCGGTGGGTATTTCCTTGTAGTATACATTCATGGGCCATGGGGCCAGAATAATTTGATGAAGATCAGTTCATCTCTCTTTCAAAGTCTTATTGGGAGAGATTAAGAAAGCATAGTCTCTGCAGCTATTCTCCCTGGCACAGGAGAAAATGACAGAGCCTGCTCTCTGCAACAACCAACTTAAGTGTCCTGAAATACTTCACACCAAGCAGGGTCATCCAGATTGCATAGTTTTGCAACAGAGCTGCTGCTCTAGAGTGTAAGGAGAACATACAAAGGTCACCTACCATCACACAAAAGATGATGGATTGGGA
Organism: Podocnemis expansa; assembly: GCA_007922195.1. Taxonomy (NCBI): domain Eukaryota; kingdom Metazoa; phylum Chordata; order Testudines; family Podocnemididae; genus Podocnemis; species Podocnemis expansa. The sequence goes on from ML681990.1 coordinate 34,549,780, forward strand.
AGGGGTAGCTGTTAATTAGCATTTCTCTGGGCTGAAGCCTTAAAGTTGTAGATAGCCAACAAGCCTTCATCTGTGAAGACATGAGCAGAGAAAGAGACCTGGATGGGGAGAGAGGTTACTTACAGGGATCTGGACAGGGACAGAGACACATCAATTCTGGACTTCTAAAAGAGAGCTATCTTCTAGTTAAGGCATTACGATGGGACTCTGGTGATCTTGATTTAATTCTTAGCCGTGTCAGTCTCCCTGTGTGCCCATGAGCAAATCAATTTTTGTGGGCCCGCGTTCTGCATCTGTAAACTGGGAATAATAGTGCTGTTTTTCCCTCACCCTTTGCCTGTCTTGTCTATTTGGCCTATGAACTTTTTGGAATAGCACCTATCACACTGGGTTCTCTAACTAGTAATAATAGGAGGTAAGCTGCTACAAAACGTAGTATCTAAATATCAGTGAGGGTGCTGAGTAAAATGGGAAGAAAGGCACCATTGCAACTTGAGACTAATTAGGTGGAAGAGGAGTTTAGTGATGTTCTGAGTCAAGGTGAGTGGAAAAAAGAAAGCTAGCAGTGTGGGCAAATTGGAAGGTGCCCATGATTCAGCCCTGTCTGAAACTATTTGCCAAGGACAAACGGCAGTAAACTCTACCCCATCTGTTTCAGCATATTTGCTATAAAATGTGTTTTTTATCAATGACTGACACATTGTCTCAGTTATTCAATTAATGATCTTAAGTGTTCAATTTGGATACTGCAAACACAAAAAGAGGGTGTGCCTCACACATTTTGCAATTAATAGAAGGGGACATATAGCCATTTTTTCTAAAATATGAAAAATTAAAATTAGCAGTGTATAAATAATTTAGACATTATGCAGGAAGTAAATTAATCTTTTTATAAATATATGATTAAAAAGACATTTCTAATACTTATTGTAAGAAAATATTGGCAAAGAAATATGAAATCCAGAAATAAGAAAAAATATAGACTGAAAGAAGCTTGCTACAGGATATTATATAATACAAAAGAATATTATAAAACATACTTTTTTCATAATTTCACAAATGTAAAGCCTAGAAAAGGGACCATCATGACCATGCACACACCAGGACATAAAATTTCACCAAATAATTCCAGCATTAAGCCCAACAATTTGTGGCAGAAATAAACCATTTTTTTAAAGTGACATGTAACTTTGATTTAATGAATTTATGGGATACATAATCTACCACAGGGTTGACAAAATTGGCTTATAGGTAGGCACCAGAAATTTTATTTTTGGTCACCAGAGGGCCTCCTTCATTACATTTCTACAGTGCAGCTAGATGATAAGCTACTAAAACTGGTCACTGTGGCAACCAGAAACACACATTTGTCCATACCTGATCTACCATATTCCTTGATCAGTTGTTTCAGTGATAAGTTACCCTCATTGTTAAAAATATGTTTCTAGATCTCAGAATCAAGTACCAAGGATTCAATTCCCTGCCAGCTGAATTTAAGGTTTCCACAACCATAAAGCGAACGTTATAAAATCAGAAAATACGTTTTGCAGAAAACATGCTAAAACAGATGGGGTAGAGGTCCCTTCTGTTTGTTCTTGGCAAAGTGTAATCTGTTATTAAAAGGGAAACAACCTCTAATCTACCATATTGAAATGGTTTACAATCACTTCAGAAAACTGACAGGAATCTTGTGGCACTTTTGAAGATTAATAAATTTATTTATTGAATGAACTTTCATGGGAGAGAGCCCAAGAATCTGATGAGGTGGGATCTGTTCCCGAGAAACTCATGTAATAAATAAATTTGTTAGTCTTTAAAGTGCCACAATACTACTTGATTGTTTTCCTGAACTAGACTAACACGTCTACCCCTTCAGAACTATTCAGAAAATTGTGGGCTGTAATCAATGCTACTTTAGAAAAAATATGGAAGACTTCAAATTTCAATATAGCTGAATCTGAAAGACTTCCACTTGATAAAATCTGAAGACCTAAAGTACCCATAGCTTTTTTTAAAATTAGTTACTTCCAGAATTAAGCTTTCACTATTCAATAGAGATACCCTCACAATTAGGTCATACCAAAAGAAATTGGGCTACTTTAAATTCTAGTTACATGTGATGGGGCAGATAGGACCCATGCTGAACAGGACTGAAGGCACAAATGCAGACACTCCTAACATGAAGGAAAGATAGAAAGAATAGTAAAAGACAAATATGATTCTATCAGGACCTCTTTTATGACATGAAAACCAACAAAAAAAATTCTACAAAAAGTGTAAACAAGGACAAATTGCTAAACAGAAGTATAAAACAAAGCATGTTGAAACAAAATAAGAAAGGCTAAGGCATACAATGAGTTATGCCTAGCAAGAACGTAAAAGGAAGTGAGAAGAGGTTCATTAAACATGTTAAGAGCAAGGGAGGATAAAGTAAAGTATGTCCTCTACTTTGTGCACAAGGAAAGCTTATAACTGATGATATCAAGAAAATGGAGGTATTTACTGCTATTTTGCTTCAGTCTTCATCGAAAACATTAATGGTGGCCAGATATTCAAAAAAGTTGATATTAACAACAAGAGGAAGGGAATGCAAGCCGAAACACGAAACATCAACTTAAACGATATTTAGATAAGTTAAATACATTCATGTAAGGAAGATGTGATGGAATTCCTCCTAGGGCACTTATTGAATTAGCTGCAGCAATCTTAGAACCATTAGGAATTAACTCTGAGAACACCTGGAGGATGGATGAGGCCCAAGAACACCAAAGAAGGTAAAATATAGTACATGTCTTCAAAGTGGTGATCAAAGAGGACCAGCAAATTATAGACTAATCAGCCTAATGTCAATACCTGGAAAGACACTGGAACAAAATGTTAAAAAATCATTTAGTAATCACCTAAAAAAATAGCATAGTTATAAGGAATAGCAAGTATAGATTTCTCAAGACTAAATCATTCCAAACCAACCTGATTTCCTTATTTGACAGGGTTACTGACCTAATGGACAGTAGGGAGCAGTAGATGTGATGCATCTTGGTTTTAGTAAAGCTTTTGACATGCTCACATAGTACATTTTCGTAAGCAAACTAGTAAAATGTTATCTAGAGGAAAGTACTATAATTACAGCATTGTTGCAGTTGTGGGTTCATAAATGGCTGAAAGGCAAAACTCAGAGAGTAGTTATCAATGGCTCATTGTCAAATTCAGAGAGCGTACCTGGTAAAGTATGCAAAGGTCAGTTCTGGCTCTGGTACAAGTCAATATTTTCACTAATTACTTGGCTAATGGAGAGAAGAGTATGCTTATAAATTCTGCAGATGTCACCAAGGCAAGAGAGGTTGCAAGCACTTTGCAGGACAGGATTAGAATTCAGAATGACCTTGACAAATTGGAGAATTAGTCTGAATTCCACAAGATGATATTCAGCAAAGACAGGAGCAAAATACCACACTTAGGACAGAAAAATCAAATGCATATGTACAAAATGGGGAATAACTAGCTAGGTAGTGGTGCTGTTGAAAAGAATCTGAGGGTTACAGTTCATCACAAATTGAATATGAGCCAATAAAACAGAACTGCAAAAAAGGCTACATTAATTGTGGAGTGTATTAATAGAAATGTCATATGTGAGACACAAGAGACAGTCATCCTTCTCTATGTGACACTGGGGAGGCCTCACCTGTGGTACACTTTGTGTCCAGTTCTGGGCATCACATTGGAGACCGTCCAGAGAAAAGCAAAAAAATAGTTTTAGAAAACCTTAAAGAAACTGGGCATATTTAGTCCTGAGGCAATTGAGGGAAGATCTGATAACAGAAGATGGTGATCATGTCCTCTAAAGGAAGGACAAAAAATTGAGACTAGATTTGATATAAGGAAAAACTTTTTAACAGTCAGAGTAACTGTGCTCTGGAATAGGTTTCCAAAGGACGCTGTGGAACTCTCATCAATGGAATTTTTTAAGAATAGGTTGGACAAATACCTGTCAGAAATAATCTAAGTTTACTTGGTCCTGCTACAGTGCAAGCAACTGGATTTGATAATTTCTCAAAGTCCCTTCTAGTCCTACATTTCTATGACTCTCCATTGACAAATGAAGCCTAATTCCAGCCAACACTGAGTGACAGCTTGTTATCTGGGTAACCTTCCAGTGGATTGAATGACTGAGCCCAGGAAGACTATCAAAAATGATTAACTGCATGGAAACAAATGTTAAATAGAAGGCTGGATTCCCGTCAACAAGACAACCTTGTTTTGAGTTCACTATTTTCCTTTTATTTTAGACTTTAACGCCCTGTCAGATGTGGAGCTCAAGTGTGCCATAGCTGAAGGGTTGCATCACAGTAGCATTAGACCTATGAGAGGTGGCATTCAACCACTGGAGCCTGCAAGCGGGTGAGTTGCATCCTGATGGGCCCCAGGTGGGCTCCACCTAGGAAACCCAATTACATTGCTAAATTCCAGTACAGCTCTTCCTACAATATCATTCTAGTTTTCCAGTATTTAAAATGCCATAGGATTAAAGAGCTTTCTTTCAATTCATTTTGACTGGAAGTGGATCACAGTGTATTGGCCTTTTAAAACAGGTGTATACTTGTAACTACCTTTCTTTTTTAAAATTGAATAAAATGTTTTCAATGTTAATACACAAAAATTGGAAGCTGAATCTCCAAGAACCTAGGCAGACAAACTAAAATGCTTCCTAAAATAGAATATAACTATGCCACCTCTCTTTCTATTAATTTAATTCCACACAAACAAAAACTACCCATAGAATTCAAATGAAAATGAACAGACAAAATAGTCACTAGTATGAGCAGGCAAACATCTTAAATCCTTGTCAAATACTGTTCTGTTTGCTGTCCAAAGCTATTTTCTAAGATATCAAGAGATTATTTCATTTTACTAACTGCTGTCAACAAACCAGGTTTCTTTTACTAGAAATATTCTTGCTTCCCCCTTAACTGGTAATGTAGAATTCAACTTAACACATTTATCTTATTATCAAAGGGTTAACCTAAGAATGTAAGTTTCAAAAGCTCTAAATTCTATTTAGTCTTCAGGAAATAATCTTGTAATTAAGATTTACATAAGAAAATGTCATTAGTACATTACACTGTAACAAAAATCAGACTATATTTTTACATGATCAAAATATAATCAGGTTGTAAATTGTATTTGCCTAACAATTTTCTTCAATTTTGTAATTATGAGTTCACAGCATATTGGCAGATCTTTCCCGTTCCTCTGGATGTAATATGTTATACTAATAGAAACAAACAAAACAAACAGTTAGTCCTTCCACCCACACCTGGAAAACTTTCTTTGGTTCAGTAAGCCAGAGCATCTCATGGCAGCCAAGCTCTGCTGAGAGGGGCCTGTTCCAGAGGACACTGTCAGCCAACACAGGGCTCCTTCAGAGAAGAAGCAAGAATGTGCTTGGGCTGCATCTTTGCCCATCCTGTCCAGGGAGTGTCTGGCTGTGAAGAAATGGCCAGGCTCAAGGAGCAGGGAAAAAACTTTCTCTCTCAGCATGGAAAGCCAAAGGTCCAAGCATGCTCAGCAGCTCCCACCAACTTCTGTTTCTCCAGCTCATGGCAGAAGGTGACGGTTTTCAAACTGTTCTAAATGAAAGGCAGAAATTGAGGGTGGAAAGGGAGAGGGTACATGACCCTGCATCCCCTCTTCCTCCTGCATCACCTCGATCAGAAATAATATGCTAGTAATAGGTCTGCTCTTCTCTGTAGCCAATAAACTGAGCTACGCATTATTATCCTCAAAACAGGAAAGCAAAACTACATCTTTTTCACTCAGCCCAAGGGACTGAAAAGAGATACTAGCTTTCAGTGTGTTTCAATAATGGATTATCATGTCAAAATATAAGTACTGTTAAAGCAAAATGTTTAACTTGGTAATAGTAAATGTCAAAGCTTTCCCCCACCTTATTATTATACTATTATTTTGAAGGTAGGAGGTGACGGGTAATAGCTGCTGAGTCAGAATGGCAGGTGCATCTTGTTAAGCACAACTATGATAAAAGAAGATGATGTCTCTCGTTTTAGGCACAGGGAATGAAGGCGTAGGACTGAGAAGAGTCTACAAAGAAACCCTACAAAAAATCACATTTATGGAGATAAAAGGCTCAAGTTCAATTTTTGTTATTTGAGTTGCCAAAAAGCCTAACTCAAGGACAGGAGAAGTTTGCATTATATACAGTAGCACACACGTACCCTATTCATTGCAGGATGGAAACTCCATTTGTTTATATAATTTTGTCTGAAATAATCTGCCTCTAGGTTTGACTCTTTGAAAATGACTTGTGAATATATGTACGCACAACTGTCTGCCACCATATCATATCACTGTGGTATCATGTTCACTATCTACACATAAAAAAGGTGATGCCTGGTCAGTATTCAGGTGGGAAACCTCAAAAGAAAGCTTAGGATGCTTCAGTGATGTAATGGTGTCAATTCAAGAGCTGTCAGTCTTCCCATCTGATCATTTCTGATGCACTGTTATATCTCAGCCTGGTATGACAAAGCATTGCACCATTATTTTATTATTTCTACTACAGTAGTGACAGTATTGGAGCCCCACTATGCCAAGCACTGTACATACAGATGGTTAAGAGAGAGTCCCTGTCTCAGAACACTTACAATCTTAACTAACAAGACCAACAAAGGGTTAGAGAAATGAAGACATGGTGTATTAGCATCTTCATTTTACAGACACGAGCTAAGACACAGGCTGGTGCTGAGATCAGATAACAGGTATCTTGCCAAAGCCTGGACCTGAATTCACAGCACCTGAGTCCAAATCCAGTGCCTTAACCAAAAGACCAGCCTCCTTCAGGCCATGCTTCTTTCCCTACTGGTGATGTCATCTTCCAAAGACATAAAAGGGTTCTAACCACTTACAGTAATTTAATGTGAAACAGCTTCAGGTGCATCTACGCTGCAAGGGTAGGTTATACTATACCAGCTGACTCAGGCTTCCAGGCCTTCAAGGTATCTGCAAGGTGAGAAGATCCCAAATGTCTACACTGCAGTTGAACAACCCATACCCCAACCCTGCAAATCCAATTAGCTGACATATGCCAGCCACAGATGTCTAACTGCAGTGTAGACATATCCTTAATGACCTATGCACTCAGTTTATGTATTTACCCCAGAACCACAGGCTAAAATCCCAGAAGAGTAAAGGCATCCTTCTGAAGATGTTAAACTGAGCACCATGCAGTTTACAGCAGGTTTTCTGTGTACGTGTGCGTGTGCGTGTGTGTGTGTGTTACACTTCTGCACTGAGAGCTAAACGGCTGCTGTATTTCAGTGGGGGGTGATGTGATCCATACATCCCCTCACACCACCTCACAGAGTGTTGTGAGACTTAACTAGCTGGAGGATTTTAGTTCTTCTGATGAAAGGCACTATGAAATAACGTATTAATATAAAAATCAGAAAAAGGAAGGATTTGCCTTACTTTTTCTTGGTCAGAATATTTGTTCTTCTTCACTGATGTATAGCATGTTGCATGCTGGTTAGGTTCTAGCAAATGGATCGACAGTGTTGAAAAAGATGAGGATATAAAAGGAGAAGTCAATAGGAACAGTGGTTTTACTGCAAAATGAAGGTTACTTCTGTCTGCTTCGTTTAGTACTAAATGCATAAGCTTAACTATATTCCACCTAATCTGAGTCAGATACATAAACAATGCGTGCAGCTCACTAACAATACTATTCAGCACCATTAATATGAGAATAAGGTGGCCTTTCATAGTTACCAACACAATCAAAATCTACTGGCAATAGAAGGCTATGAACTAACTGCATTAGGCCTCAACAGGATCTGTTGTCATACTCAGGAATCAGTCATTTGGCTTGCAGACATTTCAGATCCTGTTCCCCATCCTGGCTTCCTCATATTTAACCCCCACAGAACAGCTACTAAAATCATATTATCCAGACACCCACTCCAACCATATCACTTATACATCCTCTTTGAACCGCTCCATTGGCTTTCTGTCTTTTACCACAGTGACTTTAAGTTATACGGCCTCACTTAGAAGGCTTTTCATAATCTTGCTCACCCTGCCTACGTTCATTTTCCCAGAAAAGGAACATATCATGATATTTGCTTATTAACTGATCTGTATGGTACTATATAAATGATTTTTCAAAATAACATATTAACCAGGAGCCGGTATAAATTACACCACCAGCAGGGTTGAGTTAATAGCATATACCCTTTAGAGACGGCAGTTGGAGAGTTCAAAATCAAACTCAGCACTTAGAACTGGCTCTTGCTGCGCTACCCACCATCTTTGGGCAACGCTTCTCCCAAGCCTAAACACACAGCAAAACAAATATAAAGGCAACAACCACCTTGGTTATCTCTCTGAACACAGCAGTTAAAAGCCTTAGATGGGGGGGGGGGAGAAGAATGCTCAAACCAACAAAATCAATTTAAAATTCAGAAGGTTTTATTTCCTAGCCCTACATCAACAGCCACCTATGTTCCACATGCCTGTATCAGAAACACAGTATGAGAGAAAAATGAGAAATTAAATGATATATTAAGGTAGAGAATACACTTAGACTAAAAAAAAAGTCACCAAGGTATATATGTTTATTAGCACTGAATCTGATTTCTGTATTTAAAAGTAATTATGTACTATATGATGCTTCACGAAGTCCCTTCAATTGATATGTTGTTCAGTATTACAGAAAAAATGGCTGGAGGTATCAACTGATATAGCTACTAAGCATGCACAATACTAACTGGTTCATACGAAGAAAAAATCTCTTCCTCTACCTTCACCATCATCAGAACCAATAGATGGATCAAAACAGCAGAAGGTAGAAATATATAAAAAACACTCTATATCAACTCAAATTTACTATAGAAAATGTTGGCATGTTTGACAGCCAGCACATATCATAGGTATTATGAAGATGTTTATGCAGAATTACAAAAATGACTAGTAACTCCAAAGTCGAGCATTCAGAAATTTTCTTTACAGATCTAACGTAGCATGAATAGGCAAATTTGTCCAGTTCCCAGAATGGGCAGTTGTACAACACTCAGCTGAAGCATTTTAATTCCAAATTAAGGTCTGGTATCTACTAACCCATAAACATTTGCATGGTATAATTTGCTTTCAGATAATGTATTTAAGGTAAATCACGTGAAAGCCTGCACACATTTGTGCAGCACCACATACAAAATAAATAAATAAATAAAATCCCACACTGCCAGTACAGTACTTCCCTCAGAATGTATTCATATTCTGATGCAGATTGCAGAAACCAGGAGGCTAGGAGGGGATGAACCAGGACAGCAGGCAACTGCCTACCAGAGCAGTAAAACAAACAATTGGTGCAATCAACAGCCCCTCAAAAATAATTCAGCAGGTGTTGGTTGAAAAACACTTGAGATGTAGAATAAACTTGAAGGGTCTAAAAATGTTTCAGAACAATTTCTTCAAGTCAATAAAAGAAAAGTAGGCCAAATTCTTAGAAGACAACAGAAATATCAGAGCTTTCCTGTTTGCAAAATACTTCACAAAGTAAGCTGAAAAAGGAGGAGGATGAGATCTAACCAAACCTGTACATTAATTATTTGTGTTCCAGATGATACTGTTTAAAGTGGACTATAAGGGATGTTACAAGCACTCCACTTCAACTGAGATTTGTGTTACAAGAAAGTGGCAGAGGACTGTAGAAAAAAGAGCAGGAAGTGTACAGGAATAAGTCTATATTAACTCTGCATTAAGATTAAGTATTAATACAAATTTAGTAGAGGAAAAAATTCATAGAACACCCTGGTCTGACAGAGGCTATCACAGAGGCATCATGGTGATTGGTTCTGAGCTGGACAGCCAGATACCTCTGACAAATGACACCCCTGGGAGGTTTGCATTGGTTCTCTACTGTTGCTGCTTTTATACTATACTGTTAAGTATCTCTTTGAAACTCACTGCGGAAATAATATTTTGCCACTCCTGTGACGTATTAGCCAAGGAAAATTCTTCCATCTATTCTTCCTCAAATTAGTTAGGTATCCAAACAAACATTTATACGAAAGGCAAATATTTTGACTAAATGTAAACTGTGCACACTGGGTTTTCATAATATGCTTTCTTTTAGCACCCTCAAAAGAACTGAAATAAACTCCAAACATGGAACAAAAACAAGGTTTTACATAAAACAGCTTTGTCCTGAAGTTCAGGAGTTAAAGCATTCAGTCATAAATTCCAACATGAGTAGCATGATATGACGCCAATTGACTGGAAAATAATCACAAAGTTAACCTTACTACATTATAAAGTAAGTTGCAGACAAAGCTTACTCCCTGAACAAGAACTACAGTTGTGTCTGGGTTTAAGAGGAAACAGATGTTTTAATGATGTTGAAGTGATTTCAGTTCAATAGGACTGTTTTCCAAACAGCCTGGTTTAAAAACCTAGCACACAAACATATTTAAAAAAAAAAAAAAAAGATTACTGAATTAACACATGGAAAATCATTTATCCTTGTTTTTCAGTCAACTGAACTCTAAAAAGAAAAACTGGAGGCCAGACAAGTCAACATAATATGGGGAAAACAAGTTTACAGCCTTTGAAATAAGGTTATGAAACAAATGGCAATTACTCATTTATCCCATAGATAAAAATATTTCTATTTCTCAAAAGACTCTTACCGATTGTATACTGATGGCTACATTTATTTTCTCCCTTCTCAAGGTTGACTCTTCTATTTTCTGATAGCACAGGAGAGCCAAACTTGTATTACATCACTACTACAATCTCCATAAGATTTCTATGCTACAGTTGCCTGGTTAATCCTCACTTGCCAGTAACACTGGAAAAGACAGCATCTGGTAGTTGCCATAATATTTTCAAACAAATATTCTGAGTTTAACAATCTGAAGCATGTATCGATTACTCACCATATCCATGAATGCCTCCTAAAGGGGAAATTATTCACATGCATCATGTTCACAGATCTTCCAGCATCAGTATTTTCCTTGTCAGACAGCTTTTTCTGTGATGGTACTCATAGATGCATTCCAAAACAACTGCATGAGTAGTTAATGCCAAGGATTATTGCAAAAATTATTGTATTCCACAAAAATAAAAATCTTCAGGATCTGAAAAAAGACTTTTTATGGGGTTTTCTAGGTACATTCCATCCATTTATGTTACACTGGCTAATTAAAAAACCACGAAAGCAATGAGTATATGGTAACTGCGTATCCTAAATGAAGGCAAAGCTTCCTCTTGATACAATCCAAGTGGTTATAGGGTAAATTAAAGCATCTTCATATGCAGCATTTTGGATAGTTGGAAAAGGTTAGTCAAACGATAGTTTCTTGTCATCCACACTAAATCAGTGTTTAGGGAGAAATGAATAATTTCAGTTGCCTTTGCCATTGTGTCCTTTAGAAATGAATATTGCTTTTTCTTCTTTCTTAGACACATATTCATCAGTGAGCACTTTAATTAATGGAGTTTTCCTTTCTTGCAAGCCCTGGACAAAGAATGGTGGTTAAAAACCCATGTACATCCAAAGCAAACTTCTTCTCTGAATTGTGATTCTTAGGGTTTATTTCTTCATCTAAGAAAGAAGGAAGGAAGTATGCTCCTTCTGCTCCATAGGACAGGACTACAATTCAAAGCTACCATGAGTATAAGGTATTGACATGATCAGGTTCATTCTGATGTCTTAACCCCATAAGGCTGTCTGCTCCTTTTCAGTAAAATGACTAAGCTATCGATCTTTCACTGCATAACCTAGTTCTAATTTGATGTTATAGTTTAAATTTAAAAAAAAAAAAAAAAAAAAAAACATGTGCAGTGCCTTCAGATTTTTCCACGAAAACAAAGCTTTAAATCCATTTTCTAAGAATTCCTTTTCTGGTCTCCTTTTCCCCCAGTTCAGCAAACAGTAGTTATTACTCCTGAGGCTCTGACAACATCCTTGGGAAGGTTCCTAAGCTCAGGCTATGCAGACCGTGTGTATTTTAAACCAGTGCAGGCAGCAGGCTCTTGATTTCTGTTTCCTGACAAGAATGGCCAACATACCCTCTGAAATCCATGTATCCTTTCACACTGTGGCTTTGCTCTCCAGTTCAGTAGCAGCGCAGGACACTTGCAGACTCTGTGGCACTATTACTCTGCAGCAGAGCAGAATCAGCTCCTGGCTGCAGTGAATGCTGCCTGACAGAGGATGTGCTAGCGTCAAGGGGGCCCTTTAGGTGGGTTCTCCTGACACAGCATAGCCTCCTGTGCGTTTTCAGCAAACAGCGAGAGAAAGGAGAGGGGTGTTTGGGAGGGGGGGGGAGGGGAGCAAACAAAACCCTTCTTTAAAAGACCCCTGTTTCTCTTAATAAGTACAGTAAAAAATTAACAAGAATTAAACATATAAATGTTAAAGAAAGAACATACACCTTGAACAAAATATTGTACTATATTTTTGTTTGATGTCTGAAAGGTATACAGACGGTTTCTCCTCCATATTTCCATGTTCCTAGACTACACTCCATTTTTTTAATTTTTTTTTTTTTTTTTTTTTTACAGTTTATGTGGCCCTATTACTCTTAAACTACAAATGATCAATTGCCCTTTTGGACAGGAAATCCTATACAAAGCCAGCTACACCTTCCTACACATGCCATTAAACTGCTTATTTAACTAGGGAGTGGTTTGGGCAGGGATTAGTGTGATAAGACATTTCACTGAACATTTTTATATCTTTTATTTCCTTAAGACCATTTCTCCTGCTGTCACAGCTCCATTCTACAATACCCCAAATTAGCCCTAGCTCTGTTGATGCCATTTTGGAACAAGAATAAAATAATAAACTATTTGACTCTAGTAGTACACTGGCAATGAAGTAGTATTTATTTAAAATCAGTAATAAGAATGACCTTGCATAAAGACAGCCAATATTCACATATCTGTTTTAATGATTGTATTTCAAAGACTTGTGGCACAAGTACACTACATCTCTAAATTTAAAGTAGCTCTGGAAACCTTCTGTCCTGTAACATTATGGAGAGAGGGACGGAGAGAGGTAGAGGGAGAGAGACTTTAACAAAATACAAACACCAGATTTGAAATTTTTTTTAAGACTGAGAAGTAAATAATCCTATTACCTATTAATAGCATGTCACCCTGACAAAATACGTATAAGCAGATGTAATAAAGGTAAATACTTTCAGATTAACTTTTTAATGGATAAGTCATAACATATGATCTCCAATTCCCTCCTCCTTTGTCTATGTGATAGTAAACCCTTTTAGACCAAGGCCACATATTACTACCTGCAAAACGTGTAGAACACTGTGGATACTACAGTAATAACCATTATTGGTTATTATTTGCATTCTAGACTCACTTAAAGGTCTCATTATACTAAGTGCTATACAAACAGAGGAAGAGGGGGAGACAACTCCTCTTCTAAAAGAGCTTAAAAATCTAAAAAGGGAAAAACAACAACATAAAAGCAACATATTAAGAGGACCAAATTTGCCAGTTGCTTTCCTTCCTTCTGTTTTGATTTGGTTTGGGTTTTTGGTTTGTCTCTCTTAAATTTCCCCAAATCATTTCTCTACCTCCACCCCTCCATCCAAGAGCACCAGCCACTCTGTTTTGGTATTGTTGCTTATCCCACAGTAAGAATGCCCCTCCCCTTGCAAAAGGAACAGGGATCTCTTAACATCGAAATGTCCAGTGCTAAATAAGTATTAACACTTGCAGATGTCCACCAAGCTTAACCAGTCTCTAAAGCGATTCTCTCTTTCCCTCACTTCCTTCTCACTTCCAGCCACTACATTTGTGCTAACAGTAGCCAAAAGAAGTCCTCATCTGCCAGCTATTTTGGCTCTGCCTCCAGCAGAGGATAGGGGTTTTATACCCAAACGTTTTCAGGCCATAAGGGCAAAAAATTAACAGAGTAGTGGCAACACGTAAAAAAAATCATGCAAGTTTTCGAGAACAAAATTGCACCAAATTAACAGAGAACTATGTGGTATATGCAAAATAAAGGGGAAAAAAACATATAAAAAACCAGGGAAATAGAATAAAAGAATCATAAAAATATAGGCCTAGAAGGGACCTCGGTGGGTCATCTAGTCCAGTTTCCTGCACAGATGCAAGACTAAGTATTATCTAAATCAGCCCTGACTATGCTTGTCTAACATGTTTCTAAAAACCTGCAATGAGCAACGTTCCACAAACTCCCAAGGTTACTTGTTCTAGTGCTTAACTACCCTGACAGTTAGGAAGTTTTGCTCATGTCTAACTTAAATCTGCCTTCCTGCAATCAAAGCCCATTACTTCTTGGCCTGTCCTCTGTGGATAAGAAGAACAATTTTTCACTCTCCTCTTTACAACAACCTTTTACATATGTGAGGATTTGTATGTCCCCCATCCCCAATGCCCCCAGTTGTCTTTTCTCCAGACTAACAGAACAAATATTTTAAATCTTTCCTTGTAGATCATGTTTTCTAGACCTTTTCTTTTCTTGCTCTTCTTGGAATTTCTCTACTTTATTCACATCTTTCATGAAGTGTGGCTTCCAGAACCGATAATGATATTCCAGCTGCAGCTTGTCAGTGCTGAGTGGAAGAATTACTTCCTGTCTTGGTTACAACACTTCTGTTTATACATCCCAGAATGATGGTTTCTTGCAGTGTTACACTGACCACTCATATTTAGTTTGTGACTCACTATAAACCCCAAATCCTTTTCTGCAGTCCCTCTTCCTATGCAATCATTTACCATTTTGTATTTGTGCAACTGTGAAATGTACTTTGCATTTGTCTTTATCGAATATCATCCTATGTATTTCAACCATCTTGAATTCTAATCTTATTCTCCGAAGTTCTCACAAGTCTTCTCATATCGCTATCCTCCATAAAATTTGTACCCTTTATGACATTACAAATTATTTATAAAGATATTAAATAGAATTGATCCCAGGACAGATTCTTGTGGGACTCCACTTGATGCACTCTTCCAGTTTGACTGTGAACCACTGATAACAACTCTCTAATACAGTTTTTCAACTAGCTGTGCACCTACACAGGTTCATTAATCTATATTTCCTTTGCTTGCTTATGAGACAGTCATAAGAGACAGTATCAAAAGCCTTAGTAAAGTTAAGAGCTATCGCATCTACTGCTTATCCTTTATTCATATGTCTTGGTACCTTGTGAAAGAAGGCCACTACATTGCTTTGCCATGATTTATTCTTGACAAATATATGCCAATCCTTACTTATCACGGTATTATCTTCTAGGTGTTTACAAATTGTGTGATTATGTTTTCCATTATCCTTTCTGGTACTGAAATTGTGCTGAGTGATATGATAACCTGGGTTATTCTTATTTTGCTTTTTATAGATAGTAACTATAGTTGCCATTTTCCAAGTCTTCTGGGATCCCCCCCATTCTCCCTAAATTCTCAAAAATCATCTCTAATGGATCAGGGATCTCTCCAGCCTGTTCTTTAAGTATTCTCAGAAATATTTCATCAGGCCCTGCCAACTTGAAAACATTTAACTTGCTAAGTAATTTGTAACTTGTTCTTTCCCTATTCTAGTGAGTTTGAACTTAGCTTACTAAATAAATCCTTTGATTTTGTGGTAAATTCATAAAAAAATTAACTTTAGTGACAATACAATATTCTATGCAGCTATGCATTATTCAGCAAGCTATAACAAATAGAAATGCTATGATACCAGAAAGTCAATATTTAATAATAGGATACAAAGCTTTTCACAACTACTTCACTGGAAAGCAGTGACAATAATATGGTTACATTCATAAACAAGGCTTATATGTCACAATGCTAACTCCAACGTACCTTGGTGCCAACTGGAATTCACAGCCCCACTTTAGATGCCCAGTCTTATACTAAGAAAGAGACTCACCATTTCTATACAGGAAGCTAACTAAAAATTCAGAGGAAAGAGGTGAGGCCCAGATCCTCAAAGGTATTTTGGGCATGAGCACCTAATTCTAATTGACCTGGATCTTAGACTCCTGAGTGGCAGGTCAGAGGGAGAGGCCTATCTCCACTCATGATTCTCAGCCATGAATCTTTTCCTGGAGTTAGTACCTAAGCAAAGTCAACTCTTTCCTGCAAAAAACAAGATATGCATAATTGATTCAAGACATCGACATGGAAGCAAGGACTTTCCCTAGGACTGACAACAGCACAATACTCCAATAATTGTTATAGTTGGCCTTTCTGAACCAAGGCAGGGCACCACCCTTCTTCCCATCTTCAGATTACCTATAAGAGTCTATGCAGCCATGATACAATAATATTCTTGCCTGTCATCTTCAGCAAGTCAGGAGTCATGTTACAAACCCCTGGTAACTCCCCAGACCTCACCTTATAGATTGCAATCCAAATCTCTCCTTAGTTAAAGGAAGGCGGCTGTACCAGAAATTTCTTCCCCCTTCAGACAGAACTATAGAGATGTCTTTAAATAACCTTCGTACCAGTACAACAGACCCTGAAGACATTGGGTGATTCGTCCATCCCAATTCTTTACTGGACAATCTAGCGTCACCTTCCCAGGCAAGCACAGCAAAGTTAAACAGAGGGTGACGAGACTGTGTGTGGCTGAAACTGTTCTAAACTGGATGATATCTTAAGGGCTGAGGCTGCAGCTCTGAGCTGGCAGCAGTTAGTCAGCACTGATGACTTGAGACAATGCTGTTGCTCATTAGATGACAGATGCAGTTAGATTTCAATCTAATGTTCAGATCAGAAATCTGTCATATCTTGGTTGTAATAAGAACTTTTGATTGAATCAGATTAATTTGAGGCCGTTCATTGTCTGCCTCTGCCGTTCAAGGTATATTTGTGCCAGCAGAAGCTGATGGTCAGTGTAAAGTTCAGCATTTCTGTGAACTCATACATCCATGATCATATTGCAGAGAGAATGTACTACCCCAGAAAGGAAGCCAAGGGAAAGGCAGCGCCCTCCACCTTGCCTCATCCAGACAGGAGAATATTGATGGTCTAGCCAAGAAAAGAGATGTGCCTCTTCAACGAAGAAGAGGGAAAGAGAAAAGGGCATGCCAGAGCGACCTCTTCTTTCTCCATCTCTTTGGATTTACTGTATCCTATTGGTTGGCCAGTAGAGAAGGGTGGTAGCAGGTTTGATCTTGCACTCTTCCCCACATTGCTGTAACCAGTTGCCTTTTCAAGTTGGCTGAGGTCCAGTTTTTTTTCCCCCTCATGTTATTGAGGAGGCATAGCTGTGGTACAAAAGACTACAATTTAGAAGTCCTATATTAAAATAAATTGTAGTGTAGTTTGTTGAAACTTGAGATTGGTCCAGAACAAAAAGTTCCAGCTTTCAGAGATAAATGAGACTTGAAATTTTAGCTGATGGATCTTGTGCTTGGAGGAGAAACAGAGGCCACCCCCAAATGGCAGAGTTAGTGGGATCAGAGGTGAGCTGATACCTGGGGATTATATAGGGGTGGGCCTATCCCAAGAGATCAGATTTATAGTGGAAGCCAGCTCTGTAACCCCACCCTGAAACCAGTTAAATGCCTGATATCTCTAACCCCACACTAGTACCAGTTACATGCCTGGTATTTGAGATGGGTGAGCAAAAAGCACCCTTCCCCGGTGTTATTAAAATGGCAGAATGCTGCCACATTGGAGATCTATTCCAATATCTGTTTTTCAGTCATCTGTGTGTCCTGAACAATCACAACCAACTTGTGAGCATTCCTCTGCGGGGGAGGACTTCTCCTGACAATTCTGGTATCCTGAATAGCATAACTGATCACTCCATGTTAGTGCAAATAGTCAGTCATATGAATAGTGACTACTGTGAAAATAAAAGCACTGGGGAGAAACCATGATAGATTACATTTAGGTATGGCCAAGTGTGTAATCCAGCAGGAATCAGTTTGCCAGGGTGGGTGAAACTGTTATGATGGTGCTCCTCAGGATGAATGTGAACACTTTCCTACCATACCATCCATTTTCTCCCCAAACTTGAAAAATCAAGCCATCTATCTTAGTTACCAAAATCACCTGAAAACCCCCATACTGCCGAGTGTCCTAACCTAACCTACAGATCCAGATCTTCCTACTCAGTGATGTGCTATAAATAGAGAATTCTGTCAACTTCTAAAAAAACTGATCCCAACCTTCCTCAAGAAAACCAAACACCCAAGGACTTGATCCTCCCTTTCTGTTGTACCGCTTCTGAATAGTGGATGACTTTATAAAATTGTATCATGAAATTACTGTGTCATGGAAAGCCTATACATATGTCGGTAGACCAGGAGTTAGTGGGTTTGTGGTAAGTCTTTCCAAAAGCAGAGAAAAAGGTGAGTGATCAACACTCACTGATGGTCTGTTTAAAGTAAAACACCTTGGAACAATGGGTTTGCTCTAGTGGAGAGAAGATATTTCTTCCTCTTGTCTGACGTGTGTGTGGCAGGTGGGGTTTGGGTGTAATGGAAAGTTATCAGGAGAAGAACAAAAGAAGTAAGTGTTTATAAATGTATTCCAGCACCTAGCACACTGGCAACACCAGTCAAATTTGTCCTACCACAATATTCCCTCCAAGACATGGGCATGAGGGACTGCATCACAGTAACTACTTAAATTCCCTGGGTCCTGCTTTTCCTGCTGGAACCTGCAGCAATTGCTTCTTGCACCAGGGAAATCTTAAATGAGCAAAATAGTTGAGATATGGGATGATAGGCAGGAGCTACTGCTGGGAGCTATCTTTCTGGAACCTGCAGAAGCTCCTCTCTGCAACTGGGCCATGCACAACTCCTCCACCCACCCCTTCAATCCCTCACTCCCCGCTTTATCCTGGCAGCTTTTAGTCTTTCTCTCTCAACCCAGACAGGCAGGGCTGGTGGAACACGGTAAGCAAGGTAAGCATTGCAAGGAGGCGCTGACATTGGATGGGGCATCCCCTTGCAATGCTTATAGTGTGTGGATTTTAAATGCCACAGGACTCCTTGCTTTTTCTTTGCTTGAGAGAAACTCCCAGACCTACTGATTTGTATTCTCTTGTTAATGAGGCAGGGGAGGGGGTGATCTGGGGTGATCTGACAGTCTTTCACAAATGGCCTAGCGTTTCAGATTTGATGCTTCTAGTATTACAGTTTAAATCCCCTCAAGATCTGCACAGACTTTCTTTGAATTAAACTGACTTAGTTTTACTACATGAGGATCTTTAAAGAAACACCTTAGAAGCAGATTTCTGCTCTGTTTAGTCCAATGGTTCCCAGCATTTTCTCTGTTGTGGCACACCTTGCTACCTTTAATTAATTAGAGGCACACCACCATATGATTCCAAATGAACTCATGAATGCTCATGAGTCAAGAGCCAAACCAGAGCTCTTTGAGTAGGAGAAAATCCCAGTTCATCAGATGCTTTGAAGATGGGGGAACTTACAGAATGGGATGAAAATAAATGCAGGGGAGTGTAAGACATGGGATCAGGTCATACTGCAACAGCAAATCAGAAAGCTCATGCAATAAATAAATCCGTTAGTCTTTAAGTGCCACAAGACTCCTTGCTTTTCTTGCTTTACTAGACTAACATGGCTGTCCCTTTGAAATTTGGCAAAAGAAAATGTTTCCTCATTCATCTTTGGTTCAAGCTGGGCCCATAAAGCATCACAGTTATAGCAGCAGAAGTAAAGAAGAGCAGAGCTGTGTAGAAAATTGAAGGCATTTGTGTATTTCTTATCCATGGACTCTCGATATTAGAAAAGGACACAGAGAAAAGTCCTCTCTGCTCTCTTTTCAGTATGCCTTGGCAAGTGGATGGCACACACTGTCAGTCATACCTATTGACAGCAAGGCTCCAGTTTGATGAATGATACATTCCCTGCTCATAGCCACTTCTCCTGAGCAGAGCAGTAGCCTCAAAGACTGTTTCAGATTCCATAGGATTGAAACTACTCAGTATTTGTTCCCACTGGTTGTGGCTTTTGGGGAGCACTAGACTCAAACCACTACCCTTTGGGGGTTCACTTAGACTGCAGGAGAAGCAGCACTTGCCCCTGAGCCTCTCAGGCCCAGCTTTTAATGCTGTTTAAATTTGTCCCTATCTATCTTTAAGCTCTGGGTATAATGCCACTTTCCCCCCAGTCTCTGTAACATGCCATACTCCATATTGTGAATGTAGAAACTGCATACCAATGTACCCCATGTTGCATAGGAATTAATAGGTATAAGGTGTGAATGGAGGGTGGATGTGTGTGTAAACCAGCCCCAAGCTGCCAGCTTGTTCTGATCGACTATGTGTCAACAGCTCCATGCTGCCAGCTCATCCAGATGAAGTGAGAAGCCCATCTCAATCGCTGGAGAATGTGACTACACCCCTAAAAGCAAAGGGAATGAAGGATCCACCCCAGAAGCAAAAGGATAGAATTAATCAAGACACCCAAGAAAACAAGCTAGAGGTCATGTCTAGGCTTACCAGATGTCAGGCAAAAGGAGGACATGTCCTCCTTTTTACCTTCACATCCTCCATACAGCAGACATTTTAAAAATACATGATTTTGTCTGGCTTTTTACATACAGGGATTAAAGTCTGCTGGAATGCCCCAGGACACCCTATTTTTAGGGGTAAGTATTCCAGGGCTCCCTAAAAACAGAAGAATATTACATTACTACTACATTTTTCTCCATGTGTCCTCCAATGTCCTCCTTTTTGTACTTCCCTGTCCTCCTTTCCATGCTTCAGTATCTGGTAACCCTAGTCATGTCCACAACTGCCTGGTGACTAACGGCAGAGGCAGCCTCAGGCAACTGGGGGCCCTAGGCGAAGGCCCATTGTGAGGCCCCCACTGCTACCTTCCCTGTGGCCCCAGTCCCCCTCTGCACCCCTAACTATCCCATACCGCCCCCTACGACCCTTGTTTGTTCTGCTGAACCAAACTAACATGACTATCCCTCTGGAACTCATAAATTATTCTTGGGTACGATATTTTTAAAGATCTTCCCATCATGAAGCTTGTACATTGATCATCTGTCACTTAACATAAATGAACTAACGCTGAACTATAAAGTCAAAGTGAACATTTTAATTTTTTTTAAAAAGTGTGAGCATTAATAAATAAAAAGTGGTAACATTAATTATGGCTCAAATATAAGTAAAATACCACATTTAAAATTTTGGCAGTCAAATCATACAAATTTTTCATATAGGCTTGTATTTATGTGCACTAGACATTATTACAAATAATTATAATAAATAAAAATAAGTGAAAAGGTTTCTAGTGTGTAGATATAAATGAAAAACACCAAATTTCAATGAAATTCTCTCAAGTTCTCAAGTTTATAAGACTCTGGTCCTCTCAGAAATATTAAATAATAAGTACAGAAGAAGCTAAAAAATTACTTTCCAAAAGAAAGACATACAGCACAGACATCACACATAGGTGTAATGATTTCCTAAGGGAAGCACTGTATTTAGAGGTAGAAGCCTATATGGCCCAACCTGGTAATCTCAGCTAAACAAAGCCAAAGCAAAAATTGTCACAAAGTCAAAGGAAAAGGCAAAAGAACAGGTAAAAAATAAAAGGAAAAGGCAATATTTTACAAAATTAAAAAGTGGTGGAATAAATGAATACACTGAGGAATTAAAAGCAGAGGTCACTGGAGAAGTTCCTGCTTTTGTGCTGTCTAGTGCTTGCTCCTGCTTTTTTACCATGTCAGTGTGAAGGTGATGGGCAGATAATGGTGAAATCTGCCATTCAGACGAAGCACAGATCCTAATGATAGCTTGCCCTGATGAGCCAAGAGTGAAAAGTGCTTAGGCTTCTAACCCTATTAGCTCTGCTAGATGGGAACAATTTCTATATTTTTCTATATTTTCATTTCTGTCCACCAAATTGAAGATGGGCCCCTTATTGCTTGAGGCCCTAGGTGGCCACCTGTTTTGCCTCCCCCAAAAGCTGCCACTGACTAATGGTCACACAGAGCACCTGGACTGGCATGACAAAGCTATGAAGACTGGGTGAGACCCAAATGCTAAAGGGGGAAAGTGTTCTGCACACCACCTGGAAGAAAGGAGAGTAGGTGCGTGCCTGACAAAGCCTCTGCTCCTCCTCGTGTCCAGCTTCCCTGGCCAGGCAGCTGCCACAAACCCCAGTAACAGACACTAACACAGACTCCAGCAACAGCACCATCAGGACTGGTAATAACACAGACTGCAGATCATTATTTGGTATGCTTGGGGGTGTGGATGAGTGTGTGTGTGTGTGTGTGTGTGTGTGTGAGGGGGCATAGGTATAAGTCAGATGCTTCAAGATGGGGAACTTACAGAACGGGTGGAAAATAAACACAGGGAAGCATTCTACAAGTTCCTTGTCTTCAAGCATCTGCCCAGATGGGATTTTCTCCCACGAAAGCTCTTGCAATAAATAAATTTCTTAGTCTTTAGAAGTGCCACAGGACTCTTCGTTTGTTTTGCTGAACTAGATCAGCAGTTCTCAAACACTGTGTTAAGACACACTACTGTGTCATCACACAGTGGTGTGTCACAGACAGCATGAGTGATGACTAGCTCTGGCCTGAGGGGGTGGGCTGATATGTCCTGTAGAGTGTTGTGAAAGTGCCACACAACTCCTTGTTGTTTTTTTCACTGGACTAGACTAACACGGCTATCCCTTTTAAAATTGAAAAGGTTGAAAAACCACTGAACTAGACTAACATTGCTACCTCTTTGGAACTTATGTATATTTAAATTCATTACATTTATGCATATATATAAACCACTAGTTTTTAGCACCATCACTACATTATGGAAAACTAATATGAATCAATCTCCTTAAACCTATAAAAAATGAACAAAGTAACTGAAATGGTTTCAAAATGCAAATACTGTTATAAACAGAGTCTTGCAAGTAGGTCCTGGATTCAAAATAAATTAGTCCCAGAAAGTAAATATTTGGATTAAACACAACAATAAAAACAGTCTGACAACCCCCTTAAAAAAAAATCTATCCAGCAAACTTTAGAGCCATTGTTCCACAGTGTTTCAATACCAAAGTATCTCTCAGTTCTGTTAAGGTTCAGATAGCAATCATCTACTCCATACTTTATTCTAAATTGGCTTGTTACACTCAAACTCTTCATTTGTTCCCCAATGACAAACAAATTATGGTAACTACTTTTAAAGCTGAGAAATCTATCCAGAACACAACAAAGTCAAAACAGAAAATTCCATATTTGTTATATTTCAACTGTAAAAACAATAGGTTTTTTTTTTTACTACCTTGGGGATATGAAAATCAGTGTCAATTCTATATTAATTACTATGATGGTGCTAGTGATTGCTACATTTTTCATGGTTAATGTGAAATAGGGTCTCAGACAATAAGAAAGTTGCATTTAAAATGTCTGTAACGTAATAGTTCTCACCTGTGAAAGTTTCCACGGTTGCTGTGTTATTCTCTGAGTGTTCTATTTCTCTTTTTATTTCTTCAAGCATCTGATGAAGTGGGATTTTTCCCCAAGAAAGCTCATGCAATAAATAAATCTGTTAGTCTCTAAAAGTGCCACCAAACTCCTTATTTCTATTTCTCTTAATTCTTCTCCACATTTAGAATTTCCATCTGCAAACTGAGTTTCAGCAGCAAAAATCAGATCAACCCTACATAGATTGAATCTCATTACCTTTAGACAGTTGGTAGCAAAACCATAGCGTCTTCCTGACAGTATAGTAGCTGAGGAAACTGATGGATAGCCTAGCAACCATAGAACAATGGCGACTAATATGTTTCTGAGTCAGAAACCAATATTGCTAGTACTACGAGAGAGACACTTACTGCCCTCCTCTGCATGACCTTTTAGTGTTGGGGAATAATGTCTGATACTCACAGCTGTCCAAGAGCCAGTGTGGGAAAATGGAATTGTAGACACCCCACCCCACCCCACCCCACCCTGAAGGCAACTAAAGCAGATATAAAATATTGGCAGAACTCACAGTTGGCAAGCAAATTACTCTTTCTTGTATCTCAGCAAAATGTGATGGAGAGTCTTTCGCTCCCCAAACCTATTCCCCCTATCTCACTTAGAAGATGATGCACTGAGCTGTAGGCCAGGAGACCATTACTGCTGTTGATATTTCTCTGTGCCCTTCACAACTCTTATAAAATAAGGCCTCAAACCGTTACTGTAGCAAAGACAACTACTATTGGCACAGGTAAGATGACAGACAGAGCACATAAGATTGCTTTAGACAGAGTAAGGAATATGACTAGATTCAAGCTCACTAAAATGACAATCCTAGGTTCATGCTCTTTACCACGCTGTTTCTTGTAAGCTTGGAAAAGGTCAGGACTTGATTTAATATATTTATCCTTCCAGAAAGCATAACTCATTACTGAACGCGTAACATTCAAAGGGAGGTGAAGAGAAATAGTGTCTTTAGGTATGACTTTTCTAGAGGAACTGTAAGGGGTGGAAGTAAATGCAAGGAGAAAAGAATTCTTTAGGAGCTCATACACCTGAAGCAGCAACGACCTCTGAAGTCACTAGCACATCAGGTTTATAGATGAGCTCCTGAAGAATTCTGGAATCAAAGAACTGCAGAGTCATCACTTTGAATAAGAAAACAAAGAAATGGAAAACATCTCTCAGATCACGTTCTCTATTCCCTTTTTTGCCAGGATATTTCCCTACAGAACACTTACTAATGTTCTGTCCAGACTAATTCTGAATTAGGGAAGTGTCTTCCACGAGAAACAATTTCACAGCCTTAGTATTATGGATTTTATTAATATAGCTCTAACAGCTATACGGACATAGAGAACATGTTCTGGTTATCCATTCTTCACTCATTAGTGAGAAAACATTCAGTTTCCCTTGCTTCCTTCTTTCCTGACATTTGTAATACAGCATAGGTAGGGAGATATAAAAAGGAGTTAGAAGAATAGCTTAATATGCTCTACAGCATATCACTTTGCTAAGTTGGTCAATATTAAATACAGTTTAAAGAGTCAATGGTCAGAATGACAGGTACACCCCATGCCCCATGCCAGCACCAGCAGGAACTCATCCTTCCCTTCTCTTCACTCTGTCAAGCCCCAGCCAGAGCTCATTCTTCTCTTCCCTCTGCCATCCACCCAACAGCAGGTCACTCTTCTCTGCCTGGCCTTAGAAGGAGTTTGCCTTAATTGCATTAAGTTGTCTTAATGCTCTGCTGCCAGTTAATATCGACTTGACAGTCTGGTACTGGTATCCCCATTCCCCTCTCTACAGCAGCAAATGAACATAGGAAGGGAAAATCCAAAGACCTCAACAATGAGCTATCCATAACTGGGAGCTTCAGCAAGTGTGCTGGGAAACTGCTGACTCGTTCTTAGTGCTTATGTATAGGAAGAGCTCAGTACCACCAGTAGGAATCACCAAGACCCCATCTGTACTGGGCTTTTTGGTGGAATTACCAGCACAATTACCACCATTTCAGTGATGAAGTCATCCTACCAGATCTCACAGAGCAGAGTCAGGTCTGCCAATGCAGACAGTGCTGGCACAGAGTCCTACTGCTCAGTTTTCTTTGCAAGTCCAGGCTGATTTGAGCTTTCAGGGTTACTCTTTGAAGCTCTCACAGTTGTCTTCAAGATGGCATTACAAATATCTCAAGTATCTCTTAAGCATACCCTGAAGCAGCTCTCTTCAGTTATTCAGTGCTTGGAGTGACATTTGCAGATGTATATGGCACTCCCGCACCACCAGCATAAACTCCAAGACAGATAATAATAATAAAGAAAAAAGAGATATCTTTGACATTTGACACTGACACCAACTCCTTTTATATTCAACCTACCGATGAAAAAGGGTAACTGTACATCGAGGGAAGTGGCTGGAGCCAATGCCAAGCAACGAGATAGGCACTGATTTCACAAGACAAGACAGTTGGTGCAGAAAACAGTGAAGGAGATGTGATCAACTGGTCCGTGCATATTATGCATCCTTCTCTGTGCCCAATTTAAACAACTCAAGCTGCAAAGACTCATGCCTTTACTGCTAGGAGTCCCCAGTTTGATTTCTTATACACAAATGTTAGAAGTCTCCATACTCACATGGAGGTACTAGAGTTCCTCACATTAAACGAGAATACTGATAGAACAGGCATTGCAGAAACTTGTAGAAGGAGGCTAATCAATGGACCATAGCAATATCAGATTATAAGGAATGACAGAATACTTAATTCTGATAGGGAAGTGGCATCATATGTAAAAGAGTATTGAGCCAAATAAAGTAAAGATCTGAAATGACACAAACCGTACCACAGAACTTGTTTAGAAATTCCATGCTTGAATAATAGGAGTATAGCAGTAGAATATATCACTGACACCTGATTGGGATGCTGACAGTGTTTCTGAAATGCTAAGGGAGATAACAGAGGCTGTAATAGCAGAAAGCACAACAATCATGGGTGACTTCAACTATTCTCATATGAATTGGGTAAACATCACCTCAGGGTGTGATGCAGAGATAAAGTTTTTAGACACCATAAATGACTACTTCTTGGAGCAACTAGTCCTGTAACCCACAACAGAAGAGGCAGTTCTTGATTTAGTTCTAAGCAGAGCATGGAATTTGGTCCAAGAGATAATTATAGTTGAAATGCTTGGTAACAGTGACCATAATATAATTAAATTTAACATCCTTGAAGAAGAGATCATACCACAAAATCCCATCATAGCAATGTTTAATTTTCAAATGGGAATTGTACAAGAAATGAAGACACTTTCTAGATAGAAATGAAGAGAAGCTGTTACATGGGTTAAATGCCTGCAAGCAGCATGAGGACTATTTAAAAACTACATAACTTAGACTCAGACTATATGTATATCCCAAAACAGCAAGACAATAAAAGGCTCAAACAAATGCCATAACGGCTAAACAGCAGAAGAATGGAGAGTGCTAGAGACAAAAAACTCCAGAAGGGGTAGCTGTGTTAGTCTAGTTCAGCAAAACAAGCAAGGAAACCTGTGGCACTTTTAAAGACTAACAAATTTATTTATCACGTAAGCCTCTTCCTCAGATGCATGAAATGGAAATTTCAGTATGTTAGGTATATATACACATGCAGAGAAACAAAAAGGAACCTTTAAAAATTCAAAGTCAGAAATCACTAAGGATAATGGAATGGAGTGTAACGTCTGGCAAGTTAAGTATAAAAGGATAATAAGGCCAGCCAGAAGAGAATTTGAGAAGAGGTTTACAACAGAAAAAAAGCTAATACTAGGACATTTTTTTAAGCACACCAGAAGCAGAAAGTCTTCCAAACAAGCAGTGGGGCCATGCTAAAGAAGCATTAAATTAGGAAGACGAGCATTGCAGAAAAACTAAATTAATTCTTTACATCAGTCTTCACTACAGAGGCTCTGAGAGAGGTTCCCACACCTGATCCATTCTTTCAGGTGACAAATCTTATTATCAACAAGGCTTTTGCAAAGGGAAACCATGACTCATCAATCAAACATGGACAAAAGCGATCCTGTTGATATAATGTATATGGACTTTCAGAAAGCATTTAATAAGGCCCCTTCACCAAAGGCTCTTACGCAAAGTAAGCAATAATGCAATAAGAGGAAAGACCCTCTTATGGATCAACAACTATTTAAAAAATAGGAAACAAAGAATAGGAAGAAACAGTCAGTTTTCACAATGGAGAAAGATAAACAGCAGGGTTTCCAAGGATCTGTACTGGGGCCTCTGCTGCTGAACATATTAATGATCTGGAAATGGGAGTAAACAGTGCTGACCAGGCAGCAAAGTGGCAGATGAAGTTCAATACTGAGTGCACATTGGAAAAAACAATCCTAACCCTTCAACATCAAATTATGCTTGCTTTCAAGAAAGATCTTGGAGTTAGCATAGGTAGAACCCTGAAAATTTCAGGTCTGTATACAATAATAGAAAAATTAACAGAATGACAGGAAAGAAACAGAAAATAATACAGAAAACCAGGGGCATCGCTGCCCTGGGGAAGCACCTAGCTGTGGATGGGGCTGCTGCCACTGTGGGCAGCTGAGCCTCAGGTCACCTGCCGGGGACGGGCCTGACGTGGCTGCAGGCGGCTAGGCCCCGGATCCCTGGCTGGGGACAGGACCAGGAGCGGCCTCTGCGGCCACAGGCGGCTGAGCCCCGGATCCTTGGCCAGGGGTGGGGCTGCTGCGGCCGCAGGCAGCTGGGCCCCGGATCTCTGGCCAAATCAGGCTGGAGACCGGAGAGGTGGCCCTGCCAGACCCAGGGCACTGGCGCCGGGTTTCGGGGCACATGCCCTGTGTGCCTGGTGCCAGTGACACCCCTGCCGAAAACATCATATTGCTACCATATAAATATGGTGTGCCCACACCTTAATACTGTGTTCAATTCTGGTCATCCTGTCTCAAAAAGGATATAATAGACCTGAAAAAGGTTCATGGAAGACCAACAAATACTATAAAGGTTATGGAATAACTTCCAGCCAAGGAGAAACTAAACAGATTAGGGCTATTCACCTGAGAAAAGAAATAAGGGCATCATAATGGAGGTGAGGGATAGGACAGAGGTTTATACAATCACGAATGATATGGCAAAATTGAAAAGATATGAATTTACACTTTCACATAATACAAAAAACAAGTATCACCTGCAGAATTTAATAAGCAGCAGGTTTAAAACAAACAAGAATAGATTTTTTTTTCACACAATGTACAAATAACCTGTGGAACTTCTTGCCAGGGGATGATGTGATGACCAAGGGCATAACTGGGCTCAAAAATTAACTAGATAATCTTGAGCAGGATAGATGCATCAATAGCTATTAGCCAAGATAGTTAGGGATATAACCCCATGCTCAGGGCAACCCTAAACCTTTGATTGCCAGAAGTCAAGAAAGGAACACTGGGGTGGATCTCTCCTAAAACTGTCCCATCCTGGTGGTGGCTTGGCAGTTCATAGCCTTGGCACCCCTTTGACTTCCTGTCGGTTATGAAAGTAAAAAATAAATGCTTGAGCCTCAGCACCACCTTCATTACAAATCAAGTCCTGTCCTATTCTGTACAGTTCTCCTGAAGTTCTGGTGGTGGCTACTTTCAGAGACAGGATACTGGACTAATTGGACCATTGGTCTGATCAATATGGCAATTCTTATGTCCTTAATCTCTAGTGTGTTGCTAAAAGGGTAGCTGTCACACAGACATTAAAGTATCAAGTGTGCCTAACAAACTATGACACCAGTTTACCCACAGGAGCTGTTGCACTGGGAACAATGCACTGGTTCTGAAAATCTGAAGTGAGTAGCATGAAAAAAGATTGTATTTTTGCAGCACTGGTGAACTCATAAATTAGTTAACGGAAGACTAGAAGAGACCAAACTGTGCTAGGTACCAACATTATTATGGTCAGGGTATTACAGCAGAAGCCACAGCACTCTTAAATGCAGTAAAACACTTTAGGCCTCAGCTTCAGATATACATACCACCACCACCACCACCACAGGAAGTTATTGGAAGGATGTCCACATGATGAGCATGGGTGATCTCTAGAAGAGTGAGACTGAGGACCAAAGAGTGAACTTTCCTGGATGGAGCTGTTTTGCAAATCATATTTGTTCAGGAGACGGTATTTCTGTTTAGGAGCAATGTTCCCTCTAATTACTCGTAGGCTGTGTGCGCAAACAATTTCTTTGTGTGCGCAAAAACATTTCTTTGTGAGCACCAATATTAACACTATTGAATTTTTTTGTGTGCACTTAATTTTGTTCTGTGCGCAGGTTTCATGACTTGTGTGCGCGCGCACACGCGCACAGCTTAGAGGGAACAGTGTTTAGGAGTATGGTGCCAAGTAGGGCATAACCTCATACATGAAGGTTTTCAAGGTCCAGAAGTCTTCAGAACAATCCAAAAAAAATAAAATCTGACATTCAGGGAATTAAGAACCAGAAGTCCAACTCCCATATTGAGTGTCATCAGAATGATTAATGCCTATATAAACTTGAAAAGATCTCTTATTCCCCTTTTCTACAACTAAGACTGCAAGTCTACACAAAAGAATTATTTTTAAAATTTCTAGTGACTGAAGAAACAAATTATTCGATTATGTGACTCCTCCAAGGATTTGAATACTGAACTTCAAAAGCAAATAGAATAAAATAAGTGATAAAGAATAATCTATATATTGTCCATGTAATCATCCATCTTACATTCAAGAATATAGATTAAATCAGTTTTGGTAATAACAGATACAGACTCCCTGCATCCAATTTCTCTTCCTTTAAAAATAAAAGAAATTCCATTCATTCTACTAAACACAAAAATTATAATTCAGACTAATTCCCCAATTCTGTAATGTACTTAAACATGGCAAGGAACATTGTCTTCAATTGTATTATTCACCTGCTATAGCTTGGGCATATGTTTCAATTCCTTGATGAATCACCATCTGTATTCCCCATTAACTAAAAGGATTGGTGACAAAACACCAAAGTATACTATTATTCACACATATACTGAATAATAGATCTCCAGGTGATTCAATCATTTTTTTTCATTTCACCATGCATGTAACAAATGCTCCTGTTACCTTCAAGCTTACATACCAGTGGTTCCCAACCTGTGAAGCAGGGCAAAAGGACTTTCAAACTGGCCCATAGCTCCCCTCCTGCTGCCTGCAGAAGGGAACCATTGCCTAAGAACCCAGGTGAAGCATGTTTCCGTTGAGCTACAAGACTGGTGCAGGCTCCTTGCTGCAGTCAAAGGAACAGGAGATCAAGACTCCCGCCACCTCACTGAAGCAGAGAGCATGGCAAAGTGCTCTTCATAGGTCCATAGGCACTAGGGTCCTTGGTGTAGTAAGGAGGAGGGGAGCACCGATCTTCCATGCCCCTGGCTACAGAAGGGAGTCACTACCCAGGGACTCAGGTAGAGTGCGCAGGACTACAGAAGGCATTCATTTTTCCTGTGGCAGCCAGGGAGATGGGACATCAGCTAGGAGGAAAGCTCCCCACTGAATTCTTCCATCCAGTTGCAGCACAGGAGGGGAGGGGAGGGCTGAAGGATGAGGCTCATAGCCCTTCAGAGATGTAAAAATAGTACAGAAAACCAGAAAGGTTGGGAATCACTGCTATACAGCATATGTAACAAAAACCAAACTATGTTATAGTAATTGCTGGAGACTAACGTTAATGAGGCACCTCTGCTAGCAGCCCATGCACATGGAGCCAGTCACAGGATTAGAGCTTCCCTTGGGATCATGACCCTTGAAATCATGACAAAAGCTACCACTGAAAAGGATAGCATTATGACACTAAACTCTATTAAACATATTACCAAAAACTTCTCTGGAAACTTAAAATTAATGTTGATTTTTTTAAAGGCAGATAATAAAACATTTAAGGTGGCAACAACAACCAAAAAACATGGACTGTAAAGTGATTTGGTCATCACAAAATCATAAAATGCAGGACTGGAAAGGACCTTGCTAGGTCAGCTAGTCCAATCCCCTGTATTGAGTTGGAGTAAATATTAAGTAAGCCCTGACAGGATTGTTTCTAACATGGTCAGAAAAAACTCCAGTCATAGAGATTCCACAACCTTCCTAGGGAATTGTTCCAGTGCTTAAATATATTGACAGTCAGGAAATTTTACCTAATGGCTGTGTTCACACACAGGCATTACTTTGATACAAGTTGTGTCGAAACAACTTCTATCGAAATAATGCCTTATTTCAAAATAACTTAGTTCGAATTAACAGTTTGTTAATTCGAATTAAGGAAAAAAGCTCAAAGCGAAATAGCAGTTTCAGGCAACAGTTATTTCGAAACAAGTCACTGTTGTTTCAAAACAACATGTTCAGACTGCATTGTTTCGAAACAATTGTTGCAAAACAACATTGTTTCGCCCCCAAATGGGGTTTAAATTGTTTCGAAACAACGCCGTTGTTTCGAAACAATGGGTGCCGTTGTTTTGAAACAACCGTGCGTCGTGTGAACAGGGTATTTCTTATTTTGAAACAACCTCTGTTGTTTTGAAATAAGAGTGCTGTGTGAACACAGCCAATGTGTAACCTAAATCTCCCTTGCTGCACTTTAAACTCATTACTTTTTGGCCTGTTCTCAGTGGATAAAAGGAATAATTTCTCAGCATCCTTTTTATAACAACCATTTACATAACTGAAGACTCTTATATCCCTTCTCAGTCTTCTCCAGACTGAACAAATCCAATTATTTCAATCTTTCCATATGTGTCAAGTTATCTACACCAGTGATTTTCAACCAGGGTGCTGCAGCACACTGGTGTGCCATGAGAACTCTCCAAGTGTGCTGTGAAATGTTGTACAAAGGTAATGATCAGTACATTTGTTTCATCTTAAACAATATTCTATCCAACCAAAATGCAACTCATAAAACTCATGAAAATTAATCATTAAATTAAAAATGTATCAGTTTTTTGATTGTTTGATTCTAAAACATGAACATCCTAAACGCAGGAGGCCAAGGGGTGAAATGGAGATGACTTTTTTTTTCTGGCGGATATGAAAAACTAATACATTTGATCCTTTTTTAGCTTGTTGTATGCACTATGCTGCAACCTGCTCTAGTACGGCCAAAACCATAGTAAATGTAAGTAAATGTGATGTTTATAAGTGATTAATTCAGCTGAAAAAAGTGCCATGGAACTGTTTGTCTCATGGAAGTGTGCTGTGTTACTGAAAAGTTTGGGAACTGCTGATCTAAGCTTTTAATAATTTTTGTTGATCTCCTCTGGACTTTCTTCAGTTTGCACACATCTCTCTCAAAGTGTGGCACCCAGAACTGGACCTGGTACATTAGTTGCAGCCTTATGAGCGGAGTGGAAGCATAACTTTTTGTAATTTGTTTAGAACAGTCCTGCTAAATGTACCCCACAATGAAATCTGCTTTTTCTTCAACAGTATTAGATTATATTTACATCGTGATCAACTATAACCCCCAGATTCTTTTCTGTAGTACTCCTTCCTAAGCAGTCATTTCCCATTTTGAATATGTGCAAGTGATTAGTTTTTTCCTAAGTATCATATTTTGCATTTGTCCTTACTGAACTTCATCCTATTAAGTTCTGATCACTTTTTCAGTTAGTCAAGATCATTTTGAATTCTAATGCAGTCTTCTAAAGCTCTTACAACTCTTCCCACCTTAGTATCATTCACAAACTTTGTAAGTGTACTCTTCATGCCATTATCCAAGTCATTCATAAAGATACTGAATAGAACTGGATCTAGGACAATTCCTCGGGGGACCATGCTCAATATATCCTTCCAGCTTTGAAATGAATTTATCTGCTGAGGACGCATAGAAGCGAAAACTAAATATTGTGAGAAAGAAAACAGTTTCATCATGTTACAGTTACCATCATTTGTTTTATTTAAACCTCTTTTACTTTGCCAGAAAAGACTCAGAGAGGCAGGTAAACCTTTGATAATTAAGTGACACACAAATGCCAACAACATTCTAACTTTTGCTCTTATTATCAGAAACATAATTCTTTCTCTTAACTCTTTCTCCAGCACCTTCTTAGATGCCTTAATGTTTTCATATAATCTAGAATCAATATAGTTACTCATAGTTACTGATATTTTAAAAATAGAACAAGAATGGATCAATGAACATAATCCATAAATAGAAATGTCACATTCTGAATTACAAAGTTCTTTGATTTTCTCTACTACCGCTTCTAGCAGAGGCAAGGGGTAAGCTTGGGAGCTTCAGACAATCAAATGTTCTCACAAAAAGCATCCTCTCACTATTGGTTCTAAAATGGTAATGAAGCTAATAGATGTCATTTAATAGCACATATTATTTGCACTTTTAAAAAATTTAATGTTCCATTTTTAACATAGCTCCTTTTTGTGGATGAGTCATATTATACTTTGCATGTACAATGCACAGCTTCAAAAATGATAAGATATTAGCAAATCTCCATATATTTAATACATGGCTTGCTCTGGTAATACTACACCAAAGGAAAAACTAATATCTCTTCTTACAATATCATCTCCAAGTCACACATTGAAATAAGCCTGATACTAAAATGCAATTTACTGTTACAAGCAGGGCATGGCTCCTGCACCTGACTTTTTAATCTTCACAGAATAATTCTTAACGATCCATTTTGCTATATGTTTACTGTAAATAAAGAAGGGTTGCTTAATTTCTCCTATATCAGGGTTACTGTGACTGAAGGCTATGTCTACATGAGCCAAAACTATTTCAAACTTGTTAGTTCAAACTAAGAAGTTCAAGGTTAGCTTGAATTAACCTCGCGTTAGTTCAAACTAACCTCACACTTAAAAGTTTGAATTAACAACATGTTCTAGTTCAAACTAACACTGAATTTGAACTAGAATACATTTTTAGTTCGAAATAACTGCCTTAGCTCGAACTTATGAAGTTCGAACTAAGCATTAGTTCGTGTCCATACTGCACTTAGTTCGAACTAAGCACCAGTACTAACTAATTCGAAGTAAGCGTTCATTAGTTTGAACTAAGGAAAGCCTAGCGTGGCCATGGGCTCCTTAACCCAGACTAACTTGCCAGCATAGACAATAGGTGAAGGGTCTTGTTCTTCTAATCCAGTGGTCAGGAGAAGCACCAGAGCAGCTACTAAAATGAGGGTGGGAAACTATTCCTGATTTTCGTTATATGTAGATACATACTTTCACATATCACTTAATCTTTTACATTGAACTAAATTCCTCTGGTAATAGTGAAAAATGTTCACACAAGCTGCTTTGAAAACTGCACATGTGCAACAATTGTCAGCAGCAGTTGCTGCAGCATGAAACAAAAGAAAAGGAGGCAATCCAGGGGTTAAAATGTAATTTGGCAGGCCCCGGAAACCCCCTATGAAGGTCCAGGCCCCCTTCCTGCCCCACCACCCCAGCTACTGCCCCCAAATGCCTGCCTCAGTCACAGCAGGCTCAGGAAGGAAGATTTAAAATCTCCCAGCCTGGGGGAAGGTCTCTGCCCTGCCGGAATGCACCAGAATGGCATTCTGGGACCTACTATTTTTAGGGGCTCAGTGTTCAGCAGGCCCCTAAAAATAGAAAACAGAGCCAGAATGCTGCATTGTGGTACCCACTATTTTAAAATGGTGGGCCCTGGAATGCAGCATTCCAGCTTCATTTTGTATTTTTAGGGGACACAGAACACTGAGCACCTAAAAACAGTGGGCCCTGGAACACCATTCCAGTGCATTCCGGCTTACTTTAACCACTGAGGCAATCCAAGACAGTGTAACCTGCTTGGGGCTTCAGACACTAGTTAACAATTTGACCCGAACTCAGAATGTGAGAGTTTTGAGCAGCTCTATATCTGACTTTTCTGATCAGTGAAAGACAGTTGCTAATGTCCACATCTGGTCATAACTCAGGATTTATAGTTGGGATATTTGACACTGAAAAATTCCTTTGGATTATGATTCAGAATGAAGATAAATAGTTTTGAAATTTCTCATGAACTGGAAATTCTGCAAAAATTCAGTTTGGGATAATATTTTCTTTGGGATTTTTTAGTATACAATTTTATATTTCCAAATTTCATTTTATGATTTCAAATTTTCATTTTTGAAATTGTGAAACTTTGTTTTCAATTTTTTTTATTTTTTAAATTATGTTTTCACTATTTCATGGCATGTTAGTAGTCATAAATATGAAATAATGTAATAGTTGTATCAAAATGTGATACTGTTTCATTACAACAAAAACAGGAGATGTTTTCATACTGATCAAAACATCTTATTTTTTGCAGAATAAATAACAGTTGCCCAATGACCTTAATAAAAAATAGAATAGTTCAACTATTATCATGTTATGAATTTCATGTCATATCACAACTGATGTACCAAGAAATATACAAATAAAAATATTTTAAACAAAATCTTGAAATTCATAAACAAAAAATTCAGAATTCTAAGACACAGTTCATTAGTTTTCCAAATGAAAATATACTCATTTCAAAACTTTCTTTTGAAGTATTTTGAAGTATTTTTTGTGAAAGTCACAAGACATTTTCTGAAATGTTTTGATTTTGGACAAAGAAGGCAGCTTTTGACTAGTTCTACTATGATCATCTGAGGGGGTGAAACTGTTCAAGACCAAGAAAATATTTCATGGAAAAGAACTGGGACATACTGAAGAAGAGTAGCTTTGTGCTGATCCTCATGTCACATTCTAGAAGAGACAAACCATTTAATGAGCTAATATGCATATTTACAAATATTTGTATATAACCAGAACCTTCACAGTCTGGCTAATTCTGTGGCCAAGTTAATGATAGAAAAAAGGGAGGTGTAATTTGAGTCATAAAAACAAAAAAAATCTATAGAAATGTAATTTCAGTATGATGTTACTCTTCGAAATACTGCCAGCAGACTCACTGCAGCCCTGGCTTCCAGCTCCAGGTCCTCTGATTAGAGAAAAATGCCAATAATATCACGTCATGAGAAATGGGCTGAGTTTGGTATCATTCAGAAGCCCTTCTCTCCCTCCCAAATTCCAATGATGGTAAACATGACAAACCTAGAACAATTATTTAGCTGTATATTGGACAAAAAATTTAAAAAACCAGGTTCTGTGTTATACTTTAAGATGTTTGTCATACATGCAGCCTTCAAAATAACATTAAGGTTCCTAACTGTCCGTACTCTATTATCTTTTAATGAGCAGACCCTGATCAAGTTTCTAAATGTTACAGATTAAATGGAAGAGATATTTCAAGTTGATTTGTAATCATCAGCAAAATATAAACAGTTCAGTGGTACCGATTATCAAAATTGTTTAGTATGCCATAAGAGCTGTGATGAGGCACTGCTTAACATATCAAAATCCAACCAGAAATTTCTAGAATCCATCTCTAAATGGTATGTACAGAATTACACAACATACATTACATATCTTAATTGATTACAATACCAAAGAAATTTATTACAAAATACAAGGCTGGATTAACTCAGCCAGGGCCCCTTGCCTGTGGCCCCACCCCCTCCCACTGCAGGGGTCAGGCTCCACACCCGCATTATTGGGGAAGGGCCTGGGGCCAGAGGGTGTTGCCAACCCCATCCTGCTCGGGACAATCTGTTTGGGGTTGGGGGCTGCACCAGCCTCTAATGCAGCCCTGCAAGGCTACAGAGCCTAGAGAGCTGTGCCAGGCCAAAGCAGAGGTCCCACCAGTCAGCCTTGCCCCCTCGGTGGAGTAATCAGGCTCTGGCCCACCCCACGCTGCTCCCTCCTCACAATGCCAGCAGGGCAGGAGCGCTCTCAGAGCTCCTGCCCTGCTGACACCGGGCAGGGCAAGGGGCGCTGAATTATTATAGGGGTTTTCAGGGCTGGAGCACAGACCCCCCCCGTTCAGCCAGGGCCCAGGGCTTAAGCCCCTAAAGCCCCTGCAATAATCCAGCCCTGACAAATCCTTGTTTTCACTTTGTCTTATTTTTAGGAATAAATGGGGAGATTCAGGGCATGTCTACAGTGCCATGGCAGCAGATATCAGTGCAGTGGCATCAACTGAGTAGGTCTGTGTAAACCCTCTCAACTCATGAGAGACTGTTCTCCCATTAAGTGAATGAGCCCATTTCCCTGAAGAGGGAAGGTGGTATCAATGAGAGATGCTCTCCCACTGATGTGACATTATGAAAACGCTGTGCTGCCTAGAACAAATGCTGTACATCAACATGAGATATGCTAATTATATTATGTAACTAGTTTAGGATATTGACCCAGCATAGCAGCATAGAACAAGCTAAAAAATATGAACCAGTAGCTAAATCTTTGGGAAATACCACCACATAGTAAATAGTGCTTCGTGGTACTTTACATGCTATAAGAACATTAAAGGAAATTGCAAATGGAAGTACAAGCCCTCTAGCAAGGATTGTTAATGAATCTGTAAACTCATGGGCTGTAGATTACGACTGGAGAATGGTAAACAGTACCTATTTTTTAAAGAAGGAAAAAACATGACTGGGTAACCACAAGTCTATTAATTTGACCTCAATTGTATATATGATCTTAGAACAAATTCTGAAAGAGAAAGTAATTAAATGCTTAAAGGTAAATGGTAATTGGGATAGACTATAAAATGGTTTTATAAAAGGTTGACTGTGCCAGACCAACCTGATCTCTTTCTTTAAGAAGATAATGGATTTTCTAGACAAAGGAAATGCAACAGATCTAATCTACCTGGATGTAAAGAATTTGATACAATTTTACAAAGAACATAAGTTAAAAGGTAGGTAATGGTTAAAGAGAAGAATGCAATGAGTCAGGTGAAAGGTGAACTGTAAGGCTAGAGGAAGGTTATTAGTGGATCAATCTTTCGACCAATCATATTTAAGATTTTTATTAATGACCTTAGCACAAAAATGAGACTGGTAGTAAAATCTGCAGATGACTGAAAGTTAGGAGGTGTTGCCAATTTGGGGGAAGGACCAGAATATCATAGAGGATTTGGACAAACTCGAAAACTAGAGTAATAGATATTGAATGAAATTTAATAGTGCAAAGTCATGCCCTAAAGGCCTAATAAAAAGAATTTTTAGTAAAAATGGAAATGTATCAGTAGAAAATGACAGAGGAGAAAGACCTGCATGAACTGGTTGCTTATAGGATTACTGTGAACCATCATTATTTTGTGGCGGTAAAAAAAAAGGCTAATGCAAGCCTAGGTTGCATCAGGTAAAGTATTTCCAGTAAAGATAGGGAACTGTTATCACCATAGCACAAGCCACTGATGAGACCTCATCTGGAATACTGTGTGCAACACTGGTCTCCCATATTTAGGAAAGATGAATTCAAACAAGAACAGGTGCAGAGAAGGGCTACTAGGTTGATCAGATGAATAGAGAATCTATCTTATGAAAGGCGAGTTGTGGATTTTAGGTGTAGACATAGCCTAGGTTACTACAGAGGCATCTTTTCTAGGTATCTGGCTTGTCGGTCTCATCCACATGCTTAGGGTTTAACTGATCATCATATTTGTCAGAAGGAATTTTCTCTGAGATCAGTTTTCAGAAACCAATGGATTTTCACCTTTCTCTGTAATGTGGGGCCTGGGTCACTTGGTGGTTGGAACTAAAGTAAATGGTGGATTTTCTGTAAGTTGAAGTCTTTAAATCAATATCTGAAGACTTCACAGAATTCAGCCAGAGGTTATGGGCCTTCTGCTGGACTGGATGGGTGAGGTTCTGTGCCTGAGACAGGGGCAGTCAATGAATCTGAGGCCCTCGGAAAAAGTCAAGGATGGGGCCCCCCACAGCATGAGGAGCCCCATACTTGACTTTTACCCTGCCCAGCCTCATGAGACCCCTGCCTCCTCCTCTCAGACCCTGCTATGGGACCTCTGCTACCAGTGCCCCTGCTGGCTCTCTGCCCCTCCTCCTACACCCCCATTCTGTGCCTCTCTTCAAGTCTTGTGGGGCTCCTGCCTCCTCCCCTCATGCCCCACCACTGACCCCCACACCATTGGTCCCCCTGCCAGCCTCCCACCCCTCTCCCCAAGTCTTCACCCCTCACTCACCTGGCTTGGCAGGGCCTAAGTACAAAGAAACATACTTTGAATGGGACTGATGAGGAACTAGTCCTTATCAGAAAGGCTCTTAAAACATGTATTGACTATGAACTGTGGGATATGGATGTAGTTTTTGCAATCCTATTCACAGAAATGAATCACAGCACATATCTTTAGACACTGCAAAATATGTGGTGCCATCAAAAGTGCAGATGTCAACGTAATATGAAGACATGGTCTGCAGCTGCTAAATTTTTATGGAATTTTGTCCTGCAGCATGAGAGTATTTCAGGGATCCATAGCGGATGCCAAACCTGAAAATAATACATGACCTGTACTCCTATTTGAAGTGTGCATTAACAGTTGCAGTGACTTCAGCGCAAGTGAATGTAATGTTTAGAAAGTGGAGCACAAGATTACCCTTTTATTCCGAAGTCTCACATACAAGTGCTTGAGTAAAAGATGGGTTCCAACGTATACCTGACAACTGTGCAACACATGCATAATCTACCATTACAAGTAGCACTGGTTTACCAATTCATTCATTCTAAAGGGGTAGCTGTGTTAGTCTAGTTCAGCAAAGCAAACAAGGAGTTCAATTCATTCTAAAATCTGCAGCAAATTCCTCATGAACCTTATGCACAGCATTAGATCCTCTAGTAACTATAACAAAATACTCCTCTTGGAACATGCAACCAAGTTCTTCACAATATGGAACTGAATGATAAATTGTACATTTCCTTAGACCAGTGGTTTTCAAACACAGGGTTGGGACCCAGTACTGGGTTGCAGACTCTCAGGTACTGGGTCACAGCAACCCCCTGCTGCCACATCCAAAGGACTGGAATTCTTTGCTCAAGATGTAATTATTGGGTCATGGGCAAAAATGATTTTGTTTTTTCAATTGGATGCCGAGGAAAAAAGTTTCAAAACCACTGCCCTAGCCCTTGTCCAGAGAGAGTTTATACTTTGTCAAGTTCCAAAAGGGTAGCCATGTTACTCTAGTTCAGCACAACAAACAAGGAGTCCTGTGGCACCTAAAGACTAACAAATTTATTTATTGCATGAGCTTTCATGGGAAAAAAATCCCACTTCATCAGATGCTTTGATGATGGGGAACTTACAGAAAATAAATGCAGGAAAGTGTAAGTCATGGCAGCAAGTCACACTGCAACAGCACATCAAAGCAGCTGTAAAGATTAAATACACTGGGAAACAGCATATAGAGGAAGGTGAGATCAAATCACCTGTTGTAATACACCATCTCAATTTTGCCCTTTGGCCACCTGTTTAGAATTTTCACATTTTAGACTTGAAAGACCAATACCTTGCTTTTAATTTGATTATTAATTATTTTTTTATGAGTTCTAATTTTGGTTGGATAGAATATTGTTTAAAATGAGTTTGTTTTACATTGATTTTCATTACTTTGTACAAAATTCCATGGCACACTTCAACGCAGTGGAGATTTAAAAGCTCATTATGGTGGAATGTACCTTTCTCCTGAAATGGCATGGTATGCTACATCTTAAATGTCCAGATTATTTGAGGGTATATCTTTCGTCTGTTTTCTTGAGCAGTGGCGTTCAACCTGTGTGCCATGGTTGAAAGCCACTGCTCAAGAAAACAGACAAAAGATACAATTAGATCAGGAGTTTTTGTCCCTGTCCCATAACAGTAGAAGATGGGAAGACATTTAATGAAGCTGAATGGTAGAAAATTCAACAGATAAAAGAGTACCATTTCACTCAGTGTATAATTAGACTTAGAACTCATTGCCACCGTATATCATTGGAGTCAGTTTTAAGATTCAAGGAGACATGGGACATTTATCTAAACAAGAATAGTTGAAGTCATACAATATTAAGTTTCAAAGTGACAGAAGACCTCTTGCTTCAGGGTTTAAACCAAAGTAGGACCTAAAGTTAGGTTCTTTACACTTTTCTCTGAAGAATCTGGTGCTGGGCATTGCTGGAGACATATTAGAACAGCTGGACCATGAGTCTGGTCTGATTCAGTAAGGCAATTCCTATGCTCCTAATAAGATCCTATGGAAATGTAAAAGTTCTATAGAAGTTTATTTATAATCATATTGAATTTAATAGAAAATGAAGTTCTTTCTGCAGTTTTTAAAAGCATTCTATAAAGTTGCTTAATCAATTTTCTGCTACTTTATGGGCCTGCAGTTATAGCTGCACCACTGTAGCATGTCTGGCAAAAGCTGGCTCTGTGAAAGGCAGAACCCATGTCTGTGGAAGAAGCTCTCCCACTGAGATAGCACTATTCACATAAGTGTTTAGATCAATGTAATTTATGTTGCTCAGGAAAATGGCTTATTCCCACCTATGAGTGACATAATTTTACAGGTCATGTTGGTATGCACATACAAGCCTGAACAGAACTAAAAAAGAGTATAAGATATGACCATACTGGGTCCTATCAGTAATTCATTGTGTCACTATGAGACAGTACCAGATGATTCAAAAGAAACAGTAGGAACCCCCCCCGATAGATTATTATGGAACATCTAGCCCATAGGGGGAAGTATCTTTCATTTTAATCACTCACTGGTTTATGTCCTGAATCTTCTTCCACTCCCAACTTCCCCTTTTTTATGCCATCCCCTACCTCTTTTCCCCTCAAATTACCAAATGCTCTATTCCCCATCTTTTTTTGTAACCCTGCTAGGCTCTTGATCTCTATGACAAACTTGGGCTTTTTGTTCAGCCATTGGATTTGTTGGGGATCAAAATAACAACTTTTTAAAAGCTGACAAGCAGGTCTTTGTTTATCTCCACTCTCCCATAACACACAAACATATAAATGGTTGTCCTCATACTTCCACAAACACAGAAATTTACTTTGGTGCACCAGGTGCATGACTGAAAAGATAATTTTTTAACAAAGACATGAGCAAGTGAAAATAAGGAAATACAACAGAACCATGTAGATACTTATTTTCAAAATGGAAAATGCAAGTAGACCAAGATTTTTTTTAAAAGTAGGTGTCAAAAATGAGTTATCTAAACCCATATTTAGGCACTTAAATATGGGGCTTGATTTTCAGAAATGCTAAGCGTGCAGGCACGTCCTATTGAATTTAATAGGAACTGTTGAATGCTCAATGCTTTTTAAAATCAGTAAAACAAACAAAGAGTCCTGTGGCACTTAAAGACTAAAAAATTTATTATTGCATGAGTGTTTGTGGGAGAAAATCCCACTTCATCAGATACTTTGAAGATGGGGTAACTTACAGAATGGGAAGCAATAAATGCAGGGAAGTGTAAGTCATGGGAACAGGTCACACTGTAACAGCAAATCAAAACGCTTGTCAAGATTCAAACACTGGGGAACAGCATCCAGAGGAAGATGAGGTCAAATCACCTGTTGTAATGAGAGAGAAAGCCAAGTCTCTATTAGGTCCTGAGGCAATGCAACCGAATTTGCAAATAAATTCAATCTCTGCAGCTTCTCTTTGAAGCCTTGATGTAGTAGTTATCTGTCTGAGCACCACAATTAGCAAATTGTTAATGGAGTGATCATGAAGACTGAAATGCTGACTCACTGGTTTTAGCATGTTGTGATTTCTGATGTCAGATTTGTTCCCATTCATTCTTTTGCGCAGAGACTGTCCTTTTTGTCCAATATACAAGGCAGAG
The DNA here is from genome assembly GCA_007922195.1 of Podocnemis expansa. Classification (NCBI taxonomy): domain Eukaryota; kingdom Metazoa; phylum Chordata; order Testudines; family Podocnemididae; genus Podocnemis; species Podocnemis expansa. Next base: position 34,592,998 of record ML681990.1, read on the forward strand.
GAGCATTCCTTGCACATGATGGCATAAATCACATTGGGGGATGAACAGGCAAATGAGCCTTTGATGGAGTAGCTGGTTTTATTAGGTCCTGTAAGAGTGTATTTTGTTTAGATATGTGGGCAAAGTCAGCAGTGTAGTTTGTTGCAGGGAGATGTGCCCGCTTTAATAGTCCTGCTGTTACGTCTGTAGTTGCTGGTAAGTATCTGTTTGAGGTTGGGGAGCTGTCTGTAAGCAAGCTGAGGTCTGTCTCCTAAAGCTTGAGAGAGTGAGGGATTGTCTTGTAGGATTGAAAACAGGTTGTAGATCCCTGAGGATGTGCTGTAGAGGTCTGACTTGGGGGCTGTAGGTGATGACTAGCGGCATTCTGCTGTCTTCTTTCTTGGTCTTCTCCTTGACTATCTCTTTGACAGGCTGGCTTTTGTTGTCATCTTGTTTTTTGGCTTGTTTAGTTTATTTTTTTGTTTTGTTTTTAGAGTGCCACTCTATCTTGCTTAAATTCATTAAAGCTGCCATACCTTAGCACCTTCTTTCCAAATTCGAGAGACTGACATTCTCCACAGCCAGCCCCAGTTCTGTTCTTTGATTAACTGATGGAGCCCTTAATTAACTGACTCATTAACTAGTGTATTTTCTTGGGAAACAAAACAGTTATCTTTATTTTTCAGTAAATCCATTCTCACTGAAAACATTTAGCTTCTGATTTGCGCTATGATGATCCCTGGAAGGTATTTTTTATTTAATGTAGGATCCATATGCTCATATTGGGTCAAATTAGGGCACAAATAATGCAATGCTCAGGACTATCATACTTTCCCTGAAGTCCCTGGAGAACAAAAGGAAGTGTGAGCAGCTAGTGCTTCCAGCATTACTATTCATCTCTGATGGGGTGGATGTGAGTTGGGCAAATGCGATATATATTTTGAGCAGAGCACTAGCTGTACCTCTAGAGCCACCTGTTACCAGCCTCCTGCCACTGTTCAGAAAACATTATTTTGTACGTAGGCATAATGCCTCGTAATATTATTAGGCAATGCATCCCTTCTCCTTCCCTAGCATGGTTTAACCTTCTGAGATCCATCACTAAACTTCTCCCTATAGATTACATATGGAATAAAATGTGAGACACAAGCCCTTCCCTGAAAACTTCAATAAACATGTGAGCTTTGCAGAGAAATTATTTACACATGATTTACAATTAATACTAATGTACATGCATATATAGCACAAATATGTAACATAAAATTTGACTCATTCATTTCTGGAGAAAAAGGAATTATGTTTATGGGTTAAATAAAAAAGTAGTTCTCCTAAATCTGAAGTAGATTAGGAAATGAGGCAAAGACCTCTCTTCCTCTGATCAGTTCAGTATGTTTAAAATTTTAATTCACAGCTGCTATAGGACCTCATATTGACACAATGCAAAGCATGTTTCAAATAATTTTTCCATTGATTTATTGATAGGTAACAGAATCTATCTACAGTAAGAGCAGTCATGAATTCAAATGCACCGAAGCATCATACTGTAATGCCTCAGCTGGCTGACCTGTTTTAACATGTGTTACTCATGCAGCTTTGTGGACCCACCTATGTTTTTGGTATCTCTTCCATTCAAAGTTTTTCCTGTCACATTCCACAGTAAACTTTACGCTACAGTGTTAAAACACACAGTACTCTGAGAATAAAGTTCTCTTCTACCATTATTAGCCTTATAAAACAAAATCTCTTTCACATAACAATATTTGAGCTACATTTTAAGAATTGATCAATAAAAATTTTCAGTATGATGATAGTTTCTTATAGCTGTTTGACAAATCCCAGCAGATAATACAAAATTAGTCCCTCACCCAAAAAAGTCCCTGCCACTAAGCATTTAGTCTTAATCATACACTCCTAACACAGAGGGGGTCTTACAATTCTTCTTAAAATGCCTTGAAGACATACAAAAGCAGCAAGAGCCCTGTGGCACCTTGACTAACACATTTCTTCAAGGATAAGCTTTTGTGGGCTACGACCCATTTCGTTAGACACATCATTGTAGCCCACGAAAGCCCATGCTCAAAGAAATCGGTTAGTCTATAAGGTGCCACAGGACTCTCACTGCTTTTGCTATACGCAGACTAACACGGCTACCCCACTTGAAGATATAGTTATTAGGAGTGACAAAAAACATAAAACAATAAAGAAATAAGATTTGTATTACGATACAGCATTAAATTCCTTGGTTCTATTTACGGCTGAGGCCGAGTGTCATTAACCACTACGGCAGGGGTTTTCAAGTTGTGGGTTGGGACCCCGGGGTGGGGGGGTTGTGAGCAGCTTAGAGGGTAGAGTCGCACAAATTCATTTATCATTTAAGGGGGGCTCAGTATCACAAAGTTTGAGAACCACTGCACTAGGGTATGTAATTTTTGGACAACAATACATCTTCTGAAGTGTCTTGTGCAATTATACTAATTTCTAATGAAATTATGAGCTATATGAGAAGAAAAAAATTTAAATGAGATATAAGATTACCTTTAGAAAATGATCTAATAATTTTAAAGATATGATAAATCATTAACAGCTTAATGAGAAACTTTCAAAATTCTAAGTTAATTGCTGAACTGAAAAGATTTTTAAAGTGGTCAATATTTAATTTATTTATAATTGGAAAAACACATTGCCATGAAAAATATGATGGGCTACGAGTAGACTGTGCTTTATTTTTTGGACAGATGGTGGTGCTGGATTGCAGTTGATCCTGGTACTGCTTAAAAGTCTTCCCCTTATAGAAGCTGTTCAATTGTACTCAGATTCTTAACAATCATGGATTACATGCCATACAGAAGAGTTTTAGTTTTAAGACTGTCTTGACAACATTTAACTGAACACATGTGAAAAGCAGGGGCTTTGATGGTTCACATGAACAGGATTCCTAATTTGACTAATATCCTTGTGTCACAGACCAGCAGTTCATGTTTAAAAATCATGTGAGTGACCCTGTTGAGTAATTTTGAATCCCTTTCTCCAAAAGAATAAGGAGATGTCAACTTTGTCTTAGCAATGCGAGAATGACAGGGGCTGCAGGGTTACCAGAAAAGTCTAATTTCAATAATGGAAAAGCTTTTCTCTAAGATTTTAAGTTTTAAATTTGAACCTTTAGAAAAATGTTTTTAAATATTTTTAATTATCTCAATTTAAAGAACAAGAACAGTTAATAACTGTTGGGAGATATTATTCTAATAGAAACTGTGGCATAAGCAAAATGATTAATTCAGCTTTTCAGATGATGAATCATTTTAACTGGCACAAAGGAGGAACTCCCTAAACTGTCAAAGACAATCATGCGGCACAACCACTGGCTGTTCTTCAAGGCCACATAAAAGATGCGGGAACAATTAAGCAAAGCATACATCACCTTCACAATGCAGATATAATTTAGCTTCTGACACATTTGGCAGAGCCAGTAAATGTAACTGGGCTGGAGTTATGAATTTTTAGTAGTACTCAGCTTGCAGTTTCCAAGAAAAAATAATCTTGGTTAAAGTAGCCACTTGTGATAGTTTTCATAATGCATGAAAACAGGTAAAATTCTACTAACCAAATTTAACTGGCTTGCGAACAGGGGACAGCAAACAGGGGAGTTTGAGAGGGAAGGAGTTTGTGAAGCCCCGAGAAGGAGGTGAAGGCGATCCCCTAGCTGAAAGCAGCAAGGGACAGAGTGTGCTTGGGTGAGGGTTTGCTAACTGTGTGTGTTTGTCTGTTTGACTTTTCCCTTACAGCTGACTTCTGTTAGTTGTTTCTTACTGTGGGTGGGGGCTGCTTGCACCATTGTTCCCTGATCACCTTTGTGCACCAGCCTCAATCAGCCTTGTGATCAGCCTTCCCCTGTGTGTTTAACAAGGGGCCAGGCCTGACCTAGGCAGAGAAGGCTTTAAAAGCCAGTGGCTGAGCGACCAGAGGGAGCTTGCGAACAGGGGACAGCAAACAGGGGAGTTTGAGAGGGAAGGAGTTTGGGGAGGAGTTTGTGACACCACGATGGTGAAGAGGAGCCGCACTGCTGCCAGCACCCCTTCTGTCTCTTCTACCTGTGCCTGTAGCCAGACAGACATCCTGACCATAGATATCTCTACCCAGACCCTGGTGTGGACTTGCAGGGACTGCAGCCTGCAGTTCCCTGTCTCCAACGATCAGGCTGGGGAGATGAATTGATGTGACAGGTGCCTGCTGGTGGAATCTCTCAGGAGGCAGGTGGGAGAGTTATGGGAGGAGGTGTCTCGGCTTAGGAGTATCCACACCCTGGAGAAGTTCCTCGACAGCATCCACGAGGAGAAGTGCAAGATGGAGGGCACTGACCAGGTACCAGAGACTACTGCCACAACACTGGAGCTGGATGGGGAGCCTGTGGCAGGGGGAGGACACTGGCAGCTGGTTACCTCTGGCGGTAGGCAGTGCTCCACCCCTGCCCAAAACCCACCCTCTGTTGTGGTGAAGAATCGTTATGCGGTGCTAGAGACGGTGAAGGAGGTGGAAGAGGAGAGGCCATGCACCCCCGAGGCTGGGAGGATCACAGCCACCACAGCTAGGAGGAAACGTAGAGTTGTGGTGGTTGGGGACTCACTTCTGAGGGGGACGGAGGCACCCATCTGTCGCCCTGACAAGATCTCTCGAGAGGTATGCTGCCTGCCAGGTGCCCGCATCCGAGACGTTACGGAGGGATTGTCGAGAATCATCCGCCCCTCTGACTACTACCCCATGCTTCTCATCCATGTAGGAACCAATGATACTGCGAGAGGTGATCCTCGGCAGATCAAAGGTGACTTCAGGGCTCTGGGAGCGCGGGTGAAGGAGTTTGGAGCACAGGTGGTGTTCTCCTCGATTCTTCCGGTCAAGGGTAGAGGCCTGAGCAGAGACAGATGCATCCTGGAGATGAACGTTTGGCTGCGAGGATGGTGTCGTCAGGAGGGCTTTGGCTTCCTCGACCATGGGTTGCTGTTTCAGGAAGAAGGACTGCTAGGCAGAGATGGACTCCATCTTTCGAGGAAGGGGAAGAGCGTATTTGGACGCAGACTGGCTGACCTAGTGAGGAGGGCTTTAAACTAGGTCTGAAGGGGGAAGGAGACCAAAGCCCACAGGTAAGTGACTATGTGGGAGACCAGGGGGATGGGATGGAACTTGGGGGGTGCCGGGACTGTAACTACAGGGATAGAAGAGAGGATAATTGGAACATGCGGGGGGAATCAAATAACTTTCTTAGATGCTCTAATGAAGCCCTAATGCCTGAGGCAGGTGGGGGAGGTCAACACCAAAAGAAAATCCAGGGAGGTAGATACAATAGAATTGAATGTCAAAATGGGAAAGTCGGGCAATCAGCTGGGTATCTTAGGTGCCTATACACAAATGCAAGGAGCCTGGGAAACAAGCAGGAGGAATTGGTAGCACTAGCGCAGACAAAGAACTATGACATGATTGGGATAACAGAGACGTGGTGGAATAGTTTGCATGACTGGAGCTCTGCAATAGATGGGTATAGACTGTTCAGGAAGGACAGGCAGGGAAGGAAAGGGGGAGGAGTAGCACTATATGTAAAGGAGCTCTATGACTGCTCAGAGCTTCATTATGAAAGTGGAAACGAGCCAGTTGAAAGTCTGTGGGTTAAGTTTAGAGGGGAGAGCAACAAGGGGGATATAGTGGTAGGTGTCTGCTACAGACCACCAGATCAGAAGGAGGAAGTGGATGAGGCATTCTGTGTACAACTGACAGAAGTTTCTAGAGCACAGGCCCTGGTTCTCATGGGGGACTTCAATTACCCTGACATCTGCTGGAAGGCCAATACAGCAGTGCACAGGCAATCCAGGAAGTTTCTGGAGAGTGTTGAGGACAACTTCCTGGTACAAATGCTGGAGCAACCAACGAGGGGCCTTGCGCCTCTCGATCTGCTGCTCACAAATAGAGAAGAATTTATCAGGGAAGTAGAGGTCAATGGCAGCCTGGGTAGCAGTGACCATGAAATGATTGAGTTCAAGTTGATGATTAAAGGAAAGAAGGAAAGAAGCAAAACACAGACCCTGGACTTCAGAAAAGCAGATTTTGTCTCCCTCAGGGAACTGATGGGCAGGATCCCTTGGGAGGCTGATCTGAAGGGGAAAGGTGTCCAAGAGAGTTGGGTGCATTTTAAAGAAACCCTGCTAAGGGCACAGGAAGATACAATTCCGATAAGGAGAAAGCACAGCAAATGTGGAAGGCGCCCACTGTGGCTTAACAGAGAGCTCTGCACTGAGCTGAAGCATAAAAAGGACGCTTACAGGAAGTGGAAGCTAGGACAGATGACTAAGGAGGCATATAAAGACATTGCTCAGGACTGCAGGGATAAAATCAGAAAGGCCAAAGGACAAATGGAGTTGCGACTAGCAAGGGATGTGAAGGATAACAGGAAGGGGTTCTACAAGTATATCAATAACAAGAAGAGGATCAGGGATGGTGTAGGTCCCTTACTGAATGGGGCAGGCATCCTTGTGACAGAGGATGAGGAAAAAGCTGAAGTGCTCAATGCTTTTTTTAGTTCAGTTTTCACAAGCAAGGTCAGCTCCCAGCCCACTACACTAGGTACGGGGGACTGGGGAGAAGAAGAGAGGCCCTTGGTGACAGAAGGTCAGGTATGGGACTGCTTAAAGAAACTAGATGTACACAAGTCCATGGGGCCGGATGAACTGCATCCGAGGGTGCTGAGGGAGCTGGCTGATGAGATAGCAGTACCGTTGGCCATTATCTTTGAAAACTCGTGGCGAACGGGGGAGGTGCCAGAGGACTGGAAAAAAGCAAATATAGTACCTATCTTCAAGAAAGGCAAAAAGGAGGATCCAGGGAATTACAGACCTGTCAGCCTCACCTCAATCCCTGGAAAAATCATGCAGCAACTTCTCAAAGAATCCATCCTGAAACACTTGGAGGAACGTAGAGTAATCAGGAACAGTCAGCATGGATTTACCAAGGGTAAATCATGCCTGACCAACCTCATCGCCTTCTATGATGAGATGACTGGATTTGTGGATGCGGGAAGAGCCGTTGATGTGATATACCTTGACTTTAGCAAGGCTTTTGATACGGTTTCCCACAGCATTCTCATTGGCAAATTAAGGAAGTATGGGTTAGATGCGTGGACTGTAAGGTGGATAGAAAACTGGCTAGAACAGCGGTTTCAGCGTGTAGGAATCAATGGCTCCATGTCAAGTTGGCAGGCAGTAACAAGTGGTGTACCCCAGGGGTCGGTCCTGGGGCCAGTTCTGTTCAATGTTTTCATTAATGATCTGGATGATGGGATAGATTGCACACTTAGTAAGTTTGCAGATGATACCAAACTGGGGGGAACGGTAGACACCCTAGAGGGCAGAGACAGGATTCAGGGAGACCTAGACAAACTGGAGCAGTGGGCCAAGAGGAATCTCATGAGGTTCAACAAGGACAAGTGTAAAATCCTGCACTTGGGACGAAAAAACCCCATGTACTGCTACAGGCTGGGGAGTGATCAGCTAAATAGCAGCACTGGAGAAAAGGACCTGGGAGTCATGGTGGATGGGAAGCTGGATATGAGTCAGCAGTGTGCTCTTGCTGCCAAAAAGGCCAATGGCATACTGGGTTGCATCAGAAGAAGTGTTACCAGCAGATCAAGGGATGTGATCATTCCCCTCTATTCTGCACTAGTGAGGCCACATCTGGAATACTGTGTCCAGTTTTGGGCTCCCCACTACAAAAAGGACATGGACAAATTAGAGAGAGTCCAGAGGAGGGCAACCAAAATGATCAAAGGGCTGGAGCACAAGCCCTATGAAGAAAGACTGAAGGAACTAGGCTTATTTAGCCTGCAGAAGAGAAGACTGAGGGGGGATTTGATAGCAACCTTCAACTACTTGAAGGGTTGCTCCAAGGAGGAGGGAGCTCTACTGTTCTCGGTAGTAACAGAGGGCAGAACGAGAAGCAATGGCTTCAAGTTACAGCTGGGGCGGTCCAGGCTGGATATTAGGAAAAACTTCCTTACTAGGCGAGTGGTGAAGCATTGGAATAAGTTGCCTAGGGAGGTGGTGGAATCTCCATCTCTGGAGGTGTTCAAGTCCCAGCTGGACAAAACACTGACTGGGATGATCTAATGGGAGTGGTCCTGCTTTTTTTGGCAGGGGGTTGGACTAGATGACCTCGTGGGGTCCCTTCCAACCCTATGATTCTATGATTCTAAGGTCAGATTGCTAGCCTTTGTGTAAGCTCATGCATCTGAATTAACTGTTGACAGGTATTGACCTAGGTAACATCTTTTCAGGGGGGAGTTGGGGGCAGGAAGAGGGTAGACTGAAAATAGACTTTCTGCTTTCATTGCAAATTTTTCCCAGGGAATACCAAATAAGAAAAACACCATGCCAGAGTCACAGATTTGAAGGAACCACTGTGCATTGCTGCCCTGAAAAAAAGGTTGGGCCCTGTCCCCCACCCATGGGCCCAATCTGGCCCTGGGGCCTGATCCAGCTCCAGCTGCTGCCAGCCAGCAGCAGGAGGCCCAGGTGGGCCCAATTCAGCCTAGATGCTGACAGCCAGCAGCAGGCGATCTGGGTGGGCCCAAGCCAGCACCTGCTGCCCAGCGGCAGGTGGCCCAGGCGAGCCCAATCTGGCTGCCAGACAGTGGCCCCCCTCTGCTGATTTGGGGCAAGGCCAGAGGAGAGACATGCAGGGCACAAGCCCTGTGGGCCCAGCGGCAGTGATGTCCCTGGTCTGAAATGCAACATAGCACAGGCCATAGACTCTAACCTAGCAATTCTGCATCTAGCCCACATCTTTGGTGTATTTGTTTCAATGGTTAGTTATCTTCAACCCCCACATTGTATTTCAAGTTTGAACTTAGCTAACAAACAACAGTGATTGGATCTGGTTAGGCTTTTCCCTGTGGACTAAAGAACTGTCTAGCATCAGACACCTTATCCCTGTGTACATATTTACAGATTGTGATCAAGTCCCCTCTCAACCTTCTCTTTGACAAACTAAAGGAATTCAATCTCCCTTTGTAGGAGAAATCTCCAAAAAACAAAGCATCCTCACAGTTCTTTGTGCCCTTTCGAACTCTCAATATCTTTTAAAAAGATACTGGAAATTTCAAAGGAGGTAGCTATGTTAATGTAGTTCAGCAAAATGAACAAGGAGTTCAGTGGCACTTAAAAGACTAATAAATCTATCACACAAGCTTTTGTGGAAGAAAATCCCACTTCATCTGAAGCTTGAAGTGGGATTTTCTCCCACGAAAGCTCATGCAATAAATAAATTTGCTAGTCTTTTAGCCATAGTCTCACCACTGCCTTACAAAGAGATAATATCCCTTTCTTACTCATGCTTAGTAGCTCCCTGTTTTTACTCTAAAGGATTACTTTAGCCCCTATAGCCAAATCACTGCACTTGGAGATTATAGTCCACTGTCTATCCATCATGACCCCTCAGGCCTGGTCTACACTACAGAGTCAGGTCAATGTAAGGCAGCTTACATAAGCCTAACTCAGTAAGCATCTACACTAAAATGTCTCTTCCATCAACCTAACTTGCCCAGTACACTGGCTTAATTCCACCTTTGCAAGTAGTGTGGGTTGGTGTAGTTGATGTAGGCTTAGGACCTACATTGATGTAGTTAGGGTAACACAGTGTCAGAGTGGACACCAGACATTTACATGCACTTTAATGGCCTCCAGAACATGCCCCATAATGCCTCACCATAACCACTCTCCTCACCATTTTGTACTCTGCTTCTCTGCAGCCAGATACATGGGTATATACCTCTCCCTATTTAAAACCCAGAAAATTTTTTAAATTCCATTTCCTGTTTGCTTGACATGGAGAGCTCATATAGCGACTACCCAGCAGACCATACTGGCTCGACACTTCAGACTGACTCCTACCAGGAGTACACAGGTGGTCGCTCTCCTGAGTCTGTGGGGAGAAGATGCTATGCAATCACAGGTCCAGTCCAGCCACAGAAACATGGATATCTATGAGCAGATAGCTTGGACATGGGAGAGAAGGACTACAACAGGGACACACATCTGTGCCAGACTGAAGTCAAGGAGAAATGGCAAGTATACCAGAAGGCCAGGGAGCCTAACAGTCCCTCTGGCGAGGAGCTACATGTAATAGGTGGCAGCACTGCTGCTGCTGCCGCTGCCATCACCACTAAGGGCCTCCTGAATACTTCAGAAGTGTCAGAGTCACAAGCCATTGGCATGAACCATGAAGGATGAGGTGCTGGACAAGGAAAAGGAGGAGAATGGGGGTCACGTGACCACAGGAGTCCAGTGGCACAATGAGCTAGGACCAGTTTTTGATCCCAGAGCAGTCAAGCCAGTCCCTACAGTCCATAAGCTGTTTGCTTTGATATTGCAGGGACACGTCATTTACTCTTTTTTTAGTCCAACTAGAAGTAGTAGTAAAGTAATCAATACATACCGAGTTGCTATCTGCTTCTCATTACCCCCATACAATTAGGCAGAGGGAGCCCTGCAAAACAGCTTGTTTTTGTATACTGGAATGTCCTATGAACCCTCAACAGACATCAAGGGAACTTTCCTGAAGGTAGTCAGCAATCCTCTGCCAAAGGTTTCTAATGAAGGCTGCTTTATTTAATTTCACTGCAGTAGGACATTTACATACTTCATTCAGCAATTCCTTTGGCAGGCATCATTCTATCACAGGGGCTAGCAGCATCTGGACCTGGTCTGTAGCTGGATACATACAGAGACGTAAACAATGGGTGTCGGTACCTTGGGGGAAGGGGTTGAACAGGAGCAGGGGCTTCTGTCAAGCAGGAGTGAAGCAAAGTCAGGTTGGAGAGATAAGGCAGGATCTTCTGCCAGCTTCTGTTTCCTCCCCAACCTTAATATATTTGCCACCTATGCTTGTAACTATGTGGCTCAATAGGAGTACAGACAGAACAGTACTCCACTGGATTGTACTTTTGCTGCTGGAAATTTAGCCTTCAGGATCTGTCCATACACAGCAGTGAAGCAGCTCAGTCAGGTAAGGAGGAGAAGGAAGAAGAGCCAGGACAACATGTTCCAAGAAATTGCAGCATCAGAGGCTTGCAGAGACACCAAAGAGAAGGCTTGGAGGAACATGCACTCAGACAGAATGATCAGGGATAGGGTAGACAGGAGAAAAGTATGGGGAAAAGATTGTGTTATGCAGCAGGAGATGATAGCACTTCTCAAATGATAGATATTTTGGGGAATCTTGCTGACCTTCAGATTCAATAGATCCATGCTTGCCACCAACTGTGGCTCATAGAGACCTCTCCATAGCTCACTTCCCCAAATTTCAAACAGGGTTTGGGGCCTCTGCACTATTCCTTCCACTCCCACCCCGTGAGAGAGCACAAATCATCACAGCTGTATGTACACTGACCTGAGTGAGACGCAGCTAGTGTGTTTGTGAAATGAAAATGACTGTTTCCCATCAAAGGTTCTTTTTCCTGTATTTTATGAAGTTTCATTTAGTAATGTGTGTCTGCATGTGTTTGGAATAAAAGTCTATTCATGGAAATTTAATTCATCTTTATTAGTTAACAACATATGGTGGCTTGGGCTGACATCATCCACCAATAATAGCAATAGGGCATTTTCAATGCTGTATTATGACACACTGAGCACTCATTACAAAGTTCATACTTGGGTGCAAAGAAACGATCAGGCACACCACCCAAAAGCAACATACATTATGGTGGTTCATTACTAAAATGGTCTTTCAAAGCCTCCTTGAGCCATATAACTTTCCACTTAGCTCCAGCAGCCCTAGTATATGACTGCTAGAAATCAGCAGCCAACCAATCCATCTCTGCATGCCACCACAGTGAAAACTCCCTTTTGTTTCACAGATATTATGAAGCACAAAGTATGCAACTACAACAAAAGGGATTTTTTTTTTCACTGAGATCTAATCTTTGTGTAGACACCACCAGGCCTTTCAAGCGTCCCAAGGCACATTCAACCATCATTTGACACCTACTGAGCTGTGGCTGAAGCAGTCCTTACTATTGTCAAGGTGCCTGGTGTATGGCTTCATGAGCTGCCAGAGTAACGAATACACTGGGTCTCCCAGGATCACTATTGACGTCTCAACATTCCGAATGGTAATCCTCTGGTCTGAAAATAAAGTCCCTGACTGCAGCTTTCTTAAGAGGCCTGTGCTCTTTAAGATGCGTGCTTCATGACCTTTGCCTCACCGTCCCTCAGTAAAATGTCCCCACTGATCCACTAGAACATACAATCCTATAGAAAAGTGGCACTTTCTGTTGATTTACTCTGTGCCAAAGTGGTGTGGTGCCAAAATACGAACATGCAGGGTGGCTATCTATTGCCCCACTGTGGTTTGGAACCACCACTACTGCAAAACCATCTAGTATGTCCTGCACATTTCCCAGAGTCACAGTGCAATGGCCATGCATACTTGCATCACAGCAACCCCCGCAGTAGATTTCCCAACTCTGAATTGATTTCCAACTGATTGGTAGCAATCTCATATTGCAAGATTCCAGACATCACTGCTCATTTCTCCACCATTAGTCCTGCTTTCATTTTGCTGTTGCTGCATCAGAGGGCTGGGGTAAACCCCGCACACAGTTCCAGGAGTGTGGCCTGGCACAGCTGAAGATTCCATAATCACTGCTTATCATCCCATACCTGCATAATGGTGTGATCCCACCAGTCAGTGCTCTTTCCTTGCGCCTAGAACTGGTGCTCCACTGTCTACAGCTACTCCACGACAGCCAACAACAATCTTGAATTGTTTCTTTCTATGGCACACTGCAAGCTAGCATGCAAGGAATCATCATGTTCTGTACAGCTCTTCTCATGGCTCTGACCATACTGCAGGATCAGGCACATCACAATAATGCAGAACTGTGCAGGTTTTTCCCAGAGATAGTGGATGTGCAGGGTTGCAGAGCTTTCAAAAAGAGGCATGAAACATTTTGGGATGCAGATAAAAATATGGGATGGAGAAAAATGCATCATGGGCCTTTGAAACTATGTTTTGAGCTGTCCTTATGCTATTTGATGCTGAAGAGCAGCCACCAGCTCATGTCCAACCCCCTCAGAGTACACTGCCTCGGGTAGATGGAGGGGTCTCTGCAGCAACCCAGGCTCCCTGGTAGACTCTTGCCATGGCCCAGCTCCTGCTTTCAGCTTGCCTGGAGAAAGGGCTTGTTGGGATGGGAAGAAGGTGAAGAGGTGGGCCACAGAGAAAGACCAAGCTTTGGGGTAAATGAGAGCTAAGGACCACTTCAGCTCTCCCACCAGGAAGAAGCTGGTGGCACCAGCAGGGACTGTGCTTCACAGGGGAGCTAATCACCTCATCAGCTTCCCACCACAATGCACAGCCCATGTTGATGCCTGTTCACACCTGATCAAGGCTTGCTGTTCATGGGATAGGGAAAAAAGGGGCAATGCAGCTCCCTGCTTTCCAAACTACATCCATGTTAAAAAATGAGTGCCCTCCCACTTTTAAAAGATTTTAAAAATCATCATCATCATTTACACAATTCCAAGGACCTTTACTATGGGCAGTGTGAGATCTCAAGCATAGGTTCCCAACACTGAAATATCCCAGTGCCACTAACTTTAATTATCATTTTCAGTGAGAATTCAGAATATTTGTTTGATTTGCTACCAACTCGAAGGATTTATTAATCACTATTATTATTATTATTATTATTATTATTTCTAAATGATCTATACACGTATCCTCAGAGCACCATTATATACTTTGACAGGTACTGCCACTCCCTCCAGAAAAGGGGAAAATGTTTCCATTCCTGCCTATGGATTAAAGCCATTTTCTGATAAGGAATCAAATCTAGGTGTTTTATTTCCTTATTTCATACAGTGAGAACCATTTTGTAACTCAAGATCCTAAGAAAAGGCCTGCCAAAAGACATGAATCCTGTATACTGTACATGCATAAAGATAGTTTGACATATCAATGACATTCAGTTTAAACTGAAACTTTCAGAAGATGCATTAAATTTACAAGACATACCTAACTGAAGTCTGTTCCCGCAAAGCTGCTTATATGCCTATTAAATACTTTATTGATTTTCAGTGATTAAAGGTCGAAAGTAAGCAGAGATGATTTTCTAGGACAGTTTCATCATGTAACACTAATTCCATGTGCAGCAGTCATGCTCAAATTCTTTCTAAGTCTGCCTTTCATACATAGTATCATCTTAGTATTTGCAATATTCTCCTTATTAGTATAATGGAACTTTAAAAAATAGCTGAAGAATACTGACTAAATTAAAAATACAATTGCCACAGATAATTAAGTATCAATATTAATATACACAAAAGACTGTTTCAAAGTTAAATGAACTTCAAGGTAGATAAACTACAGAATTTTTCTACCTTCTCTTATATATCCTTGCAAAATTTCTGTAACTCTTAATGGGTCATATCGAGATCTCATTTATACCAATGTTGACTTCACTGAGACTGGGAATGGATCTGCTATAACTTTTTTCTTTTTTAAACGAGATGCTTCAATTCTTTTTTTTTTTAATGAAATAAAACATCAACAACCTAGCATTCATGATCAACTCTCTAATGCAAATAAGTATGCACTAATAACCAGAAGGAAAAAGAAATTGGAGTGGAAGCAGACTCCCCTTTCATGCTTTAAACACTGGGTATTGGTGCAAATAATTATTTATTCTTTAAAATTATGATAAATAAGTTTAAAGTGACCTTTTAAAATAAGTGCCAAAGGGGCAGCTGTGTTAGTCTAACTCAGTAAAACAAACAAGGAGTTCTGTGATACCTAAAAACTAAAAAGTGGGATGTTCTGCCACAAAAGCTCATGAAATAAATAATTTTTTAGTTTTTAAGCGCCACATGACTGTTTCTATAAAACAAATTATATAGTTGTCTGTTTTCTATCAAAAGGGAATTCAGTGCTTTCCTTCACCAAACAGAAAGGGAAAATATAGCTGTTCTTAACTCAGCTATTAAAATATCCATTTTAAGTCAACACAGATTTAGGCGGAAAGGGTGAATCTTGCAGATGCAGTATTTTTCCATCAGTGTTCAGAAAGTCCCCTAGCTAACAAAACAAACCAGACAACCTAGAACACTTATTTAAGAGTGGAGGAAAAAAAAAAAGCTGCTTTCTCCATTAGCAGCATGTCTTTTGTTCACCTTTAATATACTCCAGTAAAACAATATTTAAGTATGTACTTAACATACAGACTTCATTGGGAGTTAGGTGCATACATATCTGCTTTGCTAAATAGGAACGGCCTTAAGTGTGTGCTTAAACACTTTTCTGAATTAAGATATTTAAAAGTCGACAGTGTAATGCTCTTGCAAAAAAAAAGCAAACACCATTCTGGGGTGTATTAACAGGAGTATTGTAAGTAAGACACAAGAAGTAATTCTTCTGCTGTACTCTACCATGATTAGGCCTCAACTGGAATATTATTTCCACTTCTGGGAACCTCATTTCAGGAAACATGTGGACAAGTTAGAGAAAGTCCAGAAAATAGCAACACAAATGATGAGAGGTCTGGAATACTTGACTTATGAGGGAAGATTGAAACTGGGTTAATTTAGTCTGGAAAAGAGGAGACTAAGAAGGGACATGATACCAGTTTTCAAGTATCTAGGGGTTGTTATGAGGAAGAGAGAGAAAAATTATTCTCCTTAACCACCAATGATTGGAAGAGAAGCAATGGACTTAAATTACAACAAGGGAGGTTTAGGCTGGACATTAGGAAAAAATTCCTAACTGTCAGGGTGATTAACCACTGGAATAAGTTGCCTAGTCAGATTGTGGAATCTCCATCACTGGAAATGTTTAAGAGCAGGTTAGACGAGCACCTGTCAGGGATGGCTTAAGAGGGTACTTGGTCCTGCCATGAGTGTAGGAGACTGGACTTGATGACCTCTCATGGTCCCTTCCAGTTTCTATGATTCAATGTCAGAGAGACCAATTCTACTTCTATTGTACTCAAAGGTACAACTCTGTCAGATTATAGCATCTGTCTAACTACTGTTGTGCAATAACAAGGCATGCAATTAACCATCTGAATTTTGTCTGAAATTCAGATCACTAAAGTAAATTTATCTAATCATTTATTATATTCATAAGTCACCACAGTATCTGGAACAGTAGTGTACTAAAATCAATGTTCTATCTCGAAAAACTGTTTAACAAATCTTAAAACTTGCATGCAATTATTTTGTACTTTTATACCATGTTTTTAAACACATGACTGTGACAAAATGTATAAACTCAAAACTAACACTGAAGAGGTTAAACACCAACTCTGGGCCCAGATGATCCAGTCTAACAGCACCTGAAAGAGCATCTTCCAGATGAAGGTGGGACATAAAAGTGTAGCTGGATCAAGGCCCAGTGAGGACTGGGCCTTCCCGCCCTTGTGGGACCCCCATTGACCACCCTCATGTTTGGGGGGTGGGGCTAGGGGATCCAGAGACCAAGCTTGCACTATGGAGAGGGTTGGGGGGCTGTGGCTGTGGGGGGTTGCAGGCAAGAGGGGGACCCTGCCTTCATATGACCCTCCTTAAAAGGATGCCAGACAGCTCAGAAGGAAGATGAAAAGGCAGGGAAAAGGACCTGCCCTGCAAGCTCTTGAGAACAGATGCCATGACAGCTTCTCTAGGAAAACAGGAGCCTACTGGCAAGGGTGAATTAAAGGGCCTGAGGGCCTGGGGCCCCACTCTCCCCAGGGGTTGGTTCCTATACATGGGGCCCCAGCCCTTTCCCACTCCTGCCAGTCTCTCCTTAGGGTGAGGGGCCAACTGGCATGTGGTGAAGTTTCCAGTGTGACCCTCTGTGGCCATAGGCCCTGGAAGGCCATGCTGGAGGCCATACAGCATGTCAGCCAGCCCAGCTTGCTCCCAGGGGTAGACCAGGAGCAGCCCTGACTCCCTTCCAGCACCAGCAGGGCAGGGGCTCTCCCAACCAGGGCCACCCATGCTGTAGGGACCTGTGGGCACGGGCCCTCTAGGCCCATGTGGTAATACATCACTGCATGAGCAGTGGACATCTTGGCTAGGAAAAGAAGCCCAGCAAAGACACGAGTCCCAATGTGGATCAACAGATTAAGTGACAGCCTTCATAGACTCAAAACGAAGATCAATGCTGATCTGAGAAAACTAGGGGGACCTTGAGATTACCCAGGTAACTTCCTGTACATGGTGGTGATGTACATCCACATCCTACAAGGAAGGTACAGCTTACTGTAGGAAGTCACACAGGACAAACACAGGCAGTGATGTTCCATTCTGACCTCTCTAGTGATTTTGGGCTAGGACTGGGTGTTTTGTGCTGAGTTCATATAATCATGAGATGACAAATCCCTGAAGGGGAATGGCTCTCAGGGAAGTTCTTTGTGCCACAAAAACATGAAAAGCTAGCAGGAAGGGTCCTAGCAAATGGAGACGGTCCTGGCAAGGAACATTTCAACAGTAACACTGGCCCCTCCCCATCTTGCCAAAAAGGGAAACAGAAGACCTATCTTCTCCCTCTTTGGGCATACTAACAACAGACAGATTTTACAAGCTAATAGAGATGAACTGACACTGAGCAAGGTGTATGAGGAACTTATCAACACAAAATGAAGAGGTGGGAAATCTACAACTGATGAAGCAGTAGCTCCACTTCAGACTCAAGAAAGACATATTATATGAGATGGCAAATGATTCTGAAAACAGGCCCCAGTGGCAAGTGTCAGATTGGGCTGGATGGAGGTGAAGCTGGATCTTTGCTGCCTTCCCCAGGGCAAGCTCTAAAATCCACCTGTGCGTAGAAGTCTTCTAGTGAATGCCACAGCCTCATTATGCTTGTGCTGATGACCAACACATGAACCTGGCTCTGTCCTGATTTCTGAAGAGGAAAAACAATATTGAAAATTGATGTGTATCCCGTGACTAGAAGTTATGTGTGGCTAAAAAGGTATTAGCCTCCAGATATAGATTCACTTTTGCCCTAATGAAGAGTTACTGGCAGATACATTGGGTGACTGGACTGTGAGGAAAGACTGCATTCTCTACACAGTTTGGTCTCTACCAATTTTAGGCCTTGCCCTTCAGCATGCACAGAGGCAGGGCCAGCTTTCAGTGCCCCACTGATTATGTAGTTCAACCACAGGAGCAATATGCGGTGGCATACATTGGCTATGTCCACACACAAGTGCTTGTTTCAAAACAAGCTGTTTCGAAGCAAGTTATTTTGAAATAACAAAAAAAGTTAATTCGAAATAAGGAAAAAAGAGGGAATTGAAATAGCATGTCCACTGTGACATGCTATTTCAAAATAGGAGAGGGGAGGGGGAGGGAGGCCCAGTACTGGGCCGGGGAGGCCCGGCCCCCGGGCTTCTCCTGCCCCCCCCGCGGCTCCTGCCAGGGGCAAGGGGGCTTCTCCTGCCCCCCTGCAGCTGTGGGGAGGTAGGGGAAGCCCAGGGGCAAGGCACCCCGGGCTTGGGGGAAGCCCCAGCTGGCTTCCCCCCCTTCCCCTTGCCGGGGGTAGGGGGGCAAAAGGGGCTGAGGCTCCCATCCCCACTGCTCCCAGCAAGGGGAAGCGGGGGGGAAGCTGGCTGGGGCACCCTCCGACCCCTTGCACCCCACTCAGCACCCTGGCCAGGGTGCTGATCCCTGGGCAGGGTGCTGGGGGGGGTGGGACCTTCCCCCCAGATTGCTATGCACCCTGGAAGGAAGGTCATTGTTATTTCAAAACAAAGATTGTTTCGAAATAACATGTCCAAATGGCTCATTTCGAAACAACTGGTTTTGAAATACGAAACAAGAAAACGTCGTTTGGACATAGGGACTTTTATTTCGAAACAACCAGTGTTGTTTTGAAATAAAGGCCCTGTGTGGACATACCCACTGAGAATATTGTCATTTATAGTTGACTGAAATGAACACTGGAGGCACCTTATGGCTCTCCTACTGTCCGTCAAAGAGGCTAGTGTAATGGCTGAGTACCAAGTAGTCAGACAGAAAGTGAGACTTACACTCAGTTATAAGGTAGAGGATTCTCATTTGAAGCCACTAACTGATAAGATACAAACATTGGAGCAATGCCCATACCAACTTAAAAAAAAACAGGTCTGTGGCTTCCTGGGCCTTACCAAGTACACCAAGCACTTTGTTCAAGGTTTTGCCACCAGTGCAGCACTACCATCCTCCCCCAGATGAACCTGATAAAGAACACGAGCCCTACAAACATTCAAGTCTGAAGCCTGCAATAGGGTCTTTAAGACACTGAATGTCAGCCAAGTCAGGGACCAGTGCCCTCATATCCAGACTTCTCTAAACAGTTCACACTGCAGACAGTGGTCTTGGGGCTTCGCATGGGGATCTTTTGAGCAGGGGCATCAATGGCACCAGGCTTTCAGGGCTTGAACCCAAAGTCCAAGTGCCCAAGCCCTGGGTTCACCGCTGGGCCGCCCGCAACGGCAACATGCTTACAGAGCTCAAGCCCCGGGTCTTTTCCAGGGCCAGCGGCGCTTCTGTCTTTGGGCAGTATTTTCACAGGACACTGACAGAGAACACCACCTCATCCTGTACATCAGCAGAAAACTGTTCTCTTCTGAAACACATTACTCAGTTAATGAAAAAAAACGTCCTGGCTGTGAACTGAGCTGCAAATGCCTTAAGATGTTATTTGCTGGGGAACTCTTCCATTTAGCAACAGACGACTCTCCCTTTTTCTGGCTCAACTCAGTGAAGAATCACCCCAAGGATAATGAGATGGTACCTTTCCTTGCAAATTTATAGTTTTCACCATGTATTTCACTACGAAAGGAAGGACTACAAGAATGAAGATTTTTCCCCCCCATGGATTGCACAAGAACAAGAACCACATTAAATTTGATGAGGAATGGAATAATCCCACACAAGAACTGAAGAAACGAAAAACAGCTCTGGGTGCAGAGGACCCCATCCAGCTGCACTTGCAAAATATTTTCCAGATTGAGGTGGATCTTAAAAGGAAAACAGACTGCAGAAGTGGGGTGACAAGGAAAGGAGAACGACCTGCCCTGGGAGCTTCGGAGAATGGATTCTGTGGAAACTCTTCTAGGAAAGAGAAGCCAAACTGCTAGAGCCAGGAACAGAAAGACGAATAGTGTAGTTAATACCTTTTTTCAATACGTTTTTGTGACAGACTGTAAAACTTAGACTATAGAGTGGGAGAGCATAGAAGGTGGCCCAGAAAGGGCAGTCTAAGGCACTCTAGGGTGTCTGGGCTTTGGTATCCCTTACAGGGGCTGAACTAGAGCCCAGGGAAGTGGGAAGGCCCAGGCTCACCTTCCAACCCACCTCTGCATTAAAAGAGAAACTGACCTCCACAACCACCAGGTGACATTTTCATCAAGTGCCAACCATCATAAAAACTTTTCACTTTGCATATGTTTTAAATGATTGAACATGTTTTAAAATACTAACTGCATTCTGATTGGATAATTAAACTTTTTTTTTTGCTGAAAAGCAATTTATTTCATTAAAAATCCACTAAGCAATACAGTCTTAGCTAAAACATTTCAGATCATCTTACAAACAGCCCTTTAAAGATATTCTAAACATGTACTGACATCCAACAGTGCTAAGAGTCTCATTAAAACGAAGAAGTCTTATGACACTTCTAAATACTAACAAATTTATTTATCGCATGAGCTTTGGAGGGAGAGATCGCACTTTGTCAAATGCTTGAAAACGGAAAGAAAACAGTGTAGGAATGAGGGATAAATGCAATGAAGTAAATGTCATCACAACATCAAGTCAGATTACTTCAGCAAATGAAACAGTTTGTATTGATTCAAACTGAGTGGAACAACAGATAGGGAAAGATGAGAGAGTCAACAATCACTGTTTATATTGATAAGTTCAAAAGGGGCACCTGTGTAAGTTTAGTTCAGCAAAACAAACAAGGAGTCCTGTGGCACTTTTAAAGACTAACAAATTTATTTATTGCACAAGCTTTCATGGGAGAATATCATTTGATTTACTGTAACAGTCTGACCTGATCCTATGAATTACATTTCCTTGCATTTAATTTCCTCCAATTCTGTAATTTCCCCTTCTTCAAAGTGTCTGATGAAGTGGGATTTTCTCCCAAGAAAGCTCATGTGATAAATAAATGTGTTAGTCTTTAAAAGTGACACAGGACTCCTTGTTTGTTTATAATGAGAAAGCCAACCTAAATCTGTATTCAAACCTGAGCTAATGGTATCAAATTTGCATATGAATGCTAACCCTGAAGTCTCTTTTTGAAATCTTGACCTAGAATAAACGTGTTTAAGGATAGCCACAAATAAGTGTGTCACAGGGTGATCTCATAATCTTCTCATAATTTGACTTCTCAGGTCATACGTTATGTATGCCTAAAAAACATCATGAGAAGATCAATAATTTAATTTAGCATGCTGCAAATAGCTTCACATCTGCTTCAAAGAAACTATGACCAGTCTCTTCCTGAATGCAAGTACTATTTTCAATATTTATGTTTTCCCTTCCAAAGCTTTTGCTCTGTTGCTGCTGCACAACTGGACTCGCAACTTCAAAAAGAAAGATAAACTCAAGAGGAAAATATTAAACAAATGTGAAAAGATAATGGTTTCCGCAAAGTTCTTTCTATAAGCCTTTCCTAGTCAACAGAGAAGGAAATAACAGAAAAAATAGACTTTATGAGTTTTTTAAAAAATTGATGTGACAGTTATGACAGAGAAAAGTTTACTATAATTTGTAAGCAACCATTACTTGTGACTTTTGACTTTTGTTGACGTAGCATCAGGCTACCAGGATGTTAATATCATGTAAATAGGAACTACTGAAGCTACTGTTTATGTCATCTGATTCATAAAGAAAGTGGGCTTTTTTTTTTATTGTTTGCTTGTGGTTTTCTTTTTAAACAGAGAACAGTGAATTTCTAAGTACACTGTTCCCCCCAAAAAGTCTTATGTCTTGACTTGGAATGCTAGGATGAGACAAAATATGTTGGTAATAGCTGATTGCATCAGATTTTTCCAGTATAAATGTTTACCAAAATAAAGCCACAGTTTTAACCCTTAAAATGACAAAGGAGAGATACAGCTTTCCCATCCAAGTCAGCTTCTTGGAAATTGGATGCTTTCAAAACTGCCCTAGAAGTACTTCTCTTTTTCCCTGATGCCTTGGAAAAGCCAAGAAAGCAGGGAAGGGCATCCATCTGTTCCTTGAGTCAGTAATGTGTTGCTTAGTATCACTTGGAATATTTTAAAAACTTTGCTCTTCTCTGCCTTAACTTACACAATTTCCATTAATATTAAATGGGATTTGGAAGTAATCATTCTAACTATTTCAGCTACCTGTGAGTGATTATGCAATTTCACTCTATGGTTTAACTTTGCTTCCAATATCTTCCTCTTTTCTAAAAAGCAGATCTCACCTCCATATTATCTGGCAACAATTTGAATATTATGGATGTACACTTCATAATTTTTTACAGATGAAACAAGCTACTGTTGCCTCAATATCTGATCTACAAATAACAACACTGTAGGTAGAAGTTACTCATAAAAGTGTTGGTTCTTTTTAACAGCAGTGATTCCAGGCACCCTAAATGGAGGTACATATTCTTTTCTACTACACCACATTGGTTGTGAGAGAGTTGAAGGAGTCAGTATGAGGTATATTAGATTCCATTTTAATACAACAGTGGAAACTCCCAATTCCCACTTCTGACATTTAAAATTTTTGGTGACATTTAGTGCTCATGTACATAACTGATTAGAACCATGTCTCAAATACACAGCCAATGTAACAGTATTGGTTTTCACCTCATTTTCCCCATGTTTAAGAACAAGGCATAATTATATATCTTTATAAAGCATTTTGAGATTCTTTGATGAAAGAGTATAACTAAATGCAAATTATTATTTTGACTGTGTCCTTTGGGACAGTGACTGCCTTCTTATGTCATGCCTTTCACATTTTTTGATGCCACCATAATAGAAAAAATAAAGATCAGTATCAGTAAATTTTAATGCTATACTGGGCTACCAAATAAGGTGCTATATCAGAGTGATGCTGTTTTTTTTTTTAAACTATACTACTGTCTGACTAGATTTTCAGTAATAATTTGCATAAAAGTCCCAAGTGTCAGTGGTAGCATGGCAGAAGGCACAAAGATTATAATGGGGCAGGAACTGTATCTTTGTGCATAACACATTTTTTGACTACTTCAGTAGAAAGAATATAATAGTTGCGTTATTTAGAGTGATGGTTCAGGAGGAGTGCAGATAATAGATAGCACAGGAGAAGGAAATGAGAGTGGGAATTTTTTTTAAGCCTTAAATAAAACTTACATATAAACCCATAATATTCTAGATTGTGTACCTGGAGCAAAATTACCAGAAACTCTTGAGATAAGGTAGTGTTATAAACAATGACAGAAAGGACACCTGAAAAGGAAATATTTTGTGAAACCCCTAAAATAAGACAGAACATGAAATACATGGCCTTTCAACAATTATTTCATTTACAGTTTTTATTTAACTGAGCATCTAGTAACTGTGCCGTAATTAGCTGCTAATTTCCCACTTTTGAAACTCCACCGGGGGGGGGTCACTATTTATGTCAGTTACACAGCACAATGGCAGTTACATTTCACACATTTGAATACGTGCTACCCACATATATTTTATTCCTTTCTTCTGCCCAATTCCCCAGGAAACCACAATCTTGTATCTACTTTGTAAAACATACATCTAAAAGCAAATTTCTGTCTTAAATATTAAAGTAAAACTATTATTTTTTCACTAAACTGGATTTGATAAGAAGGCATACACCACCCTCATATTTCAATGATAAGCATTGCCTAATTTGTCTGTATTAATTGTCTGTATTGTTGCTTTAATAAAATTAACTATTACTGTCACCCGCTATTGCTTTATTACTCCTAATATTTTGTGAGATATTTGCAACAACTTAAAATTAGATAAAACATGTTGAATTTCTGAGTTTAATACCTATATCCTCAAAATTCCATCTGCCCTCCAGGATAAATTCCACTGAATAACAGTAACTTCCTGTAAATAAGATAGGGAGGGGGAACAAAGTCTCTTATTGTGGGATTAGTGGAACTTTAAAGCTCCCTCCAAAAGTGTAACCATGTCCATGAAAAAGTTTGCTAAGGGAAAGGCTATGGCAGAGGGAAGGCAAATGCTGGAGTCTTTCTCCACTGCCTCCCAGATGCCAGAGCCTTTTACTGATGCATGTAGTTACACACCACAGCGCAGCTGCAGCCTGCTCTTTACTGCAGCACATAGCTATATATATGTACTCTACACATTGCCTCCAATGCAGACAAGGCCTTAAAGAGTGGTGCACAAACTTTTCCAGTTGAGCCACTCTTTACCATTATCAGAATCTGTCTGCACCCCCCTCCATTACTGCATAGCCAAAGCTTCCTTAGCAGCAGAGCTTGGGCTGAAGGCGCTACTGAAGATGGGTATGGAAGGAGAAGCTGGAGTTAGAGGGGAGGAAGAAGTCGGCTGGAGTTTAAGTGGGGATGAAGATAGAGCTGGACTAGAGGTGAAACAGGATGAGGGTGGGTCAGGAACTGGGGTTGTATCTGGCCTGGAGGTAAAGCTGGGCCTTGAGACAGAGCAGAACTGAAGGCTGACCAGGGTTTGGATACGAATGAGGCTGGGTGAGGAGTTGGTCTTAGGGCAGCATAGGACTGCAAGCGTGGAACTGTCTTCCTGATTTCCCCTGTAGGGATTGGCTTGGGCCATGCTGCACCCCCCCTTAGGAGGGGTACCCTCACAGTTTGGGGGCCACGGCTTCAGAAAATGTACGTAGCAAGAACAGGACAGATGTTAACTGTCACTAGTTCATGGTCTGTTCTCAGCTGGACAAAAATAAGAACAAAGAAGAGATGTGAATGACAGAGGTGCCTATGTTAAAACATCACCAGACTAAAACAGATGAAAACCAATAAGAGTTCAGAATTGTGCTAGCAAATAGATACAAAATATTTGAAGAATAGGAACTGCAGAAGGCAAATAAAATGAGGTAAAGGAAACTGTTATTAAAACTTAAGAAGAAGTGCTGAGATTTGAGAATAAACATCACAACAAATGGTTATCTGAGCAGAAAACAGAAGATGCTAAATTAAACAAACTAAATCTAGCAAAAACAAGACACAATGACTCCATGAAGAAATATGCTGTAAAGAATAAAGAATCCAAAAAAGCATTAGCAAAGAAATGAGACTTTTTAGACCAAATGGCAGCAGATCAGCAGACCACTGAAGCAAAAAATGACAGGAAGACACTGTATATCATCATTACATAGTTCTTAGAAAGAGAGACAAATAGCAAACAGCCAGGATCCGTGTGCAACTTAATAATAAAGATAGCAGAACAATTAAATATAATCTGGAGACAGTTCTTTAGTAAGTTACCAAATGCCTGTCCAGACATTGAGGAAGATCTGGATGTCAGGCAAAGAACTATCACCAGCAAATAAGCAGAGAGAGAGGGCAGTCAATCAACAACATAGAAGCACCAGGTTCAGATAACAACATAATGGAAGATCTTGAGGAAGAAAACAGTATGCAGTTTGATAGGCTGTGATAGGATGCTCCTCAGATCCAGTCCGGTATGCTGCTGTGACCTCCCAGTTCTCACCCCTGCGCCCCAATTCGCCTTGCTTTGCCAGGTGTCCACTCACTCCTGAGTTGGTCAACTCCAGCCTCTCTCATGCAATCGGTTCCAAGCAGTGGGTGTGTGTCTTCTGGCTACTCGAGGAACGGTCCCCAAGCAAGCACCCCTGGCCCCAGTTACCACACTAGGAGCCACTGTCTACAGAGATTGGGGCCCACTCCCAACCACCATACACTCAAGTCCTTCCATTTAACAAAGAAATGGATTGTACCCAGTCCTCTTCACTCATACCCTCTAAAGATCACACAGCTTTAGGTAAAACAGCTACAAGTTTACTGACCAGATTATAATTCTAAGTGAAAATATGGGAAGTCATGGCAAAAATCACAATATAAATGAGTCAGGAGAGAACACAAGAAAATAAAAGGTAAAACATGCATACTACCCTAACATCTTTACTTAAACAGACCTCATAGTCCAAGCTCATGCTCAAGGTGTTTGACTGTCAGATGTTTGTAAACCATTCTCTGCTTGAGACCAGGCAGGGCCAAGACCTTGCTTGAAGTAGTGTCAAGATGGAGAGTCCAAAGCCAAAAGCCTCAAATCTTTTCCAGTGTTTTTCTTTGTCTCCAAAAACCTGCTCTGAACCCTCCTTTCTGGGCAAAGGTGATCTCTTTGTCTCATCTGAGCCAGGGAACTCAATTAGCATATCTTTGTCTCCTCCAGGTGCTTCCCTGCCTGCTGTCAGGGGAGAGCTTTGTCTGTTTCCCTCGCCTTGAACCATGCTAAACATGCTAAATGTCTGAACATATGCATGAAGTTGTAGGAAACATGATATCATACTAATCACGTGAAATAGATTATGAGGATCTATAAAGAAACATTGCATGGTGTAACTGGCAACAAAGCATACAATCAAAGCGTACAAGTGAACAAGAAAATCATACAGAACATAACCCGAGGAGCACAGATGGGCATCCTGTGACATAGGTATCTTACAAAATATATGGAAACAACAAAAATACTAAACAAATGGGGAAAGGGGCCATACTGAGAAGCTTCCAAAGAAGATGTCAGACAGTGTACAAGCTGGCAGGGTATTCAATTAACGTCTGTCCCAAGTAAGGTATTTACACGTATCATTCTAGACGGAGTAAGAAAGCTGTCAATTCAAGATCATAATAAAAACTGGCAGGATTCAGACAAGAGAAATCAATTATAGATCAAGCTGTAACTCTGCATATCACAAAACTATTCAGCAAATGGCAGTCCCCACCTCATTTGACTTTTTTAGATTCCCAAAAAGTCTTTGATACAGTGGATAGAACAGTTTTATGGACATTGCTATGTCACTATGGAATTTCTCAGAAGTTTGTAAACATCACTCAGAGATTCTATGAAAATGTAACATGCCTAGAAACACCTAATACCAAGCTGACTAAGTCATTTGAGGTTACTATGAATGTCAGAAAATGATGTCTTATGTCACCCATGATCTTTTCACTGGTACCAGATTTGATAATGAGACGGTGAGATGATGAACTTCTCCACAGTGGTTAGAGGACCTTGACACTGCAGATGACATCAGCTTGTTATCCCATACACACAGACATGCACGCCAAAACAAAGGATCTTCAAGCCTCTGCATAATTAGTAGGGCTGAAAATCAACATAAAGAAAACTAACCGCAAGAAATAACAATAATCCTTCTGGGACTGACCTAGAAGTAGTCCAATATTTCACATATCTGGCAGCATCATAAGCAGGAGTTAAAGTAGGCTGGAATGCACCGGATTGGTGTTCCAGGGCCCACCATTAAAAACAGCGGGCCCTGGAATGCAGCGTTCCAGCTCCATTTTCTATTTTTAGGGCCTCCTGATACTGAGACTCTAAAAACAGCAGGGCCCGGAACACCATTCTGGCATGTTCCAGAAGGCAGGGAGCTGCCCTGGCCTGGGCTGAGGCTCTCGCCTGAGCATGCTCTGCTCAGTCAGATCAGGCTCAGGCCGGAGCTTCAGCCCAGGCCAGGGCCGCTTCGCAGGGACATGGTGACCAGGTAAGGGAGCCCGGGGGGGGGGGAGGGTTCAGGGACAGGCAAGGCAGCCTGGGAAAGGGCATGGGGGAGGGGGTCTCCCTGGGGCAGCAGGGGGAGACGGCTCAGCACAGCAGGGCGTTGGGTGACCAGTGACAAGACAGGGGCTGGAGGCAGTAGCTGGGGTGGGGGTAGGCATATGGGGAGCAGTAGCCAGGGTTGGGGGGGCAGTAGTGGGGGTGGAAGGCAGGCGTTTAGGGGTTAGTAGCTGGGGTGCATGAGGGGAGCCCACACCAGCGCGGGGGTGGGTGCCAATTTAGAAGGGTTCTGGGGCCTGCCAAATTATACTTTAACCCCTGATCATAAGTACAAGTGGAACAGATAAAAACACTAAAATCAGAAGAGAGAAAGCCAGATATGCCTTCGTAACTATACAGCTGATCTGGAGACACCCAAATCTTTCTCACCAAACTGCACATTCAATATTTAATACTACTGTAAAGTTTATTTACTATATGGCACTAAAACATGGAGACTTAAGACCTTATTATCTAAACTCCAAGTCTTCATAAATATCTCCCTCAGACAAATTCTCAGTATCAGATGTTCAAATGTTCCCCAGAAGAATGACAAAGCAGAAACCTGTAAGATAGGAAATTAAGGAACAGAAATGGAGGTGGTTAGGGTAAACATGGAAAGATCTGAATAGTGTAACAAGAC
Organism: Podocnemis expansa; assembly: GCA_007922195.1. Lineage (NCBI taxonomy): Eukaryota > Metazoa > Chordata > Testudines > Podocnemididae > Podocnemis > Podocnemis expansa. The sequence continues at coordinate 34,621,416 of ML681990.1, forward strand.
AGATATTGGACTAGAACCCCCTATGACAAGAGGCAATGAAATACTTGGACAATAATGTTGAAATGAAGAGTATAAACAGAATTGAAAGTTACCACCGTGACATGGGAAGAAGCTAAGACTGCAGCAGAAGATGGACAAAGACAGTAGGTATCGTGAGGGGGTATGGCCATCCTTGGGGCAGACAAGGAGGGAAGGGCCAGAGACCTTGGGGAGAAGTCAGGTGCTACCTGCCTGTCAAGCCAGACGAGTGAGACAGGACGTATAAAAGGAGGCTGGCAGGCTCATTTCAGGCCAGGCTCCCAGAGAGGCAAGATGTCTCTTCCCATCCACAGGAGTGTTCCTGATCCTGGGACCAGTACCCTACGAAGAAACTGCCATGGGTCTGGGGAGCTGGTTCTCGGATATAACCTGGTGCCCATACCCTCCCATGGGGAACGGCTAGATACTAGCTACCTGGAAGAAGCTCCTTGAACCAGCAGCACAGATGAGGAACTGTGGCCAGGGCTCCAAAGACACCCCTGGAACCAGTTAGCCTGAAGAGCCTGGTTATCCTGTCCAAAACCATGGACCTGGAAGAGCTGCCTGCCACTCACGACAAAGAGGAGACTCCCGCCAGCTGCAACCTGGAGGAACTGCCCCCTGCAGACAGCCCTGACGAGCTACCGGATCTGCCATCCCCAGATGATATGGAGAGGTTCTACAATCTGCCGCTGGGAGACTACCCTGATGAGGTCGAGCAGGTACCGCTGGGAGAGGGGGTAGGAAGTGGCTCAGAGGGGAATACATACCAGGTGCCCAGACATGAGCCTGATAATGGGATCAGCACATTGCGGATGGAACCCTGTTGACCCACTTGCCAACTCAGCAGCCCTGACTAGCAGGGGTGTCGCTGCCCTGGGGAGGGATCCGGGACATGGCCCACAGGCCCCACCCCTCAACCACAGGCCCCGCCCCCTGGCCAGGGACAGAGACGGAAGCAGCCGTGGGCAGCTGGGTCCCACATCCCCAGCCAGGGACAGGGACAGAGTGGCTGCCGCTGCTGCAGGTGGCCGAGCCCCAGATCCCCGGCTGGGTTTGGGGCTGCCGTGGCCGCGGGTGGCTGGGCACCAGATCCCTCACTGGGGATGGGGCTGTCACAGCTGCAGCTGCAGGCGGCTGTGTGACTCGGGCCTCCTGGGATAACCTTCTGAATGTGCCAAAATCAGGGCAAGCTGCAAAACCAGGGGTCAAACCGCCAAACCACTGACGGGTGGTACTTAAACCAGTCTCCCAGTCAGTGACAAAACATGCTCCTGACTCCACCATTCTGGTCATCACCGAGCATAATAAAATAGAAGCAGCCCCCTTACTGCACATCAGTTCCTAAGGTCCCCTCTAGCCACTGGGTCTCTTTATGAAATAGGTTCTCCTGACCCCAAAGGGCTAGCCACATCACCCAGAACAATATAGGCTTGGATCTTAACCAAAATACCACACCGCCAGCCAATCCTTTAGTAACTACAACTAAAGGTTTAATATAAACAGAAAACAAGCTACTCATGAGAGATATTAAAGAGTCAAATCAAATCAAATCATAGGGCTGGAAGGGACCTTGTGAGATCATCGAGTCCAACCCCCTGGGAATTGAACCCAGGACCTTCTGCATGTTAAGCAGAGGTGCTAGCCACTACACTATTTGCAATGTTCACATATGTGCAAATTATTTAGAGTCCATAGAAAACAAATCCTTGAAGATCCTGTAGTTTGCAGATTAGTCTCACTCCTCTGGTGTGCACCCAGCAGCAGAAGCAGCAGCTGGGTGGGTCTCAGTCCTTTGTTCAGTCCCAGAAAAATAGTTCCAGAGGCAGATGCTGGTTGCAGATAGACTAGAGACTAAAGACTAAAGACAAAATGGAGAATGGGCAATGACCTTTTATCTCAGAATCCTTGCCAGATCAAAATGGAGGTGGGCCACATGGTCAGTCTAGGTAACTGGTCAAGCAGGTTTCCTCTTGGGCCCACTGTAGCTGAGAGTCCCCTCCTGATGGGCCATCAATATGACAATAGTTTGCACACACCCCGTCTGGGATTGCTTTAGCTCAAACAACTTGGAACACACATAAAAACAAATAGATGTCTAATCTCCAATACAGGCATGATACCTACACACAACTCATATAATCATTCCTATCAAATTACAGCCTTTCTATTGATACCAAACATGACATATCACATACGGATAACTGTAAATATGAAATATCAATATAAAAATAATCATAAACAGTCTCCTAGACCCAGACAGCGTCACAGGCTGGGCCCCGGATCCCCAGCTGGGGACAGGGCCAGGAGCGGACTCCGTGGTTAAGCCCCGGAACCCCAGCTGGGGACAGGGCTGCCGCAGCCGTGGGCGGCTAGGCCCCAGATCTCTGGCCCAATCAGAACTCCCAGCTACAGTGGGCCCCAGGTGCCGAGCGCCAGCGACGCCCCTGCTGACTAGGGCCCTAAGTTGGAACACAGTGGACACAGGCAGGCCTGCAGCCCCCTCCTCTTCTCTTCTCCTTCTTGGTGACACCACCGGTGGTTGCCCTATCCTCAAACCAGCTGATTCACCTGAGCCCTGCAATTGCTCATTCTCCTAAACCTGCCAGAGAGTCTCTGTTGGTTTGGTGGCCCTGCCCGAGGGGCCAGAGACTCTTTATTGATCTGACCTGTAGGGGCAAGCCAAATAGAAACAGAGAGGGGAAGCTGTGTCCACCCTTGAAAAGGCAAGGCACCCCATGCCCTCACAGTAGGCAACTGGAAAAGTTCTAAATTCTGCATGGACGCGACAGGCATAAGAGAGGAGAGATGAATTAGTAAAGTAAACCCAAGGAAAAGGAGTTTACACTCCTGTTCAGCTACATTACTTGCACTATAATTCATAAAACTTTAAAATATAAAGATAAGAATAATTTCATCTACAGCTATCTAACTTGTGTTTCTAACATTTACCAAAAAAAGATTGCATTCAATCAGCATCCTTTGTTATTTTTTTCATTAGGATTTATTTTACCTCGTATCATTCTAAAAAGTAATTCCAAATACATTAGCAGTATAATCTTTTTCTAATACAACAATCATTCGCACTTGTCAGTGATCTCAAATTAAGAAAGTCTCATCTCAGAAATTAAGGAAGCTTCACAAAACCCCTATCAGGTATGTATATTAGGTAATTTTATTAGCAAACAAAATTCTGAGGTTGTAAATAAATATTATTTATAAAATATTATAACAGTGTACTTTTAAAAAAGTAAAAATACTTGAGTCAGAACATTCAAAAACAAGTTTCCATTATAAAAAATGAAACAGAATTTGAAAGCCAGCAAACACCCACAATTGAACATTGACTCTATAGTTATCTACATTATCTAACTACTCAGTAACCACCTTGACTCTGAATCACTACAAAACTTTCTTTCAAGTATTAGAAATCAAGATCTGCAAGTACCTTTGTCAGAGAAGCGTACAATTTCTCCAATTCACCTTGTGTTGACAATGACAAAAGTTGCCTGTCATGCTTAATACCTTCCAAAACAAACTCTGTCATATTCACCATCTATAAAGGAACTTAGTGGCCCAGTGAACCTCATCTACACTGTGCTCTTAATTCTGCCCCTTTATGCATCCGGCCTGCCTAATGAATGAGGCAGGTTTCTCCTTTTCCACAATCTGTTAGTCTATAAGGTGCCACAAGACACTGTTGTTTTTGCTTTTCCACAATGTTAAGGTGAGGAAGGCATCTGACTGACATATCTGCAGTCTTCCTAGAATTAACTGAGGCAAAGCTGAGTGACCAGCACAGTGAGGACAGAAGGAATACTGTAGTCAACATTAGTTTCAAACATTTGCAGTATAGGTCTTCAGGACCAGAGAGGGAGAACTTTATCAATATTCTATCTCTTCTTTTCAAATGATTAGAAAGAAAAATATTCCTGATTTCTGAGCTACAGAATGTGAGCCAGCAAGGCGTTTCTCAAGTTTCTCAGAAACATGTAGGGAGCATCAGAACAAGAGTCTCTCCTGATCTTTTCTGTGCTGTCTTAGCAGATGAATGGAAGAAGCATTGAAATAATCAGCCAGATGAGAAATACCAATATTCATATGCCATATAAGACAAAGTTTAACTGTTAAAAATGCCAAAATGCAATATGCAATTGTTTATTCTCTTCTGTTCTAGTACATGAAAGAGAATTTAGAGACCAATAAAGACACCAACATATAACATTGCATGTACTATAAAATTTGATTTATGTCATAGACCAGGTTGTACCTATATACATTGGGGTTCCAGTTAACTTTCTGCCAAAGTTATTCAGGAAGGTTTTTAGTTTTTAATGTTCTCAGCATCATCAGCTTACTGCTTCCTAGACTGAAAATGAATCACAAGTACAAAGTCACTAGTTAACAAGACACATTAGGAAATAATTGGGTCTATTAAAAATATTTTCCATAAACTTACACTGGTAAAATAGCATTACTGTATACTCTTGTAAAAGGCACAGCCAAAGCACACTAAGAGGTCATGAATAAAGTATACAGAACATGCCAAACAGTAAGCATAGATCTCTATCTGTGACGATATCCTTTATAAAACACCAGTTCTCATAAAGCCTAACATCTCTTAGGAAATGATATTAATAAATATAATTCAGGTATCTTTGGAAAGAAATCAAATAAGTAAATAAGAACCACAATACTTAGGGCATCCCCTACTGGCCAGCTTACAAGCAAAACTGTAGAGAAAAGATAGAAAAAAATAGATTGCAGATTCTTTATTGAAATATAGTAATAATAAAATGGATGTTTATCGAGGTACGGTAGAAAGTCTCTTAGGGTATGTCTACACTTAGAATTGAATTTGAATTGATGACAACTAATTCGAATTCAATTAAGTACATGGCCACAAACACTTTCATCAACTCGAACCGAGGAACTCCTTAGTTAGAATTCATGAAAGCTGACTTGGAAGTGGTCAAACCTCATTTGACTTCGAAGCTGCGATCAATCTCAACCCAGTAGTTCAAATTGACGCAGTGTGGCCATGTCAATTCAAACTCACTATCAGCTAGAATTGACATGGGTTGACCTTCCTCCCAAGGTGCATGGCGCCCTGGAAGGAAGACCAGCCTCCAGCACCTGCGGCCAGCAGCCCCAAACGTGCCTCCAGCACCACCCAGCCAGATTGGGCTGGGGGGCAATGAGGTTCTTGTCCCCTGGCTGGGGAAGGAATTCCCCAGTGCCTCTTCAGCCCCACTTGCCAGCGAGGGGAAGGGACCCCTGCGCGGGGCTGGAGCCGCGCTCCCTGCACTCAGGATCCCCAGGCATGGGGAGAAGGGATCCCCGCACTGGGCTGGAACCACGCTCCCTGGGCTGGGGAAGGAACCCCCCCAGCAGCTGCAGTTGTGCTGGCTGTGCATGGGGATGGGACCCCCATGTGGACCTCCAGCTCTACCAGGCATGTGGCAAAGAGATCCCTGCGCTGGGCTGAAGCCCTGCTGTCCGCATGCGGGGATGAGATGCCCGCACATGGCCAGCAGGGCTCCAGCCCAGCATGGGGATCCCTTCCCCGCGCTGCCCTGGGCAGGGGGAATCCCTTCTCCCTCCGCCTGGCCAGGGGAAAACAGTTGATGTGCAGTTAGAGCTGGGCAGGGGATGCTTTTCCCTGTGCTGGGCTCAGAAGGCTAGAACCTGGCAGGGGACTGGGTGGTGACATGGCCCTTCTTGGGGGCCATGTTGCAACACCTCCCATGATGCCCCTCCTCCAATTTGAATTAGCAAGTCCAGTCCATGGACATGCTAGTTCGAATTGGAGTTTCTAGTGTGGCCATATTAATGCAAATTGACTGAATTCGAACTAATAATTATTAGTTCGAATTCAGTCAATTCGAATTAACGCTCTAAGTGTAGACATAGCGTTAGTGAATCAGTTTTACCACAGATTTCTGGTAACTGTTCTGTGACATACCATAGTACTTGATGACATAAACCAGAAATGCAAGCCATATTTATGAACAAATACAAGCATTTAGAAGAAATATATTGCTAGTGCTTTAACTGAATGATACTGGACATTTATATTCTCCAGCCCCAATGCACAGATCCCTAGAGACCACAATCTCACTGAAGAGATTAGTCCTTATTCCAGCTGTAGGGCTTTCTCATACAACTGAAAAATCTTGTGAGGTCCTAATACCACTTCTGCCCTTGTGAAATCCTTAGAGCTAACTGGAAAGTAAGACACACACTGTATATAAAAGCAGGCACCAACATTAATTGTAGTATCTTATTAGATCATCCCTTCCTCAATAAAGTGAGTTATTAACATGATCCCAGGAATACTGCAAACTGTATGAATTAGTGTCCAAAACTCACTCTCCCATGCTAGCAGGCTCCATTTACTTTTCAGAATAAAAGCAGCCCTAACTTGAACTACATAAGAGAAGCTGGTTCTAAATACCTTATTTTCTAGTTTCTAGTCTCCCTTAAAAACTCCTCAAACTTTTTATTGTTTTGTTGCAGCTTCACACACCGAACTTGATCTAGCTGCCACTAATCACCAGAATAGTACATCATCTCTTTCTCCTTGCTAAGAGCAAGAACTAACCTCACATATAATTTATTTTGGTTTCCCTCTCTAAGCCCCTACTTTTGCACAGTAGTAGCACTTAGGGCTAAAGAGTCTGTGTTAGGAGGAGGGGGAGGTGAATACCACCTGGTAGCCAATGCCCTGCAAAGAGGCATTGTGTCTGAAGCACACCTCATGTTTTATAATAGATCTAGGAAACACATAGGAGAAGTCAAGATCCAAAGGGGTATCTGTGTTAGTCTTGTTCAACAAAACAAACAAGGAATCCTTGGGCACTTTTAAGGACTAACAAATTTATTTACTTATGTATTTAAGCTGACTTTAAGTAGATCTTATTAAGTCAACTTAGTGAGGTCACATTACATTAAATTGACTTTATAAAGTCAATTTAAATGGCCCCACTGCACTAAGTTGACTTTAATGGTCACATTGTGTTGAATCAACTTAATAAAGTCGACTTAACCCTTAAAGTCAACATTAAGGGCAGGAGTTATTAAGTCAACTTGAGGAAGCCCTTAAATTGACTTTATGAATTCCAAATCTTTGCTTGTCAACTTAAGCCCATGGCATAGACAAACCCATTTTTGAGGTCTGCACTACAGAAAGGATGTTGACAAATTACAGAGTCCAAGCGGAGGGTAACAAAAATGATTAGGGGGTTGGGGCACATAACTTATGAGGAGAGGCTGAATAAATTAGGCTTATTTACTCTCCAAAAGAGAAGACTGAGGGGGGATTTGATAGCAAGCTTCAACTACTCCAAGGGGTGCTCCAAAGAGGAGGGAACTAGGCTATTCTCAGTAGTAACAGGACAGAACAAGGAGCAATGGTTTCATGTTGTAGCTGGGGAGGTCAAGGTTGGATATTAGGAAAAACTCTCACTACGAGAGTGGTGAAGCACTGGAGTTAGCTAGGAAGGGGGTGGAATCTCCATCTTTAGAAACATTTAAGGCCAGGGTAGACAAAATACTGGCTGGGATGATTCAGTGGGAGTGGTCCTGCTTTTAGCAGAGGGTTGGACTGGATGAACACATCAGGTTCCCCCTAACCTTATGAGTCTATGATATCTTTTCCTTCCATTCTGTAAGTTCTTCTTTTTCAAAGCATCTGACAAAGTGGGATTTTCTCCCATGAAAGCTCATGTGGTAAATAAATTTGTCAGTCTTTAAAAGTGCCACAGGACTCCTTGTTTGCTTTATAGAAGTCAGGGGTAGTCAATGGACTGCAAGCCAAATCTGGCCTCCCAGACGTTTTTGAACAGACCCCGAAATCCTATTTACATATTATTATTAATTCTTACTTTTATTTATTTTCTCTGAAGTCTGGATCTTGACCAAGAAGTTTGGAGCCTGACAAAAAACACTGACTGTCCTGATATATGCTTTTACTAATAATGTAAAAGCTCTGCCACTTTAGCTCGGTTTTGTTAGCAAAGATTAAAAAATTCCCTTTTTTTTGCCCATCATCAGGTTGCAAGATGTGGGAAATTTCCTTTCATTTTCCCCACATACTTTCATGTTTATTCACAGAGTCAGATTCTTTACTAAATAAACTAAGCAATCAAATGCATCATTGAGTCATTAAAGAAAAAGTTTATAACAGAATATGTATACCATATTCTGTAGAGTAGGCAAGTTTGGTGGGGAGAAGAGCATTACAGGTTGGCGGGGGAAGGGACTGTACTGCAGATATCTTTGCGCCTTATTTAAATACTGTATCATTTGCGTCAATATATATAGTGTGCTTATATTCTGACAATCTTTAGTAAAGCTATCAAAAATAAATATGACTGCTACATTGCCTGCTGTTGAAATCTAATTGTTCTCAAAGCTATGGTATGTTGCTGATTCTAATAACAAGAGTGAGCAATGTAGCATAAAAAGATTGTTAACAATGAGTCTTTAGGTTTTACAATGTCTTAAGAATGAAAATCCCAGTTTTTGTTCTTTTGGTGCCATGGGCTTGCTTGAATGAAAGTCAAAGCTTATAAGTAGCCCAAGCTATATCAGGCACACGACAATGCACCAGGACATTGTGAACATAAGAATAATGCTGACATCTTCCTTGTTAATGTGTCAGCTCAGTTTTAGTTTGAGAAGTTAGATATTTTTATCTTTATTTTCTAGACAGCAGACATCCAGAAGAATCATTGTTTCCAACAGGTGCACTACAACAAGGCCACATGATACAGCTCATGAGTGAAATTCAGTCTAATATTCTTGAGTAAGAGCTGAAATTCAGTGTTGCTAAATGCAAAGTAATCCACACTGGAAAATGTAATCACAACTATACATAGAAAATGATGGGCTCTAAATTAGCTGTTACCACTCAAAGACATCTTGATGTCATGGCAGATAGTTCTCAGAAAACAAACTCAGTGTACAACAATTGAAAAAGCAAACTGTTGGGATCCATTAGGAAAGAGATAGATAGCAAGGCAGAATATATTATAATGCCACAATATGAATCCATGTATGCCCACATCTTAAGTAACATGTGCAGCTCTGGTCACCCCTCGCAAAAATGATAGAAGAATTAGAAAAGGTACAGAGAAGGATTTAAAAAAAACACATGCTTGGGAAACAGCTTCCGCTCAAAGAGAGATTTAAAAAACTGGGACTGTTCAGCTTGGAAATAGATGACTGGGAGGGTTATGATGGAAGTCAATAAAATCATGAATGATGTGGAGAAGGTGACTAAGGAAGTGTTATTTACTCCTTCACATAAACTCAAGAATATCGGATCACTCAGTGATAACAGGCAGCATGTTTAAAACAAACGCATGTAACTTTTTTGCACAATGCACAGTCAGTCAATCTTTGGAACTTACTGCCGGGGGATGTTGTCAAGGACAAAAGAATAACTGTGCTCAGAACAGAATTAGATAAATTCATGAATAAATTAATGGAGGATGGGCCCACCAGTGGCCATTAGCTAAAACAGGCAGAGATGCAACATTATACTCTGAGTGCCCCTAAATGTTGGAGTGCCAGGTGCTGGCAGTGGACAACAGAGGATGGATTATAAGATGATTGCTCTGTTCTGTTCATTCTGTCTGAAGTATCTGGCATTGGTCACCATCAGAAGACAGGATTCTGGGCTAAATGGACCACTGGACCCACTTTTGAATGGACGTTACTTTTTGAAATGTCCCTTGCAACCCCATTGTTCAAATAAATAGTGAGAGAATCCTTGCTACAAAATGCTTACCATCACAAAAGGCAAGACAGAGGCTGGGAAGAAGGAAGTGTTAGCCACGTTTTAAGGACAGAACCAAAGCACAAAGATATTAAGTGACTTGCCCAAGATCACAAGGTATCAGTGGCAGAAATAAGAACTGAACCTAAATCTGCTGAATCTCTGTCTGATGACTTAATTTCTGTTAAGAATAGCAGTCTCTTTTTATTTGCTTACTTATAGCTTTATTTATCAGAAAAGCAGGTCTCTGTCTTCAGATAACATCTCTAGATGGCTTTCCAGGCTTCAGCAATATGGTGGATAAAACTCTATTTTAAAACAAACACAATATAAGATACATGAAAAGATTTTTTCTAGTACTGGAGGAATTGGCTGTAAAACACTGAAGCTCTACCATCCAAGTGAAGTAATTTAATTTTATTTGCTCAACAAACTTTGCGAATATTTTGTCTGGGAGCCAATTAAAAAAGGATTCCAAGCATGTCTAACAGAAACTAGAGGGTCTTAAGTTCTTTTCAGTGCTGCACTAATGTTTATATTGCAGCAGACCCAGAAACCACAGTCTGGTTTGAGGCCACATTTCATTAGGTCCTATCCAACCACTTGGACCATAATTCCTGCTCCAGAGTTTACAAATTAAAGCAAGTTACATAGGATGCATTATTTTTTATGTAGACAAGATATACACAGATTTACACTTTTTAATTATTGTTTTCAATGATAAAATATCAGATTTAAATGTCCCCTCAATGTAGCTATCATTAACTGTAGATTTCTTACAAGTCACAACAGAGGTGTGTCTTGAGGACAATTTGAAATACTGTGTTAATCAGTGTTGCTTGATTGTCATCAGGCAGAGAAGACACACAAGACAACTGTAAACAGTCTGAAAATTCCTCCTTCTAGGAGAGGAATCAAGAAAGTTCCCTATTCAGGAAACAATGGGATTTAAGCACATACTTAAAGGCATACTTGAAACAGGGCCTTAACAGATAAGCTGTCTTTCTCTATTCAGTGTTTGGTAAAGATACTTGCAATATATAATTTATTTCCACCCTAAAAGGATCAGTGCAGAAAAGGTAAGAAGATGATAAACACAGTTAATCTGAAAATAAAAATCTCTTAGATATTTATAAGCTTCCTTTTACATCTTTATCCAAACATCAGCAGGTAAGAAGAAAAGACCTAAATAAATAATAAGGAACTAGAAAAACCAAATTTGTCAGAGTAACATCCTTGTGCAACATAGAACTGATTGTGTAAGTGGCTAAGAATCCACAATTTCCATTAGGATTTCTCTATATGGAGATTTAGCACACTACAAACTGAGTATACTATAGCACACTAGCTTGATGTGCATGAGGTGTTATTTACTTGTCACCGGTGGTTCTTTGAGATGCGTGGTCCCTGTTTGTACTGCAAACATGGGTCTACACATGCAACATGCACTGAAGCCAGAATTCTTTCAGCCAAAGTGTCTGTTGACTTGCACAGTCATCTTTCACCATCTGTTCCATAGGTGGTTATAAGAGGCTATGCAGGTCAATAAACAGTCCCTCTCTTACTGCAGCAGAGGGGAAGATGAGGAAGTATTGGAATACAAATACGGACCATACACATTTCAGCAAAACTTTAGTGATGAGTAAGTAACCTCCTCTTCTTCAAGTGATGGTCTCTGTATGCGTTCCAAATACAGCTGAATATGGAGCAACGATCAGCTTGGAGGTTGTGCAAGGATGTGATGGGTAATGCCTGCTTCAGGCACTTTCGTGTCTGTGACTGCATACTGGTGGATGGCAAAGTGCATTGTGAAGGTGTAAACAAAGCGTCATGTTGCCTCACGGCAGATCTCATGCCAGGGGATGTCTGCCTGGGAGGTAAAGATAGTTGCATTTTCCTCTGTGGAGCATGTTGTGATTGTGCCAGCTGTAGTGCTTGGACATGCACGTAGTATTCTGTAATGCACTTAGAGAGCGAATTGGATATGAATTGCATGGAAGGGTCTTGGCCTCTTGATCATTCTGCTATTACTACGAAGAGCTTTGAGGAGATGTGAAAGGAGCAGTTCCTACCCAAGTAGATGACTAATGCCTTGTGGACATCCAGGGAGTTCAGTGTCCTGTCTGCAGTAGTGGCATGTAATCTGAGATGGAAGACTGGAAGGTGGATGGAATGTTGAGATGAAGCTCTGAGATGACCTTTGGGAGATACTTAGGATGAAGGTGTAGATGGACCTTGTATCTTTGGAAAACTGTACATAGGAGGATCAGCCATCATGGCTGTCAATTCGTTGACTGGCCACACAGGAGTGATATCCATTATGAATAGGAATTAAATGCATGGGTGGGCAAAGGAACATGTGGCAAACAGTTCAAAGGGAGGCCAGATGAGGGCAGATAGCATGAGGGACATGTCATGTGGAGGAGCTGTGGGAGGGTAGGTGTAAGAACTGGTGGGAAGCCGTTCAGACCCTCAGAAACTGGGTAGCGGTAGGGTGAGTCATTAACAACTGACCTTTCTTGGGAGAAAGGAAGATGCTGAGTGCGACATATCAGATGCTGGTTAAACTGGAGCTGAGTGCAAGACCCATGGTCGTGAGCCCTAAAAGGTAGTCTAGGATGATAGGCAAGAAGATAGCATGGAGGTGTAGGTGGCACTGTTGAATTCAAAAGGGGAAGTGCTGGTTGTGCCAACTGCTATGGAATAGGCATGCCAGTGCTCCTCCACCTTCACTTCCCTGGATAAGGTGGTGAAGTACCTGAACCCTGTGAGACACAAACTCTATTCCTCCATGACTCTACAATTCCACTTCTCCAATTATCAAGCCTTACTGGCAAAATATGATTTTAAACATACCAAGCCGGCAGAGTTTTGGAGGACTTTCCACAGGATAAGTATCAATGGTTCCATGCCCTGCTGGACAAGGGCTGCTGACAGATAGGAGGTGGGAGAACAGAAAGTCATCCCTCGGAGACAGCATTAAGTACCTGCAACCTGCCTTCTTGGGAATAGGGATGCAGAATGCTGATGTGTGCCACACAGCCTGTGTGGATTGTAGAACATTGTCATGAATAGGCAAATCTATATGCATTGGTCCCTGAAGCTGGAAAATGTCCAGCTATCTGTGAGGTTGGGCCTGCACTTCCTCCAAGTGAGTGTCCGTATCAAGATCCATTCTCCATAGCAGCTTCTGGTACTGATGCTGGTTATCAGAAAGTGAGAGGGTTGGTGGGCCTTGTCCAGAGGGCTGACAACTGCAATGGGTACTAGCGGAATCAGTGTGCTGAGTCAGGTACGGAATCCTTCTCTGGGTCCGAGGTGATTGGTGCTGGGAAAGGGGCTGGGATGAGGCCACCTACAGTGAATAGGACCAGTGATAAAGGTCCTGTGCAGGCCAGTAGTGCCACAAGGCTGAATCCTGATGATATGGCAGGACCTAAGGATGGGGGTACCACTCTGATGCACCCAGAGTGTAGTGCATCAGAAAAGGTGGGCATGCCTTGGAGTGCACACTATGCAGGGAGACCAGGGAAAAAGATGGCTCTTCTGATGAGAAACCTTCTAGGTCTGAAGAAGACTTGGAAGTGGTAGAGCTATCCGTGTTGGTGGCAATGCAACTAATGGAAGTTTGTGGCTGAAAAGGAACAGCTCATCCACCTGTGTTGATGACTGCAGGGCCAGATCCATCTGGACCCATCCCCAAGGCACATCCTGTTGTCCACTGCGCTGAGGAAAGCCTGGAGAATCCAAAGAGTACATGTTAGTGAGCTACTGTGACCCTTGATCATAGTGAAAACCCACTGGTGCTGGTGAATTATGCTTCTGCTTTGCCATACGCCCAGCACCAACATCACACATCACCACCCTGGACTAAACAGGGTGGCAACACAATGTGTCACAACAGTCTGTGACAGAGACTTGTTGAGGTGCTCGTGAGAGCGCTTGCAGCTCTTCTTCTGTGCCTTCTCACAACTCAACCGTGCCAGTGGATCTAGGTGAGAAACCAAGGGCAGAGTCCTCATAGCTGATGGAGCATCAGCACTAATGGTCTGTGACTGGACTCTGCATCAGGCGGGAGAACCTCTGACACGAAGAGCCTGCAGAAGTGTAGAAGTCAAGTGTCACGGGTCCCTGATGGGAAGAATTTGCAGATATTGCAAAGAGCGACAAGGTGAGTCTCACCAGGCAAAAAAGAGACAAGGTTAGCTCATCACTCACAGAGAAAGAGATGAGTAAGGGAGATATGATAGAGTTCTATAAAATCATGACTGGTGTGGAGAAAGTGAACAAGGAAGTGTTATTTGGTCCTTCACATAACAAAAATACTAGGGGTCACACAATTAAATTAATAAGCAGCAGTTTTAAAACAAACCTGTGGAAGCATTTTTTTAAATCAGGGCACAGTCAACCTCTGGAATTTATTGCCAGAGGATCTGTGAAGGCTGAAAGCATAACAGGCTTCAAAAAAGAATTAGATCAGCTCATGGAAGATGTGCTCACCACATGCAGAAAATGATCCAGGGTAAGCGACACAGTTCTTGAACCCCTGCAAATGGGACATATTCCCCAGAAGAGGTCAAGGAAAGCACCATATGGGGTTACTTCTTAGCAGTTGAACAATGTGTCTCAGGTAGCATGTGACCAGCATTCATTTGGTCCACTGGTTGGATCATGATCATAACGTACCCCAACAACTGAGGTATTCCGCACATAATACAATCCAGTTCCATCTGTATACCTGTACAGATTATAAGCTTGGACTCAGTTGAAACAACTCTTCTTTAAATTAGCTTCACTTTGCCTTCTTTGAATCATATCTGATCTGTCAACAGAATTCTCACTGTAGTTATATACTGTTTAATTGAGATAAACTATACAAATATTATAGGAACAGATACTCACTAAAACAGGGGTTGGCAAGATAAGAAGAAGAGTTGGCAAAACTCAGTTGTGGGCGGCAGTGGAGGCTGGAGCTGGAAGGGGGGCAACCAAGGAGCCACAGGTTGCAGACTGCCTGCACTAAGACATATTCATATGTACTTACCAGCTCGCTCAGATATAGTATTCTCAAAGAATAATGACATCTAGTGATCAGACAGAAAATCACAGTTGCGTCTTTTCTCTCTATGGCTTCAGTCCCTCAAAACTTATACACATGTTCAACTTTAAGTTCATAAGTAGTCCTACAGGATTCTAGAAAGCAATGCTTAGGGTTTTATCTCAGATAGCCAGGTAGCATAAGGAATTTGGTTCCAACATTTCAGTTACAGATCACAACCAATGTTCCCTGTAAGCTGCGCTGGCGCGCTGCAGCACAGCCTGCCGCAGCCGCCAGCGCAGGGAAGGCAGCCGGCAGCGCACTGCCGGTAGCCAGAGTCCCTGGTTAGAGCTCCTGTGGAGCAGGGAGTTTTGAAAACTCCCGCCCAGAAAAGCTCTAATGGAGCATGCCCAGAAAATCTGGGCATGCTCCGTAGAGCTTCTCTGGCCCAGGAGTGAGGGCTGGGCCTGCCTCGAGTCCAGCCCGGAGGTAAGTTTGTGGGGGCTGGGGGGGGGTGAGCAGGAGCAGGGGGGTGTGCTGCCGGGAGCGGGGGGGGGGCTAGCAGGAGCGGGGGAGGGCGATGCCGGGACCGGGGGGGGTGATGCCGGGGCTGAGGGGTGATGCTGGGACCAGGGGGGGGGGAGTGGTAGGGGGAGCGGGCGGGGTGATGCCGGGCCGGGGGGCGATGCCGGGACCCGGGGGGGGCTAGCGGGAGCGGGGGGGGCGTTGCCGGGACCGGGGGCCGATGCCAGGACGCGGGGGGGCTAGCAGGTGTGGGAGGGGCTGTCGGGAGCAGGGGGGCGAGTGGAAGCGGGGGGAGGGGCTGCGCAGTGGGCCCCGTGGGGGCGGGGTGGAGCGCAGCGAGCAACAGGAGTTGCTCAGCTGCTCTCTCCCCTTAGAGGGAACATTTATCACAACATATAAACTTATGAAACATATGACCCCAAAATGTTTCCAAGTCAATATTCCCTTCCTTATCAGATTATTTCTCTCCAGCAGGATTTAAATTTTATTCTCATCGTATCATACCCAACAATATATGAATCTTTAAGAGTTTATCTTCACTGCAGTATTTGCTCCACGTGGGTGGGTATTGCCCTGAGCTTGATACCCATCCAGACACAAAAATCTCTATCTTGAACTAAGTGGTGGTTTAAACTCAAGTCAGCTAGTCCAGTAGGGAGTATGGGCTAAAACTCACTAGTCACGCAGTGGAGACAGCTACAACCAACAGCTGGATTTAGCATAAACCAACTGTTAATCCAGTCTGTTTGAATAATTCTAGTGTTATTTCAAGTGCTTCTGCAGTGTGGACATGCTTACTTGAACTAGATTAACTTCAGTAGACTCTCTCAAGCAAACTACTGCAGTGAAGATAGGCCATAGGACACCAAACTCTCATTCACGTTGGTGTATGTCAAGTCCATTTAAAACCATAACTTAACAGATCATATCAATATCATAGTATATAGCATTTAATTTCTACTTTGAACTGTGTTATTTTATTATCATCATGTAAACACACTCTCTCACCGGAATAAATAATATTTCAAGACACATCACTATATTGAATAGTGTTATCTATGTTTTGTCTGATTTTACCCAGTAGGTACCACATGCAACTATGCTGGATAATAAATTGCGTTATGCTATAAGTTTATTGGCTGAGTTCATTTAATTGTTCAGGAAATTGACTGTTCTAACAATACAGTATTGTCTATTTTACAAGCAAAATCAAAATGATACCTAATAATTAAGGCAACTTTTCTGCAAAACACTGAAATGCATGCTAACGGCCATGCTTATTCAGCCCAACATTTAAGAACGTGCTTACGTCACTAAATTTAAGTAGTTGCTTAAGGGCTAATTTAAGGGTGTAATTAAACATCTGAGGAAGTCCTGTGTTCAACTGTTGCTTTAGATAATTTTATGGTATCCTTTACTCACAAAGAATAATGCTGCAAATTCCTGAAAATAAAGTTTCAAATAAATAAATAAATAAATAAATAAAATCTTTCAAAGTTTGTTTATTTGTCCTCACAAAAATAAACGGACGAAAATGTTTTGTAGTTTAAACTTGGACTAAGTTTCACTGAACACAGCATTCACCTGGTATTGACAGGATTGATAAATTTGCCACCTTTTCGTGCTAATAGCTCCAAGTTTGTTCCAATTTAAGTCCAGGAAAACACATGTAGCAAATGCAAATTTAATACTGCTATTTTATGCCAAGATTCTTATCACACTATAGATATTAATACTGAGATTTCTCTACCTGCTCTGGTTTCTTGAATCTGAGCAACTAGCATTTTCAATTGATTAAAAATTGCCTCAGAT
This sequence comes from Podocnemis expansa, assembly GCA_007922195.1. NCBI lineage: Eukaryota > Metazoa > Chordata > Testudines > Podocnemididae > Podocnemis > Podocnemis expansa. Next base: position 34,638,593 of record ML681990.1, read on the forward strand.
CTCATAGCATACCTTCAAAAATTATAAACTTACTGAATTGATTGGTATAGAAAATAATTATTTTGGGCACAGATAATTTCTGAAGAACAGTAAAAAATAGTGTAGTTAAAACAGTGGCTCTCTGATAGCAAATTATTATTATGAAAATAGTAAGTGGAATAATTATTATATTATTTATAATGAAAGTCTGTTTTCTTGTACAAGAAACACAATATCAGTTATTCCCTACAGGCTTTTAATTAGGACAACATAGGATGAAAGAATTTATTAATGAACAAGTTCATGTGGTTATTGAAGGTGACTAGAAACAATTACCATGGGCAGATCAACATATGGGCCTACAGGGCCTGTGCCCAGGCGCCCACACAATATGAAAGGCCCTTCACAGTGCAGCACTGGAGGGGAGTGGAGCCATCCTGGGATGGAGGCCGGGTTCTGCATTGTATTGCAAGACCTGCTTCACCCACAGGAGCTAGCTAGTCCACCCCTGGGGACAGGGCGGCCCAGACCAGAGTCCATGCTCTGCTCTCCTATTCCGACTCTGGGCCAGCTAGTCTGATCCTGGGGTGGGGTGGGGCCAGCTGCTGCACCATGCAGTAGAATCTCCAGTGTGGCTAGGCTATACTGGAAGCCACCCCGTGCGTGCTGATCAGCACTGCTGTCCAGGGAGTGAGGGGGGAGATAGGGGCTAATTAGCTGGGCTGGGGTCTGCCTCTGTCCCCAGTCCCCCAAACCAGAGCTGGTCCTCCTCCAGGGAGCAGGATTCCAGACTGGGGTGCAGGGGCTGTGCCCAATGTTCCCTCTAATTACTCGTAGACTGTGTGAGCAAACAATTTCTTTGTGTACACAAAAACATTTCTTTGTGAGCAATATTAGCACTATTGAATTTTTTTTGTGCACACTTTATTTTGTTGTGTGCACAGGCTTCATGACCTGTGTGTGTGCACACATGCGCACAGCTTAGAGGGAACAGTGGCTGTGGCCCCAGATGAGAGAAAGAGGCCAGGGTCCCAGAGGCCCCCTAATCTGACACTGACAATTATCTTGGAGAAAAAAATCTATTTAAAATCTACAACACACCATGTTTTACAGTTCTGAATTGAATGAAATTTCCTATTGACTTAAATCTATTTGACTAAATTGTTCCAGGCTCTGATCTTCCTTTGTAACTTGAAAGTGTCCAGTACATTTTCAGGTTGTGTAAAATAGACATTAACAGCAGTAGATTTTGGCTCTATGCTATAATACATACCAACAGTCTCCTGAAGAACTAATTCCATGGATATTTTGAATACTTATAAACCTTCATAAATTTGGGGTAGTGGTGGGGAGATAACTAGTCAATGCCTGTTTGTGTTTATAAGCACCACCAGAGGTTAAGGTATAATTTGGCAGGCCCTGGAAACCTCCTAAATTTCCAGGCCCACTCAAGCAGCTCTGGTCCCCCTTCCTGGAGGTCCGGTCCCCCTTCCTGCAAGTCTGAGCCCCCTTCACCCACCCCAACTACTGCCCCTCCCCACATACCAGCCCCACCATCCCAGCTACTGCTCCCCCCCCCCCCGCACCTACTACCATTGGCCTCTGTCTCACTGCTGGTTCCCCAACTTCCTACCATGCCACACTATCTTCCCTCACTGCCCCAGGTCAACCCCTTCTCCTGTGCCCTTTCCCCACCCAGCCAGCTCACCTGTGCCCAAAACTCCACCCCAGGCCCCCCTAACCTGGCCGTCATGTGGAGTTGTCCTGGCCCAGGCTGAGGTTCCCACCCGGAGCCTGCTCTGACTAAGCATGCTCAGAGGCTCTGAGCAGGCTCAGGGCAGCAGATTCAAAATCTCCCAACCTGATGCAGCTCCTGCCCTGCCAGAACAGTGTTCCAGCGCCTACTATTTTTAGGGGTTCAGCATTCAGGGGGGCCCTAAAAATAGAAAGTGGAGGTAGAATCCGGTATTCCAGTGCCCTTTATTTTTAAATGGTAGGCCCGGGAACACATCATTCTGGCTCCATTTTCTATTTTTAGGGGGCCTGGAACACTGACCACCTAAAAATAATGGGCTCCAGAATGCCATTCTGGCAAATCCCAGCTTACTTTAACCCCTGAGCACCACCATCCTGAAGACAATGATTTCTGAGTGAGACCCAGCAAGAATGGAGCATATCTTTCAACTTTTCACTACAGTTCAGAGATGCAACATCCTCAGTACTCTCTGTATTGAGGCATCACGATGTAATGTCATTTCCCACTGTGCTCCATTGAGGCTGGGCAATACACTGACACACAAGTTTCAAGAAACACTATATAGCAGTGGTTCCCAACATTTTCTCTGCCGTGGTATACCTTGCTACCTTTAATTAATTTGAAGCACACCACGATATAGTTTTCAAATGAACTCATGAAAATTCATGAGCCAGTGAGCCAATCCTGAACTCTTTGAGTAGTTTTTCAAAAAACTTTGTGGCACACTTGCTCATAACTGATGGCACACAGGTTGGGAAACACTGCTATCTAGGCCAGGTTCTATAAATGTCCTAGGCCAGTATTTCCCAACCACTACGCCATGGCACACTGGTGTGCCATGAGGCCGAAGCAAGTGTGTCATGGAATTTTTTGAAAAACTACTGAGTTCCGGATTGGCTCATGCATATATATGAGTTCATTTGGAAAGTATACATTGGTGTGTCTTAATATGATTAGAAGGATCAAGGTATGCTATGCAAAGAAAAGTTTAGGAACCTCTGTCCTAGGCCGTCCTGAAATGTCTACTCATTCTCTGCTTCAGAAAAAGAGTCTTTATAGCTATTGTAAATACTGATTTAACAAAAATGCAATTTTAAAAGGTTTTTTAAGTAATTAGTACACCATCTTCCAAAGGCCTTCTTTTTATATGCAAAAAAGCACATTGAGAGCTACTTGAATGTGCATCTGAAGACATGGTTCTGCTTTCAAAGTCACTATGTAAAAATGGCACAGCCTGTACTCTGAATAACAAATCTCACTTTAACTCTTTAACTTTAACTTTACTCTTGAACTCTTCATGTTCCATATCTTAACAACTGCATTGATTTGCTGTCATAATATGACCTGATCCCACGACTTACACTTCCCTACGTTTATTTAGCTCCCATTCTGTAAGTTCCCCCATCTTCAAAGTGTCTGACAAAGTGGGATTTCCTCCCACGAAATCTCATGTAATAAATAAATTTCTTGGTCTTTAGAAGTGCCACAGGACTCCTTCTTTGTTTTGCAGAATTAGATTAACATGGCTACCCCTTTGGAACTCTCAGTTTAGTAACACCATATACATAGTTCCAAAGGGGTAGCCATGTTAGTCTAGTTCTGCAAAACAAGCAAGGAGTCCTGTGGCACTCAAAGATCAACAAATATATTTATTGCATGAGCTTTCTCTGACACAAGACTCCTTGCTTGTTTTACCATATTTACATTTATATGTGTGTGTGTGTGTGTGTGTGTGTGTGTTACTTCTGTTAACACTACATAGTCAATACAACTATTGAAGACAGATCTGTGTCATGCTGCTTTCTCTCTAAGTCATGAACAACAGAATGGTAAACTAAGTTCTATTTGCAGGGCCAAAATTCCACTCACTTCTGCTGTGTAACCCTACTAAAGACAAAGGTTGTTTGATGTATATAATTAAATGAAGGCAAATTTTGCACACAGAATCTTTATTTATTTCTGGTGACAGGCTACCTGAGAAAAAGAACTCTGCTGTACTTTCACAGCCTAAATTCAGTTTCCATGGCTGGCAGTCAGAAGAGTCATATTTTCATTGTGAACTAAGCAAATCAGACACAATAAATAAGGTGGGGAATGCACGCGCGCGCACGCGCACACACACACACACACTTTTTATACTACTACTTCATTTAAGTTATGAAAAGAAGGGGAATTATTACTATAGCATAACTTGCCAACCCCATATTATCCTAGCAAAAAACACAAAGATCTAGATATAGTATAGCATGGGTCTGAAGAAAGGGGAAAAACAACAAAGCAGTAAAACTATTTATAAATTACTTTCATTGCTAGGTTACAAACCACAGAAAAGCATCATACACAGGAATGATATTAATCACTCGTCATTAACTCCTTGAAGAATCTGTGACCTTTTTAAATCAGCACAGAGGATACAAGTTTAATAACATTCCCTGTGCTCTTAGAAAATGCACTATAAAGGACTGAATTTCGATGTCTAAACAGAGTCATATTTGCATAAGTAAATACCCATGATAAAAAGTTAAATATTAACCAAATTTAAGGTAGGATTAGTTAGCAATGGTAAACATGTCTGCTAAATCCCTCCTTGAGACATTTGCAGTAAACACAGACTCAAATTTTCAAACAATGCAGGGCCATATCCAGGAATTTTTTTTACTTTCATTTTCTACTTTGCAGTGTTTAGTGTTCAAAGTTCAACAGAAATGTTAGTACTGATAATTGTACTTTTTAAATCAACAACAGAATGGAGAATTTAAGTACGGACTAGATATATTTTAGTTTAGAACATAACCTCTCAGTCATCTCCGAAATTCTAGAAGGAACTTCAGTATGTACTGGGGACACGTGGACACTCACAAGATCAGATCATCAGTAACCAAGGTAACTAACTACGTGTCCTACGTGTCATGCAAGTGAAGTCTTGTAATATTTGGTGATATCTCCAAAACAGTATTTGAGAGACCAGTAACATTAATTTTAAAAACATTTTTCATCCAAGGATCTCGGAGTGTTTTACCAGCATTAACTTAGCCTCACAATATCCTTGTGTGTTAGGTATGGCTGCTCTGTGTTCTTTAACAAGCCTTAAGTACAGTTTATTAGAATCCATAGTCAGAGATCAGCGTATCTAGTCCTGCAAATTTCAGCCATTTCTAAACATAAGATTACTGTGTTAAATATCTTATGATAATTTACATAAACAACCAGCACTCAATCATTGTATTGCTAAAACTTTTGAACACAAAAGTGTTTTGAAATCCTTGAATGGATGACTCTGTAGAAATGTAAAGTATTATTACTATATTACTGCCATACAGTGTAATTCAGGTGTGAAGTTTAATTTTCTGAAGTGATAATGTTGCACAGAATTAGACATCAGGTCTGCATTGTGCTTTATGACAGTAATAAGAAACTATGTCAATATTAACAATTATATTTAAAAACACAATCAAATAACTAAGAATTTTACTGTGGTTCTAAGCAATCAAAGATTTCACAGCAATGAAAAAGATTAGAAAACACTGTTATCATTTATCTGCAGGTATCACATTAACAAAGTGGGGGAGAAAGATCCATGATGGATGGTCCCTATAGCCCTTAACCAAAGCCTAATGAAGTCAATGGAAAGGCTTCAACAGAGGCATTGGGCTCAGACCCTACACTTGAAATATAAAATAGTGACAGAGCTGATAAGAACTTTCAAAACGTTGGACATTTTTCAAGTGTGCTCATCATATATGTGTATTGGCAAAAAGAGCACAGAATAAACACTTACCCAACTATGTATTTCTTCACAAATGGTACTTACCTATAAAGCAAATGAATAGAAAATGAGAAAAATAAATAAAAAATTTACAAATTCTAGCACATTAATAAAAAGAATACAGATCATCAAAATATGCTGTTCACTCATACAAGACATTACAGGTAATTTTTCTATCTTGCGAAATTATCAATTCTTATACATTACTGGTCATCCGCAATAAAAGAATATGAATGGGATTTCCAGATCAGCCTGATCAAAAATATAATTTTGTATATTCTTCTGGATTTATTTCAGTCAATATACACTCTTCAGAGTTTAAATTGCCTTGCCAATCCTAGCTCAACATATATCTAGATTTTAAGGATCAGCTATGAAGCAAAATTGATTTTTTCACTAAATTTGAGTTTTTGACCACAATGCTAAGGTGTTTCAATAATAAAATAATTAGAAGAACAACAGCTTGCTAACTATTCTTTCTAACCGGTTAAGAAGTCATTCAGAACTCACACAATATAAACAGTATCTTTTATATCTTTTACAGTTATTTTTATGTCCTGCATTCAGATAATGTTCAGCTATGACACCATAAAATACAGCGTGCTTAAATATCACAGCAAGACAGCATGAACACATTTGTGGGACTCAGGTGTCTAAGGTCCTATTCCCAGCCTTGACACTAAGCTGTGCTGTAACTTTGGAAAAAGTTATTTACCTTTCAATGCCTGTTCTCTTGCCTGTCTTTGTTTTGTCTAAACTGTAAGCTCTTCAAAGAGAAATGTCTTGCACTACTTATTTTATATTCAGTACAAGTACCAGTATTTAGTATTTATTACAATGGGACCCTGATCTTGGCTGAGTCCTCTAGGTCTCAGTGTGACATACATAATTTTAAAAAACTAATAATATAGTAACAGAGAAATCAGATCACCTCCAGAACTGATTTTAGGGCTCAGATAATTTCTAGTTTTCCTATGGTATATGACATTTTTGTGTCCAATGAACTTTATTTTATTTTTATACCCAAGTAAAATAAATTTGAAAACATGTCACAAGGAAATGAGATCTTATCTGAACCTTAATAAACCAGCTCCAGATGACAGGTTACTTTTCACTTGTTTATGTTCTGACTGTTCCTTCTGGCTCATAATGAATGCCTCTCTTCATTAGACTGCAGGAACCTGGCACATATGATGCAAGCATATTTTCTTGTTCTGCTTTGCAGTTTAAGATGCTATTTTACAATTCAAATCTCAGAGCCAATATCATCTGACATTTGCAATTCTATAAAATGTAGAATTTTTGTTTTTTGAAAAATCCCACATTAAGGGTATGTCTATACTGATGGCAGTAAAATCGCTGCCGTCAGCCTGGTGCTCTGGGAGCAGTTCGCAGTGAGTTTGAACTTGCTGTGCTCCGGGAAGTCAGCCCCAGAAGTCCTGGGGACCAAGAGGCACATGGGAAAGCCGATCATAAGGGATGTGCAGTCGGCTTTCCTGAATCTGCACTGGCAGCTTTCATTACACAAGGAATTTTACATTCCTTGCATAACTGCCAGTCGCCTGCTGCTGAAAACTGGCCTCAGTGTAGACTCGGGCTTAGTCTTGTAGTGCAAAAGCTAGGCAAGATTTTAGCTGAATATGTTCCTGCAATAGTAATCATCCTGGGGCTGATTTTGTTCAACCTCTTTATTAATGATCTGGATGGCGGGATAGATTGCATGCTCAATAAGTTTACAGATGACACCAAGCTGGGGGGAATCATGGATACACTGGAGGGAGGGGATAGGATTTAGGGAGACCTAGACAAATTGGAGCATTGGGCCAAACAAAATTTCTTGAGATTCAACAATGACAAGTGCAAAGTCTTGCTACCAGCTGAGGACTGACTGACTAAGTAGCAGCTCTGTAGAAAAGGACCTCAGGGTTATGGTGGACAGGAAGCTGAATATGAGTCAACAGTGTGCCCTGGTTGCCAAAAAGGGCAACAGAATATTGGGCTGCATCAGTAGGAGAGCTGCCAGCAGATTGAGGGATGTGATTATTCCCTTCTGTTCCGTACTGGTGAGGCCACATCTGGAATACAGTGTCCAGTTTTGGGCTCCCCACTACAAAAAGGATGTCAAGAAATTAGAAAAAGTCCAGCATAGGGAAACGAAAATGATTAGAGGGGTGGGGCACATGACTTAGGAGGAGAGGCTGAAGGAATTCCACTTATTTAGTCTCCAGAAGAGAAGACTGAGGAGGGATTTGATAGCAGCCTTCAACTACTTGAAGGGGTGCTCCAAAGTGGAGGGAACTAGGCTATTCTCAGTGGTGACAAAGGGCAGAACAAGGAGCAATGGTTTCAAGCTGCAGCTGGGGAGGTCTGGGTTGGACATTAGCAAAAACTCTCTTAGTAGGAGTGTGGTGAAGCACTGGAATGCATTACCTAGGGAATTGGTGGAATCTCCCTCTTTGGAAATTTCTAAGACTCAGCTGGACAAAACATTGGCTGGGATGACCTAGTGGGAGTAGGTTTGCTTTTAGCAGGGGTTTGAACTAGATGACCTTATGGGGTCCCTTCCAGGCCTATGATTCTATAAGAAAGATTTTTCCTTTATCCACAGTTTTGCAACAATACCGTCTTTAAAGTAAAATATTCTATTGCATTATACAAATATCTGCATGGGACGCCTGTCTTTTCTTAGAGACACAAAAAAGTGCATTATTATTACTATGTGACACTTCAGAATTTTCCTCCATGTCTTACAATCATTTTACCAAGGTATATATCACCACCATCTTGCAGTCAGGAGAAATGTAAAAAAAATCTTAAGTGACTAGCCCACGTTCACGTAGTGAGTCAGTGCGTAGATGGAAATAGGTTTTCAGACTCCCAGTCAAATGTGATATACTGCAGAATCATTAAACTTTGTCTCTTAGATTTACATTAGGATGCATGCCATTAAGATGGAGCTCATTTATTTTATTTTATATTGTTTTAGAGGAACAATAAATGATGCAATGAGGGAAAAACAAGATTTGCTAATCTTGTCATGAGATGCCTGCAGTCAGATGAAAGTTGAAAGAATGTGATTGTATTCCGCAGTTATGTAAAACATAGACAAAAATTTCAAAATGCAATGGACAAAAAGCCATTTAAGCTCAGTGCCTAAGGACAGAAAGACAAGGGATAAAGTACTGGTCCTCTTAACCTGGTCATGTGGTAGTCTGCACGGGTTCAGAGGACCAGTACTTTATACTGTTCATCTGCTAGGAAGAGTTTATCTGGCAGTTACTGCTGACAGATTGTTAAGGAATCTAATAATGACAACCCTCAGATAAAACAAAAACATTTAGATAAAGGTCACAAGGACCAAAAAAGCAAGCTGAGTGGCCATGTTTTCTTAAAACAAACAAAACTACAAGATGTAGTCAAGCCTGATAAAAATGTTCTTCTATTGACTTTGCACTTCATGACCCCTAGCCATAGGCAACGTACTGTATTATTGCAACCTTTTGAATTTGTTGGGCAATTCTTTATCTTTTTTTATTCCCTGTAAGATTCATTATTTCAGAAGTATTCAAATATTTTGAATGCTGGAGTCCTTTCATAGAATCATAGGTTAGGGTTGGAAGGGACCTCAGGAGGTTATCTAGTCAAAAACCGTTGCTCAAAGAAGAGCCAACCACAATTAAATCATCAAACCAGGTCTTAAAAGCCTCTTATGCTGAGGATTCCACCATCTCCCTGGATACCCCATTTCAGTGCTTCACCACCCTCTTGGTGAAAATAATATCCAACCTAGACCTTCTCCATTTGAGATTATTGCTCCTTGTCCTGTCATCTGCTCAATTTCAAAAGGGATAGCCGTTTTAGTCTAGTCTGGTACCAGTGTGCCCTCATTGCCAAAAAGGGCAACAGAATATTGGGCTGCATCAGTAGGAGTGGTGCCAGCAGATCGAGGGATGTGGTTATTCCCTTCTATTCAGCACTGGTGAGGCCACATCTAGAATACAGTGTCCAGTTTTGGGCTCCCCACTACAAAAAGGATGTGGACATTCTGTATCTTATCCTACCACTCCCCCAGCTTACTGGCTGAGAGTGCAATCCAGTCACTCTCTCAGATTATTAATGAAGACACTGTACAACATTGGCCCTCGGACTGACCCCTGTATTCTACCTGTTACTGGCTACAAAGTAGACAACAAACTGTTAATCACTACCCATTGAACCCAACAATCTAGCCAGCTTTCTGTCCATCTTATAGTCCATTCATTCAACTCATATTCCTTTAATTTGCTGATAAGAATACTGTGGGAGGCTTTATCAGAAGTTCTGCTTAAGTCAAGGTATATCATGTCCACTGCTTTCCCCAAATCCATACAGTCATTCATCTTATCATAGAAGGCAATCAGGTTGGTCAGACATGACTTGCTCTTGGTAAACCCATCTTGACAGCTCTTGATCACTCTATCTTGCAAGTTAGAATAGACAAGTTAAAGCAACACATCATTGTTGAGAACAATGCTTAGTGGACTTCCCTACTATACATAAATCAGTTCTAATTCCTACCATACAGATAAGTTTCAAATTAAGTCCCTCTTACATGGCTGCCTTGACCAAAACATCAGTGTGAGTGAGAGAGGGCTAATAATAATAATAAAAGAGTATTTTTAAATTTATATGCCAGATCCTCAACTGATATAAAGTGGATTCAGTAAAGATACACTAACTTACACCAGCTGTTATATCAGCAAATATATTGTTGCTGCTCTTCTATATCTGGGGCTTTTGAAGGACAGCTTCTCAGTGGAGGAGAGTTCATGATGTCTGAGTATATTTTTAAATAATTGTTTTCATGTACACAAACACTGGCCCTGAACAGAGGCAGCCACAAACAGCATACTGGCAATCCCCTCTTTTAGGAACCTCAACTCAGCCCCCAGGCCTATGTCATGGGATGCACATTTGTGCACCTTGGGTTTTGATATATATAACTTTCCTGCTCACTTATACACTAGAATTTTATGGGTTGTTGCCAATTATGCCAAGTAATGTTTCTTTATGGATCCTCATAACCTATTCTACATGGTTACTATGATGATACGTGTCCTACAACTTCATGCGTGTGAACAGACGTGTAATGTGCTGTCCATGGCTCAGAGAGGGGGGAACAGACAGAAGTCTCTCCCAGAAGCAGTGAGCAAGCAATGACCAAAAAGAGACAAAGGTATGCTAATAGAGGTGTCTGTGAAGAGACAAAGACATCACCTCTGCCCAGAAAGGGAGGGGTCAAGCAGGGACAGAAACAAAGAGAGATACCTGGAAGATTTTAGGGGCTTTTGGCTGAGACTCTCCATCTGGAAACAACTTCAAGCAAGGTCTCAGCCCTGCCTGGTCACAGGCAGAGACTGGCTGTATGAACCTCTGACTGCGAAACACCTTGAGCATGAACTTGAACCATGAGGTCAGGTTAAGTAGAGATATTAGGATAGTATGAGTATTTTGCTTTTTATTTCCTTGTGGTCATTCCTGAATTATTTACATTGTGATTCTGCCATGATTGGCCATATTCTCTCTTAGAATTATAATCTGATCAATAAACTTGTCGTTGTTTTCTCTAAAGTTGTGTGATCTTCATTGGGTGTAAGTGGAGAAGGCTGGGCACAATCAATTTCTTTGTTAAATGGACGGACTTGAGTGTATGGTGGTTGGGAGTGGGTCCCAATCTCTATAGACAGGAGCACCTAGTGTGGTAATTGGGGCCTGGAGTGCTTGCTGGGGGACCATCCTCAAGTAGCCAGTGGACATACACCCACTGCTTGGGACCAGTTGAACGCCAGAGGTCAGAGTGGACTGACACAGGAGTGAGTGGTCACCTGGCAAAACAGGGCATATTGGGGTTCAGGAGTGGGAACTGGGAGGTCACAGCGGTACACCAGACCGGATCTGGGGACTGGCCTGTCACAGCCTACCCCTCGGGGTGAACTTCTGCCTCAAGAATTGATTCCAGTCAAAAGACAAAGCCAGAGATCTCCAGTCAGTGGCACAATATCTTCTACACAGAACACTGCTTCAAAAAAAAAAAAAAAAAAACGGCGCCGCCCACCACTCCACCATCACAATCAGCATATCTTGTGGTAAGGAAAAAAACTTGGAAAACTTTGCACAGCACCTCGTAAAACCTGTTATAACATTACCACCACAAAAAAGTTGTCCTGAAGTAATTAGATTTGCTTCACACATAACATGCCTGACACAGACCATCAAAAGGTAAGAAATGTAATATTATGCCACCTCATAGTATATTTCCTCTTGCCTTTACCCACAGACATGTGAATATTACTGCAGCTACTGTCATGGTGTGTGGTCTGTTGTCAGACCACAGTGCTAGTAGACAGTGAAAAATCAGATGATATGGTGTCCATCTGACTGTTGATAGTGTAACCTGGTAGGGTGGGCTCAAATTCATTCAATTGCCCCTCTCCAGTGCCTCACAGAGAAAACCCCTGATGAAAGCAACTGGAGAGCCAGGATCCAGTTGTTAAAAGGACTCCCAGCGAAGACTGCTCAGAGTTTCCATCCCACATTAAACTATTACTCAACAGAAAAGTAACAATGAACTTTATTAACTAGCTAAACACACCTTATCCTAAAGAACCATAATACATTTAAACAAAACAGTAAGAAACCCAAGAGTCCCAAAGTTCAGGTGGAGTCACCCTTATCTCAATTGCAGTCATTTAAGTCCTTGGGGCTTGAATGCAGAACGAAAGCAATCCTCATCCTCTCTAGCTGCAGGAATCTTCAGGCTGATGCCATGCAGTCCTTTCTTCCTCCTGTGCAGCCAGCACCATCCAATCAAGTCACTGGCCATCCAGCTCTCAGTTCCACTGCAGACAACTCCCCCGCAAAGCAGTCGAAAGCTGGGAGAAAACATCCTGCAGTCCACTCCTGCTCAGCTCCTTTCACTGAGTCCCTTAGCCAACGTCCTCTGCAGCTCCTCTCCAGGCTTCTCTTCTCAGGCTTCTCCCTGGGCATGTAACTCCAGCAAAACAATAAAACTTGTGGAGCATGCTCAGTGTGCTCCCTCATCCTCTTACCAGAAGTTTCTGGTTTCTGGGCTGCAAAATCTGCCCAGCAACGTAACCCAGCCATAAGGGTCCCTAAAAGAGATCGCACCTATTTAGGCACATGGGTTACAATAGCACAGAATCTCTTGAGGAGGAAATGTGCCAACAACATAATGTCCCATTGACCTCCTCATGCAGAACACAACATACCCCCAAGGGTAAACCTGGTAGTCTTATGACCAGTGCAACTGATATGTGCCACTTTGGTGGATCCAGGACCAATTTAGCCTTATAATCACCCTGCAAAGCACCAGCAGTGCATTACACAGCTCTGAAAGGCAGTGCATCTTCTTTTAAAAAACCTGGCTGCAGCAAGGGACAAATTTAATGGGGAAAATATCTGAAACAGAGCAACACAGACTGGGCTTTAAGCAACAGCAATCATCACAATTCAGAAGAAACAGGAGCAAAGTTCTGTTACTAAGGAATTAGTACATTTACTGAAGATAAGGAATTTAAATGTGAGGAAAGCGGTGGAGAATCGTCCAGTTTTCCTTGGGGCATAAAGGAGAATGCTGATGAAGAATATGGCCAACATGAAAAAGAGAGTTATAACAAAGAAAAATCTGGTTTACAAAAAAAAAAAGAGAAATGATAAAGACGAGTCAGCCTTGCATAACACAAACAGCAGTGAGAAAAACTGCACACACCAAACTGATACATCAGATCTTGTTTTATGGGCAACGATCCTAAACTCTGCTGATATTGATTAGACAATTTTGAATTGGCCAAGAAAAATTGAGGATATGATATTTTTGATAAATGCACACAGGCAACACTTCTCAAAGTGTCACACTATGAAAGACTGCTCAAGAATGATGAGAAGCCGAATAGGTGTTACTAGTTTACCTGAAATCAGCTGACCGAGTGTTCAGTTTTTGTAGCTAAATATTTTAACAAGAATGCCAAACTGCTGCTTGTGCTTTCTGAGTATAATTATTAGTTACTAGCCTAGCTTAGTTGATACTCAGAAGCAACATGAAAAGTCACCCAGCCATTTGATGGCATACTTTAAATGGATGGAGGTCAAATCCAGGCTGAAACTGAAAAAATGTGCAGATGCAGAAAAACAAGCACATTATGAATGTCAAAACCCACTACTGGAGGAATATGCTTGAGCACTTGGTCTCCATTGTCTTCTTCCTTGAAGAGAATAATTTTGCTTTCCTGGTCTTGCTGATAAGTTGTTCACTGAACATAAGAGTAATTTCCTTGGTTTGGAAAAGTTCCTTGAGAAATGCAATATCATGTATGTGCACCTATGTGGAGTAGTTCATAAGGAAGCTATGGACAATTCCTACAGCAAAATAATTCAAAATGAATTGATTCACCTTATGGCAAGGAAGGTGCTTGTAACATATTGATGTGGTTTCACCATAACAATGAACCACACTCTTAATCACAGTAAAAATTATTTTATTTACAGAAAGATTTGTTAACAACAAGGTTGGCTCTATTCAAGTAAAGGAACACTATCTGTTCCTGGTCTATGGACAACTCTACTGGAAAGGTCTAACAGAACTTTTAATGAATGTTTTTAATGAGAATATAAAGAAGCTTCACGACTGTCACGGCCCTGGCTATGACAACAGTGCAAACATGAAGGGAAGAAACAGTGGCATCCAGAAAAGTATCCTTGTGTTGAATCAAAGAGATTTCTTTGTGCCTTGTGACTTCCATTCCTTTAACCAGGTTGTCTCATATGCAGTGTCATCTTCTTCAGGTTCAGTATTTCTCTTTGGAATACTGCCAAGGATATACGTCTCATTTTTAGCATCAACTATCAAGTGAAAGATCCTTATGGACAATATTACAAAGCTGACCATGAAGCCACTAAGTGACATTTGCTGGGAGACACACATAGACAGTGTAAGATCAATGAAACCAAGTGACTGAGGTTTATGACACCCTGATGGAACTACCTCAGTTGAATAAAGCCAAGATGCAAAGCCTAGCAAATCAGATCACAGACTTAAAATTTCTGGTCTCAGCTGTGGTTTGGCACTATATCTTGTTCCAAGCAAATTTAACCAAGGTATTACAAACTCATTTGATGGACATAATGACCACTACTGCTTTGATGAGAATGCTGCCTTGACTTCAGTGTAGCCGACAGAAATAACAGATTTGAAGATGCCATTGCTGCTGCCAAAGAAATCACAGAAAACTTTGGAGCTGAGATTGTCTTCAAAGAAATTATTGTACATTGAAACAAAATAGTTTAGTTATGAGGGCAGAGATGAGATGATGGAAGCGTTGAAGAAAAGTTCAAGAGAAAGTTCTTTTTGCTCGCTCATTGACACTGTTTGGGTATGTCCAAATGTCTCTTTTATTTCAAAATAACACTGGTTATTTCAAAATAAGAGAGATTAGGTCTACACAATGTATTCTTATTTCAAAATGATGGGCTCTGTCATTTCAAAATAAGACCCATCATTTCAAAATTGCTTAAACTTTCTTTAAATTGAAATGGCTGTTATTTCGAAATGGTTATTTTGAAATAACACCATTTGTATGTGTTATTTCAAAATAACCATTATTTTGAAATAACACTTTTGCCCTTCTCCTTCCCAGGGTGCCTTCCTTTTAGCCTATATTGGGTGAGGACATGGCCCAGGGAGGGGGCCATGTTGCCACACCTCCCATGGTGCCACTCTCCTAAAGCAAAATAGCAAGTCCTGTGTTTGGACATGCTATTTCGCTTTGAGCTTTTCCCTTAATTTGAATTAACATTTTCTTAATTCGAGTTAACTTATTTCAAAATAAGGACTTTATTTCGAAATAGCTCATTTGGAAATAACTTATTTTGAAATAACAATGCACATGTGGACATAGCCTTTGATTTACCATCAAAGAAAGTTTCAGACAAATGAAGAAGCAGGAAAGACTTGGGGAGTTCTGTATTACCTTAGCAAGTTGCCTGGGAAAACACTTTTGAACAACTGTATGGACCTTCCCTGATAAAGACCTCTAGGTCAAATTGGAAAACATCCATCACATTTTGCCACATAGGAAGCATTCTCCACCACAAGTTCTACAATTCATTCATGATGCAGTGCTGAAAGACATTTTTCCTAACGTGTGAATAGGTTTGAGGAATCTGTTCGTGTTGCTGATAACAGTTGCAAGGAATGAGCAGTTTTTCAAAGCTCAAACTTGTTAAAAACACATCTTTGATCAACGATGGCTAAAAAAAATTGACATCGCTCCCTAGTTTATTGTTTGGAAATGGCATAGGGCAATTTTTGGATCTCTCTGATGCTGTGCTTCAGTTTGCTAGGGCAAAAGTGAGAAAAGCAACCTTTCGAACTAAAAGACCAGAGTTAACTTTCTAATGCCGTCATCTTTTGTAGTGCTATTTAATACTGGTTCACCCAATGATGGCGCAGAATTCAATTTCTTGATGTTAGTACATTTCAGTTATTCTTAAAATTAAGAAGTTTCTATAAGGTTAAATCAAACATTTTTTGTTTCCTTATATATGGCAGCAATAAATACAGATTTACAGATCCTACTGTGCAAATTTGTTGTCTTATAAGACATGGATAAATCATGCATGCAAACTATGCATTCAAATCATGAAGGAAGCTACAAATGTTATTAAAAAAAATAAGACATTCAAAAGTTTAACAAATGAAGGGGCCATGCTGAAGGAGTTCTTCACCTGGGATACCATTTGGTCTCACGCCAGTCCTGATGGTAACCTCCATTCTTATTCTATGTGGAAATGTAAGGCAGAGCAGGGTGGCTGCTGCAACATTGTTGCAATGCCAGGAGAAAGCAGCTGTCATGAAAAGATATATGTGGACACAGTGACTAAGAGATAAAGGAGACTGAGCCAATACAACGCAAAATTCTGTTACATTAGATGAGAACAGACTCAGAGAACTTCTCATTTGCAAAATTCTGTGTGCGCGTGTGTGTGCGTGCACGCGCGCACGTGCTCATGTGTTTGCGCATGAACACGCATGCCCTGTATTTGAAGGGGTATGGACAGGAGATCAAGGTTTAGGCCCAGGGCTGGATTAATGCAGGAACTACAGGGGCCGAAGCCCAGGGCCCCAGCCTAAAGGGTGGTCCCACACTTCAGTCTCTATGGCACCTGCATTAATCTACCATCCTGCTGCCCCCCACAGTGTGGGGTTGGAAGAGCCACCAGGACACAGGAGGACACCTGCCGTGCCAGCATGGGGAGGCAGAGCCCTGGGCCACAGGCTGGGCTCTGTGTTACCACCCCACCCCTTTGCCTGCTGGTTCACCCTCAGAAGTGGGGTTGGCTGGTCCTCTTCACTCTGCTCCAGGGGTGGGGCTGGGCCAGGGATGATTGGTGCACAGTGCGACACCAATGCTGCCTCCCAGGGCCCATGGTCCCGGAGGGCTGCACCAGAGGCCTTACTGAACACAGTGTCAGCCGCAGCATGCTGCCCCCAAAATGCAGCATAATGAATGGAGCTGACCCACCCACCCCTGGAGGTGGACCAGCTGGCTCAGGGTCAGGGCCGGAGCACAGCCTCCGCCCCACCCTGCCCCCAGCACTGGCCCAGGTGGGAGCTCCCATGGTGGTGAGGCAGAGGGGCCCCCTGTAATGGGACCACCCCGGGCCCCAAGACCCCTTAATCCAGGCCTGTTTAGGATCTTGCAAGGCAATGAGTTATCTTCTGATGATCTATGCAGATTCATAGAAGTCAGAGCAAATGGGGATTATTAAGTCTAGTCCAGGGTATAAAAGATTTGAATAGCTCTCTGAGTAAAAAAGGACTTGGGCACAGGGGGACTCATGGGAAGAACGTATAAGGAACAACTCAAGAATATGAGAAAGCTTCTGCTGAAGTTGAATATTCTGTTATTCAGTCAAAGCCCAGGAGGAATGTGCATGTGTTTCCTTGAAAAAGTGGTGTGGTGTCTTTGCCTATTCAAAAGGCTAAAATATAACAAAGTTTGTTCCCTATAATTGACAGAACTCATAATAAAAATGCGCTAATCTAGGACCCTGTCTATCTACTTTCTCTCACGAAAGCTCATGCAATAAATAAATTTCTTAGTCTTTAAATGTGCTACAGGACTCCTTGTTATTCTGGAAGAACAAGTCCATAGCACTCTGAATTACTTAGGAGCAGCTATTCTTGAGTGGCTCTTCCTCCTGAACAGGGACAGCCCAAGGTCTTTTGGTGCCCTAGACCATGTGTTATTTTGGCACCACACCTCCCCCAGCCTGCAAGGGGGTATCTGTCCATGGCTGGGGAGCAGCGCTGCCCCCACCAGGATCCAGCCCCAAGCAGGGGAGCAGGGCTGCCGCCAGTGGGATTCTGCAGGCAGTAAGCTGCGCCACTGCCATAGGGATCTGGCCCTGTCCATGGAACAGCACTACAGGCAGGGGATCAGTTCCACCCAGGGAGCAGCACTGGAGGGGGGGGTTCCAGGCCCACCCAGGTTGCAGTGCTGCAGGGGGGGGGAGCCCCAGCTGAAGAGCCAAGCCACTGCTGCTGCCCACAATCAGCCCTGGCTGGGGAGCAAAGCCACCTCTGAGATCCCCCCTCACTGGTGCCTCCTCCAGCCCCCTCCCAACCCCAATGCACCTTAACCCCTCAGAACCACTGCCCTAGACCATCCTCCCCCCCACTTACCTTTTCTGGAGTAGAGCCAAATGAAACACAGCTTCCTGCCTTGCTCTGCCTGAGGCTACATGGCTATGTGCCTGAGCAGAGCAGGGCAGAATAGGCTTGCTGGCCCCAGCCAAGCCCTTGGTGCCTCCTAATAATTGCTGCCCTAGGTGACCACCTAGGTCACCTCTAAGGAAGGAGGAGCCCTGCTCCTTAATAAACTTTGTGTTTAGACAAACCTTTATTCTATCAGTGAAACACCACAAATAGGCACCAAAAATGAGCCTGGCGGGAAAAAACTATTTTACTGGGATTATTATAAATAGGAAGGAACGAGCCAGTTCAGATTGCTAAAACACACCATCTGATTCATGTTGTTTTAAAAATATGTTGTAACAATTTTTTTGTCTATGTTTATATAAAATTTAAAAAAAAACAAAAAACAAAAAAAAGGGTCTGGTCAGAGACTATCAACACACATTTTTCATACCCCCAAAGGTATAGCTGTGTTAGTCTAGTTCAACAAAATAACCAAAGAGTCCTGGGTACTTAAAGACTAACAAACATATTTATTGTGTGAACTTTTGTGGGAGAAAATCCCACTTTATCAGACACTTTGAAGATGTGAGAACTTGACTTACAGAAAGGGAGGTAAATAAATACAGGGGCATGTAAGTATAACCCTTCTGCCAGGGTGAGATGGCAGAACAAGGGCTGGGTTCTATATCTAGGGATTTCCCAATAATGTCATACCACCAACTGGCGGAAGCCCCACCCAGATTTCTGAGGAATTCTGGACTGTTCCCTGGGCATCCCAAAGAGGTAAGGCTTCCCCACTCACAAGCACGAGATGAGTGTAGTAAACAGAACTTTTAATAGTAGTAAAACAGAATGTAAAATGCCAAATAACAGAAATCAGCACTGATCTAGAAAATAAGTACAGAGCAAAGTTCCCAGCAACCCACACCACATAACAGAGCATACAAGACTTAATGGTAAAACCTGCAGTGATCTGGGGAATCAGTGCTAATCAGGCGTCCAACATCACCCCATACATATCATAACAGCAAACGTAAACTCACAAACAAAAATCAGCACCGATCTGGAGAATCAGTGCTAACTAGGCTCCCAATCAACCCTAGGGTACACAGGGAGTGTCTTGCATGCCAGCTGGCTGCCAGTGCCAACCACTGGTCACTTACTTCATCCACTAGCACTGTCCACCAGCTCCACCCACCAGTCACTCCATCTGCTGCTCCTCTTCAGTAATTTCAGCTCAGAGGGAAGGGGTTTCCTGTCTCTAGTGATTTCAGCTCAGAGAGATTTCCCTCTCTCAGTGATTTCAGCTCTTAAACCTCAAGTAGCTGCAAACAGTTACCTTCATTAAAATAACAAAGAAGAGGCCTCTAAAAGAAGCCCAGCCAGATCTATCATTTGACAGTGGAGCCAAGGGGTGAGGCAAAATGCCTCAAGCATTGCTCTAGAAAGAGCTATGCAAACCCCACCCCTATTTTAAACTTTTTCAGGCAGAAATAGTCAGTGGCCCCTCTTACAAGTCTCTTTTAGCTAAGGGTAGCTTTTATCCTTTAACTAACCCAAAAGATTCAGAACAATCAGAGAGTAGCATATCACAAAAGACAGTATTTCATATTTCCCTTCAATAAAATTACAGATATTGACAGATTTGTGATCAGATTAATCTCAAATACTATTACCACTATGCCCTGGACCCACTATGCTAATACCTAATTGTGCTCTTTGTCCTCATGCTAATACAGGACCCATGCAGATTAGTTGCCCACCCCCACCCCAGAAGCTGTTCGGCACAGCTTCTAAGCCTGCCTTACATAAGTCAAATCCCCCCATCTTCAAAGCACCTGATGAAGCAGGATTTTTTTCCACAAAAGCTTACGCTATAAATTTATTAGTTTTTAAGTTCCACAGGACTCCTTGCTTATTTAATTTTGAATCTTTAGACTGATGAGATGACATAACTTGGCTACACAACATGCACTGAGGTTTGCAGAGCCAAGAGGTGACAAATATGAGTCTTCCATCAAAATGATAACCATGTCTTGCAATGCATGAGGCACATTGCACAAAAACATGAATTATGAATATATATGCTATGTTTTGGTTTTACTTCAACAAAATCAAAGTATGTTCAGTTCCCTCCTGAAGAACTGTGCCATTCACTGTAACACAAATACTCAGCTGGACAATTAAATCTCCAGGGAGTAGTTTCCTGACATCCTACTTTGTCAAAAAGCTTGGCAGGTAGAAGGTACCTATTTATTTATTTTAACTTCAAAAATAGGAAACCCAATAGCAAGCTGTAGTGTAATGACCTTAGTGACAGAATTCACAATAAAATAAATGACCTGAGTAATTGTTAGTCATCCATGGAGCATGGCCTTGACATCATACTTGCATTATAAATTTGACTCTAGCAGTTAGATTGTAATATGTGGTTTGCTGTCTTTCACATTCCCTTTAACTCTTAATGTAGGCAAGTGTCACAAAGACCATAACAAACATGATTAATGTATATTGATCTCATCTGAAGACATGTTTTGTTATACTGAATCACCAACATAAATCTCGTCAGTTCAAAAAGGCACTCAAACTGAGGTCAGGATCAATAATGTTTTACCAGAGATCTTGGGATTTTTTTGGTTTGCTTGCTTGCCACATTCTTCTGGAGCCATGTATATGTGAGAACTCACCACTCAGTTGCAAAAGACACAAGTGTCATGCGAGGCCTGAGAAGGCCAAGCCACCTTGTAAAATACAAGACTCAAATCTAACCTTTAAAGGCATATTACAGGAAAATACAATGGTAGGTTACAATTAGGCTAGGATTTTGATATGCATGTGTATCATTTGCGGTTCCTTGATGATGTCTGCATGTATCCTGTTAGAGGTTACCAAGGTGAATGAACCGCTTCCCTATCTGTTAACATTGTTCTATGGGAAGCGGTCAAGAGGGAATATTAACATCTAAAATGGACCTCTGATGTACCAATGTAAACTGTCTGTTAATGGTGCTAACGCAGCTAATTACCTGGGCTGCCCAGTAGGTGAAGGTTTTACTGCAGAGGACAATATACATTACTATGCTCCACTTAGGAAAGTATCTGGGAACTGTCATCAAACCCCACATGAAGAATTGACCTGCAAATGCCCACCTTGCTACAACTATAAAAGGAAGTTGGGAAAATAATCCCTTTATCTCACATCTGTCCAAGCTTCCTAGGGAAAGTTTGGGCCATAGGGTTGAGAACGTGGCCAGCACTGGCATGGAAACCACCCTGCTAATTCTCAGAGGAGAATTAGAACCAGCTCTACACCCGGACTATTTGTTCTCTATTCTTTAAAACTGGATTTCTAAAACTGAAGCTGTGAAACAAGGATTTATCTTCTATGGACCCTAAATCATTTGTATGTATGTGATCCACTTTGACCCTATAACATCTCTCATTTTGTTTCTTTTCTTTTTATATTAAATCTTTAGGTTTAGTTACTAAAAGATTGGCTGGCAGCGTGGTATTTTGGATAAGATCCAAGCTTATGTTGCTCTGAGTGATGTGGCTGACCCTTTAGGGTTGGGAGAACCTATTTCTTTCAGAGACCTAGTGGCTGTATTAGGAACCAGTGACTGGAAAGCAGTAAAGGGGCTGAGTACATTTTGTGGTGGCTTCTTGATATCCAGTGTGGGGGATCAGAAGTATTGTTTGTGACTGGTTGGGGAGTTTATGTCCAGGTAATGCACCAGTGCTGGGAGAATCTGCTCTGCTCTTTCCAACTTGTCCCGATCTTTGCATATTCAGGTGGTTATCCCAGGAGGTGTGGGTCAAAACAGGAACCAACTTTTCATGTTAAAACAGCAGATGCAATAATAAAATTTGGAGGGGAATTAATAAGATTTGAGAAGGTCTAAATAATATCCCACACAGCAGATGGTAGAAGCAGACTTGTGGTTATGAATCTGACTGGGGTACATCTATCTGGACAAAAGTGTGCATCATTTTAAACACAAGTCTACACTGCTTGTCACCATTAGTGATTTTATTTTCATATAACTTTGCACAGTTAAATTCAACAACTTCCTTTTAGTGGTTTGTGCTCAAATTTTCAATTACTGTGTTTTAGATGGAGTACTTCCAAAGTTCTTACTATCTCCACTATTGCAGAATGTAGGGAACACAGTCCTATCCACTACAACCCAGGGACACTATACAAAAGCAACTGGAATGAGTTATTCTTCCTAATTCATCTCTCCTGAAGGCTTTTCTTAGGCTCTTATTCCAGTTGTCTCCGTCTGAAAGCTCAGGCAGTTTCTCTTCAGTTGCCGACAGGAAAAAGATCCCTCCACAATGGCCCCTCAGCTTCTCACTATGGCACCTGTCCTCTGCTGTCTTTTGATCCTCAGCCCTCAGCAAATCAGTCTCAGCTGAGGGTACAGGGAAGCTCCCTATTAACCCCTTAGTGGCTGGAGTAGCATGGGGGTCTAGTCACTCTAGGACAGCTTGCTTTTACTTCTTCTTCTGCTTCCTAAACACAGGTGCTTGTCTACTGTTTTGCTAATGCACAGGAAGTGCCTTATATATCCTGGACTTAAAATGGCTAGGGGACCCAAAACTTTATACCCACCCCCACTTACTCCTATCTATGCCCTCCTGCCCCAGACTTGCATCTACCCAGCTGGGACTGGGAGTGGGGCCACAGCTGCGGGGACTGCAGTCAGGACCAGGGCTGGAAGAGGAGCTGAGTGGGCTAGGAGCATTGGGGCCAACTGTCAAGGTCACAGCTGAGCACTGTTGACCAAGGGCCAAGACAAGGGATTGGTGCCTAGGCCACAGCCATGCACCAGGTGCTGAAACCAGTGGTTGATATGGGGGCTGGGCAGTGAAGCTGTGGCTCAGCTGGGGATGGAGACTGCAGCTGGGCCTGAAGCAGAACATGGGGCAGAGAAGGCCTATGTGGCACTCCCTTACAACAGTCAAGTTCTAAAATCTAGCACAACGGTTCCCAACCTGTGGTCCATGGACCACTGGTGGTTCATGAGAGTACTGCAGGTGGTCTGGAAGTCATGGGGGAGGAAGATAATATAATATAATCCCATGCATCTCATGTATTATATTCAATGTTACATTATTAGTCACAATGTAATTTGCTTCACAAACAACGCTTTGTAATATAGGGAGGTATGCTGCCTGCCAGGTGCCCATATCCGAGACATTACGGAGGGACTGTCAAAAATCATCCGCCCCTTGGACTACTACCCCATGCTTCTTATCCAAGTGGGTACCAATGATACTGTGAGAGGTGATCCTTGGCGGATCAAACGTGACTACCGGGCTCTGGGACCATGGGTGAAGGAGTATAGAGCACAGATGGTGTTCTCCACGATCCTTCCGGTCAAGGCTAGAGGCCTGAGGAGAGACGGATGCATCCTAAAGGTGAATGCCTGGCTGTGAAGATGGTGTGGTCAGGTGGGGTTTGGCTTCCTTGACCAAGGAGTACTGTTTCAGGAAGAAGAATTGATAGGCAGAGATGGCCTTCAACTGTCCAGGAAGGGGAAGACATATTTGGGCACAGAATGGCTGACCTAGTGAGGAGAGCTTTAAACTAGGTTCAAAGGGGGAAGGAGACCAAAGCCCACAGGTAAGTGACAATCTGGGAGATCTGGGGGAAGGGCTGGAACTTGGGGGGTGCTGGGACTATAACACCAGGAATAAAAGAGAAGGTAGTTGGAACATGGGGGGGGGAATCAAATAATTGCCTTAAGTGTTTTACTGAAGCCCCAATATGTGAGGAGAGTGGGGGAGGACAACTCCAAGAAAAAAATGCAAGGAGGTATATGTAATAGAATTGAAAATCAAAATGACAAAGTAGGGCAATCAGCCGGGTATCTTAGGTGCCTATACACAAATCTGAGGAGCCTGGGAAATAAGCAGGAAGAATTGGTAGTACTAGCACAGACAAAGAACTATGATATCATTGGAATAACGGAGACATGGTGGGATAGTCTGCATGACTGGAGCTCTGCCATGGATGGGTATAAACTGTTCAAGAAGGACAGGCAGGGAAGAAGAGGGGGAGGAGTAGCACTATATGTAAAAGAGCTCTATGACTGCTCAGAGCTCCATTATGGAAGTGGAAGCGTGCCAGTAGAAAGTCTGTGGGTTACACTGAGAGGCGAAAGCAACAAAAGGGATGTTGTGGTGGGTGTCTGCTATAGACCACCAGACCAGAAGCAAGAGCTGGATGAGGTCTTCTATGGACAACTAGCGGAAGCCTCTAGATCACAGGCCCTGGTGCTCATGGGGGACTTCAATTACCCTGACATCTGCTGGGAGGCCAATACAGCAGTGCATGGGCAATCCAGGAAGTTTTTAGAGAGTGTTGGGGACAACTTTCTGGTACAAATGCTGGAGGAACCAACTAGGGGCTTTGCACCTCTCGACTTGCTGCTCACAAACAAGGAAGAATTGATCAGGGAGGTAGAGGTAAATGGCAAACTAGGCAGTAGTGACCATGACATGGTTGGTTCAGGATGCTGATTAAAGGAAGGAAGGAAAGAAGCAAAACACAAACCCTGGACTTCAAAAAAGCAGATTTTGGCTCCCTCAGGGAACTGATGGCCAGGATCCCTTGGGAAGCTAATCTGATGGGGAAAGAAGTCCAAGAGAGTTGGTTATATTTTAAAGAAACCCTGCTAAGGGCACAGGAAGTTGCCATGCCAATTAGGAGAAAGAACAGCAAACATGTAAGGCACCCAGAATGGTTTAGCAGAGAACTCTGCTCTGAGCTTAAACATAAAAAGGAAGCTCACAGGAAGTGGAAGCTTGGTCAGATGACTAAGGAGGCATATAAAGATATTGCTCGGGACTGCAGGGATAAAATCAGAAAGGCCAAAGGACAAATGGAGTTGCGGCTAGCGAGGGATGTAAAGGACAACAGGAAGGGGTTCTATAAGTATGTTAATAACAAGAAGAGGATCAGGGATGGTGTAGGTCCCTTACTGAATGGGGCAGGCATCCTCGCAACAGAAAATGAGGGAAAAGCTGAAGTGCTCAATGCTTTTTTTGCTTCCATTTTCACAGGCAGGGTCAGCTCCCAGCCCACTACCATGGGTATGGCAGATTGGAGAGAAGAGAGGCCCTTGGTGATGGAAGGTCAGTTTAGGGACTGCTTAAGGAAGCTGGATGTGCACAAGTCCATGGGGCCAGATGAACTGCATCCAAGGGTGCTGAGGGAATTGGCCGATGAGATAGCAGCACCGCTGGCCATTATCTTTCAAAACTCATGGAGAACAGGGGAGGTGTCAGAGGATTGGAAAAAAGCAAATGTAGTGCCTATTTTCAAGAAAGGGAAAAAGGAGGATCCGGGGAATTACAGACCTGTCAGCCTCACCTCAATTCCTGGAAAAATTATGGAGCAGGTTCTCAAAGAATCCATCCTAAAACACTTAGAGGAAAATAAAGTGATCAGGAACAGTCAGTATGGATTCACCAAGGGTAAAGCATGCCTGACCAATCTCATTTCCCTCTATGATCACATAACTGGTTTTCTGGATGCAGGAAGAACCGTTGATGTGATATACCTTGATTTTAGCAAGGCTTTTGATACAGTTTCCCACAGCATTCTCACTGGCAAATTAAGGAAGTATGGGTTGGATAGGTGGACTATAAGGTGGATAAGCCCAGTTCTCCAATTTATCAAGATCCTTCTGAATTCTAGCTCCGCCTTCCAAAATATTTGCATTTTCCCCTAGCTTTGTGTCACCTGGAAATTAGGTCAGTATGTTTCCTACTCCTACATCGAAGTCATTAATAAAGATGTTAATCAACACCAAAACACAGAACTGATCCCTGTGAAATCCCCCTTGAGCCTTCCCTCCAATCTGACATCATTCCATTAATAATTATCACATTTATGACTGTTTGGCCAATTCTGTATCCACTTAAGGGTAGTTTTGATGAACCCACATTTCTCCAGCTTACCTATCAGAATATCATGTGGGACTTCCTCAAGTCCAGGTATATTATGTCTACCTCATTCCTCCATCCACCAAACCAGTTACACTGTCAAAGGAAGAAATCAAGCTGGTTTGGCATGATTTTTTCTTAATAAATACTTGCTGGCTGCTAGTGATTACCCTTCATCCTACAGGTATTTGTAAATTGAATATTTCATACACTGCTCTAGTAGCTTCCCAAGTATTGAAGTCTTCAGGACCAGTCTATAAGTTGCATAGCCTTCTTCTTCAATATGGGCACTTGTAAGCTTTCGAGGCCGCTGGCCAGTCGGGAGGGCGCCTCCTGCTGGTGGTGCCAGGGGGAGTTAGCTGGCGAGGCGCCCCTCCCAGTTGTGTGGACACCGGTTTCTGGCTTGGCCCCTTGCCGTGCAAGCTTGTCACAAAGTCTGGAGCCTGGTCCCCCAGGCGGGGCGGGCAAATACACAGTCTGAAGCCCCGGCCCCCAGGCGGGGCGGGCAAGTACAAAGTCTGGAGCCCCGGCCCCCAGGCGGGGCGGGCAAGTACAACGGCTGGAGGTTAGGGATTCCCGTGTGGTTTCCTCTGGTCAGGATCAACGGGAGAGGAGTTGGGGAGGGAGATGCAGGCCCACCCGCTCCACTGCATCTCAGCCCAGGGCCCTACCAGTGACTGTGAGGAGAGTCACTGAGCCAGTGGGGTCCCCGACCGCAACACGCTGGCACAGGGCATCTCGAACTCACAGCCCTCCCTGGTCCACTTCCTCCCCACCCCCAGGTCCGGGTACCTATTTCCAGAGGTGGTAGGCATCCTCAGCGTCCCTTTCGTAGCTGGCTTGGGGTATTCCCCCAAATCCCTCTGCATCTATTGGGGGTAGGTACAGGTACGTCCCAGACTCCGCGGCGAGAGGTAATTCCTCGAGGGCCTGGGGTCCACACCCGTTGGTCTCCTCAGCAAGGGGCAGCTCCTCAAGGTCCTGGGGTCCACACCCGTCGGTCCCCTCAGCAAGGGGCAGCTCCTTGAGGTCCTGGGGTCCGCACTCTGCAGGGGTTTCCTCTTCTGCAGAGGGGAGCTCCTCCAGGTCACACAGACCATAGGCTACAGGATCCTCGGTGTCCCCGGGGTCCAGCTCTGCAGTCGGTTGTCGCCTCTGGGACCTCCAGGCCTTGAAATGGCCTCCCCAGTCTGCTGCCTCCGGGTTTCCTTCCCAGTTGCCTGGCCCACGGAGGCTAGGTGGGCCATAAGCCTGGTGGGTAGAACGGTCAGCGGCCCCTCGGCAAGCTCGGGTCTGCCATCTCTGGTCTGGCTCCCTGCAGGCTGGCCCATCTTTCCCCTCCGAGAGCTCAGCCCCAACTGAGCTCCTGGTCTGGGCTTTTATACTTCCCCTTCCAGTTCCGGCCCTGCCCCTCCGCTTCCGGGGCCTAAGGGTTGCAGTTCCTCAGTCTGGCCAGGGAGGTCGTTCGGGCCAGTCCTCTGGCTCAGGCTCAGAGGGCCGCCATAGCTCCCTGCTACAGCACTACATGTGCCATTTCAGCTACCACTACACTAGTCTCAGCCGGTGGTCAAAACACACAAGTGAACCAATGGGGTGCTACAGTATGGCAATTCTTGTGTGCCTCTGAAAGCTGTTTGTCGCTTTTATATATACTCACTAAAGGTGAGTTAAATCAGCTGAATAACAGAGACTCAAGTGCAACTGAATTAGCTAAGCAATTCATCTTTTTCCAGTGTTATTGAATAATGTTTTTAATTATTGCATTTAATTATAAATGGCCATACAGATTTGCTCCAAGCCATTGTTCAATCAATAACACTTAGCTTATTTCAGAATAAATAAATTACAATCAAACATACACTAAAAATTATACTATGAAATTGATCATAATCAAAGCATGATAAACTATTACATGAATACAGACACAACTGAATGTGCATTTCTAAAAGAAACTGAACAGCTTTCTGTTCTCATCTCAAAATCAACAATAGTGGTTCTATTAGAAGACCTGCAGTGATGACGAGTGAATGCTCAGAGAAATTAGAAAACCAGATTTATAGCGCATCACAATGTTCTGCAGTGTTTTGTGACTCACTTCCTATGATTAGGTTCAGGAACATCATGTGTCAACCAGTCAATCATACCCTCAGGCTTAGTTTCTCTTCCCTTCTGAACACAGTACTCAGAAAAAAGTGTAAAAGAGCAGCTTTGCTCTATAGTCTACACGCAAACATCATGTGATTCAGCTACAGCTAAGCTGAGGAGTTTTTTTTCTTAATTTCTTAGAGTCACTTAATATGTAAAAAAGAGATTGAATTTGCATTTTTTTCTTTTGTTGGTTTTCCTTAGCCATTCTATAAGCTTATACTCTCCAGCCTATCCAACCTTTTAATTAATACCAACATGAGTGATGACATCATAGAAACAAAAACTCTGTCATAACTTGCCAACCCCCAAGAATAAACAAATTTTAAGAAGTCTTTAAAACAACTACTTATTTTGTTTCAAATCCTTTCTTAAGTCTCATTTCTTCTGAGGGGCCTACAAAATATTAAAAGCAAGTGGTAAGCTGAGATTGGTGATTCTTATAAAACGCAAACCAGCACTCTCCCTCCCACCCACTGCCACATTCGCAATCCTGTATACTGAACTTTTAGCTATATAATGCATGTTGGTATCACTGGTACCATGTCCTAACCATGTTTGTTTCAAACATCTGTGGCATCTCATCTTAAGCAAAGTTGATCTTATTTTATGTATTCTTCCCTCCCTCCTCATTGCCTGATATCATGTCTCCCTATTCCAATTTGCAGCATGATGAACCTAATCTATACAAGCACAGCTACCCCCTGGAACTAATCTATACTGCACGCCACGAACAATGGCGAGGACCATGTATTCATTGGCTAGAGAAAATGCCCCACACAGCTATGCTAAAATAAATATTTGATAAATATGAAATGAACACAGTCAGTTCTTCATGCTTCAGATAGATTCAGGAAGCTATATATTCAATTGTTTCCAACAATGTTTATGCTAGAAATAATGAATAAGTGAAATTTGTCAGGCAGCAGAAAACATAACTGGCAATTTATCAGGAAAGGGAAATGTCTTTTTTCCTTGTTTTTTGGCTGTCCCTTCTTTTAATTTCACTTGCCTTTTTTTTTCCCTTCCACTGCTTAAAAAAATACCTGAAACAAAAAGAACTTGTTACAGGATGGCTGCAGGAAATGGTGACTACTGAATGACTCCTACTATATATTATGCAGTTTGTGAAAGACCTCAGAAACCCCAGAACATGAAAGTTGGTACAGAATTAGTCAATTTCGCTTGTACAGTACTTTGATGGTAAAAAAATGCTAAATATTAAAGACATTAAAGCAAAAATCCTGATATCATCCTTATGTTTGATATAGCACACTGAATGTTGTATTATACTATTACCCAAAAAATCCATTAAATGAACAAAATATGAAATGAAAATGTTTCCAGTAAAGTACACTAAAATAAAAAAAAGGGGGAGATCTCCACTGGCCTCCAATACTCCTCATTGCTTTCTGAAACTGCTGGGAATGGAATTTATACCTGACAACATGCCACTGCTCCCTGCTTGCTAATCTTTAGAATTAAGTCTTCTCTCTGCCTTCCCCATTTCTGATGCAAATCACACACCTACTGAGGTAAAGCACTCTTAGAAGCAGCAACAAGTCTTAAATTTCTGAGACAGGCATACCCTCTGTACAGAACAAAATTGTAGTGCTATGCCCTTCACCTCAACCATAAAATTCTCCTTCTGCTTAATTGTATTTACTGAACACTGTTAGTCAGATCCTATTTAGATAAACAACAGACTGAACACGGGCAATAAAATATGTTCTAATACTCCTACATCCTATAATTAGCACTGACCAAAATAATGAGCATTTCTGTACAACCTCTGGTTTAACATGTTACAATATACAATGAAAACAAACATGAAACTAGTACAAAGGGATTGCTTGAATGGCTGTTTAATTTCTTTTCTCTCAAATAAAACGGAAGTTTTGATTACGAAACCTGAAGACCTATAAAAATGCCTACTCTTAACCTGTGCTGCAGTATACAGATCTCTTCCCATATTTAGCTATAGCCCTCTACACTAAAAGTGTAAAGTGCTCTAGAAAAATTATATATTGATTTATTCAGTAAGGAAAAGAAAACTAAACTGAGAGGCCATTAAAAATGGGAAAAAAAACTGAATTTCATATTTAGCTATAGCCCTCTACACTAAAAATGTGAAGTACCCTAGAAAAATTACATACTGATTTATTCAGTAAGGAAAGGAAAACTAAATTAAGAGAGGAAATTAAAAATGGGGAAAAGCTGAATTTCAATTCGTCAGTCAACAAAATTTGCAGCCAACAACAATATTAAAAAAGAAAATCAAATACCTTTTCCCTATCTCCCGCAAAAATAGCATGCACCTTGTTTTGTAAAGATCGTTGAAATCCATAGTTAAAGCAAATTTCTCAGGTTTACATAAGATTTACACACTGTAATTGCTTTGCTGGTCAATGAAAACCATTGCGTCCCAGATTCTTTTTTTCCAGTTAAGTTAGAGAGTGATAAATATATTCTGAAAATGGCATAGAGCTTGATCCTGCTGTCACTGAAGTCAATGTCAAAACTTCCATTTTTTTCAATGGACCAGCTGAAAGAGCAAAAGTCAGTGAGTGTGCACCTGGGGTAAGCAACACCAGGTACTTTTTTGATGGGTGCACCAGCCTCCACAAAATTGAAACTCGAGTGCTGTCTGAGTCTTTAGAAAGACAGATGCAAACTAAAGTTCTCAACCAGCCATAAGCTACTCCAATCAACCTAGGGCTTAACTAGACTGACAGCAGAAAATTTGCTGCCATCAGATTGAACTTCTCATTTTTGATTAAGTGAGTCTGTGAAGACCCGCTCATTAACTCCAGCCTCTCAACTGAAGTAGTACGAGTTGAAGGGCAAAGCTTTCCCTTTGACTCAGTCCAGTGGAATTTGAAGGGAGATACACAAGTTAGGCAAGTTAATTTAACTATCTCCTGTTGACTGATGCTGAAAATAGTGGGACGTATAAACTAGGGCCCAGTAGGGCTTGTGGTGGCTTAAAGGAGGCCCTTGTGAGCTGGAGAGAGATGCCTAGGTATTGCTAGAGCTGGCAACACTGATTCATGATGGGGTTTACCAAGCATTTGAGGCTCCCTTCTGGAGGCTCCAAAGTCCTACCATATTTTGCTCCAGGAAGGAGCAGTGGAAGTAGGTCCTCAAGCTCTGTCTACAAAGAGTGCATAAAAGCAGTCAATCAGAGCCCAGAAGTATCAGACAAAGAGCTGCAAGAATGAGTCAGTTCCTGGCTCAGGTCAGAGAGTCAAAGAAGAGTACTCCACTCTGGCCAGAGGTGTTAGATGGGCTGATTTATTGGCCCTGGGAATAAAAGGAGCTGAGAGTTCTAGATCTAAGGTAACAGATCCAGGTAAAGAGGCAGCCTACAAGGCCCAAAAATGTCCTCCCCATACTTCAAACTGTATAAACTGAGCACGGATATTCTATCAATGTACTCTGAATATTTTCACCAACAAAACATAAATATTTCTAGCTAATGAAATTAGTACAAATGTGTTGGTCAAAGTGCTACTTCTCTCCTTCATTGTGGTATGAGACAACTTTTTTTTTTTAAAAATGTAAAAATAAATGAGTGAGTTTCAGTAACCCTAAATCTCTTTTGTCTGCAAGTTTGGAACAAAGGTTAAAGAGGAAAGAATGTCAGAGCCTGTTGTTAAAGTATTAACACATTATTGCAACAGATCATTAATTATAAAGACTAAAAGGTAATCATTTATATGACGTTACTTTCAATTGCATCAGTTCATCAGAAACATGCAGCAATGCAGTGATTGTTGGAAGTCTGGGAATATGGACAGAATTTGTGCAGAGTGCTCCAAGCCCTCACATCTAATTATGAGGTTACACATTTCTCATTACATAGTTGGAAGATGTTTTTTCCTGACTGCTACATACATA
The DNA here is from genome assembly GCA_007922195.1 of Podocnemis expansa. Taxonomy (NCBI): domain Eukaryota; kingdom Metazoa; phylum Chordata; order Testudines; family Podocnemididae; genus Podocnemis; species Podocnemis expansa. Next base: position 34,670,851 of record ML681990.1, read on the forward strand.
TTTATCCTGCAATCTGAGAGTAAGGTAGGTATCTTTCTAGCTTGGACATCACCAATAATTAAGATCATGTAATTGGAAGTTAGTTAATGATTTTGATGACTGGGTAAAAAAGAATTCCGTTTACTCTGTCACTGGCCTTTCTACTCACATTGCATTGTTTAGAGCAACCACGGTAGACAAAACGTATTCTTTCACAGAAGCAAGCAGATGAGCCTTTGAATTCACATAGCGATCAGATCTGATACGTAAGAAGACACTATTTTGATGTAACTACTTTTCTGACTATATTTGCACTTTGAGGTTACTAAAAGCTATTGAGTTTACTTAGGTATGTTATGCCATATTTAAAAATTCTAATGCATAGTGCTGTCACAGGATGAAGTAAATGCTGTTATGGATCAGGCATGGCCACCATATTATATTCAGGACGAATGTCAATACAGCAACTGTAATCAGTGCCTGAAACATCAGTACCACTCAAACTGCAGATGCATGGAAAAGGTGAGCAAAAGATGATTCATGTGGCTCTAGGAATTTCAGACACAGTGGACTAGTGGAACTGTTTATAGTGGGTAGGAAGGTAAAAGAGAGAGACATGCAAACACAGCACAAGATGAAAAAGCACTAGGGTAAAAAGAAGGGAGTAGGGAGGTACTCTATCCATAGCTCCAGAAAGGAATTTTGTATCAGGGATTCACAACCTGTTTCCTTCTGGGGCCCCACCATACTATGAAAACTCCACAGCCCACCTGTGTCACAATAATATAGCTTTTAATGTAATAGATACTCAGAAAAACAGTTAAATTGATAGTTATACAGTTAAACACACACACAAGGTACAAAAAAATGAATATTACTTTTGTTTCACTTAATCGGTACGAAACTTGTTGCTAGTGCTGATCGATAATTCTGTCAAGATGTGGTGGTGTCTTTGAAAAGAGCCAGCGCTGGGGGACAGAAGCAGGGCAATTGCCTGGGGCTACATGCCACAAGGGGTCCCACACCACATGGAGCGCCATGAAGCTAAGTCTGCACTTCGGCTTCAGCCCCTCGTGGCAGGGCTCAAGTGAATTTCCTGACTGACTGCTATCAATCTCGCATTATAAGTGTCCACAGTGCAATCAACACTCACTTCTCAACTATCACTGAGGATACCATTTTGGCGTCCTGCACTAGAGGGCTCTGTGAGTTCAGTACGCAGATTCAAGAATGGGGTCTTGCATATCTGAAAGCTCTGCAGCTACTGCTCATCATACAGTGTGCATGACATGCAATTCCACTGTCAGTGCTTGGTTTTGGGCCCAGGACTGGTGCTTCACCATCTCCAGCTGTTTCACAAACGGCAGCTACACATTTAAATTGTTTCTGTCTGAGTCCCGCAGCAATCTAGCTGTCATGTTCCTAACGAGTTGCCTTGCAGTTCTGCAAATACTGAAGGATCAGGTTCTCCATGTTTGTAACATTCATGACTACAGTCCAGAGCTATGCAGGTGTCATGCTTCTGTCAGCGATGGTAGATAATGAGGAGTGGTGCACAGGTTTGCAGAGATTTTGCAAAAAGTGCAAAAATTATGGAATGCAGATGAAATTATAGAATGGAGATCACTACACTACGGGAAGTTGGCCCTGTGCTCCCAGTCACCCCTGCACAACTTGTTGCAGCCCCAGCAGGCACTGCAAAAACTTCCCAAAATACCCTGTGCTGTATGGTGGTGAACTGCACAGCCAGAGCTCGCCTAAGGGTTTTTGGCATCCTAGGCAAACGATGACTTTGTCCCCCATCCCCCAGCATTATTTTAACAGACAATGTATTAATATACTTTTTTGAAATGAAGAAAAAAACCACTTATATCTATTTGAGCACCCGTTAAAGGTTGGTGCCCTAAGCGACCACCTAGTTCACCTGTATGGTTGGGACTGCCCCGTACATAGTGGGATGCTGACTCACAGTGCCCTGCACTCTGCATCACTAGAAGTGTTCCTGGTGAGGATGCACACTACTTCCATCACAAGAAGCATAGCATGTGTATGCACGCGCCATGCAATAACTGCAGTGGCTGTATGCTGATGTAATTTAGGTGGATATAATTTTGTATGCAGAGAAGTGTTTTATTAAGCCTATAGAATAGATGTGGCCTGATAAAAGTTAAATACATTACATATCTAATATAGTGGGATCCAGTTGTTTTCATATGAGTCTATATTTTGAATTGAAATATGGGTTTTGTAAAACAACATTTAATAAATAATGAGTATTATGTTAGAAACTTCCTATTGAGTTGAGAATAAAAGAATAAAATCCCTCCAAAGTACTTTTTTGACCCAACTGAATAAAGTTCACAGAACCGGCATCATTAGGAAATTTGTTTGATGTAGCTAGTTTGACTTCTGAGGCAGGTGCCCTACCACTGCACCATAAGACTGCTATTGGTGCTCTAGGCAGTGGGAGGAAGTTATGAGTTATAGCCTGAAACTTCCTGTCATAGCCTGGTAACAGCCTGAAACTTCCAAAAATCACTAGAATCTTGGTCAGCAACACTGTCCAGTACTCTCACAGGTTAGAGTCCCACTAGTCATCACTACGTAGTTTTGTCACTACAGAGGCAGTCAGGCCTTAATTTGAACAATCGCATCCAGAAAACTAAAAATAAAGCTCCTCAAAGCATTGTTTACGAGCTTCCATCTGCTCACTGTTTGGAGAACAGTTTTACAAATCAAAACATTGTGGATGCTTACGTAGAGATTAAGAAATCTTTGCCCTACTGCTATAGGATAAGCTTTCTAAAATGTGTTAGAAACAGCTGAGTTTATGCTTCATACCATTGTAACTCTAGCTGACTTCTTTTCCACTTTTTTTGGTGCAAAGAATCGCTTCACCAATACTAGTAGCGGAAGACAAAAGACTCCTGGCCAGGCCATCAAATGTGGCAAATGATTACAGCAGCTCATACACCCCAATAAAAGTTACACCGTCTCCTCAAAATTTAAGCAATTCTGGTCAGTCACGGCAAGGGGAGAGGTGCATTCAGTAACACATTAACTACTCATGAAACATTTATAATCATACTTTTATTAATTATGAAATTTCACAAATTGTTAGCAATATAGCACAAAACAAAACCCCACATCAAAATTTTAACCTCCTTAGACAGCATTTACATAATGGAGCTGAACTAAAGACTTGAGTGAAACACAGCTTCCATAAGAAGTAAGTTTAGAAACTGTTGTAATTCAGTTAATATAAAATACCAATAACAGTATTATAGTTACAGACCAATGAAGGATGGTTACACAGTATATCCTTACCAAGTACAGGTAATGACTTCTAATTTTGTCATTTCAAAGAAAGCTAACTTAATAGACCTGAGAAAACTTTATTTTGGGAAAATAAAGTGATGTATAAAACAGAAATTTCAAACATTTAAAAAAAAAACAACCTTCCAGTAATAAACCACAAACAAACAGACAAACAAACAAATTGCAGTATTCAAAAACTAAATATTAACTTGAACAAACTGGACACCGCACATTATAAAATATGTTCTATAATGGGTTACTGTTTTGTGCACAATATCTTGAAACAATCCCACTGATATTGATGACTTCTGAAGACCTTTCACATCAATTGCTGCTAGGCCAACCACCTACTGATATTGTAACTGTAACATATTTATGTCTAAGGTACCCATTCCCCATAATTTTTTCAGTCTCATTACATAAATATTTAGAATTTCATCAGAGAAGACCAAAGCTCTCATCTCCTCCCCCTCACATTAAGTCTACAGATTTATGGGAGGAAGAATCACATCTACATGACTTACTTCCTCAAAACATGTAGATTTCACAACTTAGCTTTTAAAAGAAGTCTTGCTGAAAAAGGATTCCTTGATCATACACTAAAGGTGGAAAGTCTTGTTCTCATCTGGAACTCCAGCAATAGCAAATTCCACAGCCATGGGCCCTTCTCTGACAATACTTTACCCATCCCCACATTGCTGTATGTTCAGACATTATCTCTGACATCTTCAGCGGCCTTCTTTACTGCAGGTTGCACAGTGAAATGCATACGAAAAGACTGTCTCTCAGGTAATTATGCAATACCCAATCATGACTTTGAAAATAAACAAAATCAGGAGGCAGGAAATGGGGGCTTGTATATAAAACTGGCAACCAATATAAAATGAAGAACACTACCATCAGATGTGACCAGTTGCACCCTTAATAATCTCTTAGCTACATGTTCATTCAGGACCAGCCTAACGGTAATGTGTAAGTTAACCATATAAAGCTTAATCCAAATTTCAGTGAAGTCAGTGGAAATTGGATCAGGCCCACAATGCCCTAAATCTGCATCCACAACTCCCATTGACACACAAAACAGGGAGATAATGTGGCCCACATATTCTTTGTTAGAGAGTTCCAACAGGATTCAAATAAAATAAAGCCTTCTACTACCTTGGGATAATACAGTTGCCCTGGCACTGCCCAAAGGTAGCATAACGCACCATGCACAGAATTTAATTCAATTAGTGAATGTAAGTCAGACCATTATTGATATAAAACATTAATAGATTTAAAAATAAAACAAGCAAACACCACAGAATAGCCCTGCTGATCATGGCCAGGAAGGTGCTAAACCTGAACATTCTTTCCCTTTCATCTTAACCTCCCTCTTTCACTTACAAAAAATACACTTCATATGAGTAAAAAAGCTGTGCTAATTGTTCAGCAGATTGATCTGCTCGTTTTGTTATATTCCCATTCCCTGCCTTTTGCTGGGTTGGCATCTTTAGCTTGTCAACCATTCATAGCATGGTTTCTTTTAAAGCAATTAGCACAAGGGGGCTGCAACAGGGTCAGATCAATGCAGGGGCTCTAAGAGCTGAAGTGCCAAGCCCCAGCTTAAAGGGTGGCCCTGCATTTCAGCTCTTTAAGGCCCCTGCATGATCCCAGCAGATCTCGACTCACTGCCCAGCCCCCACAACAGTGGGGAGGCTTGGGGTGGGGGGACAGTGGAGGAACAGAGGCCTGAAGCTGGGCTCTGAGGTGCTTCTGCCCCACCCCTGGGCTGGCTGGTCCACCCCGGTGACAGGGAGGGCTGGCGTGTGTTTGCTCTACTCTGGAGGTGGCCATGGCTTTCACACATGGGCTCCTGCAAGGCCCCCTGGATGGCTGCACAGTGCCCCAGCCAACCCTGCCTGGGGCATATCAGAGCCAGTGCAGAGAGTGGTTTCTAGCCCCCCGCCCCACTAGCACCAGCCTGCCTGCAGGTGGTGATGGGCTACCTGGGCTCTAAGGCCCCTTAATCCAGCCCTGCCCAGAGCTGCCCTCCACCCCAGCAATACTAGTCCCCTTGCCCCCCAGATTCCACCCTCCCCAAGCCTTTGACACTGTCTCCCAACTGATTCATCCATACAATCTCTCAATGACCTTGATGATTAGCAAAACACATGCTTTTCAGTACAGACTAAATATGAACTTTTTACTACCTTGTGCCTTCTGCCACATGGCATTAATTTGTCCTTGGGTTACACAAAGGTAGAAGGGATTGCATATACAGAACCAACCATACTCTGTGCAGGTGCAAAGGTCTAATCACAGTATTGCAGGATCAGGGCACAGAATGATCCCATGAAAGTTGGAAGAGGATACAAACCCTGCCAATATCTATAAGGAAGTCCCTATACACAGTAACTGCTTTTATTTGTCCTATTGCTGCTAATCCATTAACCACAGCTCACTTATTTGATGGTGGTTTAACTGGGCATCATATCATTCATAAGTGCCAGTTTATATGCTGCAACTGTATCATGGTTAGCAAATGGAAAAATTGCATACATGAAAATCAGTATTTTGAAAATACAAAACAATATAAAGAAAATTGAAAGGACATTGCTACATACTTTTAAAATAGTATTTAGTTTCATAGCTCTAGCCTCCCTATATTCTTCTTTATGTCTACAAAACAAACAAGGAGTCCTGTGGCACTTTTAAAGACTAACAAATTTATCATGGTTGGAATCCCACTTCACCAGATGTACGAAATGGAAACTGTAGCATGTCTGGTGACATGCAGAGAAGGATAAATCACAAGCTCAGTTCAGTCTTCTTCAGCAAACCAAACAAGTTGTTTTGGTTCAAACAGTGTGGAACAACAGGATAAGAATGTTAAAAGAGAGGAAAATCACTTTTAGTGAGCCATCACAAATCCCTTTTCAGATATAATCTAATGGTGTCAAATTTGCCTGCTCCTTCACTCTTCCCTCAGGGAGATTTCTCACTGAAGGCAACAACAGTTTGATTCAAGTGAAAACTGCATGAGTCCCTAGAAGTCTGGAAGGAAATATTACTTATTAGTAGAATCCATTTCATTTTATTTGGTAAACTTGGATACTTTCCTGGTGCTGCTAAGGAGCACAGATCAACATATGCTTCCAGCTGCCATTAAGATCTTCAGTGTCAATAACAAAGCCCTCCCTTATTTAATTTCCCCTTCTTGTTGCATGGCTACCTTGGCAACACCAGAGAAGTTATTTGCGATGTGCATTCTCAGCAGGTCCGGTTTTCTTAATTATAATTAACTAACAACAACGCTGGTTTTAAAAACAGTAACTAGAATTCAGAGATGATTCTCAATTTGAAAAGAACTACTAAGTAAAGGAACATTTTAGATCTAAAATGCTTGAGTTTCTCAATATATTTGTAATTTCCTACATAAAGGCAAAACGTCAATAGTCTCCTTAAAAATGTCAGGAAAAAAAGTTCTTATGAAATGCCATACCATTTGTGCTAGCTCAAAAATACCATTAATTACATGATTAAGAAAATATTTTTATAAATCGTCTAGATGATTTAAAAGTCTTTCTTCAAGTTGTTTCATAGAGGGAATTAAACACAGATTACTCAGTGTTTTCTTTATAAATATCAGAAGTTATAAAGGAACAAACCAGTCATCATTCTATACCTGGATTTCTCAATGAAGTCACAAGGATTACTCATAGAAAGACGACATTTACTAGAAATGTTGTCTCCTTTCTGACCTATGGAACTTGAATTATTTTTAATGATAGGAATAATTATATTACGGTTGGAATCTATGTTGCTCTTCTCACACCAAGTTAAACATGTGGAAAATACAAACCTACATCAGCAAACACAGAGTATCTGATTGTCCACTTGTCAAAATTTCTTGGCAAGCTCCCTGTACTATCTTATTCAGGTATTTATGTAAAGGCAACGAGAGTCCTGTGGCATCTTAAAGACTAACAGATTTTTTCAGGCATAAGCTTTCATGGGCTCCAACCCACTTTGTCAGATGCAAAGTAGGTTTGAGCCCACGAAAGCTTATGCCCGAAGAAATCTGTTAGTGGTTAAGGTGTCACAGGACTCTCATTGCTTTTACTCTACAACAGACTAACACAGCTACCCCTCTAGGTATTTATGTGGAAAATCCAACAGTTTACAATCTGAAAGCCACAAAATCAGTAAGATAGAGTAGCATTATTAAACCTTTTCTCAAAAGTCACAGGTGGCATCTGTGTGATCTCAAACTGAACTCAAATTTCCTGAGTGACAACTCAATGCCTTTTGCACAAGGCCATTTGTGTAGTACTTCTGTGTGTAGTCTGGGTTGTGAGAAACCTCACTGCTTCCTGCCTTTAGCATGAGCTAGATCTTGGTCCAGCTACTGTGAGTCAGTAACCCAACACCACCAGACACTAACACCACAAGAACCATCTTTCAAGCCTTCACAGGTCTCTCGCTCTCTTTAAAGGTTAAAGATATCTCACGGATTCGGTAAGTGGCTATTTGAGTACAACTCCTCTACTCCTAAAGGAAGAGTACACATGAGCTTACCAATTATACCTGGGAAAGACCACCAAACTCAACACATAATACAAAATCATAGAAATTAAGGGTTGGAAGGGTCCCCAAAAAGTCATCGAGTCCAGCTCCTTCCACTGCGAAAGATCCTTAGCTAAACATTATCCCCTATTTCAGTTAACATTCCTTCCCCCTTGTGATCGATATTAATTTTGTCAAGTATCTGGTCACCACTAGCCTTTTTGGTCAAGACTGAAGCAAAATAGTCATTGAACACCTCAGCTTTCTTGATGTCTTCAGTTATTAGCTTCCCTCCCCTGCCAAACAGAGGACCTACACTTTCCTTCACCTTTCTCTTCCTCCTAATGTATTTAAAGAACCTCTTCTATATAGTAAAAGCAAGAAGTTTATTTAACAGAGCATCAAAAAGCAGCAACATATAAAATAAAATCCTAACACATATTCTAGAATCTAGTGTTCACTCAACAGCATTTTTCAGCCATGTAGGTGCTGATCTCTTTTTCAAGAAACAAATCATATTATCAGCTTGGCTTCTTTATAAAAGATACAGTGCAGCTCCTGTACAGACAGTTATAATAAAAAAAATTCATTGTCTTTGTCAATAGACATATTTCTTCCTGCTCATTTATTTCTTCCTGTAAACTCCTTTTCTAGAAGATTTGGCAATCCCTTTATTAGCATTCACGTCAGACTGTAAGTCAAAACCCGTTATGTCATTCAGTACTCAATTTACATGTAAACCAAAGACATAAACACCTCTTCCCTGAAAGAAACCTGTTTTCTCACCTTTTGTGACCAGTCCCCTAAGAATATAATTTTTATACACACATATAACTCCTTATATACTATCCTTCCATGTACTGAACAAAGGCTATGAACACCAGTGTGACAGGGGCTTTCAGCAGAGACCATAAATGAGAGGGATTGGTGAACTAATATGCAGATACCAGACTGAAAGGATCCCTGTTACCCTCTAGCACTTAGCACTAATTTTTCCCTGAGTAATTATCTGCTTTATTAACCTCATGGCTTTTATTTCAGTACCCATGGTTTCTAATTAGCTGACTACTATAGGTGATAGCAATGCCTATAGCTAAGCTTGCCTGACCTTTTCTATATAACATTCTGTTTTCAGTTGTTTATAACTTCTGCAAACTTTAAGTGTAAATTGGAATTACTATCCCAGGTCTGCCTCAGTCTGTATTTTTGTTAAATTATTATGTTTAATTTCAGCAAAAATAGTTCAGTCATTTCTCAGGATCAGGTTAGGGAAATTACTTGATCCATGTTAAAAATTTCTTATGACTGTTTCATTGAGAAACTCTAATCATGCCTTGTAATAAATCAGGAAACAGTCATTTGGTAGAGAGAATCACCCTGGTGATAGGGATGTGTCTTTTGCCCCCTTTGAGAAAATCTGTGCAAATCTGGACAAGTGAAGAGTTTCTGGAGGGGGGGAAAAATCAGTTTGCCCATACCCACAGCAGACTCATTAGAATTTGGCAGCTAAATTTTCTGAAGACCGCCTGCACTGAGCATGCTCCAGCCCCTGCCCCCTCCCGCCCCTGGGATGACTCAGGGATCCTGTGAGCAGGAAGGGGGATAGTGTATGATTATGTAATTAATTACTAGAAATCATCACACAAGGGAAATGAATTACGATTGCATAGGCAACATTAATTGTGGCATTTTCTACCCTCTGGGTTCTTGATTGTACAATATCAACGTATTCGTAACTTTGTGTGTGTGTGTGTGTGTGTGTGTGTGTGTGTGTGTGTAACTGCAGGTATGACTGGTTGGTTTTCCTACATTTTCTTTTATATGGACCAAACTTTAAAATAGTTGACATTTCCACAGTATACCAGTATTACAAACTGGATTTTTCCATAAACATTCTCACATATAAATTATTCAAGTTAGTAAATGACAGAAAACAATTGTCTGTGCAACATCCAGAAGGATTTGTTTGCCTATATTATCAGTTCATTCAAGGTGAAATACTCTAATTGAAAGTTGATTCAGATTAAATTTTGTGAATTTTAGATGTCATATTAACATGCACAAAAAGCTTTTATTCTGTGTTAACTACTGAGTCTCTCTCTCTCTCTCTCTGAAAATGCTGACATATTAAGTTAGGTAAGTAAGTTTTTCTTCAAGATGAATTGTTGCTGTGAAAAGGTTATGAAGTTCTTCCTCAGATAAGAATTTATTTCACATTTGATATTTACTTTGCTGTCTTGAACAATCATTTCACTGGTTTTGTTTACTTCTCAATGGAAACTAATGGAACTCAATGAAAACTACGTCTTGTATGTGATATTTTGTGGTTTTGGAACTACAAAACTATTTCGCAGGTTTAGTTACCATGACAAGGAAATACACACACACTCCTTTAATCTTCTTATTTATTTCCAAAAGACAAACACACACATTATAATACTAAAGATATTAAATGGGGCAGAAGAAACAAAGAGTCCTACAGCACTTTTAAAGACTAACAAATTCATTATGCAATAAATAAATATATAAATAAATAAATTTGTTAGTCTTTAAAAGTGCCACAGGACTACTTGTTTGTTTTGCTGAACTAGACTAACATGGCTATCCCACTGAAACTTGTCAGAATGGGGCTGGATTGTGTACTTTACTATTCAATTTGCACTGGTACTGGTGCACAACTATACAGTTCCAGTGGGAGATCTTGAAAGACTGCTGCCTCAAAAAGGCACAGTCCTAGCTCCTTAATCCCAAGCAGATAGAAGCCTGTGTAAACTGCCCCATCTCTTTGGACAGGCTGCTGCAGAAAGCAGTAAGAGCAGTGAGGTCATATGGTTGTCTCCATCTGCTTCCTTGAATGATTAAAGCCTTTGGTGACACACAGAAGGCACAATCCCTGAGCTACCTAAGGAACATATTCCGTGATTGGCCCTAGGTTCTGCATGGGATGCACATGAATGGGTAAGGGAAGGCTTCTTCCTACTTCCCTGACCTGCGTGCTAGGGGCAGCAACTTACGCATTCTCTCTCTCTTTCCATTTTATTTATTTATGCAGTGAGCTGGGGGAGGACACTGGGGAGATCTAACTGGCATACATCGTGATGAGCCATTCTCTACTGGGAGTGCTGGAATCCAGGATCAGCTATTTTAATATAGCCACAAGTAAGTTACAGATTGTATCCTGAGATAATACTGACTTTTAAGGCTTAGGGGAAGCTTCAGGATTAGGTTTATTTCAATTGTTCCATTTACATTAATATATACTAGTGCTTTTCCAGAAACCAGCTCTAGAGAACAAATAAAATACACCAAACAGCTTTTCCTTCAGCTGAAGTGTTCAGAGCAGGGATTACATTTTTGTGTTTCTACAGCATTTAGTACCTGGGCATTACCAGTAACAAATAATGAATATAATACTATTAAAATAAAAGTGTTGATCTGCTTTTGGTAATATTATAATGACCGCTATGGAGCTCTCTATCTTCAAACTACTGAAAAAAAAATATTACCTCACAAAATTGTAGTAAGAATTGGTTAATTGTTATTGTATCCCATTTTACACATGTGGAAACTAAGATACTTAGTTTGAACAACTTTCCTAAGAACACAGGATGAGAATAGCCACTAGGAGTTGGGATTAGAAATCTGGCATGCCTTGCTCCCAGTACCATGATCAGTTCATGTCATCTCTCACCACAGGTTCCTGCTTTCAGATTTCAGTTACCGCACCACTATTTTGTTTCCTAATGGCTTAATTTGGTGATTCTCTTTATATTCCTCATGAATTTACTTCATCCTTGATTTAGAGAAGCCATTAACTCCTTCCCTAGAGATAGGTGCATTCATCCTATGGAACTCAGTGTGAAAACTGCACTAATATGACAACTGGATGCATAACTTTGGCTTGAGTATTTTCTTTTTCAATTGCCTAGCAATGACATCACTAAAGGATCTATAGAGATGACCTAAAAGGAACCTATCTTGTTCATTTCCACCAACAAACACCACCTGGAATAGAATATTTCACTGTTCAGTAAAGATCTTTCACAACTGTTAATGCTGGGCTTTATAACTCATGATAGAAAATTTAAATACATCTCAGGCTCATCTCCTCATCCTCTTCATCAATTCATTTTGAATCTTCAATTGGATATAAGGCAGGAAACAAGAGTGGGTTAATAGACACTAATGAGATTATTCAACAATGTAACATCCCATTCAAGTAACTGAGCTGGCTCAAAACAAAGAAAAACAAACTATGTCTATAAATATCAACAGAGCAAAAACAAAAAACCTGAAGAGAGTAAATGAGAAATACATATAAATATTTCTGAAGCACAAGCCAGTGACTGAAACTTTCTGTACTATTGCAATTAGAAGAAATTCTGCTTTATTCCGCTTGAAGGAAAGGCAGAGTTCTACTCTACTGTGAAGCAGGAAATTGTGGAATTAGTTACTTCACGAGTAATGGGGCTCCAGTAAGAATCCAAGTTCCATTGGTCTACTCTCATGATCTAAAAAGCCCCTGAAAAGACAGTCCAAGCCCAAAGAGTATCCAAAATACAAAACAAACAAGGAGTCCTATGGCACTTAAAGAGTAACAAATATATTTATTGCATGAGCTTTTGTGGGAGAAAATCCCACTTCCTTAGATTCTTTGAAGATGGGGGATCTCAAGTTGCAATAAATGTATGTGTTGTCTTTAAGTGCCACAGGGCTCCTTGTTTGTTTTACTGAACTAGACTAACATGGTTGCCCCCTTTGGATCTTGGCAAAATACAAAAATATCAAAACAAAACATTGTCCTGCAGCAGTGAAAACCATCAAAAACCATCACACATACTCATGCAGACTGGCAGAAGTCAACTGAGTCACAGAGGTGACTGAGCAGTTTCAGATTAGTTTGAAGACTGCCCCAGTAACATACCTATTGATCAATAAACTGAAAATACCAGTCTTCCAGGGGTAAGGGGGCACTGAGAATCAAAGTTCTAATTCGTTTTGGTCGCAACACTTGCAGTGACTTGACTTGGTTCTGTGCACATGAGTAACGGAATGTATGATATGGACTAATACACGCAACACTGCTTCTGCCTTCTGATCCCTTTAGACTTGATGGTGGTGATATGTGCCAAGAGACAGGACCAGCTTCAATCACTAGTCCTGATTCTGTGACATGTTCTGACCCCTACATTGCTCCAGCAGATTCAGCATCCAGATTCCAGATCCTCTACACAGCTGTTCCCTCAACAGAAGGTGAGTTTCGGGTAGCACAAGGATGATGTAGGCAGCCTGTTGCAGGGTAAGCCTACCCCACTGTTTTCTGGTGGGGAAAGTCCAAGAGGCCATAAGGGAAACGGATGCTGCTACAGCTTCAGTTGGTTCCCAGGGTTCCTCCCAGGTTACCATGGCCTCTGAATTATTCCTTTTAAATGTCCCTTGGGTCAGAGCAGCACAGCTTAGCAACCAGAGTCATTAATGGACCCTGGGGCCAGGTCAACACAGCCTAGCAGCGGGAGTCACTAACAGACTCTGGGGTCAAAGCAATGTGGCCTAGTGGCCAAATTTAGTGATAAGGGGGCATCCGCTATGGGGTGTCATGCTTGGGTAGGGGTGGGCTCTGGCCCTCCCACTCCACTGAACCCCAGCCCAGCGTTTTATCAGAGCTGGAGATATAGGACCATGTCAGCAGAGATCCAGTCCAAAACACACTAACTTTGATCCTGCACTACCCCCAGTTCTACCATTCCGGCCCCCTGGGCTACTTCCTACCTGGTCATTGCAGTGGTCCTCCTGCAGGGCTCCAGGTTGTCCACTCTCCATTACCCTGGCAAGCAGTCACCATCCACATTCCCTGGAGGTCCTGGAGGCCACTAGTAGCAGTCATATCGTGGGCATCTGTCTCTGGGTGGCCAATCAAGAGTGCCTGCTCCTCAGTGAGACCTTTGGGGCTGCTCCCTCTCACTGGCAGGGACTGATATGACTCCTAACAAGGAGCCTCCCGCACATGTCCTTCTACCTCACTGGTCAGCCCTGACTGAGCTGAACTGCTCCTTTCTATACTAGGGCAGTAGCTGGAGCATGCCAAGCAGAGCTTAAGGGGCAGGACTTCCACTGCCCATAGAGTATGCTGGGTTCCCTTAGGGTGAGGTAAGTGCATCCCCTCACACAGCCCTATGCTTCTCCTCATGTCCCTCTCTTCAGCAGCATTGTGGAGATATAGGGTAGTATCTCCTCTGCCATTAGTAGAACAAGTGTAAGTTTATGCAATGAACCAAAACCACAAAAATTTTGGTTGGTTGGTTTCACATGCTATTACACCCTTTAAGTCAACCTCTGGTTACTGAAATGACTGCCAAATCTAGCAATTTAAACAAACACCTATCAGGGATGGTTTAAGATGGTACTTGGTCCTGCCATGAGTGCAGGGGACTGGACTTGATGATCTTTCTTAGTTCATTCCAGTTTCTATGACTCTATGATTTACCTGCCTCTAGTGTGAAAACTGACCATTTATTCCTACTCTTTGTTTCCTATTTTTAAGCAGTCACGGATCCATGGAGGCCTTCCCTTTTATCCCATGATTATTTAGTTTGCATCTGATAAAGTGGGTTGTAGCCGATGAAAGCTTATATATGAAGAAATTTATTAGTCTTTAATGTTCCACAGGACTCTTGTTGTTTTTGCTGTATATAGACTAACACGGCAACCCCTCTGGAATTTAGTTTAGATAAGAGCATTTAGCAAGGCACCTTATTAAATGCTTTCTGAAAGTCCAAGTGCACTGTATTGACTGGTTCACCCTTTTCCACATGCTTCTTGATATCTTTAAAGAATTCTAATAGATTGGTGTGGCATGATTTTCTTTTATAAAAGCCATGTGGATTCTTCCCCACCATATCGTGTTCATTGATGGGTCTGACACTTTTGTTCTTTCTTTTCTATAGTTTCAGTCAATTTGCCTGGTACTGAAGTTAGATTTACCAACCTGTAATTGCCAGGAACATCTTTGTAGTCTTTTAAAAAGATTTACATTACTTTGGTTGTCCTCGAGTCATCTAATACAGAGGCTGATTTACGCTATAGATTGTCAAGGGGTTCAGCATCTGTGCCCAATGGCATTTATCTAGGGGCCAGATCTGTAAGTCTGGTGCAGGGGAACCTGGACCCTCTTATACTACAAGTTTCCAACTCAGGGATCGGTGCCTGGCAGGTCGGATAGATGGCCTGGGGCAGATGCCCCTCAGTCTCCTCTATAGGTCACTTCCTACCACAGCTTCTGCCCTGCCAAAGTTACCACAAAGCCTGCTTATGAACTCACCAAATGGGGTGAATTCCTCCAGCAGTCACTCAGGGGCTCTTTTCCATCATTTGTGGCCTGCCACTCCTTGTCTCCACAGGGGGATGCTTCAATATCTTGACAATGGGTGTGGAGCTCCTGTCACCTCTCTGCAGAAGCTGACAGCACAGGACTGCTCTCTTGCTCTCTCCACCCTGATTGGCCCTGGCATTCCCATCTCACAGGTGTTGATAGGTTGAGCTTTCTGGGTCCCAAACTGCTTAAGCCTTGGTTCTTCAGTGTGTGGCTTTTAAATCCTAACATCATTACATATCATGGTTAAAAGCTCTGTAATTTAATATCTGAGTTCCTTTGATGAATAGCATCTAGGAAACATTAGTTATTACGGTTCAATTGCTTCCAAACACTGCTCTACTGACACTTCAGTCTGGGACAGTTCTTCATATTTGTCTCCTAGAAAGAAGGGCTTGGATGCAGGAATCTCCCACATCCTCTGCAGTGAAGACTAATGCAAAGTACTACTCATTTAGCTTCTCTGCAACGGCTTTGTCTTCCTTGAGTACTCTGCTAGCAGCTCCATCATCCAATGGCTCTGACTGTTCAAAATGAAACTGTTTGAAAGGAACTCATGAGGTAAGGAGGCAAATCCATGCACACTGAAATAAAGAATGTGTTCTGCCATAAAACCCTGTGAAGAGTACTTCATGAAACTAGTCAAGTAGTATGATCGATTTAAATGAAGGACTGAAATGACATGGGTAAAATGATAACTTAGCTTACAAGAACTAAAATAAAGCTTCACAGTATGTTCCAATGTACAGAAATGGCAGCAGTCAGGTAAACTCTCCATCTGAATTTTTAAAATCCACATCTATGGAACTGATACAAAGAATTTCTCAAAATCCAAATGCAGAACATCACAAATTTAACATTATAGAAACCTTAATTAATGGTTTACAAGCTTTCCTGTCTATACTTTGAATTTAAGACTAGCAGAGGCCAGAGGCTGCCTATTTTATTTTTCATATTTCCTCAATGTAAAGATCTATTCTATTTGCGAGCACCAGGCCTCAAATCACAAGCTGCCTTTCTGTTTGACAAGTGTTCTGACTCTCAATACACAAGCTCTTTATTATTGCACCCTTATAATCAAGGACAGTTTAAATCAGGTTCATGGGAAAGGACTGGTGCTTACACACAGTGTTGTCAGGCAGAGGTTGCAGATTACATTAGACAGAAAACACCTCTGGGCATCAGGCTTTCACCGACCTTGTATGCATTTTGGTGAAGTTCAGAGGTGTGCTCTTTCATAGAGAGGTCAGATGTTTCCATCAGTTCAACCCTTAGGCTACAGGCATGTTTCCATTTTGTGACCCAAACAACTCATTTGTTTGTCAACAACCACCACAGGATTAAAGCTAATCTTTGCTTCTGGTTCACTGATAGTGTATCCAGTGTAATCCTTAGGCACTAAGGTTTGAAAGTAAGTACCTAAATAAAAGGTTATCTCGATTTTCACAGATACAGAACACCTGAAACTTCCACCAGTTCTTGCTTGCTTAACTCAAGAGACAATATCAATCTTTACACCAGCCAGCAGGTTTGATGTATCACTGGTTAGATGCTTCTGTCTAATTTGCATTTCTCATATGGCATCTTGCTTTACTGGTTACTAAGGCATTTATTAGTCTTTTTATGTCATTAAAGTTGTTATCTCCTATGTAAAGATCAATGGGGCTGAATTATGACATTTATTCAACATGAGTCAGCTTTGCAAGAATTTGACCCTTAAAATTATTCATAGCCTAAATTCTTGCAATAAATCTGCCATGCAGGCCACTACTACTCCCATCAACTCCTCCTCCATCTCCTCCCCCCCATACACATCCTTCTCCTGGCCATGTAAGAAAAGAGAGCATAAACTTCATGAAAATTCCCAGAAATCAATGGGCACATTTGGAAACAGCAGGACCACAGCTAGTAAAGAGCTGCACAGAAAAGATAAGCAGAGCAAAACCCCCAAAGGAATTGTCTATAAAAGTAAAGCATGATGCTGGATATGCAAGACTAAGTTTGTGTGGGATTCACTGGAACAGAAAAAGTTGGTCAGGGAGTTGGTTCAGAGGGGGCCACAGTGAGAAATGCATAACTAATTGATCCTGGCCTGGAAATCTGAAAGCACTTACTGTATCTGTTTTCAATAGAGACTGGACTGGAGAAGCCACTCGGCCAGAAGAGTCCTGGACCTCAAGTGGATTGTCCCCAAAGACCGAAATAAGGATCACGGCTGTGTTACCTGGCAGCTCTGTGTTCTTGGAGAATCAGAGCATAGTATCCAGCCACTGAGACTCACCCCCCCCCCCCCACAACACCTTCAGCCTCTGCTTGAACCAGAAACCAGAAACAATGAAAGGCAGTGGGAGACGCACCTAAAACCCTTTTGAACAAGGGTGCTGGAATTAGGCCAACTCCTTTAGCCTCATCTACATGGAAGCTGTGAACCATTCGCACACTGAATGGACAGCAGAAACTTCATTTGCATCAAGGACAGAAGCAGAATTAGCACGCTGAATGGAGAACCAAGCACTGAACTCTGGGACTGGCAAAGCAGAGAAGCACTGCATGATGGGGGATCCCTGCTCCTGAGACAAACTCATGCCTACACACACTCAGCCCAGCAGTTATCAGACCAATTCTAGTCAATAGATCTTCAACTGATATCCAACATACTGAATCTGCCTGATTGCATTGTAAGCTCCCTAAAGGAATGCCACCCATCATCAGGAATGATCAGCTCCTATCGTCCACCTAAACAAAACACCTCTGGTATACTCCCTTAAGTCATTATTTACCCCAAAACAACCCCAGTGTTCTGCCTTGAACCATTGTTTCTTCCCTACAAAAACCCCTACCCAAGTTCCACATGAGAGTTAGTTAGAGAGAATCTGTTCTGATGCCTGATCTGTTGCATGGACCTACAAGCTGCATCAGGTCCACTAGGACTTCACCTTCTCCTTGCTGATCATGGTGGAGGTTCTGCCTGTCTCCAGCACTCCAGATCCTAAGCTGGAAAGCCTGATTCCTGGGTACTTTGAGCTGCCCTGGGTGGTTAGAAAACTGTTCCCCCCCCCCCCCCCCGGGCCTTGCTTCTCTCTTTTCTTTGTTTTTTCCTCTGAGTCCAGCTATAACTGTCTAAACCTGATCTTTTGTAATTCACTTGGGCTAGCTTTCCCCAATACTATAATCGAAACTGGGTAATATTGTAACTGTTCAATCATTTTCCTCTTTTGTATGGTTATCAATATTGTGACTCTTTGGGCATTTTTCTTTCCTTTTTATAATTATTCATAAGTTTTATGTACCTGGCAATAAAGTAACTTTCCTAATCAAGCTGGTTTCCAGACTTCCTCAATATTGCTCTGCAGCAATGCTCCTTTTACCTAGCCAAAGATCCCTGTGATGCCCAATTCCTTGTAAGGTTTGCTCATTAAGGGGTTACCAGCCTGCTGAACCTGTGGCATATAAGGGTGACAGCTGAAAGTGCTGTTTTGACCCAGCCTGATTGAGTCCAGGGGTATATAAAAAGGTGGCAGCTGAAAGTGCTGTTTTAACCCAGCCTGCTCAGATGAATACTCCAGTCTAGTCCGGTGCAGTACAGGGGCACATAAGGGTAGCAGCATACCAGTGCTGTGTAACCCGGCCTGCTGAGTTCAGGGACACATAAGGGGTCAGCTGAGAGTGCTGATAGACCCGGTCCACTCAGTCACACTTAGGAAGCTAGTCTTGGGAAATTTAGGTCCTGCAAGGGTGGTTCCATTGGGAGGGATTTGCCGAAGGGAGAAGTAAGCTCCACACAGACACAAGTGACACAAGCAGTACATTAATAGAATTGCAACCCCCCCCACCCCCTCAAGGAAGTAACCCTAATAAATGAGCAGACCTCGAGTTGATGGGCAAAGTTGGTAACAGCTGCTTCCTTTGAACTGAAATTGTTTAAGTCAGAGGCAGCACAATAGCCCATTGGGGGTCTACACAAAGATATTTTGGTGAGTCAGCGGCTCACTCCCTAATACTTAGTATGTTATTTCCACATACTAATACGCCTGTTAAAAAGTCCATGTTAAATAAGATGAATCGTGTTTTAGGGGTATAATGAGGTGCTTTAAGCTGTGTGGGACCCTAAGCAATTGCTTAGTCAGCTTAGGCCTAGCGCCACCACTGGTTTAAGCCACTATATATAGGGTATTTATTACCTTTGCCTTCTTTTACAGCCCTAGTAAAATACCCTCACCCTTTAGACATGTGGTTGAGTGGTTACAGAGTTAGTACCTATAAAGTCTACCAAATGAAGCAAACTCAGCACTTCTCTCTGGTAGCGTAGGTTTACTGCTGAGGTGTGTTGAGAAGTCGTAATAATAATTTTACTCCATTAAAAGAATTCATCTGTAATTTGGGGAACAACCTTATTTTCATAGACTAGATCAAAGCCAATGGACAGAACAAATTTATCAGCTGGCAATATGGCAATTCCATACAACAGTGTGTTTTTTTTCTCTCGCAAATGGCTATTGCATAATATATACTCTTGTTTTGAGTCCCCAGAATCTTGTAATCTCATTGGAAAGCTAAGGAAACAGGTTTCTATGCACAACATTTTACATGAGCCAATATACTGCCTCTTTGTAAAGAAACTCAATCACTCAATTCCGGTTAAGAATCGCACTACAAAGTTTCTGTTGTTAATTTTCTGTTAATGCTACTTACTCTCTGACAACCAAGGTATTATTTTAATTGACAACAGGGTGTAACCAAAACTACAGAGATAGTTATATTGAACAACTGTTGCTAACGTAACAAACTTAGGTCTGACAAAGATACTTATGGCAAATTTTACTAGTTGCCAATTTTATTTCATCTTCCTTTCCTTTCCCTCTTTTTTATGTCAACAAGGGTGTTGTTTTGCCTTTATTCAGCCATTTGGGTTACAGTTTTGAATCAAGATTTTAAACCAGACTGTGGTTTAACTTGTTTTAGACTGGTGGTGATCTTTATTATCCATAAATGCAAGCAGCAGCATGTATCTGGTTTGTACTCTCAGAAGATGCATTTTCAGGGCTGTGTAAAGTGCCTTTAGATGCACATTGCTAACTGGCTGCTATGATTAAACAGCTATGCACACCACTGAAGTCCTCTCTCAAATTTTATTGAGCACCATCACTTTCATCTTGTAGAAATTTAGTGTTTGAGGGACTAGAAGTCTTCAAAGAATTATTAATGGGATATGAAGCCTTTCCCCCATAGACTAACATTATTGAATGGTACTTTACCACTCTGACAGTGTTCAGTGACCTGTGTATGAAATTTACATTGTGGCCTCAGCCTAGTTCTTTGTGAACTTTGGTCCACATCACAAAAGTCACTATACACATTTCAAACTATGAATGATAATATCAGCAGAAATACCAGATACTAACTGGGCAATGAACGTTCTTTTTTTGGTTATTTACATACAGACACAGTTTAACTAACTATCTGAAATATTTCAAACTCTTTGATTTATTTCCAAATAATACATTAGACACTGAATATTAGCTTTTACCATTTCTTACTGTATTATTAAAAAGTCAATCAAAAAGGCTATTTTTCTTACTCTCTCCCAAAGCCTCAGTTAGGTGCATCTTTAAAATGTCAGCAATAAATTCAGATTGGAAAGACTTTAAGCAATCATCTGAGGTATCTCATGCTAGTAGATAAACTGAAGATTTTGTCAAATGGAGGGTGGGATGTTACACCAGCAGGCTACCTTGTCTTTGACCAAATGAAACACAAATACTTCAAGTGTTACAAACAGTTCAGTAACAATGAGTCAAAGAACACAGACAAAGCCTGTTGTCCATTTCCTTTTTAAGGAATAAAACTGTAAAATGATACATGGATTCCTTGACAGCAACCGTACAAACCAAACTGAATATCCCAAGAAAAGATTGAGTAAGAGGCTGCTAATGTTCCATAATCCAAACTGCCAGATGTTGCAAGCAATACTTGGATAAGACATAGAAAAAGACCATCTACACAAAGTCACCTATCTGGTAATGGTAGATAATGTAAAAGCACTTTTGAGATCTTGTAGATCTCAAATATTGTAGATCTCAGTATTACCTGGCCCCCACTGGAGCAATTAATATGACATGGTTGCTGTCCCAACATACTTTTCCATGCACCAACATGGTGAAAAGTATATAACATTCCCATGCTCCCAGTTCAGAATCAATTATCAGTTTAGTCTCTGCCTATCATTGCTTTAGAGCAAAATCAAAAAATTAATCTTGCTGACTGTTGCACAGAGGCATATTACATGGTAACTCCCTCTCAGGCGTGGTTATTACAGATTCCATGAGACGCCACTTGTACTGTCTGTTAGACTGTAATTTAATTTGTTTGCCACATTATGTTATCCTTGATGGCCAAGGAGAGGACTGCTGGATAATTTCAATGAGACAGACAAAATGTACCACAGGTCTACGGCTTCTCAATAAAATGCTGGGAAGCACCCCCTGATTGTTGGCATACATTATTATTATAAAAAGTGCCTACCAGAATTCAGACCACTCAATCCTTGAACAAAAGCAGATGAAACTTCAGAGTACACCTGCAGCCCACAGCTCTAAAACATTCGTAGTGAAGCTGACTTCTCAATATTCCTTCAGCTGGAAACTCAGATCTCAACTGTGGACCCCACCCAAGATTGTATATACCTACATATATAACAAGAATAGCCAGAATTACAAGTTAATGCCAATGAATGCTGGAAGAAATATAAAACCTCTTGCTTCAAGGTTTAAGCCAATCTCTAACTACTAAGTACTATCATGAGGGGCAGATTAGCCCTCACTTTCCTGTTAGGTTTCTGGTTCCTTCCTCTCAACCATCTGATGCTGCTGTGGCAGAGACAGGATCGAAAGCCTGAGGCAATGCGGCATGATATATGCTCTTAGGTAACAATACCCAATGATGGAGTTACAATATTGAAGAAGACTACTTTCAGTACAATGTCCTTTATTTCTCCAAAGAAGAGAGAGTTGAAAACATTTGGAGCTGTATTTGGAAGTACATTCATATCATCTACATTCAGAGTTCAATTATATTTGTTGTCCACCACTGTGGTAATAGTTGCGTACACAGTCTGGCATATGGTGTCTTATATTATGTGGAGGAAGTCATGACAGCCAGTAATCTCAAGATGACCTTCTCAGTTCTTTGAAGCTTCTCTTTCTGGGGAGCAAGGTTTCAAAAATTTCTACAAGTCTTTCCACTGAAAGAAAATCCCCAATCTGAACTGAGACTAAGATTGCATCTATTAAGGATATTTCCTGAGTAAGCAAATGCTTTCAGAAAACTCTCCAAAGGATTTTGACTTATGAGCCAAAAAAGCAGGTGACCTTTGTAAGCATACTTGAGATATGCAACCACTACTTCCAAAATCTAAATGCTTAGCGAACATCCTCAGCATCACGGAAAAGCTGTATTATGGCACTTAGTATTGATACTGGCTACTGCCACTGAAGAAATGAACGTATTTTCGGTAAGCTAGTTGGAAAGCATGCAACTTTTAGGCGAAAAGCCTTGTGTCACAAGGAAAGGGCAGGGACAGGGAATTCTAAAGTTTCATCAAAAAGTTCATATCATAGAATCATAGAATCATAGAATCATTGGGTTGGAAGGGACCCCACGAGGTCATCTAGTCCAACCCCCTGCCAAAAAAAGCAGGACCACTCCCATTAGATCATCCCACTCAGGGTTTTGTCCAGCTGGGCCTTGAACACCTCCAGAGATGGAGATTCCACCACCTCCCTAGGCAGCTTATTCCAATGCTTCACCACTCGCCTAGTAAGGAAGTTTTTCCTAATATCCAGCCTGGACCGCCCCAGCTGTAACTTGAAGCCATTGCTTCTCGTTCTGCCCTCTGTTACTACCAAGAACAGTCGAGCTCCCTCCTCCTTGGAGCAACCCTTCAAGTAGTTGAAGGTTGCTATCAAATCCCCCCTCAGTCTTCTCTTCTGCAGGCTAAATAAGCCTAGTTCCTTCAGTCTTTCTTCATAGGGCTTGTGCTCCAGCCCTTTGATCATTTTGGTTGCCCTCCTCTGGACTCTCTCTAATTTGTCCATGTCCTTTTTGTAGTGGGGAGCCCAAAACTGGACACAGTATTCCAGCTGTGGCCTCACTAGTGCAGAATAGAGGGGAATGATCACATCCCTTGATCTGCTGGCAACACTTCTTCTGATGCAGCCCAGTGTGCCATTGGCCTTTTTGGCAGCAAGAGCACACTGCTGACTCATATCCAGCTTCCCATCCACCATGACTCCCAGGTCCTTTTCTCCAGTGCTGCTATTTAGCTGATCACTCCCCAGCCTGTAGCAGTACATGGGGTTTTTTCGTCCCAAGTGCATATATAAGATGCTATCAAATTTTCACATAGTTCATGAAGGTCTCTGACATAGGAAAGCATGGAATGGAGAGTGCTTGTCCTGTTCACTTGAAACATAAAAAGGCAATATGTGGGATGATGGTCCAAGGAATGGCCTTCCCTGAGGCACATTAGATAGCAGTTACGTGCATCTGACTTCAGGAAGATGGAGGGTATGAAATAATATACTGCTTAGAGCAAGTCTTTTTCTCTGGGACTTAATGATCCAAGTCAGACATGACGCCCAGAAATGTATCACAGCAATTGCATACATTTAAACATTAAGGGAGAGAAAAAATAATTTACAAAGTTATTGAATACTGCTAAAAACTAAAGAATATCAACACAAAGAGACATGTAAAAAACAAAACAAAAAACAAACCAAGATTCTAGGCCTGGAACATAAGTCTCTATTCTTACACTTAGCTGTCACAAAGAAAGAAATAAGATAGCTGGGAACTATGCAACTTTTATAATCTTAGCTCTGATCAGTCAGTAATATAAGGGGCACACTGTTTTCTGCAATACTCCTGAAGTTCAGAGCCACATCCTCAAGTGGAACTAGGCACAGGCTACTTCAGAAAAAAACAGACACTTCACCAGCCCTGCAGCCCTGTAATGAGGTGGAAGGGCTTAAATTCTCATCTCTGCCACACCCATCCACCCCAGCTGCCTGAGAAGGGGAGAAAGGCAGCAGAGTCAGCAGTGCCTCACAGTTGTAGGCTGATTAGGGCTCAGGAGAACCCACCTAATGAGGCAATAGAAACCAGATGACTCATGGCCAGGAGGGTAAAACACCCAGAACCTCAGGGCCAACCTTAAACTGTTGAGAAGGTAAACTTAGTACTGTAAATAATGAGAATATGAGTGTTGTAAACCAAGTGAGGTATATGAGTCCTCTGTTACGAAGGGAGAGCTGGAGAGATTAGAAAATATTTCTGCACTAACCTTTGCTTTTAAATTGTCAATAGTCAGATGACTGTATTTAATTGTTGATGATTGCTCTTGTTTTTTAAAAAAAATAAATGTTGTTAACTATTGTTTTAATATTCTTACTCTAAGCAAGTGCTATCTGAAGAATGACAAAGACTCAGTGCTGCCATGGTGGTGGTTGTGCTAACTTCAGGAAATACAAAAATTTTCTGTTGGACTGTTCCACCAACAGCACACCTGTTGTGATACATATATTTCACATAATCAACACCATCTAATACATATAAATTCATAAAGATGCATCTGTATCCATTTCCAGTCCTTGGCAGAGTCGGATTTTGGTGTTCATAGGCCCTAGGCACTTTCACTCTGAAATGTACAAAAAGAGGGGTAAATGCCAATTGAATTACGTTGATTGATATGGTGCACTTTAAACTATTCTAATGCTAAACATGGTTTTCCTGATTTTTTTCTGCTTTTCTAACTTTTTCCCTCCTTCGTAGACCCTAAAAATTTCATAGACCCTAGGCACTGTATCTACAGTGCCTAATGGGAAATCCGGCACTGGTCCTTGAGCTGCCACAATTTAAGACAACATCTTATTACATAAGTGACCCTGATGGTCCTCAGATAAATCATTATTCAACAACTGCAGTTTTGCATTAAGGGTGCCTCTGACATAACACTGCCCCTTCCTAAGCTCAGCAAAAATACTTTAGGATGAGATGGTATGTTCTTAGTTTCTAGCATTCCTTTTACAATGAGTCACTTCTTTCATGGTCAGTTTAACTCAGCTTGAATTCTCTTTTTGGCCTTTTTAATAATGGTCAGAAAGAAAACAAGCATTTTCCATGGCTATGTTTGATTTCTGCATTTAAATACATGCTCTAACTGATCCTACAGAGCATCTTTCATTTATGCAAGTCCTCATTTTTTTCCATTTTCATTTGATTACAGAATATCTTGCATGCCACATCTGAAATTAATACTTTTTTTGCAAATTTCTGTGACACTTAAATATGCATTCATACTGACTATGATTCAGTGTGCTGAAGACATTTTAAAATATGCAAGCTAAAGCAGATCAGATATGAGTAATTTAAGTACTTCATTGACCTATGCTTTATTGATACGTATCTCAAACTGCGCCATTTGTTTATACCTTCATGTTCCACTGTTATATACCGCAAAAATCTTAGTTCAAGGGGCTAACCACAGTCCTGAAGTACTGTTATGAAAACATGTTTACAAAATGCCTGCACCTTTTAGAACTGAAGAAATTAATTATATTTTACTAACCATCTAACACATATAATTCATTTTGTGTGATCAGGACATGATCCAAAGACCATTTAGTCAACAGATCAGTGCCTAGCTGAGTAAAGTATCAAAAATCTAGGTTAATGATATATGGTTTCATCAGTAAATATCAATTTAACACAGAACTATATTAACATTATGGATTTAATCATACACAAGCAAAATCCATTTTGTTTTTATGGATTACAGTGGAGTGCATATGAAAGTTATATGTGAATGATTATTGCAAATCCTGTTGTACTGAATACCAAATCATTGATAGCCTAGTTAAAATGTTTTCAGATTTAGTTTCTGTTAAATTGTAACAAAATCCCCTAAAATAGGTTGAAGCTTGTGGCCTATTTTCATCTCATTTCTGCTTCAATCACCTTGAACATCTATAATGTTACAGCATGTATTGTAAAACAATTGAACCTGGAAATTTAGCTACGTTAACCTGCTGTTCTGTGTGAATGTCAGTCTGCTTTTTATGTTTACAATTTTAAATAATTTAGTGTTACCCTCATTACAAAGTACATTCATGAAAAGTCAATTATACTTTGACAGCAAAGGGTAACTAAATGAACTCCAGAGTGACAACTCAAAAATGGAACATTCATTAAGATTTGAAGAACAGCCTACTGGACTATTTTCTAGCTCTTGAGTAAGTAGTTAATATTGCAAAACTTGCCTCTCAATATTTTGCACTAAAAAAATTAAAACCTGAATAAATAAAACCAAAAATTATCCTCATCCTGAATGAAAGTTATTGCATACTTACGCTGGGTAAACAAATAAGTCTCTTGTTTAAAATATAGCTTAAATGACTAAGGGTGAAATAATTGGTTCTTTTTTATTTATTTTTCAATTCCTTTGCCAGTTAAGTTCCAGGGCTCATTTTTTCCTGGCAAGGTTTCTTCTCAGACTACACTTTCCTCTATATTAAATGAATAAATAATAATTTTAAAAAGCCCCCAAACCAAAAAAGGGTTTCTCTGCCTTCATTTTCTCCCTGCACTTATAGTTTTTTCTACACTTAAATGTGAGTGAGTATTAGCCCTATTTTCAACATGGGAAACTAAACTACAAAGCAGTTAAATGCTTAAGGTCCAAAACCAAGTCAATGGCAGAGGTGCGCCCTTGACTCAGGTCTCCTGACTCCCTTTGCAGTGTGCTGTCTGCTAGGCTACACTGTCTCCTCAACAAAAAGGATAAGGGATGCCTGTCACTAAACATTAAGTCCCTTCTATAAAACTAAATAAAAAATTATTCACTTAAAGCTAATTGGCAATGTGGTATAATCTTAAAATGTCTTTTAAAATTGTGCTCCTCCTTTCTTAGATTTTTATGCACTAGTATATACTGTTGCTATCAAGCCAGAAAATGGTGGGTTACTCACCAGTAACCGTCCTTCTTCGAGATGGGCTGCTCGGATCCATGCAGTAATAGGTGTCTCCATGCCAGAGTGCCGGATTGGTCGAAAAAAACTTGTCCTAGCCTGTCAGGAGAGGGGAGGCAGCCTCCGCCCCTCATGCTACTCCATGGCTATATATATGGCTGCCTCCCAACCCCTCCTCAGTTCCTTAGAGTCACCAACTCCAGAAGCAGGGATGGAGGAGAGCAATGTTCCTTCTAATTACTTGTGGACTGTGTGAGCAATTTCTCTGTGTATGCAAAAACATTTCTTTGTGAGCACCAATATTAGCACTATTGAATTTTTTTGTGTGCACTTTAGTTTTTTGTGTGCGCAGCTTTCATGACCTCTGTGCGTGCGCACACACGCACAGCTTAGAGGGAACAGTGGAGGGGAGGGACCTGAATGGATCCGAGCAGCCCATCTTGAAGAAGGACGGTTACTGGTGAGTAACTCACCATTCTTCTTCAAGCGCTGCTAGGATGCATTCAGTAATAGGTGACTACTAGCCATGCTGATGGATGGTGGGTGGAGTTGGTTCTTCCGCCTTCAGCACAGCAACATGCCCCATAAGGTAGATGCCCAGCAACAAGATCCTCGACAGAGTCAAGAGGTGAAAAGGCCTTGATTCGGCCAGAAGAGTCAAGAGCTGAGAACCAACCCAGGATGGGGCAGGACTGAACCCGCTGAGGCATATACACATAAGCAGGATGGAACAAGGTCACCATAACTGGAGTAAAGGACACAACCTTAACATGGGGGTTGCGTTAGGTGTTCTGTATAGGTGGAAATACAGAGTATGATGGACAGAATATAGTGTCTGGTCATGGGTTTTGCCGTGTGGACTTGTGGGAGAATGTTGGATGCCAACAAGTGTAAATTTAGCCATATTTGCCATGTCTTGCATGAGAACGAAGAAAGGGTGGAGATTAGTTCCTGAACTGATCACCTGAAGGCTTAGCTGGAGCCACGTGGTTATGAACTGATCTGGCAACTGCTAGGTACGAAGGCAGTTACAAGGGGGTGGGCATACCCACTGTCCAGGTCATGACCAAACATAGCCATCTGGTCAGTGCAAGTGAGGATGAGGACACAGGGTTGTAAGTTGGGCTCAAGAACGACTGAGAAGACCAAAGGACTTCACTAAACAGCAGCACGTGGAGTTCAAGCCGAGCAGAACGGAGGCCTACGGTATGCTAGCTATAAACCGGGTAGTGCGGGAGTGCACGTTTTCAGCTGAACAGGTACCAGGGACCGGGTTCTCGCAGGAGAGAGGCTCCGGGGTGTAAGAGTTACCAACAGCAAGGTGGCCTGAGGCAGTGTTAGTGAGTTGGTCCTTCTAGGGCCCACGGGAGCACGAGAACTCACAGGAAAAAGCCCACTGGGCCTATAATCTCGCAGGTTTTCGCATCGCAAGAGCCTTCATGAGTGTGTGAGGGAGGGAGAAGAAGGGTCGGGAATAGTGCCTGCTATCATTTGGTCACATCATCGAGGACCAAAAGATTCACAGAAGTGCCGTGTAAGCTCACGGTCTCAGCACCTACAGTACTTCCTGGAGGGATAGCGCTACCGCTCTGCCACGCCAGAGGTGCGAAGGACAAAACTCCTCAATACATGGATATCCAAAGAACCCCGACGCCAAGGGAGGTTCCTTCCTATCAGCTAGGAAGTGAATCCATTACAGGGTGGCAACTACAACATCTCAAGGACACTCTGGGGTTAGAGAACCGAGTGAAGTATTCCCCCACGTGGGAAGCTGAAAGGCGAATTAAGGGAGCACAATCCCCAAATTCTTGGATATTGTAGGAAAAATAGGCTGTCTGTCTATCACCCCAGTGAGCGGGCAGTGGGTGTGAATGGATCCTCAAGAATTGAAGAGGAACCGCAGTACTAACGGGCACCACCAACGCACATGGGGGTAACCCCGCAGTAGCACTGTAAGACTACGAGCAGACGTAATGAGACAGTCCCAAGAAAGCCATGGGCAGAAGCAAGGGAACGTGCCCTGTCAGGGTACAGGACCAAGAAGCAGAAGGAGTAGCTACAAGTCCCCTGGGAATAAAAACCCCTCTGTCTGCACATGGACACCTGCCCAGAAAGGCGGCTGGTGACATGGGGAGGTGTGTTGGTGGGAGAATGCCCAAAAGGGTGGACCTTTCGCAGTTTCCCTATGTGGAGATGTGACTAGGTGTCCTCTCCTGGGTTCCCTGTCTGGGGTTCGAAGGAGGTACACCTGGCCTGTGTTTATAGGTGAGGGCATAAGAGAATTGGCCACTTTGATGGGGAGGCAGACTGAGGGTGAGGGTTCCTAGGGTGGAGGCCCTGGTCCTCACTAAATCACCACAAGGTGAGGGAGTGGAACCATAGTTCCCATAAGGAAGGGGAATGGTAGGGTGGGCTGTTCACCTTGGCCCCCTTCAGAGGTAAAGGTCCACTCTGGCTGTGTCCCATTCAGTGAGCAGGAAATATTCCTGTCAAATTGGGGTTGGGGTCGCAATGGGTGGTGCCCGCTGAACTGATGGTATGTGACCGGAAGTATCCCCTCCCCTTCCCCAGACCCGGACTCAAGGAGGGCTACCTGAGGAAGGCATCAGGGCCACAGGCACAGTTCTGTTTGCGGGTAGGCTTCGAGTGCACACATCTTGGAGCCTCCACAGCAGGGCTGGGGCTACAATGAGACACGCCTCTTGTCCCCGGCAAGGTGTTGGCATGGGGAACGCGTGGTAGGGGGAATATCCGGGAAGGGTGGGATGTGAGGAGGGGAAAGAGGGGCGGTTTTCCATCTTCGGGGAAGCTGCTGCTTAAGGGGTGTGGGGAGGGGTAAACCACGGTATTGGGGTACTGTTGGTGTAGGCAGGGCATCATTATATTGTTGGGGCCTTGGTGCCCCCAATCCAAGGTCTGCTCGCACAGTAGTGGAAAGTAGGGGGAAAAACAAAAAAAGAGAGGTTGGGAATGGTTCCCACCAAATCTCCCTTCCCCTAGAGGGGAGAGTGGGTGTTGTGGCCATCTGCGGCGCTGACACTCTAACATCTCTGCGCCTGAGGATCAAAATGGGGTGGTGGCAAGTAGAGGACCCCTCCCTGAGAGAGGAAGGGCAAAGGCCCAACCTTCGCAGCAGATAAAGCAGGGAGGAAAAAAACTGCCCTGAGGTCCCTTTCTGGGAGAAGATGGGGAATTCGAGGGGAACTAAGTCGGGAGGGGGGGTCCAGGAGGGAGAAGGCCAAAGTATTTGGCCTCTCCCTGAGCATCCCGGGCTGTGCCCACCACCGAGAGGGTTTCAGGGGGAAACAAGACATCCCCCTCGAAGGGCAGGTCAAGGACTGCCTGCTGTGCATTAGGAGGCGCTCTAGCCTCCCAGAGCCATGCCACCCTGTGGATGGTAACTGCCAAGGCCATGGTGCGAGTGGTGGTGTCCACCGCATCACGTGCCCAAAGGAGGAGGTCCTGTGAAATTAGGTTGCCTTCTTCCAGGAAGGCATCATACTCCTCCCTAGCCTCAGGTGGGAGCAGACTTCTAAATTTCCCGAGTGACTCCCAGACATCCAGCAAATATCTACTGGTTACAGCCTGGCTGTTTGCCACTCGTAGTTGGAAGGCTGATGAGGAGTAAACCTTACGGCCTAGCAGATCTAGATCCCTGGTTACCCTGGAGGGTGGAAGGGGGTCCCGGGGGGGCTCCCCGGGCCCCACTGCCATCTGGACTACGTCCTTTGGGGGAACTGGGTGGCCAACAAAGGAGGGATAGCCCGACTCGGGCACCTGATACTTCACACTCGCCATATCTGAAACCAGGGGGATGGAACCTGGGCTCTGCCACTGGGAGCGTGCGAGGTCCCCTACGCTCGAGTGGGGCAGGACTGCTAACGGCACCATCGAGGTGAAGGCTGGCCCAAATAGGGTATCGGGAGGGAGACTCAAGGGCTCCACCTCCATGCCTAAATGGGCCATAGCCCAGTGCAACAAATCAAAATGTGCTGATAGGTTTCCCATGTAAGACCCCGGTGCTGGGGAGAGAGCAGTACCGGGAGCTCGCCATGGTGGAGAGGGAGTTCCTTGGGAGGACCATTCTTGTGGCCTAAAGCGAAAAGGTGATGGGGCCAATGTGCAGCGCTGCGGCTGTTTGGAACCCCTGGAAGGTCCTTCCTCTGGGTTGGAAGCAGGGAAGGGGGACCAAGATTCTCGGGCTGGTACTGGTGACGGCGGGGTGGTGCCAGCCCCCACTGGAGTGGAAGATGGGGGGCTGCATGATGAGGGTGAGCATCCTGGGTGGACCCAGGCCTTCGAGATGAAGGCCAGTTTGCCCCTTCTGGTTGGAAGTGGGGCAGGGAGTTTTGGGAGAAGCAGGAGGGCTCGTGCTGCCTCTACCACTTCCGGGGTGGATGGGACGAGGAGTGACTCCATTTGAGTCGGAGGCAAGTCCTCGCCAGGGGATGGAGGACTGCTTGGGCGGGAGGACTCCTGCTCCTGTGGCACCGGACTCTGTGGTGCTGAGGGTGAAATTGGCCTGTGCTGGGGTGAGCTCAGCACCGGCAAGGCCAGACTGTGCCAGGCTGTCGGCGCCAGACATGATGTGACGTGGTGCCGGGCTAACTGAGGGCAACCTTGAGCGGCGCTGAGATGCCGGGGTCAGCACCGTGGTGGTGTGGCGGCGGCAGCGGCGGCTACTGGTGGTTCTGGTGCCACGTAGGCTCCGGTGCCAAGCTGGGTCTCGGTGCCAGGCATGAACCCGAAGCCTTGGGTGAAGGGTGCCGGGCCTCCTCCAAGGCTAGGGCGCAGCATTGCTCTTCCCTCTCCTTGACAGTTCTGGGTTTGAAGTAGAGACAGATGGAACAAGCCAAGACCATGTGGTCTTTGCCCAGGCACCTAAGGCACTTCCTGTGGGGGTTGTCCCGGGGGAAGGCCTTGCTGCACTCAGCGCAGAGTTTAAACCTCAGCATCGTCGACGTGATGTTCTGGTCCAGTAGTGGGAACTCTTGTACTGGAATTAAATCCACAAAGAGATGCTCCCAGCTGGACAGTAAGCTGAAGAAAAAGGGACAGGCTGCTTGTGGTTCGCAAGGAGCGGACGTTCCAATTCCAACGCGCAAGGCAGAAGAAATGAAACTGAGGAGGAGTCGGGAGGCAGCTGTATATATAGCCACGGGGTGGTGTGAGGGGCGGAGGCCGCCTCCCCTCTCCTGACAGACTAGAACAAGTTTATTCCAACCAATCCAGCACAGAGACACCTATTACTGAATACATCTGAGCAGCGCTCGAAGAAGAAGAACCACAAGTGCCAGTTACAAACTCTGTGCTAGATAAAACCTATTGCACCTAAAGGGACTTAAGAAACTTTACATGATCTCGTCATTTATAACCTAGGGGACTTCATTAGATATAAGCAACTGCTCTCACAAACATCTAATGAATATGATCAGTATAGCCTAGCAGATAGCACACTGCAAAGGGAGTCAGGAGACCGGAGTTAAGGGTGCACCTATGCCATTGACTTGGTTTTGGACCTTAGGCATGTAACTGCTCTGTAGCTTAGTTTCCCATGTTGAAAATAGGGCTAATACTCACTCACATGAAAGAGATGTGAATTTGAAGGTTATTGGGTTTTTTTAGCCTGAGCAGAAACAAAATTCCTCACATGCATACCGAGGGAGGCAGCAGAACATATGTGGAAAACAAGGAATAAGTTAAGCAATAGATTTCTTGATTTATTGAAGTAATACTACTAAGATATACTCCCCTGGTGAAATTCTTTCCTTACATAACTCTTCCAAAGTCAGTGGAATTATAGCAGAAATTAATTTGGCCTAGAAAAGGCAATATATTTAACTATAGAGTAAGTTGTGCATCATGCAAAATGAGGACAAGTGTCTTAACATCCCAAGTAAAAGTACTCCATGGCTATTTAGGCAATCTGTTTTTCCCAAAAATCTCACTTAATAATTTTGGTTATAAAAGTATTTGCTCAGCAGGCACAATGACTATTTGTCTAAATTAA
The DNA here is from genome assembly GCA_007922195.1 of Podocnemis expansa. Classification (NCBI taxonomy): domain Eukaryota; kingdom Metazoa; phylum Chordata; order Testudines; family Podocnemididae; genus Podocnemis; species Podocnemis expansa. The sequence continues at coordinate 34,704,098 of ML681990.1, forward strand.
ATAATCAATATCCTTAACAGGAGATTGCCTCATATTATGGGTTTGCACAGCACTTGCATGATGATGTTTTGATCTAGTAGGGGCTATGTATGTTTTAACAATACAAATATTAATGAAAATGTATTTGCTAAGGACAAAGTATTTGATGCATTACAGAATACAGAAGAGACAGGGTCACTGTTCAAGAAGCTTACAGTCTAAAAAGGTATACAAATGACAATTCAGAACTAAAGCACCAGGTGATTAGGAGATGACTGCATTGCACATTAGGTGCAACTTGTTAATTTATTCCTAAATAAAGTAATAACATGTCTCTAGGAGATGGTTTAATGTTCAATCTTCATGATGGCAGTGTGTTTTTAGGAGTAAAATGTAAAAACTTTCTGCACCCTGAATAAAAGAATTCCATATATAATGGGTGACACAAGAGAAGAGATATGAGAGTAGGTGAAAACTACCAAGTAAGTTGTGAGAAATGAGAAGAGGGAAGAGCTAGTCCAGCAAGTTTTCGAAGTTTGAAGAAATAGATATATTATAGGACAGAACAGAGTTTTGTAGAATCTTGAATATAAGGAACAAGCAGATGGCAAAAAACCAGTAGACGGATCTGAACCCACGATAGCTCGAAGACATTAATCTACTCCTGTTGTTCTAAAGCTCTCAGATTTGTTTAATTAAAGTAAGAAACTATTTTGTAATATATAGGGTTCATCAGCATGCCAAGTGTCCTTTTTAAGTCTTTGGTTGCTAGTTGGGTCAGGTGGCTAAGGATTATGTGATTGTCACAAAGAAGTGGTGATATATACAGAAGGGAGTCCATCCAGACAAAGAAAGGTGACCTAGGGTCATGGAAGAGGTTCTCTGAACCAATAAGATGAAAAATACCTGCCAGGAACCAGTCATGGCTGGGAATTGTATTTAGCAAAGGCTAGATAAGGGGCCTGATTTTGAGAGGGCTGTAGAAAACTGTGCATGCTCAGCTGGAAAATTTTATTGAACTGAACTAATCTATTTTGTTAAGTAAACTGTTTCCCATGAAAGGACTGTGAGTGAACCATCTGAGGACATGTGCACTCTTCAGGAAGCTGAACTGGGAAAAATGAGGCAGTAGGTATTACATGACCAGATGAGGGAAGCTGATTCTTGCACAAAGGCACAAAAAAACAGTCTGAAAATACTGATGATGGAGAATAGCACATACATATGCCCTGCATTAGTGGGGAAAAGGACTATGAAGTAGGTGAGCTAATGGTTCTTTTTATTCTCTGGCTTGTGCTACTAACCTACAACTTAGTAAAGTCAGAAAACTTACTTTTGGTTTCTTCCCTCTAATTTATAAATAAATAAAATGATTTATAGATTAGTTATAAATCTCTGAAAATACAAGAAAGCTAATATATGCCCAACTACAAACACAATAATGCCATAATTAAGAATCATGTATGTAAGTGGAGTTGTAGGTGTCCTGGTCCCAGAATATTGAAGATACAAGGTGATTAGATATAATAAAGATAACTGAGCCATTAGAGATTAGCTTTGAAAACTCATGAAAGGCAGAAGAGATTCCAGAGGACTGGAAGAGCATGTATAGTGCCAATCTATTAATAAGGGCAATAAGAACAACCAGGGAAATTACAGAGCAATCAGCTTAACTTCTGTGTCCCACAAATAAACAATTAACTTGCAAACATCTAGAACAGTTGTTCTCAACCACTGTGTTGGGACATATTACTGTTTCACCACACAGCTGTATGTCATAGAGAGCTGGGGAGATGGCTGCATGTGACCTGGAGGGAGTGGGCTAATGTGTCTTGTAGAGTCGTGATATGCTGCCAAGTGTGTCACAACCCACAGAAGGTTGAGAACCACTGACCTAGAAAATAATAAGAGGAGAAATAACAGCCAACATGGAACTGTCAAGAACAAATTGTGTCACACAAACCTGTTAGCTTTTTTTCTGACAGTGTAACAAGCCATATGGAGATAGAGGAAGTAGTAGATGTGGCATATCTTGACTTTAGTAAAGCTTTTCATATGGTCTCCATCTCATAAACAAACTAGGGATACACAATCTAGATGGAGCTACTACAACATTCATGCATAACTCGCCAGACTGTATGACTGAGCAGCCCTCAGTGCTGAAAGAACAGGTTCAGGACTATTTAGAAAGTCTGATCATACACCTGGTCAAGGACGGTTGGAAAAGAACAAATATAGTGCTCATTTTCAAAAAAGTGAAGGAGGAGGATCCAGGGAATTACAGAACAGTCAGCCTTTCTCCAGTCCCCAGAAAACTGATGCAGCAAGTCCTCAAGGAATATATTTTGAGGCACTTGGAAGAGAAGAAAAGTGATCAGGAACAGAGAACATGAATTCACCAAGGATAGGTCATGTCTGACCACCCTGACTACCTTCCATGATGAAGTGACTGGTTCTGTAGATGTGATATACCTTGACTTCAGCAAAGATTTTGATATAGTTTCCTGCAATATTCTTATCAGCAAGTTAAAGAAGCATGGATTGGATGGAAGTATTATAAGATGGAGAGAAAGCTGACTAGACCATTAGGCTCAAAAAGTAGAGATCAATGTCTAGTTGGCAGTTGGTAACAAGTAGAATCTCCACTGGTCAATGCTGAGTTTTGTTCAACATCTTCATTAAGATCTGGAGGATGGGGTAGAGTCCACCCTCAACAAGTCTGAAAATGAAATTAAGCTGGGGTGGGTGATAAATATGCTGGAGGGAAAGGATAGGATACAGAGGCTATGCCTACATCTAGAATTTTAATTTGGACTTGCAAGTCTGAACTAAATAAGTCCAAGGTTAATATGAACTAACCTCAGGCTAGTTCGAACTAACCCGAACTTTTTAGTTTGAACTAGCCATGTGTTCTAGTTCGAACTAAAGCTTTAGTTTCAACTAGAATGCATGGCTAGTTTGAACTAATGGCTTAGTTTGAACTTTTTAGGTTCAAACTAGCCATTACTTCAGTTCTTGCCCGTGCTTAGTTCGAACTAAGTTTGTTTGAGCAGGGGGTTGGACTAGGTGACCTCAAGAGGCCCTTTCCAACCCTAATCTTCTGCTTCTATCAAAACCGTATCTAGGGAGTAGTTACCAGTGGTCAAAAGTCAAGCTGCAAAGCCATATTGAATGGGTCTGGCAGGGATGAGTTCTGAGTCCAGTTCTGTTCAACACTTTCATCAGTGATTTAAATAACAGCATAAACAGTACAATTATGTTTCCGCATGATGCCAAGCTGGAAGAAGTTGCAAGTGCTTAGAGGATAGCATTAAAATTCAAAATAATGTGAACAAACTGGAGAAATTATTTTAGGTCAATAAGATGAAATTCAATATGGCTTGTGACATTAGCTTACACAGTGAAAGACAGCAAAGAATAGGGAAACTGAGGCATAACACCTCATTGCCTTCATGGCTAAATGCCAGAATTTCTACACTATAAAGAATGTTAATGTCTACACTGACTTTATGTTGATTGCATTACAAACAATTGACACAGTTCGTATGGATAAATTACCTATTTTCATTGGCACATGTGCTACGAACACAGATCCAATCTGCTCTAGCAAAACAATGGTAATATTTGTTATTTCCACAGCAAACCTTACAAAGAAAAAGCCTATACAGTTAAATGTGGTTTTGGTAAACTGTTTTTTATACCGTTACTTCTAATATTGGGTTAGGTACAGAACCAAATATGGGAAGTTTCCAGGATGCATTCTGTAGTGTCTGGAACACCATTTCTTGTACCAGTTGTGCCTTGTGGATGTGTTTAAAATGTGTCATGATATGATTAAAATGTGAATATGTATATCATTGTTGCCACCACTGTTATATAATTGCAACAAAGCTTATACAAAAGTATGTCATATGAAGTATTAATGGAAAACTTATGATTTGCTCAGTATGATTATCCTGTTTATGCACATGTATTATCTTTGTATCTGAAGTGACTAATATGACTTTCCATCTGGATTTCAGATGTGCTTGCTCCTGAAGTAACACATAAAAAGAGCTTGACCCCATTTGGTGAGCTTTCCTTTGGATATTTCAGCCAAAATGTGAGCAGTGGATGTTCCTATGACTCAACAAAGCAAGCAAGAACATGTGACTTGCTCATGTGACCTTGGACTTCATTGTGTTTCTGTGAATTTCCACAAACTGAAACAATGAGCACCCACCCACTGACAGAGCGTATTCAAGGTCTTGGAAAAATATCCTAAAAATTTTTGTTTTCTTTTCCTGCTTCATTTCTCTGGACCAGATTGCTAACAAAGAAGCTCTAAACAAGGACTGATGCCCCCCGCCCCCAGCTGTCTAGATAATTTCCAGAGACCCTTGGCAAATTAAGAACTTTGCCATTCACTTTTATCATCTCTACTTTGAAAATGACCTATGAATATTATTCACAGCTGTATGTACCAATACATTTTAACCAAAATTCTCTCTTTCCTTTTTATAATAGTTAATAAGTAGCAATCATGTACTTGGGTAAGAACTGAACTGTTCATTGAACTGTTTGGTAATGGACACAGTCCTCTGGGATTGATAGAACTTTTGAACATCTGATGGATAAAGATTTTCAGCAAACACCACCTTATGTGACTTTGCTGCCTAGGTAGAAGTCAGAGAACTGGGTGGTTTTCAGGCAACTTTGTTTTTGTCTTCTTAATAACCAGTGAGGTGATCAGAAGCTGTTTGTTTTCTGCTTGGTATAGGTAATGGAAGAAAAACGTCCAGTATTTAGGAGTCTGCCTGCCTCATTCTCTGTAGTTTTGCCTTGTTTCAGTTATCTCAGCACAGCTCCCCTACAGGCAAACATCACAAGGCCAACTACTTCACTTAGGAAGGAACAAACAATTGCACACTTCTGAAGTGGAAAATGACTGCCTTGGAAAGAGTATTGGGGAAAGGGATCATTACAGTGAATTACAGATTAATATGAATAAACAGTGTGACAGTTGCAAAAAAGGCTATGTCTACACTATAGGGCTTGGTTAAATTGGCTTAAAGTCTGCTTTAAACTGGCTTAAAGTAAACCTTCTTAAATCAGCTTAGAGAATCCACAGTCAAAATGCCAGCATGGCACTCCATACCCTCCATGTGTTGGCCAGACTCTTCCAGCTCTGGACCAGCTGCTGCAGGGCAACTGCCAGTCAGGGAGACTACTGTGGGGGGGGTCAGGACCCCCTCCCACGCAGCCCCAATCCTGCTCCAGGGCCCAATCCAGCAGAGTGACACCCCTGCTGCCAGCGCAGGGGCAGGGCACAGCAGTTGTTAAGATTCAAGCACTGGGAAACAGCACATAGAGGAAGGTGAAGTCAAATCACCATTGTAATGGGGAAAAAATCCATAGTCAGGATTTAAGCCTGCTTTCACACTATCTAATCTAAAAGAAATAGCAACTTTCTTTTCTTTCTATGTGCTGTATCCCAGTTTTTGAAACTTAACAACTGCTTTGATTTGTTGTTACAGTGTGACCTAATCCTATGTCTTACACTCTCCTGCATTTATTTTCATCCCATTCTGTAATTCCCCCGTCTTCAAACCACCTGACAAAGTGCGATTTTCTCCCATGAAAGCTCACGCAATAACAAAATTTTTTGGTCTTAAAAAGTGCCACGGAACTCCTTGTTTGTCTTACAACAATATCGGGGGGGTCGGGCTGAGAAGGGTGGACACATGGGTCAGACTGCGAAGGTGAGGAGATGTGGGGTTGGGCTGCAGAAGCGGGGAGACAAGCAGGGTAAGGCTGGAGAAGGCAAGAGAGACACACAGGGTAAGGCAGAGAAGGGAAGAGCGATACATGGGGTCAGGCCAAGGGGGGGGGAGATGCAGGGTCAGGCTAAGAAGGGGAGAGATGCCAGTTCAGGTCAGGGAAGGCAACATGGGCTGTAGTGCTAGGATGCAGGGCTTGGGCCAAGACATGGGGGTTTTGATGTGTTGCACACAGCTGGAAACGCTCCTAACTGTGCTGTGCCTTCCCTCCATCCCCATGTTTCAGACAGTTAGGAGGTCAGTTAAGTTGACTTCAGCCAGCTCCTGGGATACACTGGCTTAAATCGACTTAGTAAAGTAGACATAAACTGCTAAGTCGACTTCATAAGTGAGAGTTATTAAGTCGCCTTAAGCAAACACTTACATTGACTTAATATCTTCTTAATGTGGTTAGTGCTTTGTTTAAGTTGATTTAAGCGGTTTTAAGTCGACTTAAACCCATAGTGTAGACTCACCCCGAAAGAGCAGCAAACATTCTGGGATGCTTTAGCAGGAGTATTGTAAGAATGAGAAATAACTCTTCCTCTCTACTCTATCCTAATAAGGCCTGAGCTGGAGAATTGTTCCAGCTTTGTACACTACATTTTAGGAATAATGTCAGCAAATTGGTTAAAGTCCACAGAAGAATATCAAAAATAATCAAAGGTCTAGAAAACACTGCCTTTGAGGAAAGATTTTTTAAAAAATTGCTTTGTTTGGAAGAAAGAGGACTGATGGGGGAGTATGATAGCAGTTTTCAAGTACATAAGTATTTCTCCTTGATCTCTGATGATAAGGCAAGAAGCAATGGTCTTAAATTGCAGCAAGGGAGGTTTTGGAAGGTTGTTTTTTTGTTTTTTTTTATATTGTTCAACCTCAGTGTCAGGGTTTTTAAGCATCAGAACAAATTACCAAAGGAGGCTGTGGAATCTCTGTCATTGGAGGTTTTAAAGAACAGGTTGTCAAACACCTGTCTGGAATGGTTTAGTTATTTTGTCTTGCCTTCAGTGCCAAGGACTGAACTAGATTACCTACTGAGATCCTTCCAGTCCTACTATTCTGATTTTATATTTATCTCACCCAGCTTCTTTCCTGTAAGAATCATGTTATTCTGAACATTATACCTTCACCTATCTTTGGATTTGAACAAAGCCCAGCAGAGCAGGACTTCTATCTTCTTTGGGAATTCTGGGCTGCACAATAAACATTATAGCATAATAGTAGTTAAAGAGAAATGATAATAGTATCTAATAAAATGTCATCTGGCATTAATACTGTGTATTGTGTTAACAAAATATTTAGAATACATAGTTGAAACATGTGGCCTCCTTCTACGCACTCCCATTAGGGCCTCAGGGATGGCTGCAAGGGGCCTCTCACCTCAATTCCCCTAGCAACTCCATGGGAAGCTTATCTTCCAGTGTATTAATAACCACTGTACAAGCAGTCTGTAGCAGAAGTTTCAGAACATAACTCATATCACTCCAGTAATAATAATCCTTAAAAATCACATATCCCACTGGGTATTAACATAATATATACACTATTCTGGCATCTTCTGGAATACATAGTGTCATTCCTTCTTTATTCTTCTGCCAGGATGCTCATCCCAGGCCTTCCTCAGAGACAGAACCTGCCCTTCCCAGCAGGAACCCCACAGCCTCTCTACAGGGAGTATCCTCCTTTCATTGTTCTCTGGGTACAACTCTCAGCACTGAGACATCATCAGTAATTCCTTTCAGTGCTCCCCCTTCCATCAGCTCTCAGAGGCTATGTCTACATTAAAAAAACTAGGAGTCGTGTGGCACTTAAAGACTAACAGATTTATTTTTTGCAAGAGCTTTCATGGGAGAAAATCCCACTTCATCAGATGCTTTGAAGATGGGCGAACTTACAGAATAGAATGAAAATGCAAGGGAGTGTAAAACATAGGTTCAGGTCATATAGTAACAGCAAATCAGAACAGTTGTTAGGTTCAAACCCTGGAAAGGGTGAAGTCAAATTACCTTTTGTAATGAGAAAAGAAACCACAGTCTTGATTTAATTCTGCTTTCACACAATTTAATTTGCATATTAATTCCAGTTTAGCTATTTATCTTTGAAAGTCTTGATGCCCCAGTCACATCTCTTTGTACAATCGTTAACAAATCATTTATCAAGTGATTAGAAAGATGGAAGTGATCAGCAACTGGGTTTTTCTTTTTTTTTACTTTGATATGTCTCCATTGCCTTGCAATTTTGAAAAAAAACTTTTTTCGGGATAAGTATTTCAAAATAATTATCTTGAAAATTTTTTTTCAAAAAAATGCTATTTCGGGACAACAGTCTGGGGACTGCTCGTTGTCCCGAAATACTGCAGCTTTTTTTTTTCCCCCTCCAAAAAAGAAAGTCTACACTGGAATTTTTTTTTCAGAAAAAAGCAAGGCAATGGATGAGATAGGGAGACTTTTTCAGAAAAAAGCCTTTGCTATGTCCAGGGATGGCTTTTTTTCCAAAAAGCTAGCTCGAAAAAGGCTTTTTTTCCTATATTAAACAAGGTTTAACAAACCCAAAAAAAGCACGCTGGTATTTCGAGATACCGAAGCACTTTTTCAAAAAAGGTAAACCCAACAGCTTTTTCAAAATAAAAAAGCCTTTCTCAAGCTAGCTTTTTTTGAAAAAAGCCATCCCTTGACACGGTAAAGGCTTTTTTTCTGAAAAAGCCTCCCTATCTCATCCATTGCCTTACTCTTCTTCCAAAAAAGAAAGTCTGGTGTAGACTTTCTTTTTCAAACAAACAACAACAACAAAAAAATAAGTGCCACGGTATTTCGAAATAGCATTTTTGAAAAAAAGTTTTTTCAAGATAATTATTTTGAAATACGTATCTCGAAAAATGTTTTTTCGAAAATGCTGGGCAATGTAGATGTGCCCTCTAGTTTTTGTCTCTGGCTCTTTGGCCTTGAGCCTGGTCTGCAGTAAAAGGCACTAGCAGGGAAGGAAATACCAGCTGAAAGCAGTAATTAGCTCATGCTAGACCCTGGCCCAAAGAGGCAAGTAGGAACAGTTGCCACCTAGCAAAGGTAGATAAATAAGCCTGCTGGAGTGAAATACAGAGGGGTATGGGCAGGGAGAAAGGTGGGAGCTTGGTAGCTCAGTGTGCCTTCTAGTTTTGTAAGGATAAGGAACTCTATGTCTCAGGACCTACTGAGGCCTTATTGGGAGTGGTATTGTAGTCTCCACTTCTGTAAATAAGCCAATATGCGTGTTTGCACCAGGTGATACCTTGGAGTCCCATTACCTGGCAGGGGGAGACTCACGATAGTTGCTGGGCCTGCACCCTGAATATCTGGCCCAGTGCCCCAAGCTGTGGCACTAGCAGTTTGCTTTCCTGTGTTAGCCCAGTTAGCACAGCCAGGATGCTCTGCTCAGTCTGCTTCCTCCCCCGAGAACGGCCAGGAGCAGGTCACCTCAGATGTGTGGGGCTATGGTGCATGGATGCAGCCAGGGTAGGGTGGTGAGGTGCCGTGGTACCTGGAGTCACATCAGGCACTGGGCAGGTTTGTGAGCCTCTGCCACACCCCCTTTTTTTTGGTGGAGCACTCTCCTGGGGAGACCGCTTTGAGGACCCAAAGGCTGGGAGCTACTGACTACATGGCCCATATCTGATGATGGAGTTTGGGTTGTGAGGCTGTTTAATTGCAGTGTAGGTGTTTGGGCTTGGGCTAGAGAACAGGTTCTAAGATTCTGCAAAAAGAAAGGGCCCAGGCTCAATCGAAGCAACAGCACCATAATTAAAGAGCACCAGAGCCCAAGATGACTGCTGTGGATCAGCTGTGGGCGTTTAATTGCAGTGTAGACATACCGTTTATTTGTTGGAGCATATTTCTTCCCCTTCTTGGTTTATTCAACTGAAGGCGTGCACAGTTCACATGTGCTACTGTATCAGTTGTGCATTAAACATATGTTCCACTGTCTCTGGGCACTTGAAGGCACTCTAGTGGAAAACAATGGCACCTGTTGATGCTTTAAGCCACAATGATAGGAATCGTTGTGTACTTTACAGAGAAAGCAAAGACCACATGAAAGGTAAACGTCCACTCTTAAGTGGTTAACAACAGGATACATCCATTGTTTTTTCCTTGTGGGAAAGGATATTTTCACATATTGTTTTTTCAGGACATAGGTAAATTTCAAGTCACCCCATACGTGTGTAGTAAACTGTCCTTTGATTTACACATCTCTAAACTGGTTCTGCAGGAATGCTGCCCATCTGCCACACAGTTCTTTCTTAGTGTCAGTGTTTGTAAGTCAAAAATCAACATGGTTTAGTTTCCATAACAGTGAAGTTTTTCCACAACATGACTAGATGGAGAAAGAGATTGCAAGGACTCTTAGCACTTGGTGTTTCGGTTCCATAGTAACACTACAGAAAATGTTTTGGCTGTGTAATTAGAATTATGTTTTGCAACATCTCAAGTACAGAACTTTTCAACATAGTTTGAATAGAACCTTGTATGATCATTAGGTTGCCACTTTGCTTTTGTTTAAGTACTGTAATTAAAACAATTTCTTTTTAGTAAGCTGAGCCAAGTGGTTTGGTGACTTAGAAATGATGGGTTACTTACCAGTAACTGTCCTCCTTCGAGATGGGCTGTTCACATACATTTAGTTATAGGTGTCTAAGTGCCGCAGTGCACAATAGCTCGGAAAGCCTTCAGCCTTAGCCTGTCAGGTCAGGGCACGTGGCCAGCGCCCCCTCTGTGCCACGTCCGTGGCTATATAGGTGACTGTGACCCTGACCCTCCCAGTTCCATACACGTTCACCAAATCCATTAGCAGGGATGGTGGGAGGGGCCTGAATGTATGTGAGCACCCCATCTTGAAGGACAGTTACTGGTATGTAACTGACCGTTCTCCTTCAAGTACTGCTCACATCATTCAGTTACAGGTGACTGCTAGCTATACTCGTGGACAGTGGGAGGACTTACAGTCTACCCACACTGAGTACATCTCTGCCCAGAGCGGCATCATCTCTAGCCTGCTGGGCAATAGCATAGTACATCGTGAAGGTATGAATCAACAACCACGTAGCGGCCTTGCAGATCTCTTGGATCAGGACCTTAGGAAGGAAGGCTGTTGAGGACGCTTGGGCCCTGGTAGAGTGGGCTCTAACAGTTCCAGGAAAGGGTGTTTTCGACCTTCTGTAGCAGTTCTTGATACAGTTCACAATCCATTTAGACAGACACTGAGAGGATACTGGTAAACCTCTCTTACGTTCGGCGACCGCCACAAACAGTTGGGGTGGTCTTGCAGAACTGCTGAGTGTGCTCGATGTAAATCAGTACTCTCCTCATGTCCAAGGCATGCCACCTCCTCTGGTTCTGCGTAACCTGGGGGTCCAAATAAAAAACTGGCAGGCAAATTTCCTGGTTAAGGTGGAAGGGGGTAGCCACCTTAGGGAGGAATGATGGGTGGTGATGTAAAACCACTTTGTCCAGGTAGAACCTCGTATATGCGGGTTCCAAGGAGAGGGCTTTGAACTCTGAAACCCTTCTGGCAGAGGTGATTGTTAAGAAGGCCACCTTCCATAACAGGACCAGCAGGGTGGCTGAGTCCAAGGGTTCATAGGGTGCCTCAGTTATTACCCAGAGCACAATATTCAAGTCCCAAGATGGGGTGGGCTTACGGGGTTGGGGAAAAAGTCTCTCCACCCCTTTCAGGAATCTGACAGAAGTGGGAGGGGGAAAAAGCTGATTGCCCATCCAGTCTGTCGTGGAGAGCTGAAATTGCTGCTAAATGGAGTTTCAGTGATGAAGGAGAGAGGCCATTTTCTCTGAGGTCTAACAGATAGTCAAGGATCAGAAGTATTGGAGCTGATATACCTTTGTCCCATCCCCAAATGGAGAATTGCTTTCATTTGGCTGTACACACGGACCTGGTAGATGGTCTTTTGCTACCAACCAGGAACTTCTTAACCCTGTCTGAGCAGAGCTTCTCCTGCTTGCTGAGCCAGAAAGCATCCAGGCTGTCAGGTACAGGCAGCCTGGGTCTGGGCGCCGAAGGCGCCCCAAGTCCTGCATCAGGAGGTCCACCCACTGTGGGAGGCGGAGTGGTGTCTCTATGGACATGTCCTGCAGGAGTGGGAACCAATGCTGTATGCGCCAGTCTGGAGCTATCAGTATCATGTTTGCTCTGCCCCTGATGAATTTTCATGAGAACCCTCTGTAACAGGGAAACCAGCGGGAAGGCATGCATCAGGGGCCCTGACCAGCTGATGAGGAAGGCATTGCTGAGAGACCCCTACTCCCAGCCCCTGAGGGAGCAAAACTGGGGACACTTGCAATTCTGCTGTGTTGCAAACAAGTCTATCTGGGATGAGTCCCATTTGTCTATCAGGAGGGAGAACACCCTGTTGTGGAGGAACCACTTGTGGTTCACTAGGCGCTTTCTGCTTAGCGAGTCCGCTAGCCCGTTGTCCACCCCCAGCAGGTGGGAGGCCACTTGGGTGAAGTTGTGTTGTATGGCTAACTCCCAGAGTTTGCACGTTCCTCGCAAAGCGGTGGAGAGTGGACCCTCCCCTTGCCGCTTCTTATAGATCATGGCTGTGGTATTGTCCGTGAGAATCTGGACTGACCTTCCCTGTATCTTGTCCAGGAAGGTCATGCAAGCTAGTCTGATGGCCCATAGTTCCTTCATGTTTATGTGGAGAGGGCCGTCTGTGTGGGACCAGAGCCCCTGACCGGAGAGTTCCTCAGAGATATAGCCCTCCAACCCTGAGTCCAAGGCATCCATTATTAAGGTCACTGAGGGCCTGAGGTCTTTGAAGGGGATGCCCCCCATGGAGAAACGGGGATCCCTCCAAACCTGAAGTGTCCCCAGAGCATCCTGGGGGACAGACAGTACCTTGTTTAAGGAATCCCTCCATATGTGGAACACTGTGGAGAGCCAGACCTGGAAAGGCCTCCTTCTCTGGTGTGCCATCTGGATCACGGAGGTGGAGGCTGCCATGTGGCCGAGGAGCTGCAGGCACTGGCAGGCTGCCTGCAGCTCCATAATGATGGTGCAAATGGACCAAAATCTTGAGAGGGGGAGGAATGTTGACACCTTGCAGGCGTCTAGGTGCACCCCTATGAACCCTATGTTCTGAGATGGGCGGAGTTTTGACTTTTCTTGGTTTATGTGGAAACCCAGATAGTCGCAGAGCCTCACTACTGCTCTGATGTGGAGCTCTACTTGGGAACTCAATCTCCCGACTATTACCCAGTTGTCTAGATGGGGTAAATTCTTATGCCCCGTCTGCACAGATAAATTCTTATGCCCCGTCTATGCCGCAACCGGCGCCATGCACTTTGTGAACACCCTGGGGCCCAGGGAGAGCCTGAAGGGGAAAGAAGTGAACTGGAAGTGGTCTTTTGCCACCATGAATCTTAGGAACCTCCTGTGGCAGGGCTGTATGGCTATGTGGAAGTAGGCGTCTTTTAGATCAAGGGCTGCGAACCAATCCTCAGGAGACAGAGATGGTAGGATCTGTGATAGGGAAACCATGCAGAACTTTATTCTCCTTATGTGCTTGTTTAAGGCTCTGAGATCTAAAATGGGTCAAAGGTCCCCATTGGCTTTTGGGACCAGGAAGTATCAGGAGTAAAATCCCTTTCTCTGCTCCCACTTGGGGACCCTTTCTATGGCTCCGAGGGAGAGGAGTTTCTGGCATTCGATCTCGAGCAGATGGAGCAGTTCCTGGTTTCCAAGAGTTGGATGAGGGGGCGGTTTTCTGTCCCAAGGAATCGCAAGGAACTGAATACGATACCCCTCTACGACCATCTTGAGGACCCACTGGTTGGATGTGATGTTGGCCCAGTGGTGTGTGAAGCAGTGTAAGCTGTTGGAGACCAGTCAGGTCGTGGGTTTGCTGCCCATACTGTAATCATCAAAAATGCTGTTTCCTTCCCAATGAGCATTTGGAGGCCTGCCCACACCTACCAGACTGTGGGGCATGGGACTTCTCACTCTTGCTCGAATGGACTTTGTCCTTGTCCATGTCCCCAAGATGACACTGGCAAAATTGGAGGGACCTCAGGAATGGATTCTGCAGCTGAATCTGTTGTTTCAGCTGCTGAAATTGTTGTTGTAAGAGTTGATGGGGTTTTAGAGAGCATCTGTTAGGTTGTGGGGTGCAAATCCCCAGTGACCGGAGCATGGCTCTTGAGTCCTTCATGCCACAGAGTTTCACGTCCATGGACTCAGCAAAGAGGTGAGGGCCTTCAAATGGTAGCTCCTGAATGGTAAGCTGCAGCTGTGGCAGCAGACCTGAGCCCTGGAGCCAGGCCAAGTGGCACATTACCACGGCTGACACCATCATACGAGCAGCTGTATCTATAGTGTTCAAGATAGCCATCAGAGCATCCCTGGATGCCATTTCCCCTTCCTTGAGCATCGTGTTGAAGTCCCTAAGGTGATCCTTGGGGATGATGTTATGAAAGCCCTTGCATGGCGCTCCAGAGGTTAAAGATATATCTTGCCTGTGGGCCAAGTGGTTAGCTATGCTCAGCTGTAGGGCTGCTGTAGAATAGACCTGCCTGCCCAGCAGGTCGAGTTTCCTTGCCTCCTTATTTTTAGGGGTGGAACCCGGTTGGTCCTGTCTTTCTTTCTGGTTCACGGCATCGACAACCAGAGACCCCGGGGTGGGGTGCTGGAAGAGGAAGGAGAACTTGTCCTGAGGGACGTGGTACTTCCAGTTCACCACCCTTGATGCTGGTGGAATCAAGGATGGGGTTTGCCAACAGGCCTTAACAATGCTGTATACCCTTTCGTGAAGGGAGACAGACACCTTGGCGGGTGGGGCCCTACATCTGACCTGGAAGAGGGGGTTGGTTTCCTCTTGAACAACCCCCAGCTTCAGCTTCAGCTTCAGGCTTCCTCCCATGCGGCACAGCAAGTCCTGTTGGGCGTGAGAGTCCTCGTTGCAGTCAATCGATCTCTCAAAGGTGTGCTCATCTAGTGAGGAGAAAGAGTGAGCCCATGATCTACTACAACAAGTGGAGTCTGGGTCGGGCTCATTGTCCAAGAAATCCAAATCTAGGGTCTGCAAGGGAGACTGGACGGAATGGTGCCATGAAGTTGAGGCACTATCGGCTGTTATGTCCAGCCAGTCCGGCAACCAGCCATTAAAAGATGCTCCAGCCTAAAGACGGCATGAAGGAGAGCAGCCCCAATCATGTTGTGGAGTCTATATGGCACCAGAGAGGGAAGGCTTTGCTGGCCCAGATGTTGCTGACGATCCCTTCTTGCGTCACGGTTTGGGCAAAGGGGAACGTTTGTGGCACCGTTCCTCACACGTTTGCTGGCCCCTGGTGCCCTCTTGGGTGAGGGAGAAGAGCGAACAGAGGCCAGGGACGAGGCTGACACTGAGCTGGACAATGGGGCCCTTGAACCCTGGGAGCACAGTACCGACAGGTCCCAAGAGGAGCGTGGAGAGGAGGCCATGGAGCAGTCCTTAGTGCCAGATTGTGGTACTGGTGGCGGGCTGGACGGTACCAGGTTAGTAGGTGGTACTGATTCCTGTGCCAACTAGGTTTCTGGTACTGGGGTCGGCGTTGACCCAGGTTTCTTCCACCATACGGGAGCCAGGTCCTAGGACTGTGCCTGCATCTTCACAGGGCCCCACAGCATTGATGGTCCCGCTTTCGAGTCATTGGCAGGCCGGTTCGGTGACTGAGATGTTCAGTGCCCAGGCAGTACCAAGAAGGGCACTGACCGAGACTTTGAGCTTGGCGCCAAACGACGGTGCCGGTGCTCTGGTGCCCAGACCGCTCGATGAGCCAGCGGAGCACTCGGCTTGGGCAGCATTAGAGGTGTGCGCACTGCTTGCTGTCAGGGAGCAGAGGCACAGCCATCGATCTTTGATAGTCCTCCGTTTGAAGGACTGGCAGATAAGGCAGGTCTCAGCGAGGTGAGACTCTCCCAGGCATGCAAGACATTTATCATGTGGATCGTTGAGAGGGAAAGCTTTGCAGCATCCCAAGCACGGTTTAAAACCAGGCATCTTAAATTTTGCACGGTAGAAGACAGGCACTTGCTTCTGCGAGTTTCTTGGCTGATCCGAAACCATCACTGAGTGCAGAAAAAAGAACTGGGAGGGTCAGGGTCACGGTCACCTATATAGCCACGGTCGCAGCACAGAGGGGGCATTCGCCACATGCCCTGACCTGACAGGCTAAAGCTGAAGACTTTCCGAGCTACCGTGTGCTGCGGCACACAGATACCTATAACTGAATGACGTGAGCAGCGCTTGAAGAAGTGTAGGTTATGGTAGAGAAAACCTGAGAATCTAACAGCTTCACGCAGAGACAAAGTTTACTCTGTTACCCTGATAAAACAACTAAAAATTAGCCTGTGTTGGCAAGTCAGAAAGCAACTCTGATCTTCACCTTATTCAAACTGTTACCTCTTCTAAAGCAGTGTTTTTATTTTAATAGATTCAAAAGGAAAACTGTTTATTTTTGTTATATCTCTGACTCATTTAAACATTGCTTTTAATCTTACACTTTCATACATCAGGAGACCATCACAATGTAATATGGCTATTCTTTGAAACAGTTTATCATTGTATAAAGTTTAGGGTTTTCTAATTAAGCTTGAACTACACACTGAATAAGAATCCAGATACCTTGCTGTCGTCAGATTAAAGCAAGCAAGACATGCATTGTTTTACGATCCTTCTCCTTTCTCTGTCTAGCTATGGTATACAGTACTTCCCTCTGCTTTGATGGAACTTTGTCTTGAAATGTTTCACATGTATCCATGTATAATTATTTTGGCTCCCTGAACATAGGAGTGATGGAGCAGGGCAAAAGGAAAGGACAGGGAGGTATCTACTAGAGATCCTTAAAGAAAATATATTGGTGCCAGGTGGTGAGCAAAAAAAGAACAAAAATATATATATTTGTTATAATCCATTTAAGAAGCAGCAAAGATTGTGAAACTGTTCAAGTACAGGCAGATTGATAGAGTTGGCTAACCTGTTATGAAGAGACATTTTTATCGAATTAGAATTAACAACTTACGTATTTTTTCAGTAAGTGACATAAAAGTCAGTCAATACAAGCATATTGCACAACATAAAATAAACAAAGCTCTGTAGCTTATCAGTGCTCTTTTGGTAGTTAATTTCCTGAAGATTAAAAGGCACACCCTACCAGGATTTATCGAAAGTATTTCTAAGGCACTTATTTTATATTTAAGTGCCAAAGTCAATGTAAGAATATTTATGATGGGTAGACATACAAGTTAGCTGAATTCAAGGTGAAGTATTCTATATAACTGAGTACAAATACTTATACAGTCAGTAAATTACATATTTTTAGTTCTGAGACTATCACTCACTGGAATCAAAATACAAAACAAAAAAATGTAAAACCCCAGTTAAAAAGTGAACAACAAAAGATCTACAACAAGTCAAGCTGAAGATCTATTGACACTCCATCAAATAATTAAAAAAGAATAATTTTTAATAAAATAGAAAAAGTGGTGCCTTACAAATATTAACTCATTATGAATAGACTTCACAAACTAAGATGTAGGAAAATGTTCTGTCCCAAAACACATACAGTAGAAAGAAATGTGACATTGACTGTTAAAACCCGAAGTAATCAGTTCCTCCTAATGTGGAAATATTCAAATTAATGGAAAAATTTGAATTGTCAAATCTACATACATGTCTGCATGCACACATTTATTTTAATAAGGCATATTTGCCTCAGTTTCTATAAACTACTAGCAATCAGTTTACTAGGGCATGCTGGCTCTTAGTTTCACTCCACTTTGTTGGTCTTCTTCCTCTTTCTCATTTTGGTACGGAAGGCAAGTCTTGACAGAGAAAAAGGCTGCCAAAGGATCTGAGAATAAAAGTATTTAATTTGATCTATTGAATTATCCAGTCTAGAACTGGGCAAATTTTCAGCTAAAACTTTTTTTGCAAAATAAATAAATGTAGATTTGGCAACACCAATATGTCTTGCAAATTGGTGTTTTTCAAAACACAATTTGAGACATTCTGAAACTAACTGAACGTTTTTGAAGTGTTGTTTTGATTTGAAGTGGCTTTTGGTTTTGAAAATTTCCTTCAATTTTATTAAACATTTCATTTGACAAAATAAAAAATATTTTTAATGAAACCTTTCAAAAAATGTTTAAGTTTGATCTCAATTTTTTTGGAATGTCCCAGTAATCCCTCCCCACCCCAAAAAATCTCTGGTTCTCACAGTTCTCATATATTCACAAATCTTTTCTCACATGTACAAATGTGAGACACGTTTAGTGGGGTGTGCTCACACAGCTAGGAAACTGTTAAATCTTTCTTGCTATAACTGGTTGTCCAACTACCTCCAATTACTTCCACAAGTCCTGGTACTCACCTCCCTAAAGATATTTATAACAAAAAGGGACTAGGTGGTAGGGGCAGGGGCAGCACAGGCTGTTCTTAGCCATGGGGATGAACCCAGGAAATTTTAGATCTGTCATCCTGACATTGATCCTGGGCAAAATAGCATAATGGATGATATGGGACTAGCTCAATAAAGACTTAAACAAGGTAATATAATTAATGACAATGTTAACTAGATATGTATATGAGATCACAAGTTTGGCTGATAAAAGTATTAGTGTTGATATAACGTAAAACATTTTCTTTGGTATCATGCAGCATTTTGATTACAAAATTAAAATGATACAAAATTAAAATGGCATTTTAAAAAGGATTAGAACAGGCTGACAGGTTTTAAAATGTAATTGTAAACAGAAAATCATCATCAACTGTATATCTGATTAGATAGGTTCTTGGCTCTATGCTATTTAACATTTTTCTAAATGAACTGGAAGAAAAAAATCAGTGATAAAGTTCAGAGGATACAAAGATGGGGAAAGTACTAAATAATGAAGAGGATAGTTTACTTATGCAGGCTGATCTGATGGGTGCAAACAAACAATTTGCATTTTAATGTGGCTAAATATAATGCATACATCTAGGAACAAATATATATACTTATATATGATGAGAAACAAACAAACAATCTTGGGAAGCAATGAATCCCTTGTGGAATTAGGGACCATGATAGATAATCAGCTGAACATGAGCTCCAACATAGATGCTGAAACCAAAAGGGCTAATGAGATCTTTGCACATATAAACTGGGGAAATTTGAGTAGGAATAGAGGGAATATTAACTCTGTACATGGCCCTGGTATGACTGCTATTGGAACGCTTTGTCCAGTTCCTGCATCCGTAAATTAAGAATGATGTTAGTAACCTGGAGAGGCTTCAGAGGAAAGCCACAACAATGATTAGAGCATTGGAAAATATGCCTTAGACTGTGAGAATCAAGGAGCTCAAACTATTTGTCTTATAAAAAGAGAAGGTTAAAGGGTGATGACTGATTATTGAGCACCTACATTGGGAACAAATATGATAATGGGTTCCTCAGCCTAGCAGAAAAAGATGTTAGCAATCTAATAGCTGGAAGTGAAAACTAGAGATTCAAGACTGGAACTGAGGCACGTATTATTAGCAAAGAGGGTAATGAATCGTTTGGAACATCTTACGCAATGCAGTGGTGGTGGTTTCTCTGTAACTGGCAACTTTTAAGTCAAATTTGGATGTTTTTCTAAAATATAAAGCCTGTTTCAATTGGATTATGTTTCAGAGAAGGTCTCTGACCTGTGATAAATGAGACCAGACTAGAGGATAATAGTTCCTTTTAGATTTATAATCTATGAATCCTTATGTGGTTGAGTTTGTAAACACAAACCAGCAGGATTAATTTACTTTTTAGCACCTGCTAGTTTTCACAGCTGTTGTAACTTAGATATCCTAATATAAAAATTAACACAACATGCTGTAAGCAGTAAGACAATACAGTGCATTTTTGGGGAAAACAGTTCCCCTGTTTAACCTATGTAAATATAAAGTCTTCACCATTAATGTTGTACCTTTTCTTAATTATTCAGTATAGAATTTTCATATTAGCAAGTCTGAAAGTACATACTCTGAGGTTAATTATTTTTAATCCCATTAGAGTACAAAGGATCAGTTATAATGTTGCTTTGAAGCCACAAGTAAGTTATTCAGTAATTTCTCTGCTACCATAGATGGAGCACCTAACAAATCTTCATACTTTTACATTTCAATTTATACCCCCTGGCAACACAGCAATTTCTATATAAACATTGGAAATAATTACAGATATCAAACTTGTGGTCTGGAAGCCCAGTGCACATACTGTTAGAATTACATAAGTCAGGCAGCCCATGGCCAATGAAGACCTACCATTCACAAACATTAGATTAACAAAATTTCAATAGCATACTACTAAGTAAAAAATAAGTTTACACAGCCTTCCACCTCATGATAACATGAAAATCTGCTCTCCAAAAACATCTGAATCTGTATGCCATCCTATGCAAAAATATAGAACGGGCAAAGTTAAGTGAACATCACCAGTTTTCATTAAGAGTTCCCACCAAATCTTTCAAATAATATGTGCAGGATTTTCATATCTACGGGAACAGGGGGCTTAGTATTAAATTGTATGGATATCCCACGACTGGTGGATAAATGCCATGGACTTAGGTCTGTACTGAGGGTTTCTTTCCTTTGCCCAAAGCAAGATTTTTCAGATATTTGCAATGGGGTCAGTGTAACCTCCACAAGGATTTCTATGGGATAACAAAGAGATACTGCATAGAATGATGATCTATTAAGTTATTTCTTCTCACTCAAAGCCAGAAGCACATCCTCTTCATAAGCAGGGGCTTCCATGCATCTGGATGAGTGGTGGTGGAAATAATACCACTAAAATCCTGTCCACATTACAGTTTATAACTGAGTTTGTAACCCATATGTCAGATGACAAAGGCAGTCAATAATGTTTTGTGCTAGCCAGATGGCTGGGATGGCACATGATTGACTTCCTGGCCAGCTAATCATTACATTCTTTTAAAAGAGGAATATTAGTTTAACTGTATATATTTAAGTGGTTTTTCTCATTCCCAAGACTTTGTGCTAAGGCAGTCTAGAACAGCTTCTCAGGCTATCCTGGAATATACTTATAACAATATGGCTGGGCAGGAAGGCAGGTGCAGTTGTGATAGGTAAAAGCTGTGCAGCCACAAACCTGAGTCATATTACTTGTAATGTGTCTCTAACTGGCTACCATTTCTCAGTTTAAAATTTTAGTGTAGACAGGACCTTGGGCTCTTTCCTCCTATTATATACTTACTGGCCAGTTTTAATCTGCATTTAGCTTCTTTTATTTCTCTCCCTCCTCCCCCAAAAAAGGTTTCCATCTCATATCTCATTTCCCTCCTCAAAATGCCCCACACAGCCACAGATGGGATAATCTGACTCAGCCAGACCTGACCCTAGACCAAATGGTGCTCCAAGTGAGGAGCATCTTGTGCGCCATTCCCCTGCTGTTTCTTAAATAAGGTTCTCTTCAGTTTGTTCTTATATCCCACTGAGTGACTGGTGATATCCTGCCCCTCACAGATCTATGAGGACATAGCTGGCAATATTCTAATTAGTTTAAGGAAAATGCATTTCTCAGAAAGTCTGGAAGGTTTCACGCAAAGCTACAAAGGTTAGGAGGTTAGCAAAAAATGATCCACATACAGAATACCTGAAACATTTTACTTCAAACATTCTATGTTCCCTTTTGTTAATGACAAAAATGGAATTCCAGGCTTGGCATCCCCCAAACTCAGCAACCCACATGGTACCCTTAGTTCCCCTCTGGAGCCAGCTAGATATACAACAAAGTATTATAAAAAAAAAAAAAACCCACCACCCACCCACACTTGTGTTGCTACTACAGACTGAGGTGTTAATGATTAATTATGTAAGAAAGCATATAAGGGATGATCTACTACAAACAACAATACAATACTAATTTCCATGTTTTCTTGAAAATGTACATATAAAAAAATAAAACAATATAAAATTGATGTAGGGTTTCAGCCACCACCAACTGAAATCAATGCAAAAGATCCTTTTGACTTCAGTGTTCTGTCTTTTCATAACAAACAAACAAACAAGTATATTTGCACACTTTGTTTTCTAATAATAGCAATGCATCAAACTGGCTTGGAAAAATTAGCCAATGGGAACAAGGCGGTGACCTTCTAGTAGTCGGGAAAAAAGTATTTTACTACACATCCATATTGTCAGTTATGCTGATAATAATGTCATTTACTTTGTGCTCTCTTCATCTGTTTGTTATAACCACCTGTTACGTCTCTTTACATGCTTAGGCGCCAGTCTTCAAACTGAGTATGTATGAAAGCACATGTATTCCTGAGCTTTAAACTGTAAGCTCACTGAAGCAGGAACCTTCTTTCCACTATGTATATGCAGAATGCCTATCACAGTGGAGCACTGATTCTTAAAGGGTCTTCACATACTACTGCAGCAAACTACTACCCACTACTGATGGGAGTTTGCTCAATCTGATTCTGGATAAGGTTAATTTACAGGTGAATTGTGCAGCTTATGTGTAAAAATAAATAAATACATAAAATTCAAAATTAGCATTTCAAAAAAGCAGCATAATCTACATAGCAGTTGGGTGATATATGTACTGTGGAATGATTACAATGTTTTGGTTACCTCTACCATATGTAGAGACCTCTTGCCAATTAAAAACCACACATTTTAACACATGATATTTGAAAAACTATACTGTCTTTATTTTCCTGTCAAGAACTGGGTTTAGGGTTTTCTCTGCATACATCACAATAATAGACTTGTTTCCTGTACACTCTGTTAGTAATTTCTGATGCAAGCTACTAATATAGAAGAAACAAGATAGTCCAGACCTGATAGCTGAAAGGAAGAAAAACTGATTTGCAAAATCGTGTAGGAAGTTAAAACAGAGACTAGGTTCTGTCTTCTTTTTTGACAACTATAATCAGAATAATGAATAAATAGGATGGCTCAATGGAGTACAGGCCCATCAGTGGCTATTAGCTAGGTTGATCACAGACAACTCTGTTCTTTTGGCGTTCCTAAACCTCCAACTACCAGAAGTTGGGAATGGACAACAAGGGATGGAATTTCTTCCTCTCCTGTTCTTTACATTCCCTCTAACACAGCTGGCACTGACAACTTTCAGAGACAAGATAATGGACTAGGTGGATGATTTTTTGGTATAGCTGAGCATGATCATTCTTATTACTTATGTAAGTAACAATTTATTTGTGAGACTGTCTGATCTCATACCAGCAAAATCCCTAGAGAGTTCACTGAAATCTATAAAATTATACTGGTATAAAATCACTGTGAGATCAGAGTCAGGCTCTATGCCTCAGCTACAAAGGGATAATTATATGTTCCACACATGCATGTAGTAAAATCCAATTAGTAGGTGTAAAGTCTGTTATACAAGTACAAAATATTATTGCCAATATCACTGGAATATAATTATTATAATTTTTAATTCTGATGCGGTTACTTGTATTTAGCCACTGTTGGAAAACTTCAAGATGGACTAAAAAACGTGTTTTCCTTTTATAAAAAGGAAGCTGAAAGTCAAGGATTGTTTGGATTTCCTTTGTCATATATGCTTACTATACATTTCTTTCTGTCACTGACAGAAGCCATTTCAGTTGCCATCCTTCTCCCCACCCTCTTTTTTTAAACTGAAAGGCAGTCATATATTCTATTACTAGGGTTGAGCAAAAAAGGTTTTTTTGTTTTTTTATAAAAGGCTTTAAATTGCTTTATTTGTAAATGTTGTATGGGCCTGTGAGGTTCAGATCTATGTGGATGATGTCTCTCTCAGAAGACTCCATTTGATATAATCTGATGTCAAGAATACAACACATTGAAAAACCTGTACAAAGACACAGTACACCACAAATGAAGAACATGTTGTTTCAAGATACTTGTGAATTACAAAGTCTCTTCTAATCGATTGAGTTAAATATCACAGAAACCTTGAGCAATCTATATTTTATAAATTTAAGGTTTATCCTTCATCTTTTTTTTTCTTAATTAAAATCTCATGGAAGAGGACAGTATACCTGTTAAGAAGTATACTTTTTCAATTATTTTTCTTTTCTGAAGCAGATGCTGTTGCTATGCTGTCATTTGTTGCTATGGGGCTTTAGGTTTGTGAGTATTTGTCAGAAAGCAGTTGGATATTGTGAGGCTGTACTGTTTTGTTACATTTCCAGCAGAAAGATAGTCAAGAGGGACTGGAGTAGGGTTCTATCTAAGTAAAACACCTACAAAGAATCAACGGGAAAAAGAGAGGCTGTAACAGTAATACTGCTTTCCTTATTCTGACCAAGTTCTTTGTTCATTGAAAGAAGACTCCATTTCCAGCATCAGAGAAAAGTCAAAAGCTGACTAATTTTGAAACATCAATAAAAAGAATGCCAAAGATCCATATTCCTCAAGAATTTTACTTCATACTTTTTTTGTGATGGTCCGCAGTGGCAGGGAGTACTGGCACCTTTTCTGTTGGCCCTGCTGCCCAGCTGAGAGGTTTGGGTCAGCAGTGGAAAGGAGGGTGTTGCAGGAAGACGAGGGGTGGGAGAGGCATTTTTCAAATTTACTATCAAGATATGAATACTGGCACCTTTTTTTTTTCTTCTTAAACAGGAAAGGCACTGATGGACTATTCCATTTTGCTTGTCAGAGTGGAAGAAACACTTCACCAGATTTCAAATCTCTACACAGTTCAACACAAAAGTGTGTACATAATCTGCTACAGAAGAACAACCATGGTGAGGTTTTAAAAAAGTCTGAGCATTTAGTTCCAAAAAAATATAATACATCAACAAATGTACTGTTCCTGAGGATTTAAAAGTCTGGAAACCCTTATAGGCATAGAGACCTTTATAAAGGTATTGTATGAACAAGGTAAGCAGTGTGACTAGTATCCAAAAGGAAGAAAACAAAGAACATCTGATAGGTCCACTTTCAGACAAGGAACTTCCAGAGCGATAACAGCTTATGTCTTGTCTGTCAGTTGAAACTAACACTGCTTTCTGAGCTAGTGGAAACACAAATCACCTACCAAGAGTATAGTAGATACACAGTCCAAGAAAAGAGCAGCACCACGTAAAAATTAATCTAAAGAGCGTAAGCATAATATTCCCTGGACAGAAAAATGGAGGTGTGAAAAGGAAGACTACAAGACATATGGGGTGCCCAACCACTGGAAATGCACAATAAATGTAAACACATAAATGGGTCAGGAAGATAGTCAGAAAGCTAAATCATGCTCATTTCAACAGACTTCAACTGTTCCACCTTATATGTGACCTCTCGGTCATCCTCAAAGGAAAATACCTTTAAGAGATAAACCTGGGAGCTTGAATTCATATCCTTGCTGGACACTAAAAACCATAGACTAAATAGAGGCAGTAGATTTATGACTTAGGATAACAATCTATAATGCACTAACTCCCTCCTCTAGCCTTTTCTGTAAACCCTCTCACCTCGCCTCACCCCCTATAACTTGAGAGGTATTACTAGACCATTTCACCTTGAATGGTCCCTTAAAATGCATTATTTAGCAAAAGTGGTTAATCTGTTCCACCTTGTATTTAACTGTAAATTTCCAAAGACTGTGAAAATCATATCCCTGAGTGACCAGAACTAACCCCCAGTGTAGCTAGCAGTAACTACCACCTATCAGGGAGTTGGAGGACCTACATCAACAGGAGAATCCCTCCCATCAGCACAGATAGTGTCTTCAGTGAAGATACTAGTATGACCGACACAGCTACATGGATGCAGCTGCACTATTTTATGGGTGGGCAAGTACTTAGTACATTTCTCACACTGGAGGAAGAGCTCTGTGTATGCTCAAAAGCTTGTTTTTCACCAACTGAAGTCGGTCCAATACAAGAACCTCACCTTGTCAAATCACAAGATTTATCATTCTATTCTTATATTTTAAAGTGACAGAGTAGATATCACTCCAACATGTAAAGGGACATTTAAAGACAAAAATCTAAAGCCTAAACTTCAACACCCCAAGATAGTACTCAGGCTTAATTATTTAGAGTGAGCCTTTGTGCTGTGCCCTGAAGGTTCATCTGTGCCATGAATTACTGAGTAATTTTAAGGTGGTAGGCTTGCCCACATTAGCTTTAGGTTAGATAGCACTGGTACAGGTGATAACAACAGTGAGGATGAGACCAGTGCTGGATTATCAAAGGGGCTTTAGGAGCTTGAGCCCTGGCCAAAAAGGAGGCCCCAGGCTCCAGCCCCTAAACCCCAGTAATCCGCCCCTCAGTGCCAGCAGAGCAGTAGCACTAAGACCTCTCCTGTGCTGAAGCAGAGAACGGGGGGCCAGGGCACTGTGCTCTGCCCTGCCCCTGGGCTGGCTGGCCCACCCCAGGGGGCAGGGTGGGGGTGGAAACAGCTGGCTCATGGCTGACAAGGCCTCCACTGCTCCCACCTCATCCTTTTAGGGCCCACCACATGCCAGCTGGCCACCATCCCTGGGCAGAGTGGCCAGAGGAGGGCTGGGGCGGGAGTACCCTCTGGTCCCAGGGTTCCCCCCCAGCAATGGTGGGCAGGCAGCAGTCAATTTGTGTGGCGCAGGAGCGGGGAGGGGGGGCACAGTCAGAGGCAGCCAGGTCCCCTGCTGCGAGAGGGCCCCAGGTAAGGGGGCCTCGTGGTAGGGGGCAGTCTGCACCCCCACCCCAGGCCAATTAATCTGGCCCTGGGTGAGACAGCATGGACACTGACTCAGGTCAACAATCTGAGTGCATACTAATGATCCACATGGCTTATAAATGGGAAAATTAGTCCAGACTAAAGTTTGTACCATCATGTCTGTACTACACTTCACAGAGCAAACATACCCTGTTATGACAAACTCCTCGAGCTAACCTGCTGACCACAACATTGCCTGAAATCTTCTCCCAGACTAGCGCTACAGCACTTGGAAAGCAGGCCCACCCAATCAGATTTAAAGCAATTCACTCAATGCTTTTATCAGCCTCTGTTTTACTTGTGAAATAAAGCTTGTGGCCCAGTCATGTCTAGCACAGGCCCTGCCAAAAAAATAACTTCTGGCTATGTCTGTCCCGCCCATGCTATTAGAGTCCTGGCCTGACATACCTAGAGAGTGAAGGGCTTGTCTCTGGAAGGCAGTTTTATGGCTGTCTTTCAGAGTGCCTACATAAGGGGAATCCTCACACCACCAGAGAAGGCTTTTAGGGTTCCTTTGCACAATGGTTAATTTGTAATGAAAGTGGTGCCATGCCTCAAGCAATCAGATTCTGTAGCTCAAACAATTTTTTTTTAAATATATTTATTGCTGATGCAGCAAGCCCAGCAGTACTGAGCTATGAACTGCCAACCCCAGAGGTGCTAAGGCTCAGCTCTGGCAAGCCCTGGCACAAAGTAAGCACTGCCTTTACACCACTCTAGGTTTTTTTCCTGACGAAAAAGGGTGGAGTGGGGGCGGGGTGTATGTGAACATTTTAGCCATAGTCTCAAATTAACTGGTGCAACAATACTTTCCAGATTAGGCACAGCCAGATTTCACCACATTCCACTTTGACCTAGAGTGCCACACTCCAAATCATAATATTTTCAGAACTTACTCCATTTGTTACCTTCAATTCAGCATTACAAATAGAGTTGGGCACATATTTTTACATACCCCCCTTCTTTTTTTTTTGAGAAGGGGGGGGTGCCAAAAACACAGACTAAGTCTGACAAAAACATTCTGAAAATTTGTGTCAATTTTTGCTAAATGTTTCCATCTAAACACACAGGGAAAAAAAAACCCACATCCTTTGAAGTGCCAAAATGAAACATTTTTATTTTTCAGGCTACATTCATAAGGGATTGATTAGGTACCATTTTACAGAAACAAGAAAGAGCATGTGGTGATGAAGGCAGCCTGTTACATCCAATAGCTGTTAGGGGTCTCACCCAGGAAAGGAGAGACTTGGATTCAGTCTCCTCCTCCCAAACTGGGATTTGCACCTAGGTTTCTCACATCCCAGGCAAATGACTCCACAGTTAGTTTCTCTCATTCTTTCCTATTGAACCTGTTCCACTTTGTATGAAATATTTGAATAGTCACTGGGCCAGAGACTAAAACTCTGTAGCCTGGTGGTTAGGGCATTCAGGTGCAGGGACCCTCAGGTTCCAACCACTGCTCCAATGACTTATCTAGTTATGCAAATATAAACAGCTTCAAAACAGGAAAGAGTCCATTACAAGGTACTGAGCATTCTCAATTGCTCAACTTCTTCCAGATTAATTTCTTTAAGTATTCATAACACAACATAAACATTTTATAGCAGGTAGAATAAGATACTGCACCCAACCTCTGCCTTCTGAAGCATTTCTCAAGAGGTGCAAAAAAAAAGTGGGGGGGGTGAGGACTATCATTTTTGTACCATCATACCAGCTAACAATCTTTAATTTTACTCAAGCCTGCTCACCTTCTCTCAGGGCCATAACTATGGAGGGGCGAAAGGGGCTTTGCCACGGGCGCCAATTTAAAAGGGCACCACGCAGATGCGAGCACCCCCACCACCTCTGGCCACGGCAGGGAAGTGATCCTCCCTGCTGGCTCTGTCTTGCCATGGCGAGAGCCAGCAGGGGGATCACTTCCCTGCTGCGGCCACAGCCGGTAGTGGGGGGGTCCCTTCTCCTCGTTGTGGAAGGGTAGAGATCCCCGTTGCCGGCTCTGGCCACAGTGGGGGAAGGAGGCACTGGAACCCCTAGTTACAGCCCTGCCTTCTCTGTCTTTTAAAATGTGTACTGCACCTACTACAAAGAACAAAATGACTTTTTGATGACTTTTCTTGGCAAATTAATTTTGATTTCAACCTTTTCTTGAAACAAGGCTTCACAAATTCACTTTTTACTTTGATTTACTCATTTATAAACTGATCTCCAGGTTGTTGAACCAAAAACTAATATGAACAGTTTGATATTTTGGGACTTTATACACATTCATGAAGGAACGAATACACTTATTAATTTCGTTTAGTTTTCACTAATGTACTTGCAGTGCCTTCTTACCAGGTACATTTCTTTGAAATCAAGCATTTCTAAACTCTAGAAACATTGTTCTCTCCTTGCCAAGCAGCAACAGTACTCTCCAATGCAGGTTTAAATAAGTGCCCTGCATAACATCAGTTTTCTGTTTTTTTAAATGTGTCATTCTTGATGCCTCCCTGAAGCTTGCTTGTTTTTTGTTTTACTTTTTCCTCCACGCTATATCCTCTATCTCTTTACTATATTTTGTGGGGGGGGGGCGCGTGTGTGTGTGCGCGCGCGCACACGCTCCAATATAACTTCACTCATTAATTTAATATACTACATCCTCCTGTGGTAAACGCTAAATTCTTTTCCTCCCCACTATGTTGCATGTGTTCATATGAATGTGCATTGTTGATTTTGGTTAGCCCTAGGCACATTTTAGCATTTCCATATTAACTGCACTTTCTGTTTATACTCACACATACACAGTGTATACATTCACAGAAACCGCAGTATGCGCACGCATGACCCTGATAGGACACACACAACATGTGGTTATGCTCTGCAATTAATTACCTTCAAACTAATGAAATCAACATTTCTGATCCATTCACTAATTACAACAGGCCACCCTTTATCTTCACTTTCTGCTCTAAGCTTATTCTCAGTACATTAATGCCACAAAGAAAAGGCACAGCATATCAGCGATGTCAAATCATCACAGCAAATACTAAGGCACTAATCCTGGAGATACAATAAATATCATTTGAAAGGTAATAAATATAAAACCATATTAGTAATACAGAGCAGTGGAATGCAGTGAAAATTATTTTTTTTTAAAAAGTGATAACACATTAAAAGAACATTTCAGTGATAAACATTTAAAATGGGGATTCCTTTTTGTCTTTTCCCTGTTTTAATTACAATACCGGTACTTATTTTAACAAGACCTAGACCCTTCCACTACCACTAAGTTCTACTTAATTTGAACACTACAGAGACCTAGTCTTATACTTAGGTGGCTTTAAACATGACATTAAAACAAATTAGCAATCACACACACAATCTCTGCCTAGTCACTCTGGTAAACAGCAGAGTCAAATACATTTCCTTTTCATTATCCTTGTTTGAATCTCTGAGGGGAGGGGAAAGAAAAGAAACTAGTACCTAATAAACCAAAGAGAAAAGTGAATTCTGATACCAAAATGTGCATTCACATTTTAGATCTAGAATATAACTTTGATAAGACTTCAAATGTGAAGTTAATGTAGAGAAACTGGAACTCCTAAGCCATCCCTAATGCTTATTGGAAAAATTCCTGCTCACATTTACTATGAATTATTTTTCATTTATGGAATAAAAATAGCATGATACAGAATAAAAAATAAAGTTTCCCATACAAAGGTAATAATTATTGCAGAGGCAAAAAGTTAGCTATATTTAAGCTCCTATCTGTGCACGATTCTTACCATGTATGTGCCACAGTGAAACGCCGCTGTTTTGGTATGTTGCTATTCAAAAGCATCCTGCGCAAGAGCCTTGGAGAATTTCTAGGAGAAATTACTGGAGACAACCTGGGAGAAACAGATGAAGACTTCCTGGATGTCCTGGACTTTTCATGCTGCAACAGGTTTTCCCTCAGGGTCTTTACAAGGTCCTCATTCAGCCACGGATTTTGACAATGTGGATTATCAACTTCAGGTACAGCCAAGGTGTCTGGGCTTGTCTGCTGAGCCATATTTCCCAAGTAGCTTTAATAATGCAGCAATGTGATATTTCTTTTAGTTGTTTAAAATATTTCCTTGTTAATTCAGTTCCAGAAAACCGTGCAGAGCTCCTACTCCGACTCAGCCTATTCTGCTTTCAATATGGTGTTGCCTGCCCTCAGCGTTTCTTTATAGATAATGATCTGGAAAGGAAAAAGCAAGCTAACTCCTCCACAGAAACCTATTAAACATTACCACTCCTCTGACAACCCTGTTGCCAAAGATCACTTACTAGCTATCATAGCAAGTGAACATGGAGGGAATAACTGCGTTAGCTCAGCTTTTTGTTAGAGCTACAAAGCTGCCTGCTAAACTATTGGAACTAACCCACTGCAGCTGCCTGAGCGACTTCTGGCTATGTACATAAAAAGTGCTGGGAGGAGGGCTTAATCATCAGATGCTTGTCCATACTGTTTGTTATTTTTTCCATTTGCTTATTCCTGAATTTGAAGATAGGCTGAAAGGAGGGAGGGAGGGGAAATGCTGAACATTCCCTCCCCCCTTTACAATGCTCATTTTTGTAAACCCATCATTTACAAAGATTTTTAAGGTTACAAACAAGCATCCAGACAAAAATACAAATAAAAAAGGTCCAGTCATCTCTTAGACTACAATCACTTAGAGGATGATCTCAGGAAAAAATATTTTCCTTTTCATCTTCTTCTATAATATAAAACAATGTGAAATACCTTTGTCCTGTACAAAAACAAAAAACACAAACTAATCGCAAGGAGGACCTGTTTAATTAGGTGTTCTTAAATTAATTGGTCAATATATTTTCCTATGTCCCCACTACTTAAACTTGAAAATTATTCTTATTCCTTTGCAGTTATTGAGTGCTCAGAATTACCCTTTTATGAAATTCAGTCTTCATAAATGAATTCTTAAAATATGATAAAAAGGGATCATTATTTATTTCTTTCCACTAACACTGCTATTTAATTTCATTCTGAAGAAAAGATCAGCTTTCCTTTTGAGAATTATGCAAGGCATTGTGTGGCTGCATTTTTCCTCTGATCTAGCAAATCCTCTGTCTGCCAGCCACTCCTAAGGGCAATTTATTTTTTTCAAATTAGACTCAATTCACTTTAGCTATTCAGTGAGAGAGCTCTTTATAAACACCACTTTTCTAGAAAAGAAAAGAAAATTCACTTTTTCTAAAACCAACTCGACCCACAGCACACAAGCCTGAACTGAAATCAGAACCCATATTGATTTAAATTTGGTACATGTCCTATTTTCATATCACAGAAATAAATGCCTACCTTTTTTTCCAGCTTTCTTTCAAGATGAACACTCCCTGTGTACTAGAAATGTCATCCAGATATAATGGATCTGCCAAGTGGCAGAATAAGTGTTGTATGCACCCTGTATCAGTTCAATGTTTCTCCCATTAAGTTACATTACCTTGCAGTCAAGCTCTCAGGGGAGAAACCATTTAATTATAAAGACCTCCTGACAAAGTGAAACACCAGCTGATGAGCCACCTTGTGGCCAAGTGCAGTACTGTAGGGTTTCAGTTTCAGTTGTCCTGCAGCCCATGTCTGCTAAATATGTTGACTTATCCACAGGAATCCTAATGCTTTGAGACATGGATGGCACTCCTTCTGGCTCACCTTTTGTCTCACCCCTTTCAGGATAAATCAGGATTTCCATCTAGTAGTCCCAGGTTTTCATATCAGGTTGATGGTCCAGCTTTAGGCCTATAATCCTTCTGGAGTCTTCTAACTGGGGTCTTCCATCTAGTCCTCTTTGTGAGATGGTAGAGAAACCCAGCACTTCTCCTTCTACCAGCCCAGGGAACCTGGTGGCAATTGGTGTCTCTTGCTCCTTCTTTGGGCTGCTTCCTACGACAGGTCCAACTTCTTTTCAGGGCCAGGGGCTTAGATTCTCAGCAGGGATCTATCCCTAAACTTAATCTTCAAGGTGACAAAGAGAAAAGGAAATAAAGAACAGCAACTTCTCTGCCCTAGCTGGATCCTGCAGTTCACAATCAGTTTGCACAGTAGCTCTGTAATGATGTTGTCCAAGATGGGTCCTTGTGAATTGAGTTTCTCCCTTTTTTTAAGGCTCCTCCTCTCAGATTGATGCACATCCCAGCGACAGTGAATCAGGATACCTCAACCCAAAGTGTCTCTTTAACCCCTGCTTGCTCAATACAAGGTTTGCATACCCCATCACACATCAGCGTGATGAGTACAGCTTTCAACATGGCAATGAGGATTTCCAAATAGTTAA
The DNA here is from genome assembly GCA_007922195.1 of Podocnemis expansa. Classification (NCBI taxonomy): domain Eukaryota; kingdom Metazoa; phylum Chordata; order Testudines; family Podocnemididae; genus Podocnemis; species Podocnemis expansa. The sequence continues at coordinate 34,736,881 of ML681990.1, forward strand.
GAGGTAGTGAGTTCACTGCCATGTAAGTGAGGCAGATTCCCTTCTCTATCCCACTTTTTAGTTAGCACAAGAAATCCTGCAAAGGCAACACTGAGTTACGACAGAGACTGAACACTCAACAGCAAAATTTTCCAACCCATCTCTGCTGGAAGGATGACTTCAGCAAAGATGCTCAAAAGGTGTGTGACAGAACAGTAAAAATTATGAAATTGGGTGTGTGTATTTTCATTCTTTGTAAAGAATAGGACCACCAGCTCTCCCTAACCTCCCCTTCATTTGTTTATAAAAAGCTAGTGATGACTCCACATAAACCTGATCATTTTTCCAGACAATCTAGTTCATGTATGGAAATCTAGGTGCTCTTATGTTATGAAACACTGCACTCTTGTGCCCATACTATAATATTTTCAAGAGAACAGCAACGGCCTCGTAGGACTGAAGAGACTGCCAAGCCTGGGGTCTGATCCTGCACCACTGAGTCAATAGAACCATTACCACTGAACAAAGGATCACACTTCAATTAGTATGATCTTACAAAATATAATTTGCCCTACATAGAGGTAGCATTATTCCTGTTATTTCAAATAATGCTCTTAAAAAAAACAATAAAGCAACCATTACTATTTCAATACTCTGTATAATGGGTATAATGCAGACTAAATAAAAAAATGCCAGTGTACAAACAGCTTATAAATCAATAAAGCCTTTTATCTTTATAGAATTTAGGAAAAATGGACGTTTGATCCTTACACAGTTCAAAATTTGGGATGAATAGCTATTCAAATGCTTTTTCACACTGGGGCAGGAAGTTACATATCTGAACTTTGGTTTTTCTAGTGACTCTCTAACAACTTCCCATAAATCCTCTCCTCCCTCACCAAAGAGAAAGCTTGGAGGAAATGCTGTGAGATCTGTTTTCAAAAAAAAATTATAAAGCAAATATGACAGGTAGTTTTAACATATTCATATTTATTTTTTGACCAGTAAAAGAGCATACAGTCTGACTATTGTACTAATTCAAACTAAATTATAATACATTTTGAACTTGAATACTTTGTAAATTGCAGTTCAACACTATTAATCTTTATAAACTTGTCTTCACAATCCAAGAGTTTTAAGAATCTATTGCACAAACAAACCTTACCCTCACTGATCTATGTCAATACCCAGGGTTTATACATACAATGAAAACTCTCAAACTAATTTACTTTCATGAAGTTAAATGGAAAGGTTTACTCTAGACAAAGGCTAAAAATGTAAGTGGTCTCTATTGTAACAGGATGTGAAGGTTTAACTTGAATTACAACTAGCTCTAATTCTATACCATAAGCACAGAGCAGTTTCAACACAATGTTTACTCTAGATTCTGGGAGGGAAGGGATGGCAGGTGGAAGGAAGAGAATCTTGCAATGTGACTTACACAGCACCTTTCTTGCTCTGCAGTATAACCCTTTACAAGAAAAGTGCACAGTGAGGAGGGGTGGAATCATTCATCCCTCCATAAGCTATATGCAATTTATTTAAATATGATAGTATGATGTTGATAATTATGATGGTGTGTTCTCCAAATAATTTCCATCTTTCTGTGAAAATAAATATGATTAATTCATAAGCAGTGTGACAGAGTGCTGGTGGCACACTGGGGGGGGGGGGTTAAGCCAGCCCCCTGCCACTGGAAACTTAATTAAAGGGGAATAGAGTCAGCTGGGATAGCCTGCAGGATTGAGGCTAGCGAGGAACAATCGGCAGGTGCACTCAGCTAAGCCCCAAAGACTCAGGAGCAGAACCAGACCAAGGGTTTTTGGTGGCCTAAGTGAACTATGACTGCATGCCCCTCCCCCCACATTCATTACAGACAAAAATGATAACATATTAATATATTTTTAAATAGAAAAAAATCACTTCTGTCTAATTTGGCTCCCAAAGCAACTGCCTAGTTTGCATATACTCAGGGGAGTGTGGCAGCAGAAGAGGAGATTCAAGGGCAAGGGCAGAGAGCAAATGCTCAACCTACAAGGGAAAAAGCTGTCATTTGTGGCAAGCTATCCTGATTAGGGGCTGAGGCTGTGTGGCCCTATCTTGGAACTGTAAATAGTTGCTGTGTATAGTTGACAGAGGGGAAGCCTATAAATAAAGAGCACTGGTGGGAGCACAAAATGGAGTTCTGTGCATGGTCTGTGGGCACAAAAGACCTGATTGCAGTGGGGTCCTGCATGAACCTGTTACATAGTACTATTTGGCTCCTTTTGAAAAAGGCACATTTCTGATTTTTCTACTACAATCAAGACAGCTCTGGGTTACCACAACCTGCCAAAACCAGAAAGGAACGTCAACTACTTTGAATACGACTTGGTGAGCCTCGTGACCTGATAGTTTAAAATAAAAATCTAATCTAATACATGGAGGAAAACAATACTTGAACTGCTGCACTGGTTCCACTCAACATAATCAATGATTTAGAGCACTAAAAATGGAACAATGTTGTTGAGGGTAACCTATGAAGTTTCTCCAAAGAAATTGTTTTAGTTTAACAGGAAATATAGACATATACTATATTCAAGAGACAATGTTAGTACTGCTTTTAGGAACAAACTAATATAGCACATATCCAAACAATTTATAGACTGAACACCCAAATCAGGAATACTGCTGGTTAAATGAGATAGTTACTCACCCTGTGCAGTAACTGTGATTCTTGGAGATGTCTCGTCCTGTGGGTGCTCTACTTTAGGTGATGATGGGAATTGCTATCAGCAGTGCTTATGAGGCTCATGCACATGTCATCCCTGCCTTGCAGTGCCATTGGTATCTCTTCTGGTGCACATATGGCCCAACCCACTCAGTTCCTTCTCTACCATAAAGTCCTTACATTGAACTCAGAAATAGAGGGGAAGAGGGTAGAGAAGAGACCACCCACAGGGAAACATCTCAAAGGTCCTCAGTTACTCCACAGGGTAAGTAACCTTCTCTTCTTCTTCAAGTGATGTCCTCTTGGGTGCTCTGCTTCCAGTGATTCTAAAGCAGTGCCCTTCATCAGATGGGAGCAACTTCAGAGTTGTTGGGTAACAGATGATAAAACCATTAGTCCTGTCGATGTGTCCAATACCGATGCCTGATCGACAGCATAATGTTTTGTGAACATATGTTCTGAAGCTCAAGTAGTCGCTCTGCAAATACCTACAAGTATTTGTTGAGGAATGCTATGGATGTATCCATTGCTCTGGTGAAATATATTCTGATATCCTGTGAAGTTTGTAAGGTGGTGGGGTTTTTTTTTTGGTTTTGTTTTGTTTTGTTTAATAACATAAGTGAATGCATCCTGAGACCCATTTTGAAAGTTTCTGTTTGGCAATGGCTGCATCCTTGGATTGTTCAGTGACAACTACAAAGAGTCTCAAAAATTTTCTGAAGGGTTTAGTTCTGTCCAGATAAAATGCTTGTGTGCATCTAACATCTCCTGTTTGTATAATAGGACATCCTGCACATCCCATGACATTTTGGAAGGAAGACAAGAAGGTGAATCATTGATTAATATGAATGATGATGCTATTTTAGATACATATTTTGGATGAGATCTCACAGTGACCTTGTCCTTGAAAAATACAGTATGGGGGGTATGTAATGAGCACACCTATTTCTCCTATGTGATCAGCCTCTGTAATGGCCACTAGAAATGCTACTTTCAAGAACAGGTGCTTGAGTGTACCTGTTGCTAATAGTTTGAATGAAGGTTTGTAAGACATTTTTGAAGACTAAATTCAGGTCCCATGATGTTGTGGGTATGAATACATCTGAGCAGTCATTCTGAATACCTGTGTTGAAGCATTTAATTGTAGGGTGTGCAAACAGAGTGATGCCATCAATTTTATGATGGAATGCAGTGATAGGCAACAAGTGAACTTTGACTGAACTCATTGAGAGTTCTGATTTTTAAATTCTAGGATATATTCATGTATCAGTGAGATAAGTGCAGATACTGCATTAACTTGTTTGTTTTGGCACTGTCTATTGAATCTACGCCACTTTTGAAGGTAAGTTTTCTGTGTTGCTGTAGGTTTCCTGCTGTTTATTAATATGTGTTTTACTTGTTGTGAACACTCTGGCTATGTCTACACTTCCCAAACTTAGTTTGAATTTATTAATTCAAACCAGTAAGTTTGAATGTAGTTCAAACTACATTCAAACTTCTTAGTTAAAATTAACAATGTGGACTAAGTAAAATTACAGTTAATTCAACTTAACCCACTTTGTTAATTCAAACTAACTGTCCTTAGTCTGAACTAACAAAGTGAACTTAAACGTCTACATTGTGCCAAGTTCAAACTAAGGATCAAACTAAAAGGCAGGTCTTACTAGTTCAACCTAAGCTTTCATTAGTTTGAACTAAGGAATTCCTTGATTCAAACTAATAAAAGCCTAGTGTAGAAGGGAACTTAGTTCAAATTAAGCCTCCTTAATTCCAAATAACTTGGAAGTGTAGACACAGCCTATAGTTCTTCCTGACAGAACCAGATAGGAGTCAGGCCCTCAAGTGGAGTTTCTTTAGATTCAGGCAAAGAATCTTCTCTTTGTCTTTGGACAGAAGTTCGTTGCATGGTGGGAGAGTAGTTGGTATACATACCAATATCCAGAGCAGATAGGAAAACCAGGTTTGTGTGGGTCATGTGGGTGCTACCAGTATTACCTTTTCTCTGTCAATGCTTATTTTGTTTTATTAGTCTGGATATCATTGGTATGTGTGGGAACACATAAAAGAGATTTGCATTCCATTTAACAAGAAAGGCATCCCCCATTGGTTGGATTCTCAGGTCTGCTCTTGAACAGAATCAAGGACGTTTGTGGTTCTGTGTTGTCACAAATGGTTACAGGGAATTAGGATTTCTTTACAAATACTTAGCTGAAAATGTAGAGACAAGTACCAGCAAGTAACTCTTGCACTACACCAAACTTTTACAAATATAAAATGAAAATCAAGCATTCAACATTTATGGAACTGACATAACCTTTACTTTCCAAAGAAAGATGTTGATTATGCTAAACAATGTAATAAAATGTTAAAGGTTGACAGTCTCATATTTCTGTATTAAATCTGAAAAGCAGATACAACCATAGCACAGACACAAAGAGAAGGCTAACATATTCAAGTACAAATAGAAGCACTATTCTACAAGATTAAATGTAACAGTAGATTAAATACATTAACAGGCTACATATATATGAAAAATCTCTGATTAGAGTGAAATTATTTTTTCATTACATTATGAAACTAAATACACATATCAAAACACAATACTGTTTATTTCTTAATATTGTATACCTTAAAAACAGTGCCACAGTATCCTTTATAGAGAGAGATAACATGCCGCACCCCACGTATGCCATTATGGTGTGATCTGTGTATCATTCATATTCACCCTTGCAAGAGTAACTGTGTGGCCTGGTACAAACTATGACCTGTAAGGTGTTTCTGGAATGCTCAGGACATAGTGAACATTACTGTTATGATAGCATATTTCATGCAATGTTCTGAAGGGGCAGCTGTGTTAGTCTAGTTCAGTAAAGCTCCTTGTTTGTTTCATGCAATGTCATACATATAGACAGGAAACTTTCCCATGTCATGTCCCCAAAAGTGTCTCATATGATTTGAATAGATGTCTGTATCATACTGGTTATTAAGATCATTGTGAAACTTATGTATAGCTAAAGTGTAAGGAGTTACATGTATATACTGAAAATATATTTGAGAGTCTATATCAAGGTGTTATTCATGAGCAGCAGTCAGACAAGAGATGCTTAGTCATACAATGAATGCTTATTTATATACAAAGTTAACAAAGAGATGTGAAGTCAACAGAGAACAGCCGTATAGGAAAAAAAACAACCAGTCATGGGTGGTTGTCCTGGCTGTGTGCAAAGACAATAAACTTTGGGCACATCTATGCAGCAAAGACAATACCCTATGTCTTTCACCTAGGAAGTAAACAGACAGCATATTTATATTCATCAAAATGGGATCTTAGCCAAACTGGTTGAAAATGCTGAAGAAAACTAACAGGCATGTCAAAAGAAACCTGTCTAAAGAAGTTCTCTTTCACCCAAAGTAAAGGTTAATCTATGGAAAGCAAGTTATGATTTTGTTTTATATGTAACTACTTGTTTCCAATGTTCTTATTCATATCTTGAATCTTTGTTAACAAACTTGTTTTTGTTTTCACTATAAATATATGTAAGTGCTGTGATGTGAAGCAAAGTGCAAGTCCTGAGTGGAATTTTACAAGCTGATGTACGCTCTGTTCTTTTCAGAACAACAGATCTAGTATTTCTGTGAGTAGTCAGTGTCAGGGATTGTATAGCACAAGGGAATACTTCAAAGGGATTCTGGGATGATGTGTACCTATTCTTACCTCACCCACAAGGCAAAGTAAGGGCTAGCAATGGATACTAAAACATTCTCATCTGGGCTGAGACTGGTGGTGTCAGATAAGCACAAGCAAGACTCACACTCACTGTTGGCAGGCAGGAACAAGGTGAATGGCTGTCCTACACATTCTGAGAATCATGAGTCATTTTTTAGATAATGAGAAAGGGAAGACTTGTAAAGGAAAATATAAATAAGAAAAAGTGACTCAGTAGCTTGTGGAGGCTAGACAATTCCAGATAGACGGGATGGCATAAGTGAAAGAGGGAACCCTCCCCTCCACAATATCTGGATAGTTGTGGGAAACAGAGAAAAGACCAATATCCCAAGACTTGGAAAGTTGAGAAGTGTACAGAGTAACAGAGATATGGCAGAAGAGCTTTTCTACTCTTGAAACACTGCAGCTGCACCACTACAGTGCCTTACGTGTAAACAATACAGCAACAGGAACGGTTATGCCATCTGCACAGGTAATCCACTTCCCTGAGAGGTGATAGCTAGGCTGATGAAATAATTCTTCTGTCAACCTAGTGCTGTTTACATTATGGGTTGGTTCTGTTTCACTAAGGCACTCAGAGGTGTGTATTTTTCACACACCTAAGTGACATAGATGGGTCAACTTAACTGTTTAGAATAGATCTGCCTAAGTGAAGATAAAATCAGGAACATCTTGGATGCCAGTGAAGCTGGTGAAGAACTGCTGCCATATCATGTTTCCATTTCCTAAGGCAAGTATTTTTGCTGCAGCATTCTAGCAATGCTTGGTATACTGAGGTGTGTGGCCTCCCTCTGAGACTGTTTGGGAGGAACTGCCAGTCAAACCCCAGAGCTCAGACTCAGATGCCACACCCACAGTGCCAGAAGCGGAAGGACAGGTCCATGGTAGAAACAGGAGGTATAAAGTGTGGGCCCTCCAACCCAGTAGGGGAAGAATGGTCAAATGAGAAGACCTGAGCCTGACTGCTGCCCTGCAGAGAAGCCAGGCTTGCCTATCCACTGGAGCCCCAAAGGTCTGCTGAAGCTACCTGTGTCCTGCAGGCTAGGGGAGCTACCCAATGCCTGCCCCTGCAGAGGAGCTGCCAAGGCTATGTATCAGCTGGGGCTCCAAGGACCTGCTGCAGCTACCTGACCCCTGCATCCTAGGCAATCTGCCAGAGGTACCTGATTCCCATGAGCTACCTGTCCCCTGTGACTTCAGATCTGCCATGTGTCAGTGACATCAAGGAGTTGCTGGGCCGGCCACCAGATGACAGCGCTGAGGGGCTGTGGAACCTGCATCTAGCCAAATGCTCCGAAAAGCCTGAGAGTGAGTCCGAGAGCCAGGTACTCTAGGGAAATGGGGGAGGAAGGTGCCCAGAGAAACCAAACGACAGTCTGATTGAGCTTTGGGCCTGCAGCTGCATCCGCACATTTTGGCTGGAGCCTAGATGACCCAGTGGTGGGGCATCCTGCTGCTACACAGGTCCTGAGCTGGGATGCAGTGAGGAAGCATGGACCTGCACCCCCTTCTCCCTTTACCACTCCAGCCCTGGGGTGATAATCCCTTGGCCTGTGCAGCTGTCTGGGCCTTAGACTGTTCACTTGCCTTGCATAAGGCTTGAGCTTATGTATTTTGCCTGTCATGCCCTGCCTAAGAGTTGGGCTATAGACTGTTTGCCTTGCCTGAAGGTCCAACGCCTGCTGTGCCCTTCTGCCAGCCTGCTCTGCTTGAAAGGCCAGGGCCTATAAACTGCTTGTTTGCCCTGCTGTGGGACAGAGGCTGATTTGCCTACCCTACCCTGACTGAGGGCTACGGTTATAGACTGCTGGCTTTGCTTAGCTTGCCCTGACAAAGGACCATGGCTACAGAAGTCACATTCTCCACCCTATTTGGTCTAGGGACAATGGACAGCTAGTTCCCCGATATTAAGTGTACCCAAAAAGATGTGGAAGCAAGGGGCATGGCCTCCCTCAGACTTACAGTGATGAACAAGCCACTCCTCTGTGCTTGGTAGATGGGGACTGTCAGACTTCTGGACGAGAGAGAGCTACAAGGTCTTGAAGGCGAACAAGGAGTCCTATGGCACTTAAAGACTAACACATTTATTTATTGCATGAACTTTTGTGGGAGAAAATCCCACTTCTCCCATGAAAGCTCATGCGATAAATAAATGTGTTAATCTTTAAGTACCACAGGGCTCCTTGCTCGTTTTGCTGAACTAGACTAACATGGCTACCCATCTGAAGGTCTTGAAGGATTCCACAATATCTGGTTTTAGAAGAAAAATTAATTTTTGAACTGGAGAAGCATAGTATGGAAGTAAGAAAACACAGACAAAAAGAAAAGTAACTGCAAATTAGAAGAACTGAAACCAGTGCTTAGCTTTTATTTGTTTCAAGTGGAAGCCAAAATATGTTAATGAATAATTGCTTGTGTCAAGATGGTTTTAGTGACCGTGTTATCAGGCTCTTACACTGCTATATGGGAATCCCAAATTCAGTGCTAACCATTTACTCAGAAATCAAATGCAAATGAAAAAGCTGAAGTAGTTAGACAGAAAACTCAGGTCTCAATCTGTGCATCTATACAAGTTGTGGTTAGAGCAGGATTTGGGGAGTTTGAGGGCAAAAGTAACTTTTACAGCACTTTCTAGCACTTGACTGCTCAACTGGGGCTAATTTACCTCCTATCATAAATTGCATGTAATAACTGCTGTTATCTCTACCAGTTGCCTACAAACCTCAAGGAGCTGTTGTGGTAGTAGCTGTTAAAAATTGCTCAAGTGCAGGAGCATCATTAACAGGTTGCACACCTTTTCTAACAGCCACATTCCCTACAATGGAGGCTGTGAGAAAGAGTGGCACTGAGCTGCAGCAGATGTCTAAAGAGAGTTTCATAGGAAGATCGTAGAAGGGGGTAGAACTAGTGGGCATGAACTTGGAGATAAACATGGAGGAAATGGCTGCACATTTTCCTTGGCAGATTCAGAAAATGTCACATAATTGCTGCACAAAGTCGATTGTACTATTTTTAGTTCACAAGTAAAGCCTCTTGAGATTTGTTACATCTCCGGCAATAAGATCTAAGTAATACAAGATTGGGAGCATCAGAACCAACGTACAGAAAAAATACATCCTGAATTAATAAAATAACTAAATTACTGATAGTCTTCAAATTCGGTAATCATTTTCCATAAACTGGTCTCAGGTATACAGACATTTAGCCCTAGTCTATACTTGCTGCACTTTTCGGTGGCCGTTGATGGGAGATACACAAGGTACATAAAATAGCATGTGTATCTCCAGACAATTTACTAATCCCTTGCTATACACTAAGTTAAGCCGACTGGAAATGCCTTCTGGTCATTTTACAGCAACTCCAGTTCCAGGACTTGAGTTATGTCAATTTCTGGAGCGACTGTGCAGGTCTACATGGACCGCTCAATTGCACCTGTAAGATTGCACTGATGGCAGCAATTTTGCTGCTGTCAGTATAGACTAGGCCTTAGAGTTGTATTTTGAAATAAGAGACCAGACAATGTGCTTATATGCCCAATCACAAACATTTTCAACAAGTACTGTGTTGCACACCTAAGCATAATAAACTGACAGGCCTAGGGGCACGGCCGTGTGGATTCTAAATACAAGTGGATTCTAAATGAGTCATGTTTTCAAAGGTATTTGGCCACTTAAAATTGTAGATAGGTGCTTAGTGGGATTTTTCAAAAGCACCTGTCTTTGAATCTTTAGGTGTCTTATTACATTCAAAAATAGTGCCCAATCCAACTTATTATTCATACCAATGGAAACTGAATTAACTCCCACAAAGGGGCAATTTTTTTTCTTTTAAACCATGAGGACAATTTTCCTGAGTTCACTGTAAATTTTAGAAGACATGGTGGGCAAAGTAATATCTTTTATTGGACAGACTTCTGTTGCTGAGAGACAAGCTTTTATACTACATCTCACCAACTTTTTTTCTGTAATATCCTGGGACTCACAACTACAACAATGAAAATTGTATGACTTGCACTGTACTGGCAAATGGGGCAGCACAAATCTCTTAATATTTTTCATTGCATTAAACATGACATTCAAGTTTCCTATATGAATATAGTACTTTGTTTTCATGTGTGTGATTTTGTGCTTCACTGTTTAAAAGGCATTCTTGTATGATAGGAAAAACCTCCAAACTACAGGTTCAACAGAAAATAGGAAAAACTAATTTGGCAAGTAAATGCCTAAAAAGAAAACCACTACAACACTGACTTTAGGCAAGCTAATTCAAAAGTCATCTCAAATAATTTATTTGAGCGTACCACATGGTAATTGCTGTGTAGGGGAATATATGGAAGAAATAATGACTTAGATGAAGGAAGTGTGGGGTGACTACTCACTGCTCTTCTGAGGTGCAACTGCAGCTTAAGATAAGAGTCATAAAAAGTAACAAGCTCCAACATTCACTGACTTCACATGGAAAAGAATCAGGGTTTACACTGAATATACAAATTCAAAAGCACCCTTGACTCAAAAACAAGTCAAGGGCTTGCAAACTCTTAATCACATGATTTGCCCCATTTAAATTAGTGGGCTAGTCCCACAGGTATAATGGTTAGGTGAGGAAAGCATTACATAATTGATTCCCCAAAATAGTAATGAAAACCTTGCCATGCCACTCAATTGCAAAAGCTCTGGAAAACAGAATAGATGGAAACTTGAGACAAGTCTTTTTTTAAAACAAAAGAAAAAACAAACAAAAATGCAAAAGTGTACAGGCTCTTAAATCAGATTATATCATTCACCTTAGTGGACTATTCTATTTTTAACTTTAACATTTCAAAATTGCTCTCTAGAAATAGCAATAACAAAAAGGTCTCATGTTTCTCAAGCTACTGAGGTACACAGCTGAACTTTTTTTAAGATAAAAGAGAAGCTTTCAAATCTTTAGAGTACAGTATATGTTTGTCATTTGTGTTTCATTAACGTGTTTCAGTTGCAACAAAGAAGATTCCACTCAATCCAATCTAAATTAATGTGACAAAATATAGTTGGAACTTTTTTATAGTATAATTTTAGCACCTTAGTTTCTACTTTTAAATTTAATTTTACATCCTTTATGTTCTGCAGCCTAAGCTACTGTCTTGTATACAAGCAAACCATAAACATAAGAGCATGCTATCTGCTGCAATTAAAGGTACAGTTAATTTTATGGGAAACTGGTAAAGGACACATAGAAAATAGCATACGTTTCTTTTTTCGTGTGAATGTGGAACAAGAATTCTGTTCTTTAGATGGACAAAAGCAGCTGGAAGGTTGGCCTTCAAGGGAGGAAACTACTCTGTGCTTTAGTCAGTAATCCTAATTTTTGCTATGGACAATACCTATATTTCTTATCAGACTATAGGCAGTCAGTCAGATTATGTCAGAGAAATTGTAATAAGATGAAAAAGTAGAGGTCTGTTGGTTGTGTGTACAGTAAAAGAAGAGATTAAATGTTTTGCATGAAGGAGGAATTCAATTTCAGGCCATACTGCATACTGTGAATATGGTTCTTTGCAATCCCAGTTAGTCTCCAAATTAACTCCATTTTACTGGGTTCGTATATTTAGCTTTATAGTTTTTATTGTTCATACTGCTCAAAGAGGACAGTTCTCAGGAAAAAAGGTACCTACAGCCATACCATTACATACAAATGCATAAAAGAGAACACTGTGTTATTGTACCACTACAAATAAATGTACAGTAGACAGTATTACTGTATCACAACATAAAAAGGGAGCATTAGCATTGTTTACGAAAGTGTAACAGATAGTCAAAAAGGCTATGCATTAGTATGATACTACTGAGCAAAAATATGTTGGAGACAAAGCTGAAATCCTTTTTCTATTAGAGTATATATTTTAAAAAGCCAAAAAAATTGAACTCTGCTTCACAGACTGTGTTTGAAGGAGGTTCAGCAGTGTGCCTTTCTAGTACAAAACCAATTCTTGGCAACATAAAGGAAGATACAAAAAAATTTATATTAAAATAGAGTTATAAACATTTTCTGTCTACTAGCTGAAATACATTTATTATTTCTCCTTTCCCCTCTTAACATAACAGCCTTTTCATCAGGAATTTTTGGCCCCAAACCACCTTTTGCCCTATTGTAATGGTACCAACTAAATATAGGATACTGAACAGCTAGGCCTGAGTTTTCAGCTTAGGTCATAAAGCTACAAAGAAATCCAGGGGGCTAAAACTCTACCATGGAGGGATTCTACATAAGTCCAAAGGTTTACTATTCAGATCCAGTGGCAAGACCAGAACTTTAGTTTGCACAGTTTTCAGGGTGTACGTGAAGTTTAAAACTGTTACCCTTTTTCTCTTGTTTTTAAGGCACTGGGCTGGAATGCAGGAAACCTAGCTTCTATTCCTGGCTCTGCCACAATTTCCTATGCTCTACTGGTCTATCTCCTATCACAATGCACACACACAAAGAGACAAATTAAAGTTGCATGAGCAATTTCAGTTCTGACATTGCCTAACATTTCAGTTCTTGATCTTGCAGATTTAATGTTATAGATTAATAGGATAATTCTTCTGTTAGGAGCAACATTATGGTCTTTTCATATTTTACTTAGTCTCCATTATGTCAACATTACTGTAACAGGGTGACATGTCCCCTCTAAGGATAGTAGAGTCAGGCAACATCTGTTCCAGGGTATGTGCTTTAAGGTTTCCTCAGACTTCTAGAGCAGTGGTTCTCAACCACTTTTGTTCCACGAAGAGCAAGGAGGTGTGTCGCCAAAATTTGGCATAACACCAGCCTGCTCCCAGCCAGAGCGCTACTGCTTCAAGCTTCCCTCCTCCTGCTCCCTGCTGAAGCAGGGCAGGGGAGAAGCTGGCAGCAGCAGTGCTCTGCTGGGGGCATACTGGAGGCTGCAGAGATCTCTGCAAGCCTGGGAGTCTTACAACCCCAGAGTCTGCTGGCTCCCCGTATGCTGCTGGGGCTAGGGGCAGTCCCGAGGCTGCAGAGAACTCTGCAGCCCTGGGAGGCTCCCAACCCTAATGCTTGATGGCTCCCCTTCTCCCCCTCAGAACTGGGGTAAGAGGAGCCACTGTAGTGCCAAATATCCTGTTTCAGCAGATTCTGTTACCATCCAACCAAAGTAACAAAATTTGCTGAAACACAGGAGCGTTGCTGCCCCCAAAAAAGGGTCAGGGCCCAGGACCGGACCCACCCTCTGCCCTGCCCCAGGCCCTGATCCGGCCCCAGCTGCTGCCAGCAAGCAGTAGGTGGCCCCAGCCTGGCTCCAGCTCCTGACACTGCCGGCCAGCAGCAGGCAGCCAGAGCTGGTGCTGACACAGGGCCAGAGCGACGCAGGGCTCGAGCCCTGTTGTCCTATCAGCAGTGACGCCTTTGCCGAAACATGCTTTTTGGCACTACACTGGACCCTGCCCTGCTTGGGGGTGGGGAGGGAGGACCCTTAGCTGAGGCAGGGGTCTTGGTGTGTCAAGAAAGCTGAGAAGCCTCTCTGTTGTTTTGTAATCCTGAAAAGGTTGAGAACCCCTGTTCTAGAGCAATGATCCTTTTAAGCTCCTTGGGCACACAGCCGCGCAATGGCCATTACTCACCTGTGCAAGCATTACTGCTGGCCGTGCACGGCCAGCAGCCATGGATCCTACCTGGCTTGGAAAACACATCCTTCCAGCCCTGGTGGGGGAAGTTTAAAATATCCCATCCTGAGCATGCTCAGATGCATGCTCAGGGTGGGAACAGCCTATGGCCAAGGAGCAGCTCGGACCAGCCAGGTAAGGGGGAAGGGGCCCTAGAGGGGTTGGAGACGGGCAGCTGGAAGTGAAAGGGTGCGGTGGCGGGGTCAGAAGGGAAGGACCAGGGGATCAGGTGGGTTAGGGAGGGGGTTGGGGAGCTGGCAGCTGGCAGCCGAGTGGGCACACCAGGGAAGGGGTCAGGGCCTGTCAGGTTACTCCTTTATTTATTACATGAAGCTGGCATTTGATTTGTTTTGGCTCTTCTTTGTGTCCCTGGTTCTTTTTCTAGGCTGGGCAATAAGTGGTTGAGGTAGTAATTGACTGGTCTTGCCTCTGCCTCCCCTTTTTCTTCCATAAGTGCCAGCAGCACCCCAAAATTTTAGGACAGCAAGGGATGACACAAATATAATGGGAAAAAACACATCCTTAAGTCTGTGTAAACTTTGTAGGACCTTATTCTCTGTTGTACCTTGTGTGACTATTTACATGCATATCAAGTGGATATACATTGCTGTTTAATCTGAAATGTAGTATTTAAATCCACTTTAGTCTCAGTGGCCAGATTTGGAGTTGTGTCCTAGCTGTGTACAGCTCAGGAGGGCAATGATGGCTATCTGCCATCCTTATGGCATGATTTCTGTGGTTGGTCAAGGATTAGTCACAGTTCAGGGAAAGCTACTGTGGTGCAATGAAAACAGAAGCAATCTATCCAAAATTTTGTATATTTTGTTACAAATGCACATTAGTGTCCATATGTTGATGTAGATTATTTTCTTCCACATTAAACAAAAAGTGACAAATGATGTTTGGTAGTTAAGTTTCACTTCATGTTAGTACATCTAGAAATTTTTGGCCATTTATATTTTATTTTTTCTTGTCAATTACTGATTCCTTAAAAAAAAAAAGAGCTAAAAATTTCCTAAGAGTTATTGATCATAGTATCACTGTATTATTTCGAGTCACTAAGTGACACAAATAGTATGGCTCTTCCCAAAAGAATAAAAGTATAGATTTTATTGCTGAAGGAAATAAGTAAAATTGATTGCTGTCCTTTCAAGTCTAGTAATTACTAAAAATGAGATTTTTGACCCTTTAAATGACAGATTATGAGACAGCTGCTCTATTTTTTTCTCTGAGGGCCTTCTTTAGTTTCCTGTTGGTTAAAGACATTTACCCTCTGTTATTTTCACTGTGAAACTTGTATAAAAATAAAACAGAATTTTTCTGTTTTCAGTGTTCCTTCTCAGTTTGGTAAAGTCCCCAACTGAAAGAAAGAGAGATGATTTTTACTGGGTAAAGAACTTTAATTCTTTTGGTTACCAGGAGTACAATTTTGGTTTGATCTGTTCCTCACACAAACTAATGGGAAGTTACAGTCCCTGCCTAACACAATGTTTTGGCATCATATAATGAATAACTATAAAGTGAGGAATATCATCCTGTGTATACTGGTCAAGCAACACTTGCTTGATGTTGCTTAATAGTACTACAACATAATATTTATGGGAAAAAAGTTATTTAATGAGAGGCTGTGGCCACCTAGCAGGCAGTGTTGTGTATCACACCGTAGGAGAGTTTTCTGAACGATTTGTATGGTGCCAGGATTCCATCCCCATTCTCTAAATTTCAAGTACTTTAGAAATTGTACTTAAATGGGCTGTTTAACTGCACTGTAAACATTCAGGTTCACACTGGAGTCCAGGCTTTTGGACCCTGCAAGGTGAGAAGAGCCCAGATGTTGGGCTGCAGACTGATCCTAAATATCTGCAGTGCAGTTAAACAATCCTTTAGCTTAAGCCCCAGGAGCAGATGTCTAATCACAATATAGATGTAGCCTTATTGGCAATGTACACCACACACGGAATGTGGCAAACTTAATTTCCCAATTACCTCCTAACATTAAAATATCCACTTTTTTTTTTAACCTGAACTGTGCCTTTCCAGTGTTTTAAGGAATAGAAAAATCAATCTGAAGCCAAAAGTCAGATAATCTTTCACACTGGCAGCGCTTGGAAATACAACTCAGTTTATCTCAACTTCAGTAGGGCAGATTGCAGACCTCAATAGCTCTGTACAGTTGAAAAGGTTTCGTATTGAGCATGCTACGGTCCTGTGAGAGCCCTCCCCCATACCTGGACACTCTGAGATAGAGCAGTCCCTCCTCAGATATGGTCAAAAGTGCACATTGAGGCACAAGAAAGGACTAGGCTTCAGGGTGTCTAAGCATAAATTCTTCTGTCCCTTTCCCAAGAGCTGGCCATCTCCCTGCTAACCTGGCCAAACTCTCCTCTCCCCAATGAGATAGGGAGGGCGTTCTCAGGCCTGCACCTCTTGCTGCTTGAAGCTTTTGTGCTCTAACTTGATCTATAGTAAAAACACAAGGAGTTATGTGGCACTTTAAGACTAACATATTTATTTTTCACATGAGCTTTTGTGGGAGAAAATCCCACTTTGTCAGATGCTTTGAAGTAGGATTTTCTCCCACGAAAGCTCATGTGAAAAATAAATCTGTTAGTCTTAAAGTGCCACATGACTCCTTGTCTTTTTGCTGGACTAGACTAACACAGCTATCCCTTTGGAAATTGATCTATAGCGTATGTCTATTGGGCAACTTGTCTCTGGTAAGGAAATGGTCGGACAGTTAAAGTGGCAAATAGTTAAACTAGCAAAACAAACAAGGAGTCCTGTGGAACTTTTAAAGTCATATTAGCATTTGCTTTGGTAAATAGTTCTTAAGTCTTCTGATTTTCAATTTTACATAAATAAATGAATAAATTGACGTTTATCCAGTAAACACTAGAGAAACATCAGAAATGGTTATTTGTATCTAAGAGCTTGTCTACATACAATAGTAACATGTACTATGGGGATGTGATTTCTAAAAGCACCAAAGTGTGTTGTGCATGTAGATCCCCTGATGTACATTTAAATTTTATTCTTTCTAGTCTTTGAGACCAAAGACACAAAACTGGATAAAGGAGTGAGTCAGATTCATGAATGTGCTTGTTCTAAGAGCAAGCTGTTACAAACTCTGACCACTGAAAAACCATTCTGGGGGATGTGATGTACAGTTTACCTGTCAGAGCCCTTGCTGGAGTTGGGGTGATCCCTAATGTACTTACTAGCATATGTGTAGAGTCTTTATTGCATTTAATGTTTTCTCTGTAATGCTTTCATGCTATGAATAAATGTGCTTGATTAGAATGAGCTGTGTGGTACCTTAGCTGTGGCTTTAATGCTTGCTAAGGTCTCTGAGCAGAAGGCAAAAGAGGCCTCTTAGGCACTGTGTCTTGCTAAGTGATTCACAGTGCAAGCAAAGGATTAATGTAGCCTGGAAAACTTCTAGTCATCAGCAGGAGTTAAAGTAAGAGGGAATGCACCAGAACGCAGTTCTGGGGTCCCTTGTGGGGCCCCTGTTTTTAAACAGTTCTGGGGCCCCCTAAAAATAGATACAGCAGCCGAATGCAGAGTTCTGGCACATTCCACCTTAAGCCCTGTTCCACCTTAAGCCCAGCCAGCAGATAGCTGCAGGCTGGGAGTCTGGGAATCTCCCCCTGCAGGGTGGAGCAGCTCTTGGCCGGGAAGTAGCTCCCAGCTGGTCAGGCAGCCTGCAAACAGCCCAGGTGATGGCTCTGGGGCAGGTGGGTTGCTGGGGGTTTTGTGTGTGTGCGTGCGTGCGTGCGCGCGCATCTGTACCTGGGGGTGACTGTGACTGACTGTGCGTGTCTCTGTCTGTCTGTACCTGGGGGTGGCTGTGGCTGTGTGTGTGTCTGGAGGTGGGTGCTGGGGACGGGTCTTGGGGGCCCACCCATGAGGGAGGGTTCCAGAGCCCACTGAATTATACTTTAATCTCTGGTCAGGAGGGAGGTGTATGGGTCACTATGCAAGAGTGGAGACAGCTGCAGAGCTCGAAGATTGAAAGTAGGTGCCCTGACTGAATCACCAGAGAAAAAGATAGGTGCAGTTGCTGTGATTTGTGCCATACAAGGCTTAACCCTTAACTTGTCTAAATTGACTTTAAAAAGATTAAAGACTAATGGGATATAAATTAACATAGTTGACCATAAACCTTCATATTTCTCTTATCCTTTGTAATTTGAATGTTATTTATGTTGTACCTATATTCCATTTAAGTTATTAATATTCTCTTTACATTTATATTTATTTCTTTGGTTTATTTCAAATCCAGAAGCTACAGAAAAAAAGTGATCTTAGTCAATGTTTCCTCTAAGCCAGTGGTTGTCAAACTTTTTTTTCTCAGGACCCAGTTGAAAAAAATTATTTATGACCATGACCCAACAATTACATCTTTGAGTTTTCAAGGAAGTATAATATTGCAGGGGAACTAAAAATGATGCTGGCTGTCCAGGAGTGTTGGTAAGGGGCTAGAGTCCTTTCACATTTCTCTCCACTGCACTCTGGCTCAGGGGGACAGCGGAGGAGAGGAAATGATGGGAGCCAGAGCTCTGAGCAGCCAGCAGCCGTGGGTAATCTCCCCCAGTGGCACCCAGCTTGCTTCCTCTGGTTGCCACAGATATGCTCCGCCACCCAACCCTGCTGCCACCCTGGGGAAATAGCTCTGCACTGCAGCTGCTGTAAGGGGCTGCCTCGCTCCAGCACCCGTAGCTCCTTCCCGGCTGCCGGCACAGCATGAGTGGCTTGCCTTGGCTCTGCACCTAAGGCATGTCAGCTGCCCAGTGTGCTGCAGGGTTGAGCTACGTTCTGGGGGCAGGGAGGGCTTGGAGACAGCATTCTGGGGGTGGGGAGGGCTTGGAGGCAGCTGGAGCCCTTGCCACGCACGTGACTGGTGCCTGCCTTGCTCCCTCTCCCCTGCATGTCCTGTCTGAGTGGCAGTGGCAGCAGGGATGAGTAGTGGGCAGTGGCAGAGTGGTACTAATCATGCAGAAAGTGGGGCAGCTCAGGTTCGCATGTGGCAAGGGCTCCAGCTGCCTCCAAGCCCTTCTCGCCCCTGGAACACAGCTCAACCCTGCAGAACACTGAGCAGCTGACATGCCAGATGTGTGGAGCCAAGCCAAGCCACTCATGCGGCACTGGCAGTCAAGAGGGAGCTGCTGGTGCTGGAGCGAAGCAGCCCCTTACAACAGCAGCAGTACAGAGCCATCTCCTCAGGGTGGCAGCGGGGCCAGGTGATGGAGCACCTCTGTGGTGAGCAGGGGGAAAGTGAGCCAGGTGCTGCTGGGGAAGGCTATCCCTGGATGCTGCCCGCTCAGAGCTCTGGCTCCCACCATTTCCTCTCCCCCACTGTCCCTCCCAGCCAGAGTGCCACGACCCAGCAACCATGGGTGTGCTGGATTTCCCATTAGGCACTGTAGGCACAGTGCCTAGGGCCTATGAAATTTTTAGGGCCTACAAAGGAGGGAAAAAATTAAAAAAGAAAAAATATGGAAAATGACATGGTTTAGCATTAGAATAGTTTAAAGTGCATCATGTCAATCAATGCAATTCAATTGGTGTTTACCCCTCTTTTTGCACATTTTGGAGTGAAAGTGCCTAGGGCCTATGAACACCAAAATCTAGCCCTGGGTCCAAGGGCTAAACAGTGTGTTTTTGGGAAAAGACTAGATAAATCAGACCCACAAAAGGGGAATCTTGTTTAAGTACTACAGCCTAACAGTACATCATGACAAACAACTAAGAAGGAACTGAGGGAAGTGGATCTCCAGGGCTACTTCAATCCAGTAGCAAACACCCTGGGATAGTCAGATGGAGACTGTAGATTGGTGCTATCTTCTTACTAGTTCCAAGAGAGTCCAGTATTTAGAATACCCATATTTTTGCCTTCATTTATGTCTACCACAAAGAGATGAAATCAACATGCATTCTGATTATTAGGCTTTTTCCCCATCCAGGGAGCAGACTGTTGCTTGCATTCAGAATTACTTTTATTTAGGTTAAAGGGAAAACAAAAACAAAACAGACTTTACTGTTTTTCTGTCATGGAGTGTGCTCACATGTGGCACCTCCTCCTAGCTCTCCTCGGGATTAGCTCTGCCAGGTGCTGTCCCCCTCTGGTAGTGTCCTTATCTCTCACTTCTCTTGCTCCAAGAACTGTAGCCTTGTCTTCATGACTCAGCTCTCTTCCAGGTTCACCATACATGTTCCCCACATGCAGGGGATATAACAAAGTCTTTCTCCAACAGTCAGACAGTCCACTGTCCTCTGCCTGGTCAGTTCCACACTCCTAGTGGCTGCTAGGGGAACCCGGGCCTGCCCTGTACCCCAGGATTCAGCAGAGAGGCCTTTGAATCAGCAACCAAGGTCTGCATTTCTGTTTCTTGCTGCTTTTCCCCTGAGCCTGTTTCTGGGTCTGTCAGACCTCACAGCTATGCCTTCCCAGGGAGTAACTGTGGGCTATCCTTTATCTAAAATACTAACACTCCTCCAGAGAGTGATTGCAAACTACTTTCCACCAGCCCCTTCTGCTCTTTCTGAAGGCCCCTTCTATTCCTGCCCTGCTGAGCATCATCTAATAAATCCCTGCTTCCTGATCTTTCCTTTAGGTGCAGCCTGCTGAGTTAATTGGCTTACTCAGCCACTTTAACCCTTTACAGTCTCCATGACAGAAAGGAGCAGAACACTTCCCCTCTCATCTACACTAAACACAATAAACTAGGAAAGTACTTGAAATTTAAAAAACAAAAGAAAGGGTAATTTCATAGCTGTAGACATCACAAAGATACCCCAGCTGATGGAAATTGAACAGCTACTGCTGATACACTGAGGATCTATGCACAGGAGAAGGATTGCAGCAAACAAAACAACTACACAAAACTGTGCACAAGTTCTTCAACTTTATAATATTTCATAGAAGAATTCTGACTTTTAAATCTCTCCTAGAATTTAAGCTGAGGAGGTGTGTGGGTTTTGTAAAATCAATTCAGTGGAAAACTCCCTAAAAGTGAAGGTATTTTATATTTTCACAATCCCCCCCTGCCATTTTTATAGCTACAAAGTATCCTGAATCATCAACACAGGTAGAATGACATTGAAGAAGCATAACTTTCCCTGAAATATAAATGAGTGTCTATCAATGAATTGGCATTTGTTCACTTGATTACTGATCATTAACTTTCTTATGCTATTTATTTCTTAAGTTATTGTTTCAGTATAACGAGCTCCATCGGTGGATTTTGGAGCTTCCCTTGGGGAAGGTAACTCCATGGCTGACCCGGGACCCATCCCTGGCCCCATCCCCACCATGTCCCCAGCCAAATTCCCCTTCACCTTCAGCACCTCCTGCACCCCCCACCCAGCACTTACTGTCCATCACAGTTCTAAGTGTATGTACTTCCTTCTTCCAACCACCCCTACCCCACTTGGCAACTCAGCCTCTCCTTTTCAGGGAATGGATGAGGGGAGCTTAATTTACAATGTCTTTTGTTATGTACTTCTCTACTGCCTAGGCTATGGGAAGGAAGACAGCTCTGTTTGTCTATCCTCAGGTGAACTATGTGAAATACATGGTGAAAATGTATGCCCACACATACTACTACTCAGTTTCTATTGAGACTGTAAATCACAATTATTTCTGCACAAAAATAAATGCTGTAAACCAGATTCATTTCCTGCAACTTTTTAAGCATTTTTTGTATTGTATAATAGTGCATAGTAATGTACTAGGAGTGCAAACAAGGGCCTAACATCCCTCAACATGATGATATGTTAAACTGTATAAGGCAATATGGTTTGAATTAACAATACCCACTGTTAAAGTGTAAGCCTACTCTTAAACATTTCATTAGGTTAAAACATAGCCTTTTCTATATTATACCACATGGATCCACAAGCTTACACCAACCAGTTTACACCAATTCAAAATAATTGTCTGGGTTGCTTCCTATCCTGTATAAACATTTAGGTGTAAATACACAGTGATACAGCTGTCTACTTGATGAGGGGAGGAAGTACAGTATTATATCAAAGCTCCACCAACTCCCCAGAAGGGAAGAAGCAGGTCCTAGAAAAGTGCTACCCTGGATTTGGGTAAAAAACCCATTCACAGTATTTGTTTCAGCTTATTTCCAAAGGGGTAGCCGTGTTAGTCTCATTCAGCAAAAGAAGCAGAGTCCTTTGGCACTTCAAGACTAACAAATTTATTTATCACATGAGCTTTCATGGGAGAAAATCCCACTTCATCAGATGCTTTGAAAACGGGGGGACTTACAAAATGGGAGGAAAAAAGTTTCCCCATCTTCAAAGTGTCTGATGAAGTGGGATTTTCTCCCAGACACTCATGCAATAAATAAATTTTTTAGTCTTTAAGTGCTACAAGACTCCTTGCTTGTTTTATTACAGCCTACATCAAAGGTCTGCAACACATGCAGCTCTTTGACTGCCTCCTTGTGGCTTGAGCTCCTAGCTCCTGGCCACCTCCCGCCTACACCACCACCATGAGACTCTGCAGGTGGCCCATGCCAGACTACAGGCTCCCAGCTGTCATCAGGGGATGCCACAGGGAGCCCACTCCTGATTTCAGGCTCCCTCCACCCCACCAGGGGACCCTGGCCCAGCTCCCCCCACCTTCTACCATGAGGTTATACCCATTCCAGCTCTTGTTATTGAAGGAATTTTAATAATTGACTTTTCTTATCTTTTGGGTTGCTGATCCCTGGCCTATGCAGACCTAACCAGTAACCTGAAACTTCTAAAGATGGCTGGGTTTCCAAAGATGGGCTGTGAGGATAATTATCACCTAATTTAGATCTATAGACTGCTATCATTTTGTGTCTATTGGTATCCCAGATAGCTTGCTCCTGCCTTTTTAAAATGCCAGTGTGAAAGTGAGGCGCAGATGATGCTGAAATCCACAACATTTTCAGATTAAGCACAGATTCTAATGAGTTTGATTTGTTGCATCCACAAACAATATTTGGTTTGCTGATGATCTAAAGTGCTTGCTATTGCCTCTGCAGCAAGCTGCAGGCAGAGGGAGAGCAAGAAAAGATGCTTTCACAGGCTATGTCTAATGCTCTCCTGGGGGAAGGGAGACAAGGAAAGATTCTGATGGGCTATGGGAAAGATGGGGGGGGGCTATGCCTCCCCCTGACTATAATAAAATTTGCCCATGACTAGTTCAGATGTTCCAGCTGATTCTTATCTTTCAATATGAACCTTCTTATTCTCTAACCTAAAACAATGGCTTACTGATCATAACACCAGGCTGCCGTCTCTGTGGGGCCCCCCACCACCTGGGGACACTGCAAGGCCTCTGCTCCCTAAAATGGAGACCTGCAGGCAGTTGCAAGTGGGGCTCTGGGCCCTGATGGTGCTCCCACCCTGGCCCCACTCCACCTGATCTGCCCCTCAGATGTGCTGGCTGATGCACTATGTGGCCCTGGTGCAGCCCCCAGGGCCACCCTGGGCAATAAGCCAGTGTGGCACTTCTCAGGGCACTGAAGCTTAGGGGCACCAGCCCAGCCCTGCCACCACATGACCGCCAGCCTTGCCCCACTCCTTCTGCCCCCAAAGGTGCAGAGTTGGTGCTTAGGGGTGCAAAAGAAAAATTGGCTTGGGGAGCCACAACCCCTTGAGCTGGCTCTGGCAGCCCCCCAGGGCTATGGGCCTTGGAAGGCTGCACTGTAAGCCAGTCACAACTCCCTCCCTGGCAGAGAATACAGGTGCTGATCTATCCCACCCCACCTCTAGGAGTAGACCAGTCAGCCCAGATGTGGGGCAGGAGCACAGAACCCAGCCTCTGGCCTCAGGGCCCTGTCCCCCACCCCCCTGTGCCAGCAGGGGAGGAGCACTCTCAGTGGGGCAGGGAGGCCCAGATCAGGTAGGGATTTTAGGAGCTGGAGTCCAGGGCTCCCCTTTTGGGCAGGTCCTGGGGCTTCCACCGATTTACCCCCTGAGATAACCCAGCCCTGACTGTAAACTGTAACGTTATTTGCTGCCATGTGATCAATGGTTTCAAAAGACTTGTTTTGTGATTCACAGTAAAATTATGAAGGCATTATACTAAATCTATAGTGACCATGCAGTTATTAATGTTGCCACTATGCTCAAGTAAACATCTCCTTCACACACACAAACTCCCACTGATTAAAGGCAGAGGGTCCTGCTACACTAAGAAATGTGAACTATGTTCTCAACTCATTACAGGATAAGAACTTGACCCCAACTTTGGAGGAAAGATTCATGTGCCATTACTCCTGACTTCTGCTCTTAGTTTGCTGTTCCAGAGATACACATTCAGCAAACAAAATAAATGCAGTCTAGTAGGCAGTTCTTCGAGCACATATACTACTAATCCTTAATTATCAAAATAGTCTCTATTATACAAGATACTCTATTCTTGACAGTCCAAAGCAAGATAAAACAAACAAAAACCAGAACAATGCTGAAATGGTTTAGGGGATGGTGTCCTTTACAACCCAAACAAAATGGACATGAATTTCTACAAGAATCCTCCTTCAATGCATTATACAATGCTAACTGAGATAAATGCAGTGACCACAGCAGCATGTTACTTCCAGAGCTTCAGTAGATTTTGGGAAGTAAGGTCAGCTATGGCTGTGAACGAAGCTGAATCCTGCAACTCATTGTGTTCTAGTATTCTCAAATATACTCCTTAATGATGAACGTTAGTAACACACTAATAACCATTTTGAGAGAGAAATCTAAAACTACAGTATTAGAATTAAAAACATTTGGAAACCAAAATTAATCACAAAATTAATGTAGAAACAAGAATGAAGTTGCACTTTGGATTATGTAGGCAAAGAAAAGATACTCTTTGACAGAACACTTTAAAGAAGGAACATGAACTGTTGGAGGATATTAAGCAGATTATGAAAATAACCCACATCAAAATACTTATTTGAACAGAGACTCTTACAACTTAATTACATTTGTCATAATTTTTTATGGACTTGTATTCTAATTACAAATTATATTTGTATTGCTTTACTCTTAGGAGATCAAGGATCAGGACCCCAGTGAGGCATTGTACAATCACAGAACTCATTGGCCGATTTTTGACTACTGTTGGTTGATAGGCCAATGACCTGTAATGGGATGTTAGATAGGGTGGGTCCTGAGTTATTACAGAGAATTTTTTCTTGGGTGTTTGGCTGGTGAGTCTTGCCCACATGCTGAGGGTTTAACTGATTGCCATATTTGGGGTCAGGAAGGAATTTTGCCCCAGGACAGATTGGCAAGGGCTCTCAGGGATTTTTGCCTTCTTCTGTAGCAAAAGGTATGGCCCACTTGCTAGTGGATACTTTGTACTTTAAATTCATTAAATCACGATTTGAGGATTTTAATAACTCAGTGATAGGTTGGTTTATAACATGAGTTTGTGGGTGTGGTTTTTGGCATGCATTGTGCAGGAGGTCAGACAAGATGATCATGTTGGTGTCTTCTAGCCTTAGAGTCTATGAACTCATGAAGTCACGTTTACAGAGATTTAACTGGTGGTTAAAGTATAATTTGGCAGGCCTCAGAACCCTCCTAATCAGTGGGCCTCCTTCCCATATCATCCAGGCCCCCCTTCATGCATTTGTGGACCCCAGCCCAGGTAGGTATTGGCAACCACTTCTCAGTACCACATACATGGGTTATCGCCCTGCCCATTGAAATCTGCCCCACGCCCCCACCACATGCTGTGCCAGTGCCTCCCAGCAGGAGCCACCTAAGAGGAGGCTAGGCCCTGAGCTCATTAACCAGCGGTAGCACAGCAGTCCTTGCTGGCCTCCAGCAGTGCGTGGTGCAGTCCCTGAGTCCTGTGGGCTGGGCAGGGGAGAACTGCCCCTTACTCAGACTCTCACCACTGCTCTAGGCTGCACTTTGAGGCTCCTCTAGTGCAGCCTGCCCTATGAATGCTCAGGGGAGCCAGCCAGCACTTTTCAGGGCAGGCATGCCTCCACCCCCCCTTGTAGCACAGCTTGCTCTGCACATGTGCATGTGCAGGGGAGCCATCTGGTGCTTTTCCTCTGCCAGAACGTACCGGAACACAGCGTTCCACATAGGGTTTCTAATTTTAGGGCCCCAGAACGGTGTTCCGGCACATTCTGGCATACTTTAACCCCTGGATTTAACCACAGAGGTGGGTATTGGGGAGATCCAATCTCAAGAATCCTCCTCCTGAGGGAGGTCACTGGAATGCAGGTGGTTTGACAGGTGGAAAGATTGCTCTTGAGAAAATAAAGTGCAAGGTATATTGTACTAACTCAACTAATATTACTCTATGGTGTGTCTTAAAAAGATTTTAAATAACCACTATTTAGGGATAGCATAACATCCTGTAGGTACATCTACACTATGAGCTTAAGTTGATTTAAGCAGGCTTAAGTCGACTTAAGCAAAGCCCTGAACACATATGGAGTTAAGTTGACTTAAGGGCTTCCTTAAGTTGACTTAGGCATTATGTCAAATTTATTAAGTAGACTTAATGCAATGTGACCATCTAAGTCAACTTAAGAAGCCCTATGTCATAACATGTGCCTGCTTAAGTCAATTTAGTAAAGTTGACTTAATGAAATACATTTTTTATAAGGACACTTTGTTAAGTCGACTTAAGAGAAGTTTGGATGCGCTAAGTCGACATAAGAAAGTTGACTTTAAGTAGACTTTATTAAGTTGACTTAACAAAGTCAACTTAGCTTTTGTAGTGTAGACGTAGCCTGTGAGTGGATGCCTAGAAAATATCAAACAGTGGAGATGGGGGGAAGAAACCCAGTGACTCAATAAACTTTTACTAATAGAACCAGTCAAAACATATCAGACAGAACAAATTTCTGTAAAATACTGATTTAGCACAACTTAAATGCTCCATGGGAATATATCAATTCTGTCAAAAGTTCTAATGGAAATCTAGCTGTTCAGGCAGGCACCAGGCCAGCATGTCCAGCTTCCTGCCAGCTCACTCACCATCTGGGTAGTCAGCAAACTGTCTCCTAACTGTCTATCTAACTCACTGGCTCTTGCTTAGAATTTTTTTTTGAAAAATTTTGGTTCTCCCAAAACAAGATTTTTTTTAAACAAAATTCTATTTCATGGTAAATTTTGCATTTCTGATTTTTTGTTTCAATTTGAAAGGAATTTCTTTTTGTAACTATGAAAGGTCACACAAAACAGAAATTACAGTTCCTGCATAGTTGTCATTGTAAACAACTATGACATTAAGAATCTGAAAGTAAAAGCAACTGAAAAGCCTCAACTACCTGAGCATCAAGGCTAATAGCCTGGGCTGGAGGTTGGGGACTGGCCATGCACACAGCCAGGCCTGGCTGGAAGGGGCAGAGCCACATAGGCTCCAGGGAAGGGAGAGAGAGGTGGCTGGGCTGCCCCAGTCCACAGCCCCTCCCTTCCTCCAGCCTAGAGGGGATGCACCAGAACACTTGTTCCGGCACACCCTTCTATTTTTAGGGGGCCCTTGAACTCAGCATTCCAGCACGTCTCCCTGTTTGGGACCGGGGGGTGTGTGAAATGCAGCATTCTGGAGCATTCCCCTATTTTTAGGGGGCCTAAAATATTGGCTCCCTAAAAATAGGGGGCCCCAGAATTCTGGGGTGTTCCCCCTTACTTTAACCCCTGTTTGTAGACAAACATAATTTTCCCCTGTTTTGGCTTCTGCTAGCAGAACTGTGAACATGGTTTTGAAAAGTAAGTCTTACTTTTTTTTAAAAAACAAATTTGTTAATGCAAGAGCCATCAGTCAGACAAAAACTACAGAGAAAAAAAATAGATAAATGAGTATTGTTGTGAGTCTGCTTCTCACTTCACCTGCAGAGAAATCCCAAATGGGAATTAAAACTCCCCTGAAACTTCAGAGAGGCTGGGAAAAAGAGCTGACATCTGGATTTCTAGGCAGGAAAATCTACCCAAAAAATCTAAAATGTCTATAAATGAATGTCTTACACATACAAAAGAGAGATGTGAGATTAAATGCAGAAATGCCTCAATATACAATTAAGACATGCATTTGACAATTAGGAAAATAAACAGAGCTCAGGTCATTAAAATGGAGATTTTTTTTCCTCTTCCCCAAGTATTTAGTTTCATAGGACTATACTAGAACAGAAAGTGATTTATTAGGTCTCCTAATCCATGTTCCTGCCAATGCAGGATTGCTCACTGCAGCACAGATGAAATTTTGTCCAATCTAGTGTAAACAGCCTGAGTGATGGGGCTTCTACCACTTCTGGGAGATTGTTCTATAGCTTACAGACTTCGCTATCAAGATGCTATCTTAATAGTTTTAATTCTGTCCAACTACTTCCTGTTTTTAACATTCCCAAAATACACCACACTACATAAATCCTCTCCCTCAGTGTTTACAGTCTTAATATATGAGAGGCTTGTGTTCTTTTGCCCCTCCTCCTCAGTCATCCTAGATCAGATGTACGTCAGTAAACAGGTATAGTGCTGTTACTCTTTTCTCCTCAGCAACCTGATCATTCCTCTTGCGCATATATGAAATCCATTCTGTCAGTTTATTTCTGGTAATAAAATGCCAAGAATACCACAAGGATGAGCAAAACCAGAGCCATACAGAAGGATGATGACCTCCCTGCTCTGTGACATGAAGCTTTTCCATCTGAAAATGGATAGGTGGGGGCTAGTGGGGATTATGAGGGGGAAAAAATGAATATGACCAGAAATGTTAAGTTATATATACATGGAAAGCATATATACAAACAAAAGTTCCTGTTACCAATTACCCTTGTCTTCCCTCTTTTTCTTTATGTGATACTCAACTGTGTTTTTTTAAAAGCTCTGTGTAGAGGGGACCATGGTTGTGTATAGTGCCTAGCCTAACTGGGCCACAACTGTGACAGTGGCTCTTGGGCACTAGTACGATTAAAAATATCAAATGGTAGTAACAAGGAACTGAAACTTGAATTGGTCTTTTGGTTCTTTTCTGCACCACTAATGCACATCTAAGGTACTGTCCACTGTCATCACTGTCTTCCGCAAGGACTGCTTTCCAAGTTTGTCCCATTCACTGAATATCTATTTCAGATATTTAGCCACTCTGTTTGCTACTCACATTATTAGATCCTTATGAATTATGTCTCTGTATTTGCAATTGCTCCAAATTAAATACATACTGCTAATTTAACCAATTTGCTGTTTATTTGTTCTTCCAGAACATAAATGACAATATTAAATAAGAGTGAACTGTAACACAAATACCTATATAGGTACTAAAGATATTTCTGCAACTAGTCATGTTATTGATATCCTGATCATCCTTTCCCAAATTTTTTAATTAACAAGACCTCTCCAAAATAATTTGAATTCATTATCTTTCAAGATCAGGAAGTTGCTTCCTGCCTAGCATCTTTTCTTGAGAAGATGTAGACATAAGAAACATAGAAGCAAAAGCACTACTCTTCTTGGAATCAGATTATTCCATTCTTCAGATAAGAAAGATTATTCAGATAAAGAATGTAATACTGCAGAAAAACAAAGATCCTCAAAGTAGAATAGTGTTCGAGTGTGTGTGTGAGCACGTGTATGTATGTGAATGGGGAGAGCAATCAGAGATAACACAGGTGAAAAGATGGAAATTGTGCAGACATGCAGAAGCAATATGAGAGGGTATGAGGGAAAGGATTGGACAGTTGACTGCCAAACAATCATCTGAACAGGACATGCAGCACACATGGTACCCGTCATACGACGAGAAAGCTGAAATTGCATCCTAACTTTTCCTGCTCATGTAACAGCCCTGCCTGAGAGCATGAGCTACTTTATACTGACCGAGACTCAGGACCAGATCAAGGCCCCAGGGGTGGGGGGGTGAGGGGAGTGGAGCTGGGGCTGCCCAACCTTGTAGGACCCCCCCACTCTTCTGGGACCCCCCCATTGCTGTGGTGCCCTGCCTGGAGGTGCCCGCTCACCCCCTCTCCATTCAGGGGGGCAAGGTCAAGGGCTCCAGGGCCCTGTTTGGCACTGCAGAGAAGGTATGAAGGGGCATGACCTAGTTGCACTGCTGGGGGGTTGGCAGGAGCTGCAGCTGGTGCTGCTGTGGGGGGGGGCAGCAGGGAGAAGCTGTGCGCAGGCCCCCGGGGACTGTAGGTGTGACAGTGGTGTTACTGTAGGGGATATGAGGGGGGGGCTCAGGTCAGGGCTGCTCATCTGCTCTGCAGAAGTCCCACAGGGCAGAGCTGCTGCAGGGGTGAGGGGACAAGACAGAGGCTGCTGTCTGCCACACTCCTCCTCTGCCCCCAGGCTGATTGGTCTGGAGCAGACCCGCTGGCCCAAGGGCTGGGCAAGCACCAGCAGCAGTCAGCCACTCAGGTTGGGGCCAGATTTCTGGGGGGCTGTGGGGATCCCCTTTAGGGTCAGGGGCTGCAGCCCCTGCCTTAATCAGTGCCTGCTGAGAACCCTAGTGAATCAGGGAATGAATATGTCAAAAGCCAGATTCAGGCACCAGCACTATAATTCTGTGCCTAGGGCGTCAGCACTGAATTATATAATTCATAGATCTGGAACAGACCATGAAAAGCATCAAGTCCAGTCCCCTGCACTCATGCCAGGACCAGAGGCATCACTGCTGCTGGACCCGCAAGGCTGAAACCCTGCCCCAGAGTCCAAGTTGCTTTGAATTGTGATCCTATCCTCCAAAGAGCTTGCAACCCCTCTCAGCTTGGTATTGTCTGCAAACTTCATAAGTGTAATTTCTATGCCATTACCTAAATCATTGATGAAAATACTGACAGAACCAAACACTGAATTGATCCCTGCAATATCCCACTTGTTACACCCTTCCAGCATGACTGCGAACCATTGATAATTACTCAGTGGGAGTGGTTATCCAACCAGTTATGCACCCATCTTATAGCAGTTCCATCTAGATCAGGGGTGGTCAAACTTAAAGAACTCAAGAGCCACACAAGTTGATTATTTAAACCTTTGAGAGGCTCACTGAGGCGTATAACCACATATTCTTACCTACTCCAAAATTACTAAGCTTAAAATTCATTGCGCACTTTAATTTTATCATAAAAATAGGGCAAATATTGATCCTACTAATGTCAAATACTAATAATTATTTAAGGTTACCATGAAACTAGGCCTATACAGTAAAAACTTAGCTGACGCTAGATGTAGAACACTACAGGCTTGTGGCAAGTTTTTTTTTAAAATCCGTGCAGTAACTTGTCAATGCAGCAGGTAAAAGCTCTGAGATGCTGATCTCCTTTGTATTTTCATTTCTTAGTATTCCACATCATGTTTAAGACTTGTAAAACATGATTTTATTTTAACAACGAGTGTGCTGCATTAGGGCCTATGAGAAAATCTAAACATGCTATGGCTTCTCTGACCTTGTCACGCTTCCCTTCCCCACCTCCACTGCCACTTCCCTGCTGTCTCTTACCACACTGCTGCTTCTCTGCTCTACACAACCATACTGCAGTTCTGCCCCCCACACCATCCCGGCACCTACCGTGTCCCTGCTTCCCTGCCAACATTTCTGCCAGTAAACTTGTTCACTAAAATACACATGGACAGTGAAGACAAAAGGTCTGAGGACTCAGACACAATTAATTTTAAAATGAGAGTAATAGTAAGGGAAAACACTGCTCTCATCTTAATCCTGTGAAGAGATGCAGACAGGGACACCTTTTCAACTGTTCAGAACCACAACAGATCAATGAGAATTTATGGGGACAGAAAGTGCAAGATCAGAGCCTGTTCCTGTAAGTGCTTGGAGTCCACGCACAGAAGATATTATGGAAAAAATCCTGTTGAGTTTATTCAGTTTGGGGTCAGGCCTGTATAAATTCTAAATATCATTGTTTGGTTTTTATAATACAAAGTAAAATCTTTATTGGTGAGAGATTTTTTTCAGAAAGTTTCCAACACAATTTTCCATCCTCAGCCCTTCACAACAATTACTCTCTTGTCTAATGGGCTCAGATACCCATAGAGTCATTCATGAAGACTGCACTGAAATATAAATGGATTTTGACCACTGGTATACAACAAAAAAAAATTAATACATGTTGAATGCTATTTAATCAGTGGAAGTATAGTGTTGCTATTGAACTTTGCAGTGAATGTAAACTTTCTTGGTAATTGACTTAGTTATATTAATCAAAATTTTCTTATAAAATAAATGTACTAGCAGTTCCTTCTGCAAACAGATGACATACTGATGTCTCAGGCATACTTGTTCAATAGACTTAAGGAGTTTTGTTTTTCTAAAGCCAGTTTTCAGTAGTGGTGGTCTATCCTAAGTTCATTTTGCATGCTGAAAATGAACCATGGTCCATAATAAGTACTTGTAACATTCTTTAAATATAGGGGTTTTTTTAATAGCCTTTTGACAGTAGTCTGTGTTTTTTCGATGTAACACTTGTGTCAATTTTCAGTCATTTCTGATTATTCTTATTTAATTCTCAAAATAGAAATACAAGAGAAATAATTTTGCATTATATTACAATATCTGGAAATGCCAGGTGATTTTTAAAAAAGAGAAAAGCAACTGTAAATTAATTTAAGTTTAAATTGCTAGATTATCATCACTTATCTGTAGTTCATTGTAGACTTGCTCTTGATCAATTTGTGTTGCCAGTTTTAAACATATTTACCCAGAAAACAGTATCAAAAAAGGAAAGTATTTGAAAAATCATGCACTCTTGTCAGACTTTTTCTTGATGGTGCTACTTTCATTTTGCCTCTGTGTGCAT
This sequence comes from Podocnemis expansa, assembly GCA_007922195.1. Taxonomy (NCBI): domain Eukaryota; kingdom Metazoa; phylum Chordata; order Testudines; family Podocnemididae; genus Podocnemis; species Podocnemis expansa. The sequence goes on from ML681990.1 coordinate 34,769,698, forward strand.
CCAGTTTGTCCAATGAATGAAGCCTGTGATGTTGTAATTAAAGACTGCATCATAATGCATACAGACAAGGAGGGTAGAATTAATATTGTGTGGGTAAACTGTAGAATCTGACATGTCTTTGCACTTGATGACATTGCTTTTCCCTGCTGGCTCTCACAATGCTGCCCCTCCCCTCCCAGCTCTTACCAGGCTGCTTTCTCCTGCAGGCTAGCACAATGCTGCCCCTCCTTTCCCCTCCCCTCCTGGCTCTGACCACGCTGCTTCTTCCCCGCAAGCTCTCAAACTGCTGCTCCTCCCCTCCCGGCTTTTACCACATCGCTATTCCCTGCTGGCTCTCACAGCGCTGCCCCTCCCCCAGCTCTGACCACACTGCTTTTTTCTGCCGGCTCTCACCATGCTGCTTCTCCCCTGCCGGCTCTCACCATGCTGCCACCTCTCTGTTGGCCCCAACGATTGCAAATTTCTAGCCCCTGGCTCCCGCCATGCTGCCTTTCCCTGCCTCTCCCGGGAGCCACAATTTTTCTTTAAAGAGCCGCAGTTTGGCCACATCTAGATTATACTTCCATAGTTTGCTAATGAGAAGGTGATGTGAGCCCACATCAAAAGCTTTACTAAAATCTAGATATATCACATCTACCACTTCCCCTCTATCCACAAGGCTTGTTACCATATCGTAGAAAGCTATCAGATTGGTTTGGCATGATTTGTTCTTGACAAATTCATGCTGACAATCTCTCAACATCCTCTTTTAGATGTTTGCAAATTTATTCCTTAATTATTTGCGCCATTATATTTCCTGGCCTGTAATTCACTGGGTTGTCCTTATTTCCCTCTTTATAGGTGGGCACTATATTTGCCCTTTTCCAGTCTTTTGGGATCTCTCCAGTCTTCCATGAGTTTTCTAAAATAACAGCCAATGACTCAGATATCTCCTGAGTCAGTTCCTTGATGAGATCAGAATCTCAGATCTCATTTTAGTTAGTTAGTTTCTAGAAACTGTATTTGCAAACACAAGCTTGAAAACATGAAGGGAGAATAGGTGATGTGGAGTCTTCTTCCTGAGCTGGTAGACAGTATGATACAATAGCTACTGGGGGAAGTAAGGGGCCTGTTGCTGGTACCAATGTTCCCTCTAAGGGGCCAATGCAGCTGAGCAACATATGTTGCTCGCTGCACAGCCCCCCCCCCCATGAGGGCCAGCTCCTGGGGCCCTGGGCCTGATCCTGCCCACAGCCCCATCCTGCCCCCCCACTAAAGCTCCACTGCCTGCCCAGCCTCCTGGCAGCGGGGGCAAAGCAGCCAGCCCAGCCTAACCCCAGCCAGCTGTGCCTTCTGGGGTGGGGACGGTGGAAGGGGCTGGTGCTGAGCTCTGGCATGTGGGGTCGGGGTCCTGGAGCTTTGCCCCCGACCCTCCCAGGCCTGAGTGGGCCTGATCCATGGCCTGGAGGGACCGGGGGCGAAGCAGCCCGAACTCTTTGGGAGCAGGCAATTCCAGGGCCCTGACCCCGCATGCTGGAGCTCTGCGCCGGCCCCTTCCACCTCCTGGGGAAGTGCAGCCAGCTGCAGGTAGGCTGAGCTGGCTGCTCCACCCTGCTGCGGTGAGGCTGGGCGGGCAGGTGGGCAGAGCAGCCTCTGGCCCTGATGGTCCTCCACCCCTGGGAGTTGGAAGGGGGGGGCAGTTAGGACCCCCTTACCTGGCCCCAGGAGTGGCATGCCCTGGCCCCCAGCTGCTCCTCCAGCCAGAGGAGCTCTCACTGAGCCTGTGCAGAGAGTCTGCGCAGACCCGGTGAGAGCTTACTCTGAGTGGGAGTTTTAAAAACTCCTAGCTCAGAGTCGCTCTCTGGGCAGTGTTCCCTGTGCCAGGCAGTGCCTGGGGCTGCACAGCCACGCAGCTTACAGGGAACATTGGCTGGTACCCATGTTTCTTGAAAGGGTGAGAAATCACTCTGCTTTCACCACATCAATTAGTTGGCAGGGCTATCATGCATAGGCAGTACTATGGGGCTTCCCATGTTACTGTGTGTCACAGGACACCCTCTTCTGCCCTTGTTTTTCAGCCTTCTCAGCTCCCCAGTCAACCCCAAGAGATTCACCACAGCTTGTCTTCAGTGCAAACCATGTGCTCATTTATTTACAAAGGTGACAGTCCCACTCCCAGTTTGTGCCCCAAATGGTCTAGGGGAATTGAAGACTTCAGGGTTCTGCTACCTCTAGCCTACTGCCAGAGACCCTGTTCTGCCTTGCTGGCCAGGCCTCCTCATCAGGGCCATAACTAGGGCAGGGTAACCGGGCCTTGCCCCGAGCGCCATATTTTAGAGGGCGATTTCAGTCAACCATCTACATTTCACCACTCAATTTGAGGGCACATTTCATGCTGCTTGCCCTGGGTGCCAAAATACCTAGTTCTGGCACTGCCCCCCCCCCCATTTCCTGTGCTGGCCCTTTTTATGTCCCTGGGCCAGGTATTCAGCTGCTCCTTGTCTCCTTGATTAGATCAGAGTCCTGCTGCTGCCTAATCAGCTCCAAGCTGTGGTCTGCCCAGCCTTAGCCACTCCAGCCCAGGCTGACTGGGGCAGGTGAGGAGTTTCACTACTGCCCTGTTACTCTGCATATGTAGGGACCCAGATTTCCTTAGTTCAGGTCTGTGCCCCCTGTTATATAGATCTGACTGCAGCACATTGCTGTTTCCTTTCTCCTCCTGTTTTACAGGCAACTTCCATCCATTATTGTTCTAAATCATTTTACACACACTCATGCAACCTCTTGATGCAAAATCTATTTGTCCCATGGAATCTCCAGCTCCAACAACACAGGCAATTTGAGGAAAAACAGTAGGAAAAACATCAAAAGCCTGTGGTTTGCCGGAATCATTCCCCCCCCCCCCCCCGACTGAGACAGTCTTATTTGGTATAAGGTAGGGGGTCTCAAACATGTGGCCCTTGGGCTGCGTGTGGCTCCTAAACCTATTTCCTGTGGCCTGAAACAACACTATTGTTACCAATATTTGCAATATTGTTGTATGGAAAGGTTTCAGTAGTGAGGCCCTCAGGCTAATGTACTAGTCCTTATGGGATCCTCTACTAGTCCTCATGCAGCCCTTGTGGTGATTTGAGTTTGAGACCCCTGGTGTAAGGGCTGGTAAAGTGATTAGAAAAGTGGTTAAGGTATGAGAAAAACAGAGAACATCTAATATTAGGCATCTTGGTAGGCCAAAGAAAGTGTCCAGGGTAATAGATTTAGGGGTAAGTAGGGGTGATTACATGGGAAAGGGTCAGAAGAAATTATATAATTTAGGGGAAGGGATCTCATAGCAGGCTGAAACAAGTGGGCAACCAGGTGAGGATCATGACTGCAGATTTTTATTTAGGAAAGGGTGTAGCCAGAAGAAACAGATGAGAGGAAAAGAGCATGATCTCAAGGGCTATGTCTACACCTGGCAAACTTAGTTTGGACTTGCTAGTCCAAACTAAGTTCAAACTAACCGCTCATTCTAGTTCAAACTAATGGTTAGTTCAAACTAGAGTGCATGGTTAGTTTGAACTAACCAGATTAGTTCAAACATCTTTAGTTCAAACTAAGTGTTACTCCAGGTCTTGCCCGTGCCTACTTCAAACTAAAGTTTAAACAAAGCGCATAAATCCGGACTAACCCCTGGTACCTACAAGTTTGAACTAAGCTTTCCTTAGTCCAAACTAAGAAATTTCTTAGTTCAGACTAGGGAAAGCCTAGTGTAGCCATGGGCTAAATTAGTCCAGACTAAACCTCCTTAGTTTGGACTAAGCTGCCAGTGTAGACATAGCCAAGGGAATTGCCTTTAAAACAGAATAGTTTTAAGATCTGCATGATTCTGAAGACTGAATTAAATTTTTGTCTAAAACCAGTAGGAGGCAGGAGTTCAGACAGTGTTCATGAAGATGTCATAGTGAAAGATCGGAAACCTTAACATTTTCCTTAGTTAAAGGGGGTCTCTGATAAGAATTCACGTAAGTAACTGATCCTGTTTCAAAATTTAAACTGGTTTAGGACAGTTTCCAGGAAGAACATAACACTGTAGATGTAAAGTTAATATTTCTAATGGACATTCCAAGAGGTTTATAACTAGTTGGGGGATTCTAGTTGTGGTTAAACTAAGTGCTTAATCCGAAGGGAGGTCAGTGAGAGAAAGAACTGAAGGTGTAAGCCTGTGGCTGAAAATGTTGCCAAAAGCACAATGCTCACACTGGAAAGAAGACTGACATTGAGATAAGAAAAAGTCATAAGGAGACCAAAGTATCAGTGCCTGCATCTGTCCAATTGTAAGAGCCAAGGTGGGACATTTCTTTCATTTGAACTGGAGGGGGCAGTTACTGAAAAACTAATTTCTGGTACTGCTGATTATGCAGAAACAGGTGTTCATCTAGAAATATTAAATAGACACAAAAACAACTGAATTAAGTTCCATGTATGTTAAATCAAGTTCGAATAAACTGAAATGCACATAACAGAAAAATGTTCAAAGTTTGATAGTGAATTGCAATGAACATTTGTGGAAAGACAAGTTTGAGCTCCTCCTCTAGTGGATGACATACAGAAATACAGTACAAAAAGCAAGTGAAACGAATACTAGTATTAACTTTATGAGAAGATCAGATTCATCTTAAAAAACAAAACAGCTGAACTGTTTTGGCTGTCATAACTATGTTCTAGACCAATAAGATTTTTTTTTAAGTTTTTAATTAAATAGATCTAATTTAAATTTGTTTTGTAAAGAAGTATGGTTCTTTATTATTTGTATTACCAGAGTGTTTATAAGCCCTAGTCATGGACCATGACCTCACTTTACAATCACAGACCAAAAAGCATAAGACAAGATAGGAACAGATAGATACAAATTTGTGAGTGATTACAAAGAACCACTGAGACAGAGCTGGTCAACATGATAAGCAGTGGTCTCAGCATATCAGCTTCCTGATCATTGTTGAAATTTTTTGTCAGAAATCATGCAAAAGGACAGTGTTGAGGAGGATTTTGAAAGAAAGTAGCTTTATTGAAGTTTATCAGTATCTACTCCTACAAGGGGCAGCATAGGAGAAAGCACAAATGCATAAAGTGGAGGACTGAATGGAGATGACATCTTGATAATGAGGGAGAGATAGTAGATAGGGTGGGCAGAGGTTGTGAAGGGCTGTGAAAGTGAAGACAAGCAGCTTATACTTGATGAGACAGAGAAAGGGAAGCCACTAGAAGAATGTCAAAAGGCAGTTGAGCTGGTCAAAGTGGCATGCTAGGACAGTGGTTGTCAGACATTTTTCCTTAGGACCCAGTTCCGGACCCCTCTTCCATGCGGTGACCCTCCACTGAAAAAAAGCAGCCTCTGCCAGAAAACTGAACAGTGACCTTGGCTGCGCTGGGGGGGGGGGGATGCGGCGCCTGTGCTGCGACTCAGTACCTTTTCAACTTTGATGACCACTGATCATGGAACATGCAGAGGGTGATTCCACATGCCATGCTCCAGTCTCAAATCAGGAAGTATGTCAAGTCTCTAAAATTGCACATAGTAGCCTGAAGTGTATGTATGGGAGCTCCCTGCAAATGGGGAAGGGTGGGGTGACTGGGTGAAGAAATGAAGTGAAAGTGCCGAGACAGGGGAAGGAGGAGAGAGCCAATGCTAGGCTGGAAAGGAAGATCCTGGAAGTTCCTATCTGCTGCTAAGCCTGTCCAAGTCCCTCCAGGTCCTGCTGCCTTCTCCACTGCCCAATCCCAGGAACTGAAGCAGCCCCTCTGGGTTCCACTTTCACCTCTGCACTTCATCTGCTCCCTGAGTCTGCATGAGCTTCCACAAACACACAATTGTCCACACTATTGTGATTGAGGGGGTGCTAGCCCTCCCTACATGGTCTGGTGACCTCTGTCGCTGTCAGTGTGCATAAGGCAGCAACATAACGGGCCTATCCACTCCCCTTCAGACTGGGATCTTGTTATAACCTGTGTTGCTTCACAGTTTCACTCTGCTGTGTGGCACAGTAGTTTCCCAGGACTCCCACAACTGCCATGAGATTTGAGGCAGTAGTGAGTTTTAGTGCACTATAGACCTCTCTCTACCTTGTTCCCCAGTAACGTTAAGTCATCCTCCTGCAAAGCCAGGTCTCTGTACAGCTTAAACTTTTCCTTCCAGTAGATCGATCCCTCTGAGTTGGATTTTATTCTGCAAAATCTTGGGCTCACGCTTCCAACTGAATTCCATAGCTCACATTGCCAGCTGCTGTGCTGCAGAAAACTCACAGCTCCAACGCTGCTGCCATGTTTCACCCACAAACAGCAAAGGCGAATGCAGGTTAAGCTGAACAAGTGGAGCTTTATTAAACCCTGTGCAATGCTCTGCCTGTGGGGATCAGTTTCTTCTGGTCTAACTCCCCAAGTTCCCTCAGTGTCCCATGCACAGCAGTCTCCATAAGGAACACGGGCCCCCAACGCCACTTATCATGATATACCATCAACAACAGCTCTATAGCACTCAAAGTGTCATCCTTCCCACTTTGTTTTGCTCCTCTGCACAGCAGAACCACAACAGCCTCATTGCCTTTAGGGCCCTGTGAGATCATGAATATCAGGGTGGGAGCATTAAGACTGATAATTAAAAAGGGAAGAGAAAAGCAAACTCTTCTAGTAGAAGCCTGTGTTAGAAATTATGGTATTTTTATTAAAATCTACAAGTTATAACTTTTTTTGCAAGCAAGGAAAGTCAACCCACTGAAAAAAAAGGCAAGTCCTAATTTGTAAAAATAACTCTAACCCCCCCACCAACAAAAGCTCCCAGAAATGGTGGTATAAGGGGGTATCCAAAGTTTTTTTCTTTTCTTCATTGGGTCTATTGCTAAAAAGCTCAAAGGTTGCTTGCCAGTGGCCTCAGTTCTTTTTGTATGATCAGGGGATGCAAGCTGGAAGCCTTTCGTTTGTGATCTGTAAATAACCCTTAGTCCCTCAATCACTTGCGAGAAGCCTCCAAAGGGACACAGTGAGTCAGAGCGACCATAAGCACCTCATTGTTAATCCTAATGACACCTTTTCAAATCCCTGGTTTTTGTCTCAGTGCTCTGCACTGAAGGCTTATACTACCTAATGACATCTTCCCTCCCCCTAGCTCTCCAGAGAACAGTGTCTGCTGGCTGGGGGACAGTGTCTGCTGGCTGGGCCTCCCTTCCCTGCGCAGCACCGGTGCTGCGACTCAGTGCCTGCTGGTCTGCGACCCAGTACTGGGTCGCAACCCCAACTTTGATGACCACTGTGCTGGGACAATCATTTTTGCAGCTGCATTCTGAATCAATATGAGTGAATCAAGACTGCACTTCTCAAGGTCACAAAAAAGGATGCTGAGTAATTGAAATGTGAAATGGTGAGAGCCTGGAAGAAAGTTTTAACTATACAGCTTGTCAGGAAAAGCTGCATCTTAAAGATGTTATGCAGAAAGAAAGTGCAGAATTTAAACATAGGCTGGATGTGAGAGATCCGAGTTGAAGATGACATCCAGGTTACAGGCCTGATTAAAAGGCAGAATGGCATGGAAATTGGTTGTTTGTTTGCAAAATAGTTTATCTGATAAATAGTCCAATACAAAACTTAACTATTCTTGGTTTACCTACAAAAGCATCATTCTGTTAGAAGTATATATCCATAAGTGCATGTTCTCTGAATAATAATAAGACATTGTAGACAATATATAAATTGAAAAGCTCTAAAGAGGCAGGTAACTCATTTTCTCTAATAACCTAAATTTAATCTCAGTCTTAAATGAGATCAGATCTGTTGGATTCCTGAGTCATCAGAAGGTATTATTACAGATAGTCTTATGAGTTCTCTTTAACTGTCTTGTAAGGTAATTATATCTTTCATACATTCTTATTCTAATCTGTGATCTTTTTTTTTTTTTTAAATATGTGCCTGGAACCAGTAAAGTTGATTTTCTTTGTACTCTCTCCCTGTATATGTTTACATTACCAAAAACTATGTGTTCTTAAATCAGGTTAGCTAATTTGGGTGAAAAAGTGAAAACATGGCTAGTCAGCTTTTAGGTCAAGTTAGCTGCTCAAATTAACTATAAGGGAGCCTAAGGTTCAATTTGAGCAACTAACCTAAATTGCTGAGTCATCTTTACTATTTTAATCTGAGATTAAGGAGGAGATTAAGAACACACCTACTATTGTTGTGTAGACACACTTGCTCATGGATTAGGAGGATGAAGTGGATTAAGAGCTACTAGGACATAGCCCTGACAAATAACCTAAAAGACCCCTATATATAAAATATACAAATATATATTACATGATATCAGAACATTACAATATTCTTATTATAATGTGTCCATAAGGATGACAGACGCTGTGTAGTTGTAGTTACTTGTTTTTCTCTCTCCCTTTTGTCAAAGCCTTGTGGAGCACTAAATTTAGAAAAGTAAATGCATAGTTAAAAAGAATTTTAGATTTTCTTTCTTGCCACTGTTGAGATAATAAGAAATGTGGAATGTGCTGGATAGTTGACTTGTTTATATGCAAATAGAAGTTCATTGTTTCTTTTTCTAACAGGAGATGAGCAAATAAACAGCAAGCACTAGGGGGCTATTGAAGAGGAGCAAACATTCATATATTCCAGTAGTGCAGGGGTCTGCAACCTTTGTCAACCCCTGTACCAGTCCTTCCTACCTGACCCTCAACTGGTGCTGGCAGCCCCCTCTGCTGAAAAAATCTGGCAGTTGCCTGAAAATTAAGCAGGAGTCATGGCTGGAGTGGGAGTGCTTCCCAGGCATGCCACAGAAATAAGTCACCATCAGTGGCTCATGTTGGCAGTGTGCCTGCATGCCATGAAAAGTCACGGCTCCTTTCAGGGGTTCCCAGGCACGCTGCAGAAAGAAGCTGCCTGGAGTGGCTCCTATGGGGAGCATCACACTGCAGAGAGGAGCCACTCCCTGCAGCCTTTTTATATGTCACATGGAGGCATGGGCACGGGGGGACCCCTGTGTCCCAGCTGCAGCAGAAGGAAGCCACGCAGAGTGGCTTTTGATGGCAGGAGTAGTAATTTCTGTGGTACTGCAGAGGGCAGCGCTGTCCCTAGGATAGGGTTAGCAGGGCAGCTGCCCAATGCCCTGTGCTTTGGGTGGCCCCGTGCCCCACCCCCCCCATGCCAGGGACCAGTACGAGCCCGAGATCTCCCAGGGCAAGCCCCGAATATTTTTGGCCCACAGATGCAGGCTCACTCAGAGCCTGCTCTGCCAGTGAACAGCTGGGCTGCCTGCGGCATGCAGCTGAGGGATTAGCTGGAGGAGAGAGGAAGGTTTAACCCTTTCTTTCTCCAGCAGATGCTTGCAGCACCAACCTGGGGGACGCACAGCCAGGTAAGTGCTAGTGGGGGGTAATGTCTGGTAGGACCCTGAGCCAGAGCCAAGGGGGAGTTGGATGGGGATCTGCCCCTGCCCCCGCCCCCACCGGTGGCCCTGGGGCAGGCCAGCAGTCAGGTTGGGGGTAGAGGTCTGGGGGACCTGGGAATCCAGGACTCCCCGTGGGTAGGGTTACCAGATACCAAAGCATGGAGAGGAGGACAGGGAAGTACAAAAAGGAGGGCATTGGAGGACACATGCAGAAATAGTAGTATTAATATAATAATCTTCTGTTTTTAGGGGGCCCTGGAATGCTTCCCCCCTAAAAATAGGGTATTTTGGGATGTTCCAGCATACTTTAACCACTGTAAGTAAAAAGCCAGACAAAATCATGTATTTTTAAAATGCCTGCTGAAGAGAAGGACATGTCCTCCTTTTGCCTGACATCTGTTAACCCTACCCATGGGCCCTGGATCTCACCAGGCCAATGTGGGGCAGGTGACCAGAGATCAGGCCCACCTGGGCTTTGGGTAGGCCAGCGGCCAGGCTGGGGAGGGGCGGGGAGGAGGTGGCTGGGGATCCAGGACTCTTCCTAGGCCCCAAGTCAGATTGGGCTACTGGGGGGCAGGTAGATCAGGGATCATGCCCCTCTGGGCGCCAGGTCATGCTGGTGGCCAGGCGAGAGGAGGATGGGCAGCCCAGGAAGCCCCACCACCACCCGTAGCCCAGGATGGCATTCAGGCCAGGCCAAGGATTGCCCTCCCCCACCCCCCAGGCCAGGCAGTGAGGCTGGAGGGCAGGCTGGGCCAGGGTTATCTCCACCTAGCCCAGGCAGCCAAGTTGGGGGGGGGTCCAGCAAGCAGGCTGGGCCATGGGTCGCCTCCCTGAAGCCCAGGTGGCAAGGCTGGGCAGACAGGCCAGGCCAGGGGTCTTCCTCCCCTCCATAAGCCCAGGCAATGAGGCTGGGGGGCAGACTTGGCTAGTGGTCATCCCCACAAGCCCAGGTGGTGAGTCTGGGGAGCCAACAAGCAGGCTGGGCCATGGGCACCTCCCCTAAGCCCAGGTGGCAAGGTCTGGGCCAGGGTTGCCACCTCTTCCCTGATGCTCAGGCGGTGAGCCCCAGGGGGCAGACCCAGGCAGCAGTCATTCCACTCCAAAGCCAAGGTGGCAAGGCTGGGGGGCACATGGGCCTGGGGTTGTCCACCACAAGCCCAGGCAATGAAGCCAGGGCCCAGGCTGAACCAGACGTTATTCACACTCCCCACCAAGCCCAGCTGGCGATGCTAGCAGGCCAACAGGCAGGCTGGACAAGGGATTGTTTACCCCCACCACCAGCCTAGGTGGCAAGGCCAGGGTCACAGGCCTGGTCAGGGATCAACCCCCATCCCTTTTCAAGCCTGGGAGGGCAGGCTGGGCCAGGGGTCACTGCCCAAGTCAAGGCAGCAATGCTGGGGAGCAGGTGGGGCCAGGGTTTGTGCCCCCCCCCCAAACCCAGGCAGCAAGGCCAGGAGTCACGTCCCCCTAGCCCAGGCGACAGGAAGGTCTGCCCCAGGGTCAAACCCCTGCCCCCAAGGCCAGTGGGCTGGTGGTCAGGTCTGGCTTGGGTGTCAAACCTCTGCCCTCCCGGTCTGGCTGGGGTTCCCTCCCCCAGGCCAGAGGCAAGGCTCGGGGGCAGCAGGCAGGCTTGGCCAGGGGTCACCCCACTTTTCATTAGCCCAGGTGCCAAGACTGGGTGGCTTGCAGGCAGGCCTGGCACAGAGCCAAAAGCAGCGCGTGTGGCTGGGGGGAGGGGGGGAACTGGCAGCACTGAACCCAACCCCTGCTTTTGGCCGGCTCACCTGGTCCCCGGCATGGGACAGCTGGAGCAGGAACCTACCACTCCTCTGGGCTGGCTGCCCCCCCCAGTGCTGGGGGTGTAAGTGCGGGCCCCAAAGAGGGCAATTTGCCCAGGGCCCCACACCCCCTAGGGACGGCCCTGGCAGAGTGTGCCAAGTGCCACTCTGAATGGGCTCAGGTGCCACTGTTGGCACACATGCCAGGGGTTGCCTACCCCTGCAGTAGTGAAAAATGTTGTCTACTCTAGGGCTTATGTCAGTGGTTTTCAAACTTTTTTCCTCAGGACCCAGCTGAAAAAAATCATTTATGCGCACAACCTAACAATTTCAGCAATGCATTCCAGTCTTTTGGCTGCAGCAGCAGCAGGGGGTGCCACAACCCAGGGCCTGAGGGTCTGCAACCGCGTACTGGGTCCCAACCCTAAATTTGAACATCACTGCTTTATGTGACCAAGTTACTGAGAATTAGCCCATATTCTTCCTTCTGGACAGCCAGGATGAGAAGAGTGACAAGATAAAAGTGATTTAAGTTTTCTGGATAATGCAGGCCACGTGTGAACTAAGGATTCAGTTTAAGAGAGTCAAAAGAGTCTAAGATAACTTTTAGGCCTGGCATATGAATTGAAAGCATACTTAAGTATATGATTTTCTAAGGGTGATTTCTGGTGCCAAGTGCAAGATTGCATAGAATAGATGCAGACTGGCAATCAGCTGACATTACAGAAGAGGAGTCCTTGAATGTTAATGGTTTGAGTTAATGGATGCTGTAGAAACAACTTATTAAAGATTTTTAGTGCCCTTGACAAATATCTTTTCTTGTGTGTCAATTTTACAAATAAAATGTGTGGCATTCATTTTCAGGTAACTGGCTATAATTAATATTGCCCTTTCAACTACATATCATACCATTGATTTCAGGATTGGCTCAAGGGGCTGTGGCACCCTGAGCTGGCTTTTGTTTTGGTGCCCCCCCCAGGGGGGGCGGTCAAAACCTGACCTCCGCTCTGGGCCGGCTTGCCCTGCACCCACACTGCAGAAGAGCCAGCCCAGGGGCAGAGCGGGCCAGCCCAGAGGCTGGGCTCTGTTCTCCCACCCCTCCCCTGGACAGGCTGTTCCCTGCCCTGGGAGCGGAGCATGACAGTCACGGGGCTGGACTCTGCTCTCCTACCCTGCCAGTGGGCCAGCCCTCGCCACCCCTAGGGAGGAACAGCCAGCACAGGGGAGGGGTGAGAGAGTGGAGCACAGCCTCTGGGCTCACCCGCTCTGCCTCTGGGCTGGCTGTTCCGTCTGGAGGCGGGGAAGGGGGTGAGCCAGCAGAGAGCAGGGGTGCCACGCACTGAAGCTTAGAGGTGCAGGAATGGCAACAGCACGCCTAAGCTTCAGCGCTCCAAGCCAGTGCCTCATTGGCTTATGGGTAGAGCTGGCCCTGAATGATTCTTCTCAGTTACTCTTTAGAGTCCTAGAAATACTTTGCCTCTTGTCATGGGATGCGCATCTTTGCACTATGGGCTATGATCTATATGATTTTTCTGTTCACTTATACACTGAAATTGTATGTTTTTACGTCAATTACACCTTACAAGGTTTCTTTATGGAGGCTCATAACCTATTTGAAATGATTACTATGGTATCATGTTTCTTGAGGTATCATGCATGCACACACACGTGTAATGTGTCTCCGATGGCTCGAGGGAGCGGGGGAGAGACAGACAGAACTCTCTCCCAGCAGCAAGCTAGAAAGTACCTGGAAGAGGCAACAAAGATATGCTAATTGAGGTCCCTGGCTCAGACCAGAGACAGAGATCACCTCTGCCCAGAAAGGGAGGGGTCAAGGGATTTTGAAACAGTGGGAGACACTTGGAGGGGTTTCAAGCTTTTTGCCTGGAAATCTCCATCTTGAAACAACTCCAAGCAAGATCTCGGACCAGTTGTACAAACATCTGACAGCCACACATAAACTTTGAGCATAAACTTGAACCATGAGGTCAGTGTGGGTAGAGATATTAAGTTAGTGTATGTGTTTTACCTTTTATTTCCTTGTGGTCCCCCTGACTCATTTGTATTTTGATTCTACCATGATTGGCCATATTCTCACTTAGAATTATAATCTGATCAATGAATGTGCAGTTAGTTTACCTAAAGCTATGGGGTTGTTAGAAGGTGTGAATGAGGAAGGCTGGGTACAATCCCATTTCTTTGTTAAATGGACAGACTTAAGTGTATGGTGACTGGAAGTGTGTCCCAATCTCTGTAAACAGTGGCTCCCATGGTAGCATCTGGGATCAGGGGTGCTTGCTTGGGGACCATCCCTCTAGTAGCCAGAAGGCACACACCCACTGCTTGGGACCAATTGCATGAGAGAGCCTGGAATGGACCGAATCAGGAGTGAGTGATCACCTGGCAAAGTGGGGCAAATTGGGATTCAGGAGTGGGAAATGAGAGAGCACAGTGGACTGGATCCAGGGAGCAGACTGCCACACACCTTGATCATTACTAAAGTACTTTTATATTTCCAAAATTGGCTATGTATAAATGGCACCTTGTTACAGCTTGTCTGCTCTGAAAAATTACGCTGTTTGAACAATACCAGCAAAGTTAAAGCAGTACAACTACCAAGAGTGTGAAAACCGTTATAAATGTGGTTATGTTATACTGGTAAAGCTTATTTCAGTACCAGAAGGAGAATAAGCTGTATCAGCATAAGGCTCTTTTATACCTGTATAACTGCATTCACAAACTGGACAGAATGAACTTGGCAACCTGGGCAAAAATTCTATGACCATCTTCATTGACACTCATCTAGTACAGAACACTGCTCACCTATCAGGAAACACAGCTCCTACATACCACTACTTAATTCTTATTTTAACACTATTGTGTAGATCATGAGCACATGAGATCATAAGAATATCACCACAACCATGGATTCCCAGCTGGCATACATCTACCCCCTCACACTCATCCTGACATAAGAATCCTTCAGGAGTTCCAGTGTTTGAGGGAACAAGGACCTTCCAATACATGAAAACAGAGATAATATATTTAGATTCTGACATATCCAGTAAAGCTTTATGGCTCGTAGTGCAAAATCTTGATGATTCAGGCTTTTGCCCTTAAGATCAATAGCAAGCACAGAGGAGTACACCAGCATCTTAAACATATCATCAAGTACCCAATCAAAGAAACCAGTGGGACTTTTCACTCCCACAGAAAACATGATCTTTGAACCAAATCTCCACAGAACATGGCAGCTGCTCCTACCTTCTCCATAAACAAAACACTCATCAACCAGTGTCCCAAACAATACTGTCCTGGTGATATTTCTGCCAGCCACCCCACATCATCTGAAGTAATCAGTTGGATCACCAATCTAGACTTGGAGATCTAACACTGCTATGGGTAAATCATATGAAAGAGGAAGACTACATTCACACTAGGGGTTGCACTGATATAACTATATCAGTTAAAAAGAACCCCACTCTATCCTTAAAAACAATAGTTAGGCAGAAGACCAGGCCTTACTCAAGAGATCATCTCCCTGTATGTAGCCAGAGGCTTACCTTCAATCTTTAGTTTCAAAATTAATTTTTTACTGATTTTCATTTCTATGTAATCCTGTGAAGCCAACACAAGTATGTGACACAGAAGTATTCTGTTTGTTTTGTGCATTGTTCACATAATTATTTACTAAATTCCAAACAGTTACATTTATGCAACTCATTGAAGGCAATGGGATTAAATGGATATTCATGGGGATAGATATAAATGAGCATCCTAGCATGGCTTGCAGGACTTTCATTCCTGGCTATGATATGTTCAAACGTAAAACCCATCTTGACTCTCAGATTGAGTTTATAGAGTAAAATTTAAGGAAAAATCCATCTCTTTATTTGTATACTGATGACATTTAGAAATAGAAAACACTTATGAGAGAATAAAAATGAAGTTCCATTATATCACTGATCAAGAGTATGCCCACACCTTTAACACTGCATGCATTTCTAGTCCTCCTATCTCAAAAAGATATATTTGAACTGGAAGAATTACAGAGAAGAGCAACAAAAGTGATTAAGGTATGGAATAGCTTCTATATGAGGCAAGATTAAAGAATGGGACTTCTTATTCTGGCAAAGAGGTGGCTAAGCAGGAATATGATAGAGGTCTATATAATTGTGAGTGGTGTGTAGAAAGTGAATAAGGAAATGTTATTTGCTCCTTCACATAACACAAGAACCAGAGGTAGCCTAATGTAATTAATAAGCAGCATGTTTAAAACAAACAAAAGGAAGTACCTCTTCACACAATGGACAGTCAATCTGTGGAAGTCACTGCCAGGGGTATTGCAAAGGTAACAACTATAATGGGGTTCATAAAAATATTAAAGTCAATGGAGGCTAGGTACATCAATGTCTATTGGCCAAGATGGTCATTGATGCAATCTTATGCTATGGGTGTCCCCAAACCTCTGACGGCCAGAGGCTGAGAGTGGAAGATACGGTTGGATGATTTAAGGATTGCCTGTTCATTCTGTCTGGAAAATCCAGCATGGGACACAGTTGAAAGCCATGATAAAAGGCTACATGAACTACTGATATGTAAGAGTCACTTCTCAGAGCAAACTGGCACTGATGTTTGTATATGATGATTTGTGACTACACAGTGCCATAGATTTATAGGGCACATTGCACACAAAAGAGCAACAGGCAGTACTTATAAAGTGTTCTGATGAGTTCTAAGTGCTGCACAAATATGAACTCACTACTGAATAGCTCCAGAGGGATAGCCATGTTAGTCTATTGCAGCCAAATTAGGAGTCCTGTAGCACTTATAAACACCAACCAGTTTATTTTAGCACTATTTACTTGATCATGAAAGCTTTTACAATAAATAATCTGTTAGTCTTTAAAAGTTCCATAGGACTCCTTGTTTGTTTTACTAAATGAATGTAATATGAAGTTAATTCATGTGTGCACAGTATTTGAACAGGTAACATGTTATATAACCACAGGGTTTAAAGTAAGTCAGAATACACTGAAGTGGTGTTCCAGGGCCCACTATTTTTAGGTGATCAAGATTCCAGACCCCCTAAAAATAGAAAATAGAGCCAGAACACTGTGTTCCAGGGCCCACCATTTAAAAATAGTGGGCACCGGAATGCAGCATTCTGACTCTGTTTTCTATTTTAAGGGTCCCACCAAACACTGAGCCCCTAAAAACAGTAGGTTCCAGAATGCTTTTCTGGCACATTCCAGCAGGGCAGGGAGCTGCACTGGGTTGGGAGATTTTAAATCTCCCACTCTGAGCCTGCTCTGACTGAGCATGCTCAGAGCCTCTAAGGGGGGGGTAGGCATGTGTGGAGCAGTAGCTGGGGTGCGGGGTAGGCATTTGGGGGGCAGTAGCTGGGGTGGGTGAAGGAGCCCCAGACCTGTGGGAAGGGGGCCTGAACCTGCGTGAAGGGGGCCTGGAAGTTTAGGAGGGTTCGGGGGCCTACCAAATTATACTTTAACCCCAGTGAAAGCAGTATGTATTATATCTGAAAAATACCATCCATGTCTCATTAATATAATTAAGTAGTCATAATAAGATTCCTGCCACAAGGAGCTTATAACTTAAATTATGCAGAACTGAGATTGATAACAATGCCAAACTTTCTGGTGGTTCGAATGTTAGCCCTTAGATTCAGACACATAACACAGGAAAGAAGACTAGAATATTTAAAAAAGAATAATGAACAGTCAAATTAAGTTTTAAGGAGAGATTTGAAAGACCAAAGAGGCATTTTCACTGGAGCAAGGATGGTCTTTAAGTTATCAAAGACAGCATAAAACTGAAAACTAAAAAGGGGAAGAAAGCGACAAATGCTTCACTGAACCAAGATACAACTGGGAGAGTTTGTGGAATATTACAGCTCGGGTGTGGAAAGCTTTTAAGGTTAGTTTTAAATTGATGTATAATGAAACTGGGAGCTGGTAAATGAATTAAATAGCATATTCGTGGGGGTGGAGTGGAGAAGACAGGACTGGAATATTGTGAACATGTTAGTTTAGCTGCAGTATTTTGACTAGATTTGTAGAGAGTAAAGTGAAGAGGATGAAGAAAAAGGTTACAGTAGAGTAGACAAGACACATCAGGGTGCAGAGACATGAGAAGAAGGGTGGAATTTGAACATCCTTTAAAGAGAAGCCGCATGTTGAGAAAGCACAGATTTGAGAATGGCAAGGACCATAAGCTTGCAAACCTGAAAGACAGAAAGACTTAGGGAGGTAGGAAAGGTAGAGAAAGGAAGAAGTGGAGAGAGGAGAGGCATGCTCATTTTTCTGTTTTCAAGTTGCATAAATAGCAGAGCATTCAGAAAGAGTTATTGTTGAATTGTTGAAAAAAGCAAAAATATCTCTTAAAAAAGGTGTTGCATTTTGGCTGCCATCAATTCTTTCTGCATTGAGAGTAGATTTAAAAATAAACCAAACAAATACAGATGTTCATTTGGATCTGAAAACAAGAAAGGAAATGTTTTTTGGGGAAAAAAAAATGCTAAAAGCAAATCTACCCTCTGTGCTTGCATAAGAAAAGCTTATTGAAATGTTTTTAAAAGAAAAACCCCTCCTTCAGGAAGTGCAGAGGCTTTTTAAAGGTTCCTAATGATGGTGTTATGTTGTTTTCATAACACCATTTCAAACTAAAGCCTTTTAAAGACCTGTCTCCTACTCCCATAATTGCCAGCCAAGAGAGCACTGCATGGCAGGAGGAAAGAAATCTGCCCTTTAAAAAGCCGTTAAAAATACAGAAATATAATTTAATAGCCTTTTGAAAGCACTTCACAAACTGTTGTTTTAGAGTCTTATATGTTTCCTGTCATCAGCCAAAATGGCCTGTTGTTCTGTGATGGAAGATTCCGGACAACCCTATACTTGGGTTAAAATTGGAAATACTCAGTTTTATATTTCCAATAAAGAAACAAGTGGAGTAGTATAAACTCTTCAGCTCTATCACAAATCATTTACTATCTTTTAATACTTAAAAGAGGAAAGATGACTGGACAAGAGCAAATTTAATCATAGGTACAGCCTTTCATAGATACCCATTGTTGCTATGAAAAATCCAGTCATATATTAAGGATTTATAAGTAAACTGGGCAAATCTGTATTTACTGCGATTTAAAATTGGGCTGCAAAACTGAAAAACAGCTTCCATGAATAGCTTTACTCCGCAAACTTCAGAACACAGGACAGGAGCATTGCTGCCCTGGGGAAGGACCCTGGGCACGGGCAGGGGCCCGAGCCCTGATTCTGCGCTCGGGCCCACTCCAGCCTTGGGCGCCTGCTGTCACCAGCCTGGCCCCGGATCCCCGGCCTAGGACGGGGCTGGAAGCAGCAGCTGCCACTGTGGGCACCCCGGCCCCGGATTTCCAGCTGGAGATGGGGCTGGGAGAAGCAGGGGCCGCTACAGGACTTGGGACACAAGCCCCATGTGCCAGGCGCCAGCGATGCCCCTGGCACAGGATATCATTTTGTAAATGGAAAGACCCTTACTACTTAACTTTAAAACTCCTTCCAAGTCGCTGTAATTAATATGTCCAATAGAAGCTTGAAAATATTCCTGGCAGAGTTCCTCCTCACCACTCTTTGACTATGACACATACCACTCAATCTTCCTAAGGGAGCAGAGTAAACAATTCCTGAAGAACCCCCTCTGCCTGCTGGCATAGGCAAGTCAAGATCAGGACTCCAGTTTCACATGTCAATGCAACACACTAACATAAAGCTGTCAGTTATGGCTCGGGGTTTACCTACGCTTGATCTGGGAGCGAGCCGCCCAGCATGGGTCCACAGATTTGTGTTAGCTGGGCTCATGCTAGCATGCTAAAACTAGATGTGTAGACATTGCGGATTGGGCTTTCAAACCTAAGGTAGAATGGAGAAAGAAGGGGTGGGACTGACAGCAATGTCTATTCAGTTATATTTTAGTGTCCTACAGCAAGCCCAGCTTGCACAAGACTATGGACTCAGACTGGGAGGCTTGCTCCTAGATGCAGTATGGACATACCCCCTGTGATTGTACTTTGTGTAGTACTATGAAAATAATTTGCAGAATCCTCTCTGCTTTACTGCACAACAAACCTGAGTGATGTTATGAAAATTTATGTTCCAAGACTGTTAAATAAATTCCATACGTCTACTGAGTGATGTCGAGGACGTGGAAGAGCAGAAAAAAGTGTTCCCTGAAATTCTACAACTAGGGCTAGGCAAGTATACAAATGGAGACTAGTTCTGTATGTGGAAAAGAGGAGTGTATTTGTTTAATTCGGTCACAGTACACTTTTGCTATAGAGTTGGTCCAGAGATTTTCTGGAGTTCTAGGTATTGCGACTACATGTATAATGAAAGTCATGTTTGATCAACACAAATAAATACACTGTTATATTTATTACAGATAAACAGGTTCATGTAGTACTTGGTCATCAGACTGTCTTCCACCCTCAAATTTCCCCTCTATATATGATAAAGAACAACAACAAAAAAAGTTTCATATGAAATTACAGTAGTTACTTCCAACTAACAGTAGAGGGGGCTCACTTCTTACAAAAAAAAATAATCAGACTAGAAAGCTCTCATTCTTTGGAAGAAAAAAGTGTACTATTTATGTGTTGAATATTTCTACAAATCTGTTAGTAAAGTGAGTAAACTAACACCCTATATCTCAAAAAGATACAATGCAGATAGATGCCAAGCCCCAGAAATTTGCAGCAAATTACTATAAGTCCTATTCTGCTGGAAGCAGAGAGGAAATTTTAATGTTTTGATTTAGTACAATAGTGGGTTCTAACTTAATTTGCTTTATTTGCTAGTCAGCAAAAATAAATGTGAAGAGACTTCCACTGTAAGAAAATTAGAGACTTTAGGAGTAAGTCTAATCTCAGTCATGAAAGGGCCAGGGGAAAAAGGAGAAAAGGATGGCATTTGTTCCCATCAGAATTCAGCTCCCTTGCAATGACAGTAAACTCATATAGCATTATCTACAAGAAGGCCATTAACATTTCTATTTGCCTAGAAGATTCTGTCCCGTCCTGGCAGATAATGACCTGGCCTCAGTTATACACAGCTTAGTCACCTCTCAGTTATATTACGACACCATTTTTCATAAGATATCAAGTCATTAGTCTTTAGGACACCCTAATTAGTACAGGATGCTGCAGTATGTCTCAGCAACACAGATTATTGGGAACACATTCTACCTGTTCTCCACCCACTACTGTACCTTCTGACAGAAACTGACAGTTTCAGGCCTTAACTTTAGGCACTCTTTTGGACCCAGAATAGCTAAAATATTGCCTAGCGCTCCTGGAGAAAGATCATGGAGACACATCTTTCTTGGGGACAAATCCTAGACTGGGGAATGACCATTACAAACCTCACCATCTTCCAATCATTGTGTGAAGCTGACTACTTTTGTTTTTTCTAATATTACATTTATCAGTGTGTACATTAGAAAGAAAAAAAGAACTAGCAACTGAAAACACTGAATTGCAAAAAAAAAAAAAAAAAAAAAAAAATCTCCACTTGGAAAGAGGAAGAAAAAGTCAAAGTGTTAACAAATGTTAATCACATTCCTTAATGCATTACTGAAAGCTGATCAGATGCCATGAGATGCGGAAGTTATAATAAACAATGATATTCTTGTTTGATTATACACAAATAGAATAATTGCATTGTAAGAAACTTAGAAGTTAATTATACTGTAAATTATACAGCATGTTTGAACAAACATCATCTTTTAGGAGCACCAGCATGTTATAGACAAAATTAGTTTACTTGCCTTAACTACCTGTATGTTTTTTATTAACAGGCAAGGCAATCACCACATAGACGTTACTGAAAGATACGCCTGCTGAGTCCACAACAACAGTGGTAGTGTAGCATCCTCCCCTTCATCTCAACCTCCTTGGAATTCAGACTCTGTCCTTGCAGTGGTTGGATTGCCATAATGATGCATTTTTACTCAAGAAGTCAATTTCTGAAGTTTAAACCATATAAACTATGTAGAATATTTTTAATTAGGAACATTATTATTGATTGTGTACTGTTAAAAAACTACACACTCAGTTTTACACAGTGTTTCACAATATAGGAATAGTCTAACTTATCCAAAAAGATTTTGAAAGAGAAAATTCATTGAAACTGACCATTTCCTGTGAAAATTTTCAATTCTGATGAATTGGCATTTTTGACAGAAAAACATTTTGTCAAAAATTCATAACCATCTCTATTTATGAGCCAGGGGAGTCTTCGCCTGTGAAGCTGATATGGTGCAGTCAGGAACACAGATGCTCTGTCTGCATTATGGGCCTGCTTCAATGGTATCGGAGTTGCGTTCATTTTTCATGAGCAAGAATTTAAAGTTCTAGTATTGTTGCATTATTTAGTGAATCTGTATGAACTAACTACCAATATGACTATGAACTGCAGGCTACGTTCCCTCTAAGGTGTGCGGCTGCGGAGCCGCACACCTAAAAGACCCTCCCCGCGCAGGGCTGTCCTGTTCCCGTGCACAGGGAGGGCCAAGCCAGAAGCACAGCCCACGATTGGCTGGGGGGAGGGAGCAGGACCAGGGCCAGGCAGGCTGAGGCACACAAAGTGGCGGAGAATTGGCTGGGGCGGGGTGGAGCGGGGCTGGGCCGGGCCAGCTGAGCAGCGGGGAGGTGGGGGTGCATGCAGGGCCAGGCAGGGCAAGGCTGGCAAAGTGGCTGAGGATCAGCCACGTGGTGGTGGGGGACTGGGGCCGGGGCGGGGCTGGGCAGAGCCAGGCCAGAAAAGCAGCCAGGAATGGGTCAGGGCGGGGCGGGGGGAGCAGGGCTGAGCCAGCTGAGCAGCAGGAAAGGGGTGCTGGGGCCCAGCAGAGCGAGGCTGGCAAAGTGGCCGAGGACCAGCCGGGGAGGGGGGGGGGCGGAATCGGGGCCAGGGGTGGGCAGAGCCAGGCTGGAAAAGCGGCTGAGGATCGGCGGGGGCAGGGGTGCTGGGACTGGGCAGGGCAAAGCGAGCAAAGTGACTGAGGATCAGCCGGAGCCAGTGGTAGGGCTGGGGCCAGGCCAGGCCAGGCCAGCAGAGCAGCTTGGGGGCTTAGGACCAGGCTGGCAAAGCAGCAGAAGATCAGTGGGGGGACAGCGGGGCCAGGGCCAGGCAGGGCCATGCCAGCAGAGCAGCTCAGGATCGGCTTGGGGGGGTCAGGCTGGCAAAATGGCTGAGGATTCAAAGGGGGGGCAGGCCTGAACCATGGCCAAGGATCAGCTGGAGGAGGGGCAGCCTGGGAGAGCGGCTGAAGTTGGGCAGGGGGCAGGCTTGAAACTCAGCTGGGACAGGGGGGCTGCAGTTGCTATCCAAGGGCTCCTTTTTACCTTCCAGTCCTTCCTCCCCCAGGCATTCTAAAAATAGGTGATTGTCCAGCTTTTTATTTCTGATAACTAGAATGTTGAAAAAACAAACAAACAAAAAACAAAGAGCAGTTTATAGGGAAGGGGAAAAATATCAAGGGGCAGTGGAGTACACAATTATCTTTTAGTCCTAGAAGCTTTTTTTTTTTAAAAAAAAAAAAAAAAAGGGGGCAGCTGGTTTCCCCATAGTCAGTTGGTAGATCAGCAGACTTATAGTGTCAGGGTCATGGGTCAAGTCCTCTGTTGGGTTTTTTAACTTTTGGCCTCTTGCTTCTTTGAGAAGGGCTAAATTGGGGAAAAAATATATAGAAAACACTAATAAAATGAAGGAAAAAAGTGTAACATGATTAAAATTACTAATAGTGACCAATTAAGTAAAGCAAATAAAGGGACACATCTGAACTGACTAGAAACAATTTCAGACAATTTTTTTAAAATTGTAAAATGGGCTGCTGTGCAAAATGAAAAACAAGAGGCAAGTTAGCTGCTTTCACTTTTTTATGTGCTTATTTATTTTGGAAACCCGACAAAGGCAGGCGAACAGTACTGAAGAATTGATGAGACATGTCACATAAGCACAGAATACATTCAAGTTATTAATATAAACAATTTTTAAATAACATATTAATTTTTCATTGTTCTATACTTTTCAACAATTTCCATCATGTGAATTTGCACAAAAATTTTATTCAGAAACAGTTCTGCACACGGGTTGAAAATTTTGCACACAAGCCACCAAACCTTAGAGGGAACATTAACTGCAGGTAATGAAAGGAGATTTAAATGATCTTAACATTATAAGGGAAGGATTAAAAACTGATTCTTTGGAAGTTAGAAATAATGGGAAAATTTCCACTTTGAAATATATTAAAAGGGCGCTCCAAAACTGATATGACCAGAAAGTATACAAAAGAATAAAGATTCTGATGATTTTTGGTGGGGGTGTGTGTGGTTAATTATAAATAAATTTTGGCACAGTTAATAGACCGTGTAAAGAGATATTTGCTTCAAATCCATTTTTAGTGATAGCTCCTCATGGTAATGTGCATGTAAATGACTACTCTCTTCACCTGAGCTAGCAAAAATCACATCAGTTAAGACAACACTGTGAGTATGGCTACACTAGAATTTTAAAATTAATTTTAAGTTTTTGCGAATTAACTCATTAGCTAACATATTTGTACAAGCTAGTTTTGACATCCTGGAACAAATGTTTGTGGAGCGTCCAGAGTAGCACATATAAACATGAGGACTAACTTGAATAGAGATCATTTAACTTGAATTAAAAATACTATAGCATACACAAATCATATAAGAAGATATATGTGAAATGCCTTGGATAGACCATGTATTTCCTTTACAACAAGACATGAACATGGTTATATGTTATGGGAAAAGGAAGTTAAGACTATTGAGATCTGTGGAGCCCAAAAAAGGCAGAGTGGTCCTATTTCTTGAACAAAATATTAAATATCTTCTATTCTGAACCTTGATCTGATGGTGGTACTAAGATTATGGCTTCTATAGGTCTGTTTAGATATATTTATCCTTCAGTATAAATCCACTGGTATTAAGAGAAGAAAGAAATGTATTGAAATTCTGGAAAACATACAGTTTCTATAAGCCATTTAGAAATCTTCAGTCTAAAGTAGAGAAAAAAGAAGGAAAATGTTTAATTTGAACCTGAGGATTATGGACTCCACCTGTCATAGTCTATATTTTGCTTTTATTCATGTTTTGAAGGAAGAGTTCCATCATGCAAGGCCTGAAAAATATTTCCCTGATACAAAAGAAGAAAAGACTGCATGTTAGATTAAAAGCTCATCAACACTTCCAGTACAGTTCCTCTGCCAAGAATTGGAATGAGAAAACAGGTTATTCAGTTTGGATGAACCCCCAAAATTTTCTCCAGTAGATTCTCTGAACAACTTAGTTCCATTTGATTTTCTAATTGTTTTCCTTCTTTTGATGCTTTTTGACCAACACAGTAGTTTCTCCCTAGTAGAGCTAATAAGGAAAATTATAAATAATAGTTTTTTTCACTGGAAAATACTGATTAAACAGAAACTCTTCGCTGGAACATACCCAGGTTTGAAGAAATTTTGGGGGGGAAAGTTTCTAAGATCCACAACAGAATTTCTGGTTAGGGACAGAAAACTCCCCAATGCACATTAGTCCAGTAGTTAGGGCAATTGCCTGGGATGTGGAAGACACAGTTTGAGTTAGAATTACAATGTTTACACAGTTTGTTCAATGATTTTTATGTGAAAACACCAGTAAAATACATGGAAGTGTTGCAGCTTCTGAATTTCCTTGAACACCTTTGTGCATCAAGCACAAGAAAATTTTAAATGGTCATCATCTCAGTAAAGCCTATTATGAAAACTGAGTTGCCCTTCTGCATGCATGTTGACCATATTTCTGCACTTTCACTCTGTCTTCTGTAACATATTAGTTTCTAAAGCAAATTGTTCAGCTAGTGGGTGAAAGTGGGATGGAAATAGTAGCTCTGGCTTTTCAAATAATTTTTTCAAGGTATCAATAGATGTTTTAAATTTATGTGGTAGGTCACCAACAGAGAAATCAAATGGTATTTTAGTTCACTAAGAATATGACGACACGTCAATAAAAGACCTATGTCATGACTGCAGCTGGCCCAGGTCAGTTGCCTTAGGCTTGCAATGCTGAAAACTCGAATGTAGACATTCAGGCTTAGGCTCAGGTCCACGCTCTGAAATCCCACAAGAGGGTAAATCCCAAAGGCCAGGCTTCCCACCTGAGTGAATCAAATTCACCCCAAGCTCTCAGGCTCAGTGCTGTGGGGTTTTATTGCAGTGAAGACTCACACACACTTAATGCTGATGTCTGAACTGCACATGATAAATGCAATCAAACAGATCAATCAATCAATCAAATCATAGGGCTGGAAGGGACCTCAGATCTAATCTTGCCGTTCTAAAATTTACAATAGAAGTTGTTTACTGCATCTGATTCTGCAAGAAGCTTGTATCAGTCAGTTGGACTCATTGTAGGAAATCACTCAACATCTTGTCAGATCAGACTGTGGTGGTACAGATAGTTCTGTAAGAAAGTGGTATATTGAGGGCTGCCTTCTCTGATGATAGGGTTTGGGGTTTTTTTTTTCTGCAATGGCAAGTTTAGGGAGTGAATGGAATATAAACCATCGTTTAGACACTGCTCTTAAACCTGTTATCTCATTTGGAGCAATTCTCTACCTCCTAAGTGAATATAATTCTGTCATCATTGCAGTTAGTCTTTCTGATCCAGATTAAGCATGCCTTCTCTCTATATTTTAACAATTGCATTTTTTCAGTAAAATTACTAAATTTAAACCTCTCAAATTTACTGTGCCAGTCAAGATCCCATTAACAAAATAGAAAATCCCACAGCACACTTAATGGAGTGATGTCCTTTACTATATGGTCTGTAGAGATAAGAGAGATAATCCAGGTATACTTTGCAATACATCTTTAACAAAGAAATTAAGGGCAGACTATTGTTGAAACAGTTTATATTGGGAGAAAATATGACTGCATTTTTGTTTGCCACTGTGTGATACTAGATGAAATTCTGCTCTTGAAGATGCCTACATTGCAGGTGGGAGCATGTGTCCCAGATCAGGTAAACACAACCACCACCTCTTCTCAAGGTATTGTGCTAAGAATAGCAGTATATTCAGGGATAGAAATGATGGCAGTTCAGACTAGGTATCTGAGCACAAACCTGCCAAGACCCCTCGGTACAAACTCAGGGAGATAGCCTGAGCTGCCACTTATGCTGTCCCGAGCTACACTGGTATTTAGAGAGTGCAAAACAAACAAGGAGTCCTGTGGCACTTAAAGACTAACAAATTTATTTATAGGATGAGCTTTCACGGGAGAAAATCCTACTTCATCAGATGCTTTGAAGATGGGGAAATTTACAGAATGGTAAGAAAATAAATGCAGAGAAGTGTAAGTCATGGATCAGGTCAAATTGCCTGTTGTAATGAGAAAAGAAATCCAAAGCCCCCATTTAGCCCTGAAACAACACAGTCAGATCTGCAAATAAATTCTAGCCCTGCAACTTCTCTTTGAAGCCTTGAGCTGGTATTCACCTGTCTAAGCATAGCAATTAGTAAACTGTCAATGGAATGATCAGAAAGATAAAAATGCTCACCCATGGGTTTTAGAGTGTTGTGATTTCTGATGTCACATTTGCGCCCATTTATTCTTTTGTGCAGAAACTTTCCTGTTTGTCCAATATATAAGGCAGAGGGGTATTTTTGGCACACAATGGCATAAATCACATTGTGTGCCAGAAATACCCCTCTGCCTTATATATTGGACAAACAGGACAGTTTCTGCACAAAAGAATAAATGGGCCCAAATGTGACATCAGAAATCACAACACTCTAAAACCCGTGGGTGAGCATTTTTATCTTCCTGATCATTCCACTGACAATTTACTAATGAGCAGATGAATGAGTCTTTGATGGAGTAGCTGGTTTTACTAGGTTCTATAACAGTATCTTTTGTGCAGATATGTAGGCAAAGTTGGCAACATGCTTTGTTGCCAGGATATGTGCCTGCTTTAATGGTTCTGTTGTTAGGTCTGTAGTTGCTGGTGAGTATCTGCTTGAGGCTGGGGATTGTCTGTAAGCAAGAAGAGGTCTGTCTCCCAAGCCTTGAGAGAGTGTAGAATAGGCTGTAGATCCTTCATGATGTGATATAAATCTTTGACTTGGAGGTTGTAGGTGATGACCAGTGGTGTTATGTTGTTTTCTTTCTTTCTAAACTAATATGCACCACAAAGGACAAAAAGAGCGACACCTTCAACCCACTCGACAACATTGTTAATCTTTTGTACCATACACTTAGTCCAGCAGAGGACTCTGCTTTCTTTCTTCTTCTCCTGTAGTAGTTGACTTTGGGGTACCTGCCTGGCTCTGTCAATCTATTTCTTCATTTCCACAGATGGGTACTGTAGTTTTAAGAGTGCTTGATAGAGCTCCTGAAGGTATCTGTCTCTGTCTGAGGGATCAGAACAAATGTGGTTACATCTTAGGGCTCAGCTGTAGACAATGGATCATGTGGCATGTTTTGGATCAAGGGATATAGGTAACTATACCGATCAGCAGGTTTTTGGTATAAGGTGGCTCTTATGTGATGAGACTTGAGGAAAAGTTGATCTAAGTCACCATAAAAATGTTGGCATATTGTGGGGCCATGTGGGTACCCATAGCAGTGCCACAGACTTGAACGTATAAAATACCCTCAAATCAGAAGTGATTGTGGGTGAGTACAAAATAACAAAGTTCAGCTACAAGGTGTGCTGTGACATCATCAGGGATGGTTGTTCTAATAGCTTGTAATTCATATTTGTGTGGGATGACTGTGTAAAGAGTTTCTATGTCCATAGTGGCCAGGATGGAAATTCACCAGTGTACTGGACTTTTCTCAGGAAGTCTATGGTGTCTCAAAGATAGTTAGGGATGTTAACAGCATAGGGTCTGAGAAGGAAGTCCACATAGCCAGATAAGCCTGCTGTAAGAGTGCCAATGCCTGAGATGATGGGGCATCCAGGGCTTCCTTTTTTAAGATTTTTGGTGGTAGACAGAATATCCCTGGTTGGGGTTCTAGTGGTGTATCTGTCTTTATGTGTTCCTGTGCTGCCTCGGAGAGTTTCTTGAGTAGATGGTGTACGTAGATTGTTGGTGTGGTGGAAATATTCCTTGAGTCTGAGATGGCAAAAGTAGTCCTCCAGGTCACTGCAGAATTTTGTCTTATGTGTGGGGGTTGTGGGACAGAAGGAAAATCCCTCAGATAGTACAGATTCCTCTGCTGGAGTAAGTATTTCGCACAAAAGATTAACAATGTTTTTGGATGGGTTGAAGGTGTTGCTCTTTTTGTCCTTTGTGATGCCTATTAGTTTAGACAGTTTGATGTCTAAATTTTTAGAGTGCTAAATTGAGCAGACCTAGCTCATGTCTTCTTCTCAAGTTTGGAAGCATACTCCCAACTACAATGTTGACATTTGTGCATACATCCACTTACTGAATAGAGGTTTAGCTCATCTCTTAGCAATATTTAAAAAAAAGCATACATACATTTGTGTCTTCATTTTGCTTAAGAATTTGATAATTGACTTCAAAGTGTTCCTATTTCTTCACCTCTATTTTCTGCTGCGTGCTACAGCAAATATGTAATAACTATAACCAAACAGTACTATTTCATTCAGTTCAATGGTCTATATCTGCACTCTCCAAAGAGATTCCAGCTGTAAACCTGTAAGTCAGTAACTGTATTCCTTAATATTGATAATGATTTTGAGAAATGGAAGCATGGAGTTAATTAGATTACCATTATAGTTAAAATGTAGTATTTAGCAATGCTCCTAAAATGAGGTAGGCACTCAGCAATGTTTCTGGGAAGTGCAAACAAAATATTTTAAAGGTTCTGCCCTCAGTGGTGAAAAATTCAGATTCACAGGAAGCATATGGCCTGTTAATTATCCATAACAAACCCAAATCCATGCTGGAGTCATAGTTTTCAAAAATACAGTCTCTCTAATCTTATAAATATGATCTACATTCATAGCTACTAGATATATGGCTTTGAATTTTGCTAAATTAAAATGGATGTTCTTCAGGGGAACCCACCTTTTCAGTTGGGCCAGGTTGAGCTCTAGAACTGACCTGTTTTTATCCTCATTTATTACACCCCTGTTTTTGGGTCATTTGCAAATTTACCTCTTATCTATTCCAGACCATTAGGGATGATACTGAATAGTTAATGAAAACTGGGCATGTTTTAGCAAAAATGACTGGGAAAGACCTGATCATATCTTGAGAGCTGTCATAAAGATGATTCTAATCAGTTGTTCTCCATCTCTACTGGAAGCAGGACAAGAAATAAGCTCAATATATAGCAACAGAGATTTAGGTTAGGCATTAGAAAGCACTTTTTAACCATAAGGGCAGTTATGTGCAGGAATAGACTTCCATGAGAGGTTGTGAAATAACTGTTATTGAAGGTTGATAAAAACAGGTTAGAAGAACACCAGTCAGAGATGGACTATATTTACATGGTCCTGCCTCAGCACAGAAACCTGGATTCAAGGACTGCTTGAGGTCCCCTCCAGCCTTATATTTCTATGATTCTATGAATAGCATTTACTCAAAAGCAGATCTCTGTGCCATCCCACCAGAAACAACCAGAATGGATGATTCTCTGTGGGAGATGATCAGTTAAACAATTTTTAATCTGTTTCAAATTTAATATGTGCTACATAGATTTTGTAGTGTTAACTTTTTAATCAGAATGTCTTACAGTACTAAGTCAAATATTGTAGAGTTTTTAAGTATGTTAGTTATCTTTGCTAACCGAACTTGTAATCTAATAAAAATATCCGGTCTAGAAATACATGAAAATAGGTATAAAACTAAATAGAAAACACACCCAAATACCAATCAACTGAGGATGCCATGAATATACTACAATTCATATTTATTTTAAAATAGCATGTAAATCAAGTCAATAAAAGGAATAACTCACGTGTGAGAATTTTTATAAAAAGATTAAATCATATGCAAAAGACCTCATAAGTCTTCTTCTCATGTATGAAAGATAATTATCTTAACTGAAATTATATATTATTTAAATCATATTAGCATTCTGGATATTACTTTTAAGGTATCTCAGCCACAAGGTACTCAGATTTCTAAATTGTGCTAAGATAGAAGCATTATTGTAAATTAACCTGAAATGCAAATGAATATTCTGCACTCTCATTATAAGCAGAGACAGAATTCTTGCTTTAGAATTCCCCTCTGCCTTTCAAGGAAACATATGGTCTGAGTGCTTAGGGTAATATGAGTCATATGCATAGTGGTTTGCATACTACAAAAATACAAACAGTTTAGAATTAAAAAAAAACAGTATTATTCTATAGTCATATAAGACTAAAATTCTGTATTACTGAAAGCTATATATTTTACCATCCATTTATATTAAAGATTTTTCAATACTTAGTTTAAAATATTCACATTTATTTCTGTTATGCAATTACTAACAAAAATAAGATTTTGGTTAAAGCTATAAAAATGCCTGTGTGGAAGAGCTACATTTCATTTTACAAATTTAATTCTTTTTCCCATTTTCCCAGATGATATAGAAATAAAGAGATGGGACATCTCAAACATTTCGATTAGTTGGTGTCAGAGTCGTAACTACAGTGGGGCCAACGGGGCTTTGCCCTGGGCACAATGGCGCGGGCTCAATAGAGCCACTCTATTAAAGGGCAGGTTTCACGGCACTGGCTGCAAGCGCCGCTAATGACAAGGGGCACACTCCTATTGGAACGCGCCCCAGGAGGCAAAACAGAGCATTACAGCTGGTTAGTGTTGCCCCAGTTCATAATGTCCAAGATGCTGTTATAGTGCAAAGGATGACCACCTAATCCCGAAGCCAGCTTCTGGCAGAGGTACTCTTCCTTGGTAATGTGAATGCTAGCTAGCTGTTCACAAGAGAGCTACAGAAATTCTTTCATTTGGATATGTAGTAGCTTATCTGATTTTACAGAAAGCAAATTTATGGGAGAGATTTCCAGTCAGTGAACTCCAGTCACCAAAACCTGGGAGATTCTCTAATCTTCTCCCTTCACCTTTCAAGATACATTGAAGGACATGTAATTACATCCCTAACTAAACTGACACTACAGTTATTCTTAGTCTGGTCTCCATTATAATCTTTCAATCACCTGTTTCTTTAATCTATTTTTTTTTTAACAATCTATGTTTTTGATATCAGAACCCACAAATTAATTTAACTCCCTGGTCATTTCTACCTTCAGATCCATACTGACCACCTCTAAAATCTGGAAGTTAGAGGGGCTGACATCAGCCTCCATATTAATTGTTTATCAGCTCAAATTATTCTACCACCACCCCAAACATATACCACCATTAGACTTGTATATCTTTAAAAACTGTTTGACCAAACCTGGCTGTACTTTGTTCTCCAATTATCTGAAGCAGGCAGTAATGTGGTTATTACAGGGTATGTCTATACTTACAGATTATTTCAATTTAAGGAAGCTTAATTAGGAATAACTTACTCCCTGGCCAAGGAGGCATTTTATTATATCTAATTAAGCGGTTCTTTAATTCAAAATAATAAAACCTCCTTTTACTTTGAAGGAGTGGTTACTTTGAAGTTATTAGTTTGAATTAAGCCATTCTAAGCTGCGAAATAGGCTTAATTCGAACTAATTTGCCTGTTCTTTTGCCTGCCTTCCCTTATTTCAAATTAGAGAATCTACTGAAGACTCTGTAGTTCAAATTAATAAAGCCTACTTGGATGTGCACAAGTCCATGGGGCCGGACGAACTGCATCCAAGGGTGCTGAGGGAATTGGCCGATGAGATAGCAGCACCGCTGGCCGTTTTTTTTCAAAACTCATGGAGAACAGGGGAGGTGCCAGAGGATTGGAAAAAAGCAAATGTAGTGCCTATTTTCAAGAAAGGGAAAAAGGAGGATACGGGGAATTATAGACCTGTCAGCCTCACCTCAATCCCTGGCAAAATTATGGAGCAGATTCTTAAAGAATCCATCCTCAAACACTTAGAAGAAAATAAAGTGATCAGGACCAGTCAGCATGGATTTACCAAGGGTAAATCATGTCTGACGAATCTCATTTCCTTCTATGAGCAGATGACTGGTTTTCTGGATGCAGGAAGAACCGTTGATGTGATATACCTTGATTTTAGTAAGGCTTTTGATACAGTTTCCCACAGCATTCTCATTTGCAAATTAAGGAAGTATGGGTTGGATAGGTGGACTATAAGGTGGATAGAAAACTGGTTTCAGCATGTAGGAATCAATGGTTCCATGTCTAGCTGGGAACCAGGCAAGAGTGGTGTGCCCCAGGGGTCAGTCCTGGGGCTGGTTCTGTTCAACATTTTCATCAATGATCTGGATGATGGAATAGACTGCACTCTCAGTAAGTTTGTGGATGACACCAAGCTGGGGGGAACAGTAGACACATTGGAGGGCAAGGACAGGATTCAGGGAGACCTAGATAAATTGGAACAATGGGCCAATAAAAATCTTATGAAATTCAATAAGGACAAGTGTAAAATCCTGCATGTGGGACGGAAAAACCCCATGCACTGCTACAGGCTGGGAAACATTCAGTTAAGTAGCAGCAGTGTAGAAAAGGACCTGGGGGTCATGGTGGATGGGAAGCTAGATATGAGTCAGCAGTGTGCTCTTGCTGCCAAAAAGGCCAATGGCATACTGGGCTGCATCAAAAGAAGTATTACCAGCAGATCAAGGGATGTGATCATTCCCCTCTATTCTGCACTGGTGAGGCCACATCTAGAATACTGTGTTCAGTTTTGGGCTCCCCACTACAAAAAGGACAGGGACATGCTAGAGAGAGTTCAGAGGAGGGCAACCAAAATGATTAAAAGGCTGGAGCACAAGCCCTATGAGGACAGACTGAAAGCATTAGGCTTGTTTAGTCTGCAGAAGAGACGATTGAGGGGGGATTTGATAGCAACCTTCAACTACTTGAAGGGATGCTCTAAGGAAGATGGAGCTCGACTGTTCTCAGTGGTAACAGAGGACAGAACAAGGAGCAATGGTCTCAAGTTGCAGTTAGGGAGGTCGAGGCTGGATATGAGAAAGAACTTTTTTACTAGGCGAGTGGTGAAGCATTGGAATGAGCTGCCAAGGGAGGTGGTGGAGTCTCCATCTTTGGAGGTGTTTAAGGCCCGGCTGGACAAAACCATGACTGGGATGGTTTAGTGGGAGTGGTCCTGCCTCTGGCAGGGGGTTGGACTAGATGACCTATGAGGTCCCTTCCAGCCCTAGGATTCTATGATTCTATGATTTCAAATTAGAGTGTCTTCACTTGACACCTAATTTGAAATAATAACTTTGAATTAATGCTATTTCAAAATAATAGCTTCAATTTAAATTCAAGGTAATTATTTCGAATTAACTACTTTGAATTAATTTTGTAAGTATAGGCATAGCCACAGTGAATATAAATTATAGATGAACTTCTGCAGAATAACCCATGACTGTGAGCCTTTGTAAAGGAACATCCAGTAAAAAGGTGTTTACAAATTGTCAAGGTTATTTTAGTTTACTTAGCTCTAGTTAATAGATTGGTCTAATCCTCATGCCCTGTGAAGAAATGATCATTGATTCAGTTCAGTGTCTAAAACAGAAAAACAAAGCACAGGACAGAAAAAAAAAAAAAAAGGCATAGGTTTTGATTTTCAAATTAAGCCTTTCTAATCATTATTATTTAAAATGGATTCAATTTGGCACATCCAATGAATTGACAGGGTGTTGAACCAAAAAATAGATGCATAGTTTGAAAACCACATTTAAACTGATATGTGGCAGGGCATGTCTAAGTTAAACAATCACTAATTCAGCAGATGCTTGGAAAAATTTGCAAGGCCATCTCCGATGGATATTGAAGGGTCCTCATTTCATGTAAAGATCCGTATAGTTGATAACTGGATGATCACTTAGTCATTTGCATATGCAACTGAGGTAACTAACTGAATAAATTACATATGTGCATTTTTACATATGCAATTCTAAAAATGTAGTGCTAAGGGACAAGTGCTGTCATAAGCAAAATGAGTATGCTTCTTCATAAAAAAGGGTCAGGATTTCATCAAAAGGCAGTAATATAACACTATTTATTCACTTTAGCATCTTTCTTTGTAATAACCATCTCTGCAATAGACTTCATCTGTAATATTATAGTCAGTAGTAAAAAACTGTGCATGTTTCAATCCATAAATAGTAGTAGTTGTATTTCAATAAAATGGCAATTAGCTAATTTTATTTCAAATTTTGGGGTGTGGGGGGTTGATGTTGGGTTTTGGGGGTTGGGTTTGTGGTTTTTTTGGTGGGGGGAGGATTACAGTAGCACTGAGAGGTCCAAATCAAAATTGGGGCCTTCAAGTGCTAAATGGTATATACACAAAAAGTAAAAGGCAGTTTTCACCTCAGTAATAATAATTATTTAACTTGGACTTACATTCACTGTTCCTGCTGAGTGAATAATTTTCATCAGCCTTTTTTTTTATGGAGACAGGAAGACAATCCCAGCCTCAAAGAGCTTACAATCTAATTTAGGATATGTCACAAGAGTGAATGTAACAAAAACAGCTGAAAGAAGGGATATGGAGGACAAAGGAAATAGCAACAAGAGCATTCATTATTAACACTGGCCAGCTATGTGCACAGCCAGATATGCAGATAGTGTCATTTTATATTATATTGTCTCTAAATTCTCTTATTCATCCATTAATATCATTCTCTCTCTCTCATAAACAATAGGTGAGATAAAGATCTGAAATCTATAAGCCAGCCTTATCTGTTTAGATGTTATATACTTCAAAAATCTAATTTTAAATACTGAAATTTTAGTTCAGGAGGTAAACGAATGCTTTTGGATACATAAAAAAGCAACCTAGAAATTCAGACCCACTTTTTGTTCATAGATTTGGGCAAATGTAGTACTCCTGAAAGTACTCCAATATTAGTGCTTAGAATCAATCATAAAGCAAGGAGATCACAAAGAAGCTGTGTCACGCAGTTTTTACCAGTATTTACAAGCCCCCTATTATTCTAGTCTTGATGTCTCTTGAACAGATTGCCAGTCATGTCAAGTTGTGTGGTTGTTTTGTGAGACCATGTTTACATTTGTAACCTGAACAGAATTAAAATTTGAATCCCTTGAAGAGAAAATTGTTAAATTCCTGATTCTACTAATATCTATAGATCTTCTTGCAAGATTAGGGTCTTATTTAGGATGAATATTCAAAACAGTTTGTTAGCCAAATATGGGTTTGTATTTTCACTGGCATTTCCATAATAAGGGGTGGGGGTTGGGGTGCGTATGTGTGTACTTGTAAATTTCCTAATACACTAGAATTGCTATAGGCTCCAATATAACCAAATGAGCTACTTCCAGTGCTTTTTACATATTTGGAGTGGGGATTTGCAGTTTCTTGACAACATCTGCATTTTCTCATACTTCTATAGCGCCTTCCTTCTCAGAGATATTCGTTT
This sequence comes from Podocnemis expansa, assembly GCA_007922195.1. Taxonomy (NCBI): domain Eukaryota; kingdom Metazoa; phylum Chordata; order Testudines; family Podocnemididae; genus Podocnemis; species Podocnemis expansa. Next base: position 34,805,409 of record ML681990.1, read on the forward strand.
TCTCAGTTATAATCCTTATTAACTGAGAGTAGGAATATCATCACTCCTGAGTCAGCTAGAGAGGTCTCTCATGTGACCAGCTATACCAGCTCTTCCCATAAGGATATGGAGTATTATTTCTGCATTAATTCCAACCTCCACTATACTTCAGAGCATGTGCAATTGATCAGATAAAAATTGTATGTCTTTTTATATGGGAATCTATGAAACCTGGAATTTTATCAGATTATTTAGACTATTAACTAAAATAATTTATATATAAAGTGTATTAAGTTTGACTTGAGTCTTTCTTATATCCACAAATGGCAAACAATTCAGAGTTAAGAATGAAACTTTATCCTTTCCGTATTATGCCTAATCATGTGGTGTTTTATACTGAGTGATTTTAAAGCAATAAATCCAATATTTTTTGAACATTGGTGTCTATATAATTACACCATAATGACTAAATTCTACATCTCTTGGACTTTCATGCTTTTGCATTTGTAATCAATTATGACAGTCATTGACACATCAAGGCTGACACATGACTATCCTGATTATAAATCTGAGGGGCTTCAAAAAAGGGAATTGATATGGCAAGGTCTTCTCAGGAAGGGCCCCTCATCTTCAGAATTCACTTCTCCTATGTTGAACTGTGCCAGATTTGGTCATTCTGAAGGCATGCTACAGGACCTATTTTTTTCTGTAAGTCTCTGGGAAAGGCTGGAGTCTGGGATTTGAGGTATTCTGATGTGACTGAGGTGGGGGAGGCTTTTGCTGACTGGCTATTTGTGTGTGCTGGGCAGAAAAGGCTGCTGGTACACTATGGATTATTTTAAATAAGTTTCAAGGTGTCTGGAGTAGTCATCTTCCAAATGTAACATCTAAATAAATAAATAAATAAAATTGGCACCTAGACTGAAGTAGCTTATGTTGAACAGCTGCAACTCCTATTAATTCAATGAAAGTTGTGAGCACTCATTTATGAAAATCATCTTTTCTGCAAATCTTATTTAGATGCCTTATGTTTAGGCACCAAAATTTGAAACTATTAGTTAATGTGACTTTACATGCAATATAAGCTCCAGTACCAAGGTTCAGGCACAACAGGACAAGCTAGGGACAACAGAGTTTCTTAACTCAGTATAGTTCAGTTTTTGCATTCTTCAGTCACTCTCTTGACACTTCATCACTATAGCTTTTTGTAGGAGTTATTCATTAGGGCTGCAAGTTTCAAAAGAACCTATGGGAGTTAGGTGCTCAATTTTAATTGAAATTCAGTAGGAACTGGGTCACTTGGTTCCTACAAGTTCCTCTGAAAATCCCAGCCCTAATTAGTAACTCACACTCAAAGTAGTATAAGGAGAGTGCCTTAATAATACAAAACTTAACATTAAACAGAGTTGTGTTGTGCCTTGTGCCATTGCCTTCTCTCCTCCTATCTGACCTGCTTCCTCTCCTCTCCACACACCCCCCAAGGCATAACACTAACCAAACCATTTATTCCAGTTTGTTAAAAAGGAATAAAAAAGAGAAAAGATTTTATTTCAAGAGTATGGGACAAAATATTATATTTGCTTATATATTATTGAATTATATTAATTATTTAGAGAAAGCTAATACTTTTGATTCAGTATTCATGAAATAATTATTTTCTACTAAGAAGAAAAATCCAGAACCATCATTAGAACTATTAAATATTGCTTTTCACCATTTGTAAACAAGAACCATAGAAACAACCATCTTTTTAATCATTGCGACTCTATAAATATCTCTCTGTTCCCCTTAGATAAATCCAACTCATTTACTCACTCTGATTATCAATGCCTTAATGCTAGTGAAGGAGATACAACAGTCTACAAGAGACTATTTTGTTGAAATAATAAAGAATTTGCCATAATTTTGTGAAATGTATTAATGTAGGAGTCTATACCTCCCACCAATGAAGGGATAATTTAGCATACAAATCTCCCATGCATCTGTGGAAAAATTGACTTTCATAGCAATATGAACATGAATGATTTATTTTTCCTTGATTATCAGAAAACATACAGGCAGAGTCATTCCAAGTTATTTTGTAAATACCATCCTCCACCACAAATATAGCACTTCCCTAGTGCTCTGGGAACTATCCTCCGTTCAGTGTATTTTCATATTTAATTTACATAATAGACAAAAGATTAAGTTCATATTTGTCTAAAATTCCAAAGAATTGGAGCAAATCATGTAAGAAAATTTTTGATAAAATATTTTAGCAGTTGCCAGAACATAATACATACAATTTTATGTCTACTAAACCTCCAAAAGGAATTTAAATGACATAGCTTTTCAGTATACACTGAAAATAGATAAAAATGTAAGGGCTCTACATGGCTAAAAGCAGCCCTGTAAGTCTCCTTTGCTCCCTAGTTATTGAGGGTAGACACGTTTCTTGGAGATAAATAATTCCTCTTCAGAAGCTGTAAACAGATCATTAGGAATTCTTTAGTGCTATCTTCTCAAGAACAAAGTCCCAGACTTCAATTCAATGAGAATGATAACTAAGTACAGATAACTAGGTACTGATTCTCATTAGGGGAATGAGTTTTTCTTTGTCTAACTGAATAGAAGTCAGCCTTTAAATATATTTAAGAGGGCTTCAAAGACAAATTCTTAGAATCTTTCCTGACTAGGTAGGAGATCAACACTCACAGCATGAAAGGAGGAGAGAAAAATCTTACAAGCACCTGTTAACCTATCCATATGATGTAAAATGTGTAAGTGGCTATAACTTCTATCTGCATCTTCACAGTTATGAATTTAAAAGGTTTTCTGAAACAGGATAGCCAGAATACATTTGCACGAACTTTCCCCTTCTCAGTATGGCCATCAATTTAGAGCCATAAAATAATTGTTTGAGTTGGATAGGTGAGAGAGGAATTTATGGACTTCCAATAATATGCTGTCTAATCACTCTTGCCATGTTGGTATGAAAAAAGGTAGGAAGAATGGCCCACCAGTCTGGGAGTTGGTTCAATTCATTATGTTGCCACAGACTCCCTAGAAGATCTTGAGCAAGTCACTTGGGGTATGTCTACATTGCAGCTGTGAGCGTGCTTCTTAGCAAGTGTAGGTACATGTGCGCTAGCTCTGCTTGAGCTAGCATGATACAAGTAGCGCTGCCAGACACAGCATGGACAGCAGCTCAGGCTAGCTGCCTGAGCACATACATGTCGGACTGAGCAGATTTGCACTCAGGTGTCTAATCCATGCAATGACCACCTCCATTGCTTTTCTTAGTTCACAACCTAGAATGTCTCTCTACTTGAACCAAGACAGGTGCTCCCAGCTGCACTGTAGACATACCCTTTAGTCTCAGTGTGTGTTAAATATTTATCTGTAAAATGAGGGTGATAATATTTTCCTACCTTACAGGAATATTGTGATGGTAAATACTTTAAACATTATGAGGCACTCTGATGAGGGTCATTTTGCCATGTTGCCCCTCACGCTTAGGAGTGGGTCCTTGCAAATTTCTGCAAAACTAAGCCATTATTTTCCTTAAAACTTTCCTTTTCCATGATGCCTACAAAATAATTGACAATGATAAGGCTGCTTGTGTGCTGAGACCATTGTCTGTCATGAGGACCAATATTGTCTCGTTGTTTCGTTGTAGTCACCCACCCCCATCCACCTATCCATCTGTCATCTCTTGTCTTACACTTAGATTGTAAGTGGTTTGGGCCAGGGAACATCCTCATGTTCTGTATATGTATAGTGTTTAGCACCATGGGCTCTTTATCCATGTTTAGGGCTCCTAGGTGCTATGATAATATAAGTAAATTATAATAAGAACTTCAGATTGATAGAGCAGTGTTAACAGCCTTCTCATGCTTGTATGGTTTGGAAGGTAACAATTATTTTATTTGTGTTTTTATAATTTGATCCTCGAGTCTGCCCCAATGGAATAATACTGTATTCGCATATCTTAGAAAACCAGCTACTGTATTTGTACACATATGCTCAATAATTTATTTTCATATATACAAGTTGCTGTGCATATTGGAAATCAGGAATGTTTCCAAAGAACCAAGAAAACATTTTTGTTTATTTCAAAGTTGAAAACACCAAACATATTTTAATCATTTTAATAATGCAAATCATGACATTGTAACAAGTTTTAAAAAAACCTATCCAATAAAATCTAATAATTAACTAGCTGATAACAAGCAGTTATTTTCGTATTAGTCTTAAAGTATTTTGGAATGTCTATCGGTTCCAAATAGAAAAGAAGCTATGTAATTAATTAGCATGGATAAAATGTAATTAAACACTAATTTGTATTGTAAAGACATCACACTAGACTTTACAAGTTCCTCTGGCCTGTTTCCACTTCCCTCCCATCAACCCTCCAAAAATTATTTCAGTGCTACAGCTAGACTGAGGTTTTATTACTCTGGACTCAACAATTACCTATAAGCCACTTAGTTTACTTAGAATAAGCATAAAATGCATCACTTTGTTCAGAGTGAGTAACTGCAGTATAAAAACAGGATTTCCTAAAAGATCATGCAATAAAAATCAGGAAACAAGAAGTCATAAAACCATTTAACTGTGCATAATGACAAACAGTCACCAAATATAATGAGATTAATATAATAAAAAGTGAGGCTCAAATCCAGGTTTCCAGACAGGAAATAAAGCATAGTAAAGCAGCATATTATTTTATTTCACGCAATTTCTTGAATGTTAATGTAATTCTCATTAAAACCTATGATAGCCTTCTAATACCTACCCCAGTAATATTTTTAATGTCTTATTTGCAATGAAAGAGGGTATGGCATGTTCAATACATGACTTGCTTAAACATAAACAAATGAACAAATAAAATTACTTAGAATAAAATAATAAGCATCTTAGCAGAATAGGGAATCTTGTATGTATATCAAAATTCATCACCCATTTTGTTCATTATGATTATTCAAATCGCAAACATCCAGAAGTTATGTAGAATCTTCTTCTATTACATTACCATGGCAAAGTGGCTCAAAAAGCAAATAGCAATACCACCACTTTATCTTCCTGCTACCCCCACCCTTTGCACCTGTAGCACTCAAAGCACTTTACTCACATTGATATGTATTATCTTCTTTTGTCAAATGGAGCAACTGTGGCAGATCAGAATGATTCCCCACTGTGTCCAAGGTACTTGAACTGGTTGGCATAAACAGGGATCAAGTATAGTACAACTTAGCTTCATTTGCCTTCTCCCATACTCAGCTTGACTCCTCACTCCATACAGGGAGCAGCCACTGGTACAGGCTGTATCTGCCAGTGTTACTCAAATGAAGTTCCCTCGTAACCCACCGGCATTCCTTTGTGGGAATCTCTGATCAATAAGCTTGCTTTGTGCCACTAATGAATGTGACAGATCAAAGAATCTGGCTTAGTGTGTGTAAAACCTGCATTTTTTCAAGGGTCCACCTCTGTTTTGAGGTGTTCACCTTCAGACACTCTAAACTGGCAGACATCAAATTATGAGACAAAGCCTTATGTATTCTGCAACAGAACATAGGTATCCCATGTTTCAGCCCAGCACTCAGTCCAGCATACTGTATTGGCCCTCAGTGTAAACCCCCACCCCCATCATCTTCAAGAAGTGTTTTGAAGATCTCAGCTCTGAGCCTCTAACAACAAAATGCTTAAATCTGTAGCAATTGTGTGCATATCATGCCTTTCCTCTGCTCTATTCTTGTGAGCTGAAAAGATATTGAAATTAAGAAAAATATTGCTATTTCAATTGTATTAATAGAATAATTAGGCATATATTAATAATAAGTAATCCTTCACCAATGTCAAAGATAGTTTTGTTATTGACTTCAGTGTCAGAAACATAAGGCCTTTCATCTGAAGATCTCAAACTGCTATACAGTCATTCACTATGATGCTCATATGAGGTAGGAATTATGAATATTTTTGTTCAAATACAGAAATATGGTCAAAAATATTTCAAATGGTCATAAAACAAGCCTGTGAAGAGCTCATAACATAACCTGAAGTTCTAAATCCCATGCTGTAAACAATAGAAAAACTCCATGCCCCATTCAACACCCAGATTCTTGTCAATTTCAAGTATTCTACTTGTTTATAAAAAATGAGACATATAGGCAGAACAGAGAATTTACAAAAAGCTTGTGTCATATGCATGTTCACAATTACAAGCAATCCAGCACTCCAGTTTTATTGATAGGTTGACATCTTAAAAACTGAAGTGTCAACATTGTTGAAGTTCTTATAGAGCTAACAGATATTTTCAGACTGAGGGAGAATGTTTTTTGGATCTTTTAAAAAAAATTACATGTGATTTAAAGAGCAGGAAACAACATTTTGCATCTCTCAGCCTTGGCAACCTCCCTTTGAAAAGCCTATGGAGGCCAAAAATGCAGTGAAGTTCTGATTTTGGACAGTCTCTTTCTCTCTTGTACATACACACATAACTTAAGATTAAGTCTGTATGCATCAAATAATGTGATATTTTTAAAACAAAATCAACAGTTATTGAAACTGTCACACAATCTGAGATAAAATCATTGACAGGCAGTGATGTACTTCCTGCACTGCATCACTGAAAATTATTATATAACAGGGGAAGGGCAGAAAATACACATTTGGTTGAAGGACTCCTATTTTTTCCAAATTTCAATAGAATTTTATTGACTCATTTTTCTTTTTTATTTGGCTGCTGCTAGCTCACAACAAAAACAATAAATTTGTTAGATACAGCCATGCACTCAGAGACCACAGAATATGATCTCAAGAGAAAGTCCAGGGAATACATCTTAACACACCTATAATCACCTTGACAACACAAGAACATTCCACCAGAGAAACAGATTGCATCATGAAATGGGCCATTCAAATACCTTTAGAGAACCTGTTTCAATACAAAAATAAAACCACCAACAATCACTAATCATGACCTATCACCCCACACCAAAACCTATAGAAGGTATCCTCAAACAACTACAACCCGTACTAAATAGGGAACACATTCTGAAAGTAATCTTTCTAGAACCTCTTCTTCTGGCCTTCAAACAACCTCCCTTCCTAGTCCCTACCTCTTCCAAGTTTATTATCAAAAGTAAAAACAAGAAGAGTCCTGTGGCACCTTAGGCCATGTCTACACTAGCCAATTAGATCGTGCCTACACTAGGCTTTGCCTGTCTAAGCAAAGCTAAGTCTGAACTAATAAGTTTGACTGGTTAGTCTGGACTAAGCATGATGTAGACACGAACTATGGCTTAATTTGAACTATGTCATTAGTTCGAACTAGCTATGCTTTCTAGTTCGAACTAAAAAGTTTGTTAGAACTAGGACATGCGGCTATTGGGAACTAAAAAGCCATGGTTAGTCTGAACTAACCAGCAGTTAGTATGAACTAACTTGGAACTGCTTAGTTCAGACGAAGGAAGTCCGAACTAAGCTTTGTAATGTAGACACAGCCTTATAGATTAAAAAATATCTTCAGGCATAAGCTTTCATGGACTCCAAGCCCCTTCATCAGATGCAAGTGGGTTGGAACCCACGAAACCTTATGTATGAAGAAATCTGCTAGTTCTGTGGTTCCCAAACTGGGGTCCACAGATGTGTTCCAAGGGGTCTGCGGCGCTGCTCCCTACCGGGGCCAGGACCCAGCTGTGGCCCCAATGCTCCCTGCCAGGGCTGGGTCTCAGCCAGGGAGGGGGCAGTGCTGTCACTCGCCGATGCTGGCAGAGGCTCTGCTCCACTTCCCTGCAGGGGCTGGCTGGGGGCCATTGAGGCGGTGCTGCTGCTCTCTGGCCTGATGGCTCAGCTCTGCTCCCCTGCAGGGGCTGGCTGGGGGCCATGGCCCAGCTGTCCTGCTCTCCGGCATGGAGAAGCAGAGGGGGCCAATGCCACAGCAGTCCCACTCCCTGGCAGGGGAAGGGGCCATAGCCACAGTGGCCCCATTCCCCAGAGCCTTGGCCGCAGCAGCTCTACTCACCAGCCAATGCCGGCAGCACCGCCAGAGCAGCATGGGCTGGATTCTGCCAGCACACAGGCTGGATTCTTCCTGCAGTGGCCACCAGCGCCCAGGGAGGCTGAAAAAATTTTTCCACTTAAAAAGGGCTCCCCAACCTTGAAAAGGTTGGGAACCACTGTGTTAGTCTATAACAGGTGTGGCCAAACTGTGGCTTGAGAGCCACATGCAGCTCTTGAATGAAAAATCGTGGCTCCCAGAAGAATGTCAGCAAATCAGTTTAGGAAAGCAGCCCTAGCCTAGGAGTTCAGCAGGGGATCGGGACGGTGGAGAGAAGTGCGGTATGGTTGGAGATGGGAGGGAGAAGTGTGGTATGGTCGGAATTTTAAAAAACTTGCCACTAGCCTGCAGTCTTCTACATCGAGCAGCAGTTAAGTTTTTACTCTATAGGCCTAATTTTCATGGTTACCTTAAGCAATTATTAGAATCTGACATTAGTAGGATCAGAATTTTTCCTCTTTTTACGATAAAATTAAAGTGTGCAATGAATTTTAAACTTAGTAATTTTGGAGTAGGTAAAAGTATGTGGCTATATGTCTCAGTGCGGCTCTTGAAGGTTTAATAATCAACTTGTGTGGCTCTTGAGTTCCAAAAGTTTGGCCACCCCTGGTCTATAAGGTGCCACAGGACTCTCGTTGTTTTTGCTGTACACAGACTAACATGGCTACACCTCTGGAAATCTCATCAGAAGTAAGCTCCACACAAGCCAGGGCACATCAGCTTTAATGGCACAAGACACCACCAGAACAACAGATGAAAACCTTATAGACCTGTCTTCAATGTGGTAATGATTAACAGCCCCCACCAAAACATCTTTGAAGATCTGTGGATCCTGCACATGCCTGACATCAACTATGTAGGTGAAATCAGAAAATCACTATGCTCTCAGATGAAGTCACAGAAGAAAATAATAAAAGACCAAAACAGGGTATCACCTGTGAGTATACACTTTTCACAAAGCAATCATTTTATATCTAACCTCTCAGCCCTCATCTTCAAAAGAAATGCAAACAACACCTTCAAAAGATGCGCCCGGGTTCTTAAATTCATAATTTTGTTAGACACTAAAAATCAGAGTCTGACTAGTGCCACTGGATTTATAGTTCCAAAGGGGTAACTGTGTTAGTCTAGTCCAGCAAAACAAAAGTGTCTGGTGGCACTTTCAAAGACTAACAAATCTATTTATTGTATGAACTTTTGTGGGAGAGAATCCCACTTTGTCAGATGCTTGTTTAAACCAACAATCTATAACCCATTAATTGCCTTCCAACATCTCCAGTGCTGTGCCTCCACCTTCCATGATCGGTGAGGTGTTAACAGCCTGCTTCATCTTGAATGCTCCTTTTAAATATGTGATAACTACTTACACTAAACAATCTTTTCTACCTTCTATTTAGCTGTGACACTCCAAGTACATTTTACATGCCTGAAGAAGAGCTCTGTATGGCTATGTCTCCACTGGAGGTTCAAGTCAACTTAACCTGCTTTAAGCACTTGCTTAAGTTGACTTAAGCACTTAAGTCAACTTTACAGGGCAGGGCCTGCCCCATTCCCTGCCCTGGGTTCCCGGGCCTCGAACAAGCCTCAGGGGCCTGATTTGGCTCCTGCCGTGTGGCAAGGAGCAGGAAGCTGGTTCCTGCCACCTGTAGAAAGGGGCTGGGAGCCAGTTTTAGCTCCCAGCCCTTCTCCGCATGTGGCAGGAGCTGGCTCCTAGCCCCCACTGCCTGCTGCAAGGGGCTGGGAGCTGGAGTCAGCTCCCAGCCACTTGCTGGTGGCAGCTGCAACTGGATTAGCCCCCAGAGCCAGATTGGTCTCCGGATCCAATCAGGACCTGGGGCAGGGCAGGAGGCAGGGCGGCCCCAGGTATGTCTGCACTGTGTCCAGTGCAGACATACCCTGAAGTCAACCTTGTGAAGTCGACTTGCAAGGCCCCCCCAAAGTGCAGACATAGCCTATGAGCTTGAAAGCAAGTCTCTTATCAACAGAAGTTGGATCCCATAAAAGATATTATCTTACCCATTCTGTCTCACAGCAAAATTGTCCTTTATGACCTACACAGTAAATCTCTACCTCAATATTCAGTAATGCACTGCAGAAGTTCTATGTGTACAGGGTACATCTAGAGAGAAATTAAAGACCCATCACACAGCTCTAACAAGCCCAGGCAGATGCCTCGGGCTTGTGGAGCTCAGGTGAAAATCACTGTGTGGACACTCAGGCTGGTGCCCGAGTCTGGGGCCTGTCTAGCAATTTTCCAGGCCCAAGACCCTGAGCTCATGAGCCTTAGTCAGATGACCTGGGCCAGTAGTGCTTTTTTTGTGCCTGCGTAGATATATCCAGAGGCGTCGTTGACATTTGCAACACGGGGCCTGTGCCCCGAATCTCCCAGGCAGGGCCCCAAATGAATTTTCCTATAGCAGCACATGTGCTCTGCCTGTCTGCCTGGGAGGGCGGAGCTAAACTGCTGCCCACCCCAAAAACCCTGAGTGTGCTGCATGCATGCAGACACTCCGACTGCTGCAGAACAGCAGAGCGGGAATTTAAAATCCATTCTTCAGTTAGACTGCTCTCTTCCTCGGGCCCCTAGTCGGGCAGGCGGTGTGGCCTGGGATCCCCTGTGGGGCAGGGGAGGCAGGCCCCAGGTCAGGTCAGGCCGGGCCAACAGCATGGCCAAGAATCGGCTCAGGTGGGGCAGGCCCCAGGATGGGACGAGCAGGCAGCATGGCAGAGGATTGGCTGGGGGTAGGATCAGGCCCTGGATGGGGCCCAGTTGGCTTCACAGCTGGGGATCAGCAGTAGGGGTAGGCCACAGGTCAGGCTGGGCCAGCAGCACAGCCAGGGTGAGGAGGTGGTAGCAAGCCCTGAGTTGTTGTGACCGGGGATCGGCTGGGTTGGGCAGCAGGCCCCAGGTCAGGTCAGTCCGGTGGTGGGTGGGGACTTGAGATGGGGGTCTGGAAGGGGTGGGGTTTTGGGATGGGCACCTGGAAAGGAGCAGGGCTTGGGCCTGTGCACCAAATATTTTTACTGCCCAGCAATGGCCCTAGACATATCCAAATAAACCAGAAAATTAGAATACAGATATTTCTTTGGCATCTGAGAAAGTTGGGGTTTGTTTGCTTGTTTGTTTTATTGTCAGCCTTCTCATAACAATAACTTGCTGGCTTTCTGACAGCTTTTGTCCTAAGAAATCTGATAAAGCAAAACAAACAAGGAGTCTTGTGGCACTTGAAGACTAACCAATTTATCTGTTGCATAAGCTTTCATGGGAGAAAATCCCACTATGTGAGATGCTTAAAAGATGGGAGAATTTACAGAAGGGAAGGAAAATAAATGCTGGGAAGTGTAAGTCATGGGATCAAGTCACACTGTAACAGCAAATCAAAGCATGAAATCTCATGCAATAAATAAATTTGTTAGTCTTTAGGTGCCACAGGACTCATTTTTTTCTTTGCTGAACTAGACAAACACAGCTACCCCTTTGGAACTAATAAAGTAACTAGGTTTTTAGATCCCGTCATTGCTTTTTCAACCATTTTTTTCTATTTAAAACTTAACTAGGTCTAAAAACACTTAAAGCACTCATCAGATGGATTTATATAGAAGGTTAATAATAGGGTCTAGTTGAGAGAAAATATTGCTTATTATCAATTATTTTCATTTGTGTGCATTGTTCTGCACTCTGATGTGTTATTTAAATTGACATGGGTATTTTACAATAAATAATTTAATTTTCTATCTGCTATTCAAATAGATATTTAAGGTGCGACTTTTACTTTGTTTCACTTCTGTATCACACTAAATATAGTATACAAAATTTTAAGGCTGATTTACAATAGATATTGTTTCAGTCCATCAACAACTATTTGCAAATTTGATACAACTTTGCCAAATAATTTTAGCAAAAAGAAAAATTTTCACACCAGATTCAGAAAAGGACTTTGATGCCAATTCACAAGACAGCCAAAGGAGAAGGAGGTTGATGCTCTTTTTAATAATGTTTCACCCAGTGGTTAAGGCACTCTGATGTGGAACAGTGGTTTGAATTCTGCACTCTGATATGTCTGAAAAATATCTCCTCACTACTGGGCTACTAGATGTTCTGAAGAAGGTGTCTTTCAGTCTCTCTTACTGAAGCTGTTCCAGAGTGTATGAAATATCTGAATAGCCATAAGAGCAGGGATTTAAATCCAGTAAATTCTCAATTACTAATCTTTAATGTAATATCGCCAACTTCTGAACTATACATTATTTCATGTAAGAAAAAGGCAGCTTCTTTGCAACTATGCATTATTTCATATCATAATTTTCAAATTAACCTAAACTATGAATAACTTAATTTGACAGTAAATTATCCTGCTATGCTTTATACGGTCACTCAGTAGTTACTTCATCTCTGTAATGATCAAGCGTGGAGACCTTCTTACTCCAATTCTCACTTTCATCTAATGAAGGAATAGAAATTTGAAAACACAGACAAGGACTCCTGTGGCACTTAGAAACTAACAAATGTATCTATCTCATGAGCTTTTGCAGGAGAAAATCCCACTTTGTCAGATGCTTTGAATATGGGGGGGGCTTACAGAATGGGAGGAAAATAAATGCAAGGAAATGTAAGTCATGGGATCAGGCCACAGTGTATTAGCAATCAAATTAGCTGTTACAGTGTGATCTGATCCCACAACTTAACAATTCCCTGCATTTATTTCCTCCTGTTCTGTAAGTTGCCCATCTTCAAAGCGTCTGACAAAGTGATTTTCTCCCATGAAAGCTCACGTGATAACTAAATTTGTTAGTCTTTAAGTGCCATAGGACGCCTTGTTTGTTTTGCTGAACTGGACTAACACAGCTACCCCTTTGGAACTTAGAAATTTGAAGAATTCTGTAAAAGTTTCATGATAGAACCAGAGCTCAAGTCAAGTTACCAAGATTATAGAAAACCTAGGTTATATTTTGAATCAACTTAGGCTAAAACACAGTTCCCCTTGGAAACTGTTCAAGTCTGTGGTTTTGGTTGAGTTTTGTTTTCAATTTTTGAGTTAATTTAAAAACAAAACTCAAACCAAAACTCAAGAGATGAAGTTGCTTGTGAATCAAAACCACAAAGAGGTTTCATAACATTCTTATGAATGAAACCACCAACCGTCCCAAAATGTGTCTACACTGTAATTAGAGACTATGGCTATGTTCACACACAGGGGATTATTTCGATACAAGTTGTTTCGATACAAGTTGTATCGAAATAACGCCTTATTTCGAAATAAGTTAATTCGAATTAACAGTTTGTTAATTCAAATTAAGGAAAAAAGCAGGAATCAAAATAGCATGTTCAGACAATAGTTATTTCAAAATGAGTCACCGTTGTTTCAAAACAACATGTTCAGACAGCATTGTTTCGAAACAATCGTTTCAAAACAACGTTTCATCCCCACATGGGGTTTAAGTTGTTTCAAAACAACGCCATTGTTTCGAAACAACAGAACCCGTTGTTTCGAAACAACTGTGCGTCGTGTAAACATGGCCTTTCTTATTTCGAAACAACCTCTTTTGTTTCAAAATAAGACTGCTGTGTGAACACACCCTATATGATAGATAGATATACTAATCTAGCTTCACTCTAATTAGCTTGAATAACAATTGTAGTAAAGCTGCAGCAGCATGGGCTAGGAACTCAGGCATATACCCAGGATTCAGGGGGTGGGAGAGTTGTAAAGCTCATGTTGCTGTGGCTTTGTTGCTATTGTTGTTCAAACTAGGCAGGTCACAGCTAGCTTTGATGTGCCTGCATGTGCTGTATTTACACATCAGATATCCACAAGTCATACTGCATGGTTCAACCTTAATACAAACTTGGCAAGGGGAAAGTTACATAGTAGGTTTCATTGACTCGGAGGAGTTGACAGCAATAATGAGAAGATTTAACACTTTCCTTTGCTCTTTTTAAAATTATTGAAGGAATAAAATAACTAAGAGCAAGTAAAATGTTTATTACAGAAGAAAATGAATGAACATTTTTCTACTATATTTTAAATGTGAAAAAGAACAAGACTTTTTTGAAGAAAGGAAAGTATTTAAATAACTCTACACTCTTGGGAACCACTCCCATCTGCCACAGAAATAGAAGTCTTCACACAGATTTTAATAGAAGTTGGATCTACCCCCTTTCCTGATATGTAAAATCTTAATACAGCACCCGTCAATGAAAACATATCATAAGCAGGGGTATCAAAATCATCTGATATGGTGGGCCAGAGTTGACTTAAATATACCTCAAGTGGGCCGTACATACCATAAATTGAAATACTAGGGCACACTTGCAGCATCACACAGTGATGTGTATGCAAGACTGCACTGTGTAATTCAACACACTCTCTCTCTCTTTCTGTCTCTCTCTCTGTTAGGGAAGAGTGTATGGACTGACAGAGCATAGTCTTGCATACCCAGTGCTCCACAATGCCACGAGACCTGACACTATCATGTCATCGCGGAGTGCTGGATGTTTGAGACCACCCTCTCTCTCTGTTAATGTGTGGTCCTGTGGAGAGTAGTCATAGGCCAGCTGGAAATGATTTGAGGGCCAGATGTGGCCCATGGGCCACATGTTTGACACCCCTGCCATAGAGGACCTGAATACAGTGCATTCAGAAACTTTGCCTTACCTACAAATGATTTACAAAAACCACAATTATCACTGCTGCCAGGACAGAGGCAGCTACTTTCAGTATCCTCAGCAGGTCTGTTGGAAGTTGTAGGTATCTTACATTGGTCACCTGAAAATCACATCAGCTCAGTGAAAGAAAGAAGCCACATGTCCTGGAAGGTAACAGTACCATGTGTTGGATAAAGTCCATCATTTTTACATAACTCTCATAAGAAGTGACCACATTTTCAAAACTTACTGAAATACTGATGGCATTTATAGATTTCTACGGATACCTTGATATGGAATAAAAGCTTCTCCTAAAGATCTCAGACTAAAGGCAAAGATACCCAGTATCTATTTCATAAATGTCTAAGAAACCTAATAATTATGAAGTTTGATACCCCAGTACTAAGCTGTAACATATAGTATGCAGTGATGTTGTAGCTGTGTCAATCCCAGAGGGAAAAGATACAGAGAAATTAGAGAAACAAGATGAATGAGGTAATATCTGTTATTAGACTAAACATCTCTTGGTGAGAAACAAAGTTTTGTCCAGGAACATAACTAGGCCAGGACAAGCAGGGCAAAGACCCAGGTGAGAAATTTTAGAGGGCGCAGGGGACAGATCCAGCTTCCTGCAGCGGCTGGTGACAGATCTGGATCCCTGCAGCCTACTGGCAATGGCGACAGCTTCCCACTGCCTCTGGTAGCAGCTGGTGATGGATCTGGATCCTTGTGGCCTGCTGGCGGCAGCAGCTGGGGACAACTCTGGATCCATCCCCAGCTGCCTGGCTACAGACGGATGGGGGCCAGGGCTGGATCAGGCCCAGAGGGGAGCATCTGGGGCTGCTTGCCCCAGGTATGTAAACTACTAGTTTACGGCTCTGGTTTTGTCTTACACAGAGCTTTTCTTCAGGACTGGGAAGCTTATTAAAAGTGTCAAAGCTAAATACAAGATGGAACAGAGAGTTCTCCACAAGTAGTTAACACATATTTGAAGGGATCATTCAAAAGGAAGTGTAGCATGTTAACAGCTGGCCAATCAGAGAGAGGAAAAGAAGAAAGGAGCAGCTGGGTAGTTCCAGGTTGCAGGCCCCTCATCCTGAAAGAAATCTTTCCTGAACCCTCTCTGCTGACTTTCAAACAATCCCCCATCCCTCCCAGTTCATCATCAGAAGCAGAGATTAAAATAAGGGGGGAACACCCCAGAACACTGTTCCAAGGCCCACCAATTTTAGGGGTCAGTGTTCTGGGGCCCCTCAAAATAAAATAATGGGGCAGAATGCAGCCCAGTAGGCCAGCTGGCAAGGAGTTGCAGCAGCCTAGGAATTTTTCAATCTTGAGCATGCTTGGGGCAAGAGCAGCCTGTGGCCATGTAATACCCCTCAGTTGAAACCTCCCTCGCCAGCCCACCCTGGCAGTGAGTCTGGCACGGACGTGCCACTGCTGGCCCCGGCAGAGGGACAAGGAGTAGAAACAGCTGAGGCAGGCGGCAGTTTCAGTCCAGGGGAGCCCTATGGTGGGGCTGGAGAAAGTGGGATGATGAGTGACCCCTGAGCTTCAGATGGAACCGCTGCACCCCAGAGCACTCCCCTGGGGACTGGGATGATGGCCATCACTGCTGGGCTTTGGGGGGATGGGTGTTGGTCTCTGGGATCAGGTGGACACAGAGCTGCCTGGTTTGTAAGGGGAAAATGGCGCCCATGTGTGTGAGACTGCACACATCCAGGATACTTCCTGCAGTGTGTTGACACACACTCCACTCCACACACACACACATACAGCTTCACACATACACACACCCTGCTCCACACAACCACCAGCAGCATCCCCTGCCCCCAGCACACTCCCTCAACTCTGCAGAAAACATATGCCTGGTGCCTTCCTGTGGGGTGTGTGTCACGGGGTGCCCGGAGGGGCTGCAGCTCATTCCTTGGCTGGAACAGAGGGGCCATGCACATTACTTCATGTTCCAAAGCCACACCCTGTATTGCATGTGCAGCACTCTGTGACTCCCCCAACTCTGCCCCCCAAACAGATGTGGGCTCCTAGTTAGGCTCATGGGATGGGCCCCACCGCAAACTGGGTAGGCACGTATGTGCTGTAAATGTATGCACATCCATGTGTGTATGTGCTGACACCCCAGAACTGCATCCCATGATGGGATGTGCAACCCCCTTCCCCCCTCAATGCATGTGCATTTCTGTGCTAGAGAGTAGAATTTTGACAGGAAATTTCTTTATTGCACAGCAATTTACTGTGGGGGTTGCAGTGACATTTCTTGCTCAACCAATATTTATTGCACAAACAATATTTATTGTGGGCTGCAATGGCATTCATTGCACAAGCAATAAATGCAGTTTTGTGTTTTTGTCTCGATTGTTTCTGCTAATGCCTTGCATCGTGTTCAGTCAATTACATATCATCTTTTATTTAGTTATTACATTGTTAATTACAATACTGGTGTCATGGAGTGTTTTCTAGTTTGTGACAACAACTGCTATAGCATAAATGCCATATAAAATTATAAGTATTTTTATGGAGCATGAGTGATTCATCTGGTACTGAGAAGTAGTTGCAAATGCCTACCTAGGCTGAGACCCGCACATGCATGAAGGGGGCCTGGATAATATGGGCAGGGGGCCCAGAGATTAGGATGGTTCCAAGGCCCATCAAATTATACTTTAACCACTGACAGAAGCATGTTCTCCACATATCAAGACAAACAAATTCAAATGTCACCAGACCCTGCCAGAACAACTGACGAAAAACCTATAGCCATATCTCCACTGTGGTGATAACATCCCCCAGAACACAACTTTCAAGATCCATGTGTCCTACACATGCTTGTCACACTATGTGGCATACCTCATCCTGTGTGCTAAATGCCTCAAGATGTGTGTTAAACCACACTCACTACATTCATGAAAGAACTCACACAGGAAAACGATAAAAAGACAAAAACACCTCATCATATGTGTTGAACACTCACAAAGCAATCTATATATCTGACCTCTCAGTCCTCATCCTCAAAGGAAACCTGCATAGCACTTTCCAAAGATGTGTCTGGAAGCATGAATTCATATTTCTGCTAGACTCTAAAAATCATGTACCAAATAGAGATACTGAATTTATGGCTTATTACAACAATCTATAATTCATTCAACACCATCACCACCACTACCCCCGATGTTCCCTTCTCACTTTCTCCCTCTGAATGGAGAGGAATTAGTGAGCCAGTCTCTTGAAATGTATGTTAACTACTTATGTCAAACAACCTGTTTCACCTCGTGTTTACCTGTGACATGCCGAGTACATTTCCCAGACGTTTAATATAATGCTTTTTAAAGGATGTGCAGTAGAAAATGCTTTTCATGTAAGGAAAAGTCCTTTTTTTTTTCTAGTACTTTCTCATTAATATACTACCAAATGTCTTCATCCTCACTGAACTCCTATGTTCAGCAAGGCATATCTCCCTTTTGGGTACCAAACTTGTGCCTTCTCAGCTTAAAGGATGTTGTCATGAAAATGGACTTGTGTTAAAACTACAGTAAAAATTTCCTTTAGAAACTTATGTGAAATTAAGAACAGTCTGTTCCTCCCTCAAATAGGGCCCATTTAAAAATCATCATACCTCTCCAGTCAAGTGAAAGGAAAGGCAGGTATCTTCTACTTCCATATTTTATACCAGCTCATATGGTGGAAGGAATGCAAACCCCTTGTTTCCATCCTCTAATGTAACTACAGCTTTCCTGGACTGTTTGACAATGTATGTTCACATGTAATTTCACAATAAAAGCCTTCTTCGTCATAGTGTCTGATCTGAATGAGGACTGAGTGGTCACCTCGAATTCAAAAGCCTTTAATATAGTGCATTAAATCTAACATAATCCTGTAATCAAACACAACTAAAACACTAATGTATGTTTATATTGTCTATGGCTATTAAAATAAAATTGAAGATGATAATCCTTGCAATCCAAATAACCCTTGCAGTATATATTTTATGTGGATTTTCCCAATACACAATTAACTGGTCAACTAACAAAGTCCTGTGTTTTTGTTTCTTTAACAACTCTGGAATCTGTTGAAGCCAACTGTGGTGTTTGAAGTAATAAAATTAATAGCAATAGTAATTAAGAGCCCAAAAAGGACTTTGGAAATGACTGAGGGCTTCTCTTTGCTACTGCTGTTACAACACCATAGCTATGGAGCTGCCACAATAATGTAGACATTTGCTACTGCAATGTAAGTATGTTTCCCTTGTGCATTTTATCTACCCCTAAAGAGGTGGTAAGTAGGTTGCCAGAAAAATTCATCAACCTAACAGTGTCTGTACTGGAACTTGGGTCAGCTTTACTGTGGGTCTCAGTGGGGATGAATTTTTCATACTCCCAAGCAATGGAGCTAGGTCAGCCTAAGGGGTATATTGGGCCTGAGTTTAATATAACCAGACTGCACATGGTAGAGACAAGGATTTCTGATCATTCATAGAATTCCACCCAAAAACTTTCTGGCAAGATAACTGGTGAAATAAAGTTGGTCTCTTGATGACTTTATGTGTAGATGCAGTAGAACATAAGAACAAAATATTGGCTCATTATACATTGAGGATAAAGCAGCATTTCTAGTAGCTTTTGAAGACTCCTGTTAATTGTTCTCTTCTCCTTTGAAGAGGGTGTCTGTGAAACAGATTCTCCACACAGAAAGGAACTTGAGAACTGTCACTTAGACAAATCGGGTGCACATACTGAAGAGTAAAACTACAATCACCAGTTTTGTTTGATTCCCACAATATGCAAAGGTTTTTTGAAAAAAATCCACCATTGTAATAATTTCTCAAACCTTTTGAAAAATTTTGTCAGTGATAGTGGAAGGGAGAGAAAGAGAACCATTACAAGAGACCTGATTCTACATAGTAATGAGCATCTTCACCTGCAACTGACTACAATAAGAACTTGCATTCAGCAACTCATATCATTTAGCCCAATATGGATAAATCCTACAACCACAGAATCACATAAGTCATACATGCAGTTAAATAATCTATTGACAAAAAGTACTATATATGAGCTAAGTATTATTATTATTATTATTATTAGAGGTGAGAGAATGATTTCTGAGTGTCGTAGCTGAACAAAAAGGAATTTGAAAAAAACTTGTTTTGGGTTGACCTGAAATGTTCTTTTCCCCACTCACTAAAATGAAAATCCTAAATAATGTTGCTTTGGGTCAAACAAAATTTGATCTGAAATTAGCATCTTTAGTTTTGTTTTATTTTGGGGGGGTGTGTTTTTGTTCGTTTGTTTTCTGTTTTTATTTTGTTTTTTAAAGTAGGACTAGCTAAATTTCAGTACAAAGGTTTGACTTTAAAAACAATTTTATTTTTGGCCAACACTATTCTTCTGTTTTTGCAAATCTGGATTGAATTTGCAAAAATAGTTTTGGTCAACCTGAAACTTCAGGTTTAGGCAAATAAGCTGTCCAGAAGTTTTTGCCCAGTAGTAATTGTTGTTAATTTGGCCTAAAGAAATCAAAAGTCAACTGGCTAATACCTGCATGTGCTATTATAAATTTCCAAGCGTCTTGACTTTATTTCCTGAAAAACAAATGCAGACCCAAATTAATATTTTCCATAAATTTTCAACTTTGAAAAAAAAAGCTTTTCCAAATTTGATATCCATATATCTATATATCTGAGTATATTGATATTTATAGAATCCAGTTTTACAATTTCCTATAAATATGATATAAATCTCACTGAGACAACATTTAATTGGTACTATCTGGAGGTTTACGGTTTCTACTCGGGGCTCAAAATCATATAAAACTAAGGGTTTAGGGAAAATAATGTGTTATGCTGAATCTTTTTGTAATGAGGTGAGCAACAGCGATCAACTACATCAGTTTCTTCCTCCATGTTCTGTCAAATTTAGAACGGGTTTATTTAACTGTGCTTACCTAGAACTTTCCTTTCTTCATTCTAAGGTCCACAAATCTTTTGCAGAGGGTACTTCAGCCTCTTTGCAGTTTGAGGTGGAACAGCACCTGACAGTCACTGGCAGCAGAGGACTGCACTGCTGTTCAAGTTCTCTAGTTGAGATGACTACAGGACAAATAGCCAGGATAATTCCATTCTACTTTCCTAAATTACACATTGTGGTAACTGTAAAGAAAAAGTACAATTTCTCCTACTACAGAGGATGGGGATTAATTTGCCTGAATGAAATAAACCTGAATCTTTGAATGCCAATTTCTATCTCTGTTCTGGATGAGTCATTAGGCTCCAGGCTTGGCCAGATACATGGATTTTATTACTCAAAGAAAAGACATTTTCAGACAGGTATAGATAAATTTTCCTATTCATTTTGCTGAGCTCAACGGATCTGTTGCAATGAGATTTTCACAGGAGGGAAGCAGGATCATCCTTTATATATTGTCATCTAAAAATGAAGAATATTAGAGATCCTCCATCATCCTGTGGCACTGAAGCACTGAGAAGTCTTTAGCTAATACCATTTATTACAGAAGACTGTATGACCAACATGTTGAATCTGGTCAACTTACATATCTCTGGCCATATGGCAAACTAGTATATGTCATTACAGGACACAAGATTTTTTTGCCAGATTATTAGTGCTCATACAGTTTACTCGAATAGATTGGTGGTATAATGATACTTTCCACAGGGTTCACTTGAAGTACTACTACAAGGACCAGAATGAGGTTCCAAGATCATGCTCTGCAATCCTGTGGGGCTGAAATCATGGTAGTTGGTCCTAAGGAAGAATTTAATGACAGAGTTTATACAAACTTCCTTCTCTTAAACATGCTTAGAACATTACAATATGAAGACTTGATCTTTTCGTTTGGATACTCATACATTCACAACAGCATCATCCTGGAGGAATTAAAAGCTATGTTACACATGCCAGTTGAATCACGGATTTTGCTTCAGCCAGTTATTCATTAAGTTCTTTCTAGGATCCATGAGAACAATAATCAGTTCATCCAAATATTCACTTTGAACATGCCTAGAGCTGTATGGAGGGCTGTTTTTTGCAAAAGGGTATTTCTTCTGTGAGACAGAGACACAGGTAAGTCCAATACTTGGTTAACCTGACCTGGAAACCAGACCCCTTTTCAGTGCGGGGGGGGGGGGGGCTCTCATTGGCACTCTCTCTTTCCTATTTTTTCTATGTATGCTTAAGGGAAACAATGGAAGAGGTGAGATGGAACATTAGCTGAGACCTTGCCCCACTGTGCAAAAGATAATTCACACCTTGCAATATAGGTCCTGACATATGGAGAGTTCACAGAGCACTGTATTGCTGTTTATAGATGCAAGGAGATCAATTGCCAGCCCATTTAATTGCCTTTCAATGAGACAGCATAGCTCCTGGTCCAGGTTCCACTTTGCTTCATCCACCTTCTGTGTCTCTCAGGAAAGGTACTGATCTGGGGTGTGAGAATGGGCTCCCCAGAGGCTCTGCCTCTTTCTACTATATAAGGTTCATATGGGTCAGATAAGCCTATGATTCCCCACAGCCTAGAATATAAGTAGGGATCCTCTAAAAAGTCTGTTATAGAGTAGCTACAAGGGGAGAAAGGGGGACCTCAAATTCCCTTTTTCCACTCTCGAGAACTTATCTGTTGTGCCGCCCCTCCATCTGAGGTCCATGTGGGTTCCACCGCAAGAGCGGTGGCTGATGACGTAGGCTCTAGGGACTTAGGCATAATTTCCCTTCTAGCACAATGTCCTGGCAGCAATTGCCACATGGAAATGCTTGCCCCAAAGCCAGTTATTCTACTCCTACCCAGTGCTGGATTTCCCATTAGGCACTGTAGGCACAGTGCCTAGGGCCTATGAAATTTTTAGGGCCTACGAAGGAGGGAAAAAATTAAAAAAGCAGAAAAAATAAGGAAAAATAATGAAAATCACGTGGTTTAGCATTAGAATAGTTTAAAGTGCATCATGTCAATCAACTTAATTCAACTGGCGTTCACCCCTCTTTTTGTACTTTTCAGAGTGAAAGTGCCTAGGGCCTACCAACATCAAAATCCAGCCCTGCTCCTACCTGACTCTTTTCCTGCCCAGAAAGGAAGGCCTGTGCAACCATGAGTGGGCTAGTTTGATTGGAGTAAGAACTTCCTCTGCCTTAAGTGAAGGCTGGACTCCCTAATGGTGAGGAAGGGGTCAAAGATCCTTCCTTTTACCTCTGGTTTTTCTCAATTTAGCTCTTTTGTCACAGCCTGAGGGGACCCCAGCCACTGTAAATGCCTCAAAGGGCATGTTCACAGTGCAATTAAAAAGCTGCGACTGGCCTTTGTCATCTGACTCAGGCTGATGGGGCTAGGGCTAAGAGTTTGTTTAACTGTGGTGTAGACATTCTGGCTCAAACTGAAGCCTGGGCTCAGCTGTCACAGGCCAGCCATGTGTGTTTAATTGAACTCAGATGTCGCCAGAAGGGGAAGCAGAACTCAGAGGACAACCTTCCAAAAGGCAAGTGGAACCCTAGGACATGGCAATTAGAGGGAGACATTACTGAGCCACACTGCTAGTGATAACTTACAAATGGAAGTTCAAAATTTTCCTCAGAAAATCTCCACTCCAAGGAGGCCTGGTAGAACCAGACAGATAAATCTAGAGAAAACTTTTGAAGTCATGGTATTTCCTTGCTGCCAGTGACTGACAAGTCTGGTTCTGTCCCTATTATAGCAGATCTGTGGATCTTAGCATGCTGAGAAGGAACATTCTTTCATCATTCTGTGAGGTTGTAAACAACGGTGTTTGTTTAATTTCTTTCCCACACCCCAAACATGACAGAAGGTTTAGTCTCAGCATCTGTATATCCTGGCTTCAGAGTGCAGAAAATGAAGCTACCAAAGTTGATAATGACAGTCAAAATTAACTTGTCTGGGAAATTCCAATAGGACTCATGAAGGTGGGGGGTCATAGTTAGAGGAGGGCATCAAGAACACAGCCTGGATAGTCCACCAAATCTGACCATTCCAGTTAATGGAAGGTTATTTGAAAGGAGAAATAATGCCAGAGAGCAAGCGTTATTGCTTCATGCTGGTTTATTTATTAAAAAAAAAAAACAAACAAAAAAAAACAAAAAAAAAAACCACAAGTCCTGTGGCACTTAAAAGCTAACAGATTTATTTATTGCACAAGCTTTCATGGGAGAAAATCCCACTTTGTCAAATGCTTTGAAGATAGGGGAACTATTTTTAAGAAGTACACCTATTCCTTGAACAGATATCTCAACTACTCAAAATAATGTGGCTGCATTGAAACCTATTTTAAATTATTCTGTTTCTATTGGAGGTTGAAGAATTACTGAAGAATACAGTTTCCATTGTGAAATTAATTAAATAATTATATGAATAACTTCTGAAAGGAAACAAAAAGGAATAAGGCAATGCCCATTAAATATAAACTGCTCCAGTTTACTTTTACTTGATTAAGATGAACATGCCACACTGAAGTATCACATTCCTATATTTAACAAAGCAGGAAACCAACACCCACATACAATGAAATGAATGTTTCACAATTAAACATATTTTGCAAATGTAAATACTCTCATTTTAAATGTCAATATTTATTCTTACAATTTCATACTGTATAGAAACTTAGCTCTGTGTATTTACAGAGTATTTCAAATCTCGTAACTACTTTAAGTAATCTGAAGATGTAAAACTGAAACAATCACTTGTAGGAAAATAAAATTAAGGGTAAGATTTTACAGCCACTTGTGTAAATGCAATTTTGAAAAATATATTAATTATTTGCTTAAATTATACTCATGGACAGTTCATAATGGACATAAGACCAATGATATTTATTACATTCAGGAAACTACTTGTATCTTTCAAGGATTTAGAATCATTACAATATCTTAGAATTTAACAGTAAACAAAGTGATAAACAGCTGCCAGACAAGCAAATGACAAAGCTCCTAAAACATTACTGCTGTTATACAGGCTGTCACCACGTTCTAAAAAGCTGTTTTTGTTGGTATATCAGGTTGAAAATACCACAGCTCTCACCTGTCTTGGGTTGCATGAAGGTTTGTAGGGCACAAGGTGAAAAACTGATTGAAACAGACATTTGAAACTGAGCAAAAAAAAATCAAAGGTGTGACTTGGGATAAAAAGAATGTTGCATTCTGTTACCACTGCTATTGAATTTTTGCCAAGATTTGTGAAGTGATCATGATTTCTTCCGGGCCCTAGAGTTGTAGCCACAGAAACATAGGGTATCATTAACTATGCCAGAAGGAAGTTATAGGATATCTCATGCTGCTGTTTCACTAGTGACAACAATGGAACAGCACTCATTCCTTCTCCTCTCAGATAAGAAATCTTCTAGATCAGGAGTCTCCAAACTTTTTCACCTGAGGGCCGAATCTGCTTTTACTTAATTACTTGCAGGCCAGACACCCGGTCTCTCTGTCCACTGGCTCCCCAGCCCCTTCTGCAACCTGCCCACCAGCTCCCTGATCCACAGGCCCCTCCCCCGAACCATCTACCTGCCGGAGAGCTATAGTTTGGAGGACCCTGTTCCAGATCACCAGAAGATATGGTGAGAAAATAGTGCCTGTAAGCCTTTCATGGAAGACAGGGAAGTAACTTCTCAGTGCCTCTCTAATGATTCTAGGCTGGATTTGTTAGCCCAGCTACAGCTGCTTTCCACCCCTCCATCTGCACAGTCTGGCAGCGAAGCCATTGTATCTAACTTCAGGAGAAACATATCATTTTAGGAATGTCCTCCACTGACAGATAAATTACTACACAACTCTTCTTCCTGTTGCCAGTGCAGAATGTATTGCTAAAGAAAAGGGACAAGGCTGGATTGAAACCCTTGTGGGCACAGGGATGTAAGATTTTGTGAGGCCTCTGGTGGGGACAGGACAGCTGGGTCTCTGGCACCTGTGGGGCATACTTACATTGGCATTTCTCCCCATCATCATCAGCAAACAATGGGAGGGGGTCTGTGGATCCATGTCCCAGTCTCCAACCCCCTGTCAGCAGCAGCAGCACCACCCGTGGGGTCAGGGAGAGTGTGTGGGCCCATGTCCCACAATCCCCAGGTGTGGAGGTGGTGAGACAGCTGGGACATGCTCTCCATATGTCCCTTCTTATGCCCAGATCAGGGCTGGAGGATGTCCTGGCTGTCTGTGAGCTGTGACAGCATAAGGAGTGGGGTTCCTGCTTTCACACTTCCCTCCAGCCTCCCCTCCTAAAATGCCCCTTTCCCTCACAGTGTCCCCCACACTCACCTCTGCCTCTGCTCCAATCCTCTTTCCCCAGCCCCTAACGTTCCTGTCCTCTGACTTCCATGCATCGCCTCATCTGTCCTCCAACCACTCACTGCCTCCTGCTCTACTTCCATTCTGTCTTGCCCCTTTCATCCCCCTTCACCTCCTCTGGCCCCTCACATCTCTGTTTCCCCCTCTAACGCAATGCTCCTCCCTGCCCCTCTCCAGCTCTGCCTCCCAGTAGTTGAGCCTCGAGCAGATTGCATCTCCTGCCCCGAAAATCATAGAATCATAGAAACATAGGGTTGGAAGGGACCTCATAGGTCATCTAGTCCATGCCCCTGCCAGAGGCAAGACCACTACCACTAGACCATCCCAGTCATGGTTTTGTCCAGCCAGGCCTTAAACACCTCCAAAGGTGGAGACTCCACTACCTC
This sequence comes from Podocnemis expansa, assembly GCA_007922195.1. NCBI lineage: Eukaryota > Metazoa > Chordata > Testudines > Podocnemididae > Podocnemis > Podocnemis expansa. The sequence continues at coordinate 34,831,773 of ML681990.1, forward strand.
CCTCGGCAGCTCATTCCAATGCTTCATCATTCGCCTAGTAAAAAAGCTTTTTCTAACATCCAGCCTCGACCTCCCTAACCGCAACTTGAGACCATTGCTCCTCGTTTTGTCCTCCGTTACTACCGAGGACAGTCGAGCACCATCTTCCTTAGAGCATCCCTTCAAGTAGTTGAAGGTTGCTATCAAATCCCCCCTCAATCTTCTCTTCTGCAGACTAAATAAGCCTAATGCTTTCAGTCTTTCCTCATAGGGCTTGTGCTCCAGCCCTTTTATCATTTTAGTTACCATCCTCTGAACTCTCTCTAGCATGTCCCTGTCCTTTTTGTAGTGGGGAGCAGCTTGAGGGGCAGGTGGGGGGCAGAACTGCAGTAACCCAGCTGAGAGCAGCCTGGAGCCGGGAGGTAGGAAGTCTCTCCTCCTGCAGCTGGGGGGGGCGTGACTGGGAGGCTCTGCTACTTGGAGGTGGGAGGTAGGAGGTTCTTTCCTACATTCCCTCCAAGCGCTGTCTCCCTGGGAGCCGGGACAGCCAGCCAGGGGTGAATTTTGAGGGCTCTTGAAGTGAACAGATAACCCCATTCTGCAGTGATCCACAGCTACTATTCTACTTCCTTGAGCTCTTCATCAAGTGCAGAGTAGCTCACATGTTAACTCTCTTTTACACTGAAAGGTTAATGTTGAATCATCTTTGTACAGGCATAGTGTAACACAACAGTTCTCAACCACTGTGTCAGGACACATTACTGTGCCACCACATAGTGGTAAGTGTGTCACACAGAGCCAGGGAGATGGCTGGATTCAGCCTTGGGGGATAGGCTGGTATGTCCCATAGGGTCACAGTGTGCCACAACCTGCGAAAGTTTGACAACCACTGGTTAAGAGAGGGCAGTTTCCTGCAATATCCTGCAAAGACATTATCACATTAAGTTTTATGTAATCGGGACTGTATGTAACCCATCGTGTGAGGGGGGTATGACAGGTGTGAAACTTGGGAATTCAAAGGACCATACTAAAAATGTGCCAGACAACTATGGACTTAGGACATAGTGTTAAGCAGAATTCCTGGAGAATCCTGAGGAAGACAGTAATACAAATTCCCCAACTCAGGCTACTCAAAAACACAGTTTTTTGAGTTTATGCCCTGAAGAGAGGGTCATCATCTCCTGATCACCTATTTCAGAATGCCAAGGTCAAAGGCCCATGCTGTATAAATAAACGGCTGATATGTCAAATCTGTGTTCTGCCTCTAAGACTGATGTGAACTGTAACCACAATGAAATCCCAGTTGTAGATTTCAAAAGACTAAAATCCTGAGCTGGTGCTGAGAGTGCCTTGTAGATGGCTTTTTGTACATGTGCAGAAACTTATCGCTTTCTATATGTTTTCACAGTAATGCTTACCTTCAAGTAAATATGCTCATGTACAGGAAGCTGTGTAGTAATTTATAACTGTGGGCAATACACAAAGCCCTTGGAGAGAAAGCAGTGCACAGACTATGGCACTTTTAGACAACCTGGCTTGCTGGGGATATCATGGTGCGTGACAGGGAGCTGTGCATAATTAAAATCCCCAGCAAGGAAGACGACAGCTGTTGATCTCCACCCAAGACAGGTGATGGTTGAGAGTCAGAAACTTTACAGCAGGCATCCTTAGTGTACCTCAGAGGAGGGATGCAGGTGTTGTTACACTGAAATTGTGACAATATGCACACATATAAATTGTACTCTGTACTTTTTGACTATTCAGCCCTTAGGGTAGAAAGGGAAACCTGGCCTTAAATGACACAGAACACAAAAAACCTGGGTGACACCCTGCCCAGAACCACGGGGGGTACAAAGGGATGGCTCTGGAGCCTCATGGAGGAAAGACTGCTGAGCCCCTGAGAACAAGAATCAAGCACATAAAGTTTTTGAAACATGATGGTCAAATGAATGCTCTTGAGTTGAATGAGTTTTCCTAGTAGAAGCCTAAAATCATTCAGCTCAACAAATGGAGAAGGTATTCCAGTTATTTGCCAAAAAAAAAAAAAAAAAAGCTGTAATGACTTCACATTCCTCTGTTAATCTTCACCTGGTAAACAGAATAGATTTAGAAGAGAAGTTTAAAATAAAATGCAAAAATATATTTCAGATCTTTTTATATTATAATAATCATACAAAAGTATCAGTAGCGCTTTAGACTGTGGCGTATAACGTGACAGAATATATGTGGTTACACGGCAACTAGCGCTTATGGTAAATTGAAATGCTGTCTATGTAAGGTGTACCCCAGTGTTTACTTACTACATCACCAGCTCCATTTTGTACCATTCAGAAATCACAAATTTCAAATTGAAAAACTGGAGATGAAAAGGCCACATGGTGAATTTCTTATGCTTGTATATAGTGCCTTTCCTTCAATTATCACAAAACACTTTTACAAAGGTTAGTAACTGGCATCTTTCTATCTATATTTTACACACAGCCACATTCTGGCACAGAGAAGTTAACTGACTTGGCCAGTGCCACCCAGTGAGCAAGTAGCAGAGTCAGGAAGAAATCCCAGGTCACCTGACTTCTAGTTCCCAACTATCTACTAAATTGCACTGCCTTCTTTGGTTTTCCTGTTTACATGAATTCAAGGTGACCTTCAAGTTTTAAAATACAGAGAATAATGCTCCATTTAAGAGAAATTGCAAAATGATTCTGATGTACTGTTCTATTTAATGAAATATCATCTGATTTTTTTAAACAAATAATGTATTACAATTAATTTTCCTTAAAAATTTGCAATAGTAATTATAGAGACGCTGCATTAAACTGCGTTTATAAATATTTCTTTTTCTGCATTTTCCTTTTAACTAATCACATCCTAACCAACCCTCTCAGAACCCCTCCACCACCATCACCAAAAACACATGTAGCTAACATGACATTTGCTGCTATAATCTTATTCAGTCTGCTTTTGTGTTCTACCCCTTTCCCCACCAATTGTCTGTGTTATCTATTTAAACTGTAAGCTCTTTGTGGCAGGGAGTCTTTGCTACTCTGAGTTTGTTAAGGTTTCTAACACAATGGGGCCCCATTCCTGGTTTGGCCTTAGTCACTGCCATAATAAATATAATTAATAAAAATAACAGTAATGTGTTACAAACATACTGGATTTTGAAACATCTAACTTCCTTTTCCGGGGGTGGGGAAGTAGTTTTTAATTCTTCATTTCCTTCAGCTTGGATAATTAAACTACATTGGTCTGCTTTAATTTTGGTTCTAACAAATGCATTTTTTTATTCTCTGATTTTAGCACTGATGCAGTTATGCATGAGTTTGAGTATTTGGCAGGTAAAGCCCAAAACACTACAGTGGAAAGCTTTAAAAATGGCTTCACTGAGTGTGTTTAAAAAAAACATGACCAGGTCCAGCATGTTTTGTAAAAATTCTTACACACAATCTAAATTTTGAGCCAACACTGTTTAGCTCCATCCCTTTAATGCAATGTACTATATCTCTCATTGCTATACAGAAATGATAAACAGGTTGCTTCCACTTTTTGGATTTTATAAATTACAAAAAGAAAAAAACAAAAGTAGAAACATCCACCATACTATCCATCCATAAAGTATTTTTAAAGAGATGTTCTTCTGACAAATAGCTTACCTTACTAGTTCTAAAACCACAAAAATTTAACAAACCCTTTTCTGAGGGTCACCAAAAATGAACTGAAGCTTTCCTAAAGAGTTACCGTCTTTTCAAAATTGGTTGTACAAAATATAAGTTACACAGAAATAATAAGGAGGTATATTGCCACAAGTACTTGTTTGTTTATAATGAAAAAAGCAACATTGCTACAACATTTGGATTTAAGCTGAAAGTTTAAAACCTATCAAAACTCTAGAATACCTGATCTTTCTGAAATTTCTTCAATATCTTTAAACATTTAAGTAAAATTTCTGTTACACGTCATTTTGTCTTTATGTTCACTAGTTACTTGTTTTCAGTCAGACTGTTTCACTTTGCATATTCATTTAGGCTGTCAACCAATATCAGTTAACTAACCTTCCTTACACTACTTTATTTCCTTCCTTTAGAAAAACAGATGCATTTGAAGCTTTTGTTTCCTAGCACATAATATGAAAATATCCACCACAAAACCTTGAATTATAAAGTAGCATGGTTTAGTCAAAAAAAATTATTGCATTAATACAATGCAAGAGACAGATAAAGTTAATAAAACACAATGTTCTTGAAGAATTTTAAGCTTCTATACATTTCTCTATTCTGAATAAGAATTAAAACTCCAAAATGGAACAAAAAGAGAAGGAAAAAGCAATAGCAGCATTTTCTCTTGGCTTCTCACCTCACTAACTGTTGAGTATTGCATACATAAAACACTGAGAATGTGTTAAGATCAGTCACAATATGGAAAAATGCTGAATACTCATGCCATCTTTTTATGATTCACACCAATTGCATTTCTTTACTTGTTTCAAGTAAAGCATCAACATTTATTCCTGAGAACTAAAAATCCTGAAATGTAAATTGAATATTTTATCTATAGAAATACTGCAATAAATTCAAATGATTGTTAAAATAGAAAATATTTCTTAGACATTATTTGTATTTTACATTTCACACAGTGTTAAAATCAGCATAACAACTATGGAGAAGCACAAGCCCACATAAGGACACAAAGATTTAATAGTGGGACTGTCACTTCAAACAAGATATTAAGACAGACTTTACAAGTTAAAAATACGATTCTAAATTTTAGTTGTTGAATTATATTGATGCACCATTTACAAAATGGAGATTAGACTACTGTTGTGCAGATACAGAGTAACTGAGCGTAGAGAGCATGTAGGTGTCTCACAGTTTACTGGAGGAGCATAATCACATAATGCACAAGGTCACACACACAGTAGCAATCTAGCACGCACATAATGTTCCAGTATGTATTCACAAAGCACACCACGCTGTAAGAGTCTCACCATTCAGAATAGAAAAAACACTATAAATATTTCACTGCAGTTCAGTCTACTGTTAAGTTCCTCTCCCTACATCTCACTACAAGCCTTTTTGTCCACCTAATATTCAGATTCAAATGTGTGGTTTTTCCAACTAAAGGAAGTGGTTACACTTGCTGCAAATGAAGGCTCGTACATTGAACTTTATCCTGCCATCAGTCTTACAGCAAAACTGCCCACTAATTGTAACAGAGCTCAGTTTAAAGGCTGATACTCTACGGTCCACAAACTGCAAAACAGGCACCACTTAGCTGCACGCAGCAAAATAATACATAGCTCACTTAACAGGGGACAACAGACTAATCAATGACAGCCTCCTCCCTCTGGCTAAAAACTGTTAGTCTATTTCTCGGTTAGTCCATTAATCCTAGGAACTCTCTCACCCTAGAGCCGGTACCTGGCCCCCCTTTGCACAAAAAACAGGGCTGAATAAGAACTTGTGTTGACAGCATCATCCTGCTCTCCCCTTCTCAGCACCAACATTTCCCTCCCCTGAGAGGTCACTATAAGGAAAGCACCAGAGCCTCCGTTAAGTCCTCCTTAATGAGGCGTGGGGGGCAGGAAGGACGAGAAAGGGGTCCCCTCCCTGCTAACCCAGGTGCTAGGCGAGGGAGGGAGAGGTGCTCACTCCTTACACAGGCTCCTGGCAGGTTTCTGGAGAAGTCAATTATACATTTTGTATAGGTGGAGCGGGTGCACTTTGTGGATAGGTTCTGGGTCAGTCCATTACACATTTTGTGGACAGTTCCTGGGTTAGTCGATTACACGTTTCGGAAATATGGATAGTTTCCGGGTTTGTCAATTATACATTTTGGGGACAGTTTCTGGGTTAGCCCATTAGACATTTTGTGGACAGTTGCTGGGTTAATTGATTACACATTCTGTGAACAGTTTCCAGGCTAGTCGATTACACATTTTGGGGATATGGATAGTTTTGGGGTTAGTCGATTATACATTTTGTGGACAGTTTCAATCACACGTTTATGGATAGTTTCTGGGTTACACAATTACACATTTTGTGGATAGTTTCTGGGTTAGTTGATTACACATTCTGGGGATATGGATAGTTTCTGGATTAGTTGATTATACATTTTGGGGACAGTTTCCGGCTTTGTCTGTCACACATTTTATGGACAGTTTCTGGGTTAGCCACTCACAAATTTTGGGGACAGTTTCTGGGTTAGCCCATTTCACATTTTTGGGACAGCTCCTGGGTTAATCGATTACGCATTCTGTGGATAGCTTCTGGGCTAGTCGACTACACATTTCGGGGATATGGATAGTTTTGGGGTTAGTCGACTCTATGTTTTGTGGACAGTTTCAAATCACACATTTTGTGGACAGTTTCTGGGTTAGCCCATGACGCGTTTTGTGGAGTGGGTGCGTTTTGTGTAGGGGGCAGTCGATTATACATTTTGCTCTCAAACTTTCCAAGTCAGCCACTTGTTGGTGCGTTTGGGGTGGGGGGAGAGAGGACGAGAAGGTCTCTCCCCCCCGTGTGTGAGAGAGCCAAGTGCTCCCGGGCCCCTCTCGGCCAGCCGCCCACACGCTGGGGGACCCCCGGGCGCCAGAGGGGCCGGGCCCAGCCCAGCGCAGCCCCCCACCCCCCCGCTCGGCCCCGCCGCCTCCCCGCCAACGGCCCTTCCCGCCAAACGGCCCCCGCGGGCGGGCGCGGTGGGGGAGGGGAGGCGCGAGCGGCGATGGCGGCGGAGCGGGAGCTCCCGCCCCAGCCCCTTCCTACCGTCGGAGCCCCTGGAAGGACGAGGGCCAGGACATCCGGGATTTCTTCAAGCCGGGCCGGTGGCCGGTCTCCACGGCGTAGGAGGCGCGGTCCATGGCGCGGCAGGCCAGGTAGCGCTCGGTGTCCGAGTAGCCGCGGTGCCTCACCCGGCTGCGGCCGCCGGCCAGGTAGCGGCCCCGCGAGGCGGGCGGCGGCTGGGGGGGCGGGTGCTGCTCGTGCCGCCACAGATGCTTGGGGGCTTTCAGCGCGGCCCCGTCGCCGCCGCCGCCGGCCTCCGCCTCCATGCTCGCGCCGCGCCGCGCCGCCGCCCTTCGCCGCCCGCGGCCCCGCCGCCAAACTGCGCTGAAAAGTTGGACAGCTCCCGCCTCCGCGCCCCCCGCGCGCCGGGGAGAACAAAGCGCCGCGCGCCGTGGCCCGCCTGGGACCTAAGGGGAGTTTCTCGGGCTCATCCTCCGCCAGCTCCCCGCAGATCTGGCTCTGGCGCGCCTCCGAGCCCAGCCGCCTCAGCTCGCCTGCCTCCCGCCTGCTGCCGAGTGAGGGAGTTCAGGTAGCTCCTGACTGGGGGGTCCGCGCCTGGCTTTTAACTCCTTCGCTCCCCGCCATGCGCCCTGGCTTTCAAGCGGCCCCGGCTCCGGCGGCTCCTGCCTTTCTCCTTCCCCGCTGCTGAAGCTGCCTCTGCCCCCTGCCAGCAGCCCTGGCCGTGAATCAACGCGAGGAAGGTTTAATTATAGCGATGCCGTGCCTGCTGCTCGAGTGAAGCTTGGGTGAATCAAGCTCTTCTGCTACAGACCACGAGTTTCTGGAGTTCGCAAGTGCCTCCAGAAAAATCACGCAGCTCAAAGGGACGAGCCAGTAGCTTCAGCCCAAGCCACCAGCTGTGGTTTGGTTTTTTTTTTCAAATTTCACTCTGATAGGGTTTGCACTTCTAGGCACTGCATAAGAGCAGTCAAACTTATGGCGCTGAATGCAAAACAATTTGAGGCAATTAATGGGGGGAGGCTTTCACAGACAGTCTGAATTAGATATTTTGCTCGATTTCTAAAGCTAACAGTATTTGAATTCAAACAACAGAGTCCTGGGGCACTTTAAAGGCCAACAAATTTCTTTAAGGCATAAATTCAGTTTTATGTCTGAATTTTTAAATCTAGGATGCCTAATAAACAAAATAACAGCATGATAACTAATGAAAAATATGATCTAAATTTGCAAAAAAAAAAGTGCATTGAAATCATTAAGGACTATTTCACATATCTTTCCTATCTACGCCATCAAATAATAATTGCCAAAATACCAGTGACAGAGCATGCACCTATCTGTCCTACTTTATAAGACAGTACACATTCTCTCTTACAAGGTGGTGGATGAGCATTCACTCAAACTGCTTCAAGTAAACAGTCTCAGTTTCTGACCTAGCCAATCCATTTGGTTCACTCTGCTTTTCTCTTCTTTCTCTTCCATTAATCCTCTGCAAGTACCCCAAAACTGACTCCCCCTTCCAAATCTGTAGATTTTCCATCTAGATCCCCCAAACTAAATCCCAGCTTTGACCATTAACTGTTGATCTTTCCTGAAAATCTCTATCCACCAAGTGACTTTATTCCAGTGGGCTATGTTAGTCTAGTTCAGCAAAACAAACAAGGAGTCTTGTGGCACTTTCAAAGACTAAAGATAAATAAATTTGTTAAATTTATAAATATGATGATGGGATAGACTGCATTCTCAGTAAGTTCGCGGATGACACCAAGCTGGGGGGAACAGTAGACACATTGGAGGGCAAGGACAGGATTCAGGGAGATCTAGATAAATTGGAACAGTGGGCCAATAGAAATCTTATGAGGTTCAATAAGGACAAGTGTAAAATCCTGCACGTGGGACGAAAAAACCCCATGCACCGCTACAGGCTGGGGAACATTCAGCTAAGTAGCAGCAGTGTAGAAAAGGACGTGGGGGTCATGGTGGATGGGAAGCTAGATATGAGTCAGCAGTGTGCTCTTGCTGCCAAAAAGGCCAATGGCATACTGGGCTGCATCAAAAGAAGTATTACCAGCAGATCAAGGGATGTGATCATTCCCCTCTATTCTGCACTGGTGAGGCCACATCTAGAATACTGTGTTCAGTTTTGGGCTCCCCACTACAAAAAGGACAGGGACATGCTAGAGAGAGTTCAGAGGAGGGCAACCAAAATGATAAAAGGGCTGGAGCACAAGCCCTATGAGGAAAGACTGAAAGCATTAGGCTTATTTAGTCTGCAGAAGAGAAGATTGAGGGGGGATTTGATAGCAACCTTCAGCTACTTGAAGGGATGCTCTAAGGATGATGGAGCTCGACTGTTCTCGGTAATAACAGAGGACAGAACAAGGAGCAATGGTCTCAAGTTGCGGTTAGGGAGGTCAAGGCTGGATATTAGAAAGAACTTTTTTACTAGGAGAGTGGTGAAGCCTTGGAATGAGCTGCCAAGGGAAGTGGTGGAATCTCCATCCTTGGAGGTGTTTAAGGCCCGGCTGGATAAAACCATGACTGGGATGGTTTAGTGGGAGTGGTCCTGCCCCTGGCAGGGGGTTGGACTAGATGACCTATGAGGTCCCTTCCAACCCTATTATTCTATGATTCTATCATTCTAAATCTTTAAAAGTGCCACAAGACTCCTCGTTTATTCTCTCCCAGTTACCCAACCCTCTTTATATCATTACCACAAACCATATCAGCAAAAAAACACTGTTTTGTAGGTATAAACAGTGTCTACAGCTGTATTGGCAAATCTTTTCTAGTGCAGACTAATCCTCCATCCACATTCATTGCTTGGCCTTTCTACTGAATCTGTCAACAGTGCAGTCAATGAGTGTCATAGGGATAGTGTTGTCGGTTTTGTACAACAAACAGTCCTCCACTAAGAGCTCAACTGAGTTCCAACTCCTTTCTATAGGCCACTGGCAACAACTTTCAGACACTACCAATAAAGTAAAACAAGGAGTCTTGTAGCACTTAAAGATTAACAAATTTATTTATTGCATGAGCTTTTATGGGGGAAATCCCACTTCATCAAAGCATCTAATGAAGTGGGATTTTCTCCCATGAAAGCTCATGCGATAAATAAATTTGTTAGTCTTTTAATACCACAGGACTCCTTGTTTATTTTACTGAACTAGGCTAACACGGCTGCCCCTTTGGAACACACCAATAAAATGCACATTAAACGTGGATATGCAGAAGACTTTCTGTTTCAGTTTCGTGTGTCTCTCTATTCTAATCCACCCCACTCCTTCCACCTTCTTTCTCCAATTCTTCACTGTATCACCATCCAGAAAGCAAACATGCTGCTGAATGTCAAAGGGATAATTCTGATACAAAACAGTAAAGAACTGTGTCCTACTATATCTACCTTCACCACTGCTATGAAAATGGGTTCCTCCATCTTACATTTCTCCAATTTAAATCCATAAATACGTCATGGTCTTCTTTATTCATAATTAGATGCATAGGATTTTGCCAGTACAGAGGAAAAAATTAAAAGCCTACTCTTGTCACTAGTCTCTATTTTTTAAAATTTGGGCAACTCACTAGTAGAAACAGCAGCTGAGAAAAGTGCAAGACCATGGACCAACCTGTCTTGACAATAGAACTTCAGATATCCTCATTTCTTAGTAAATCGGCCTCTCACAGAAGGCTTCCTTTTTTAACGTATATTGACCCACATACTCTCTTGGGTAAAAATTGTTATTTGTTTGGCACATTTATCTTTTATTATTCATATGATGCTATACATCTACAAAAGTAAATACACTGTGGCCCTGGTTTGGAGTGATTCTCCCGTGTGGCAACTCACTCAACTGGATAGGAGAAAAACATGCTTTGACTCCACCTTGTTTATTTTTTAATACATCTTTTTGTGCTTTGGGAAAGGAATTTTTATTGCGATGCATACCTTTGGGGAAAAGGGAGGGGAAGATACTACAGTGGGAGGCACCACTACAAGAAAAGAGATAATGCCAAAGCAAGGGGTAAAGTACTTAGAGGTGACTCCGTAGCTGAGGATCCTGAATGCTATTGCTGAATGGACATGGGAGTTTTTAATGAGTTAGGCTCCTAGGTCACTTTTGAAAAGGAGATGCAAGTGTTTCTGAAAATGTTCATTACTTCAATTAGCAACAAGTAAAGACATATTTCCTTAGATTGTGAGCTCTTTAAAAGGGAGCAGGAACTTAACATAGCAGGTAGTGTCCAAAACTGAAAATAAATGAATATTTACATACATTACTCTCTCTAATTGACATACCAATTTTTGAAGTTCACCAAAAAATGCAGGTTACTCCAGGTGTAGGAAGAGAAAAGTAACAACTAAAATAAACTACTTGCTCACAACTGCCTCAGAAACAAATGCTTTTAGCAATTTGAAAGTATAATCAAAATTCTGATCTCTTCCTTCACCTTGTAGAGCTGCTGGCCTGATTCCTCAGTCCAGGGAGGATTAAACACCTCGTCCAGATCGCTTTTAGGCACCGTTCTAAGGGTATGGTTTGTTAATTCAAACAAAACCTAGAAACGTAATGAAAAATAAAGCTATGCCCTTGATCAATAGAGGTGGCACTCATCCAGAAGCCTTTCGCTTTACACCCATCTGTTTGCTCTGCAACCATTCACAGGTCTCAGTCTTTTCACAGGGATCACCTATCTGCTTCTCAGCAGGATCTGATAACCAAAGAAGGCTGGCTAGCTCCATATCTGCATTAATATTTACTAGCAAGGCTAGGCATGAATTGCTATTTGTCAGAGGCTGAGAACGGCTGACAAGACAAACCATCTGGTTACCTGTTCTATTCATACTCCTTGAAGCACTTGGCATTAGGCACTCTTGGAAGACAGGATACTGGGCTAGGTGGACCACGCGTCTGACCCAATATGGCCATTCTTATGTTCTTGGCCCTTAAAGGGGCAAATAGTCTATTATACACCTGTTTAAAGTTCTGCTAGAGCTAACAAAAATATAGTCAACTGGGAAAGAACCCACTTGTGAATAAGAGCATCTGGGGGACTTCCCAAGCATTTGCTGTGAGAAAGTGAATTTACCTGAGTCCAGTCCTCTGGTCTGGAGAACTGAGGTTGATGTGAGGTCACAGCATGGCTAATTAGGCTTACAAGGCCAGGGAAGAAAGGATGTTCTCCATTAAGAATTGCAATTAGCTTCTTTGGTTGGATAACACAGGCCACCTAAAAAACTTGTGAAGCCAAATCTACAAAAAACTAATTCTGGGTGTGCAGGGCTTTTAAATAGCACAAGATTACCCATGTTGCATTGAGAACTTGCTCTATTGTAAAGAAGAGCAATATACAGTTCTGTAAATGTGTATTTAAGTATGTATTTGTTCTTGGTAATCAGTAGCTATTTTATGGTTAATAAATAATAATGAATAACTAACACTTTGTATTTACATAGCACTCTTCACTCACAGATCTCAAAGTGATATATGAACAGGGTAGTATTTTCCTATTTTACAGAAGTGGAAGCTGAGGCACAATGATACAAAAGCTACACAACAATTAGTGATAGATATGTGAGTCTCCTGACTCTCAATCTTATGCTCTATCCAGTACTTTTACATAGTTACATTTTTACAAAAATCTAACATGCTCTTCTTAGATAAATAAACTCAGATATTGCCAAAGCATTCTGCCCTAAGGCTCACAATATTTAAACTTCCCATAATGCCATATTTTTAAAAAAGAATGGCCAGTGCTTCTTCCCTTTTCCAAATACAAAAAATAATTAATACGTTTTTGTTAAAACATATAGACTGGACAGGCTTATTTTAATCTTTCTTGCCTGGCCATTTCTATTTTAGACTCAGGAAATGTAGTAAATCTGTTGAACACTCAGCATGCAAGTTGTAACTCGGAATGATTAACTAAAATATATATTCTTTTTTCCATTTCTCCTAGAATTTGCTGGAGCCTCCCCAGAAGAGACTGAAACCTCCTTGGTGAAGTGAGCCTTGAATATGAGAAATGTTGCCTTAGACACACCCATCCATTAGTATGTATATAAGCATCTTAATAGTCTCTTCATCAATCACAGCTAAATGCACAGTGATCCATAAAATAAAACATAACATTTTCAACTCATGAGGAAAATGCCATTTTTAATTAGTTAGGATTCTTAACCTTTCCCATCTCTTTATAAAAACTTGTGCATGTCTAAAAAAAGAACTGTGCAGAAAAATGAACAGAATCCAAAGTCTGGATGAAAGCAAGAGGGCTAAAATGCAAATTTTCTGAATGCATTTTCATTTGTCTTTGTTTACCAAGGGCCAGTGGTGCAAATATCTTTGGAAGATTTTGTTCAGATGAAGCATTACAGTGTCAATAGTGTGATAGATATGGTTATATTCTATTTGTATTTCTTCAGAATGGTGCTAACATGGTTAAATCAAATAGTCAAAGCAAGTCATTTGCCCTTCACCCTCCCTCAGGCCTCCCTCCCCCTCTTTAAGTACATGGACACTGGAATATTTTTGTCATGCAGAAATCCTGGGAATATTATCTTTTGTGTCTCCATTTCCTGAGATTTGTTGCTCACAAAACTGTTGTACTTTTTTCTTGTGTTTAAATATAGAGAGTATAATGAAAATTGAGTACAATAGAAACAATTCCAAATTGAATTATAAACACATTAAGTATAAGACAGTCAAAAGAGGGAATCTGTAATTAGCAACATAATCCAATAAATAACAATATCTATGCACCTCACGTATCAAAGAAGATTTTTTTCTAAATTAATTACCTGATTCCATTTATATTATATTAAGGAAATCTTCACTGCCATTTAAGAAACTATACAGTATTTCACATGTGATTATACAGATTTACTTCAGTAGAACCAGCCAAAAGTCAGGATTTCTTGTTCAGCAGAAATGTCAGTCTGATGAACAATCTAAAAAAAATCATAAATGAAAAATCCACCCCCAATACTTTTGGAAACACCATCAAAAAATGTCAGTTTCATTGAGCAGCTTCCCAAACTTCCACTGTCTCTGGCAGACCCACTATGCAGACTGCTCTGGAGCTAACGACCCTGGGGCTTCCAAATTCCCAGGAAGCCAGCTGACCTGGGAATCTGGAAGCCCTGGACCTACAACACAGATCCTGGAAGTTTGTTTAACTTCCCAGGCTTCCAACTCCATGCCATGGAGCTTGGATGTCCAAAGAGCCCAGCTTGAGCCAGGATTCTCATACAATGCTTCTAGGCTTCCTGCTACAGAGCTGGAAGCCTAGATTCTGGAATACTAGGCATGGCCGGGTTTGTTTGTGGGATTCCAACAACTTGCCATCTATGTGAGGGGGCTGTCCCATGAATGCTTAAAGCTCAGATCCCTAGAACCTTGCCTGGAAAACAGAATTCCATTGGAACTCTGCCTGAAAGTTGAAGAAGATTCATCAAACCCAACTTGCTTTCACAAGATATTTCCAGTGTACTAATAGTTTCTGACAAAACTCTGTTTGTCAGTAAGTTTTCCTCTGCTCTATTTAATCTTTTAAAGTGAAATGAGTTTGAGTTTAAATAGAAAAATCAAGATACAGTGGGCAAACTCACTGAGCAAATTGTTCATATAAAAACTTTTATCATGTCTGACTCATGAAGTATGAGTACATTCTTGAGGCTCGTAATGGAAAAAATTCAGTAGATAATCATTATATAAATCAATTGAAAATATGAATTATTAAAGAGAATAAAGCAAGTGCTTTAAAAGCGCAGAGGTCTGATTAAATATAAAAGACAGCTAGATGTAGAAACTACAAATCATTGCAAGAGAAAACAGTATTACAAGAACATGCTCACTAATATAAGTTTCACATAATTCACTTGCAGAATGAAATTTACATTAATCATAAAGTTATTTTCCATTGCAAACATAGGAACTACATGAGATAGACTAAGGGCTAATTGTCAATGTCAATATACTTTCTAAAATTCTACACAACTGTAGCGAGAAAATTAACAATCAATAGACTTTTTTTGTTAAAGAGTCTATATAATTATAGGATGTTCTTAATCATTTGATTTTGCTAAAATTAGCAAGCATTATAGCTGTAAAACATACAAGTAATCTAAAACTATAGTTTAAGTTTGAAGTTGACCACTTATCAGGGAGGGCTGCTTTTTGGAACATATAGGCAAATATTTTGTTCACTAGCTATGTAGGAGAACCACTTTTGGGTGATGATGGTGGTAAACAAAATATATTTCCCAGTTTACAAGGAAATAATGGTAATTATATTAGCAGCCACTGAAGTCCACACCACTATGGTAAATAATAAAAATGCTTAATTTATTCTTCTGTCTACATATGCTAGACATTGCTTGAACCTTGCTTGCAGTCTCCCTGGTCTGAGCTCTGATTAATTTAAAGAACTGCTTTCCTCCAAACCAATGGAAATACTGAATTCAATTTTCAATGTAAAAGTTAGATTGATTTAAATATGTAGGACACAGCTAACAATTCAATTTTTAAAGTCAGAATCTCCCAGAAGCAAAAGGCAGAGCTACTAGTTCCCTATTTGCTAATAGTTCATACAAATCATTTATTTAATTTCAGTACCCTGGAAACATCCTTATTTTTCTCTCTGTATATGTTAAAATAATGTTTCTCTGAACACACAAATATGCTCTGTTTTGAGTTCCTCCTCTTCACTGTGATGAATAAGGGTTACAGGAGTAGGCCCAAAAGCAGCGTAATGTACAACTGATGTTTATTTCTAAGTACTTCAGCATTTGGGGACCAGTTTTACAAACTTTTTTATCATAATCTGGTCCTGAATATGACTCATCCCACTGTGGCCACAAAAGAAAATATGTAGTTACAATAGGCATGACTTTGGCCAACAGATTCTCATTCCCCTTATCTAAGTCAATGCCCACTGAAGTAAAATGGGTTTTCATCAGGTCTTTGTACGTGCACGTGCAAGAAGAGAATATCCATTTAGCCAAAAGTCATTTTCAATCAAATCTATTTTGATGGAAAATTTTCAACCAGTTCTCCTTTTTAAGAATTGTATATGTGAAGCTCCCTAAGGCATCTAACAGGCCCTGGGCACTTGGAAAGTAATGTCCTTGCTTTATATTACTCAGTAAATATTTGATTCTTGATGCTGTCATTATGTAATTAGGGATCAGGGATATGATTTCTAAACAAAGTTATGATTTCCCACACCCTGAAACACTCCATTGGGTGTTTTCCAGCATGTGTATGAGGAATGTACCCATGATTTTCAGTTTCTTTTACCACTGAAAATAGAGCTGCACATATTTTTGGATAAAGCTAAACAACTGTGTTTCGCTCATTCCTCAACTTGCCCTTATTCCTTAAGATTATCATACCAGTTAAGTTCATAGATTTCCCCAGCCCTGAGAAATACGATTTTTTAAAAAAATACACATGTAGCAGAGAATGACCACTTCAGAGCAGGCAACCAAAACAATTTCCTAGAAGAGCCCAACAGGAATATCGTCCAATCTGTTTTTAAAGATTGACACAGAGTATAGTTAGAAAACAACAGTGCAAGGTGACTCAAAGAAATACAGTTCATATAGTGACACTCAATGCCTCTTAACATTTTTCTGGGGTTTTTTTTGTCTTTGAAAGAACTAGCAGCCCTGTTTTCCTTAGAGAGAGTTATAAACCAGTCATAAAAAATTTGTTTCCTTGGGACCTGTACTAAGAATTACATTTTTCTGTATTAATATTTGTATTATTGTTGGAAAGTTTTACTAAAATATACAATTGTAGTTTACACACACACATACAAAGATGAAAAACCTAAGTGTTAAATCTAGTCACACTGAAGACACCTTTAACATATCACCAGGAGATACTTTCATAAGAAAGGGAATACAGTATGTATCATGAATAAAATATAAATAAAAATAGATTTTGACAAGCTTTATTTCCAGTAAAAAATGTTTTAATAAAGTACTTTTGGTGAATGAAAACCTATTAAAGATTTGAACAGTAGAATGTAATTTGATAACTAGATGGATTATTATTTAAATGAAGTGTAGAGGGTAAGTAGTATTCATGAATGTGGATAATCAATTCCATTTTCCATCTGTAATCCTCTTGATTAAAGGTTTTTATGGAGGGATATCAAGCATTAGCTATAAAAATCATATTTAAAATATTATGAAAATTGTCAAATGGTTCTTGTGCTGTAGATACTAGGAACAAAACTGGTATGACTTCACTGACTTTACTGATTGAATTTGGTCCACATTTGGGCTGATACTGCTCCAACTAAAACTGATGGTAGTTTGGCCATTGATTGCATTCTGATCTGATTTGCCTGGGCCATTTTCTATTCCAGCTGAAAGTGAACCTTAGCTGAACTGCATTATTTGCCTGGAGCCTGCATAAAATACTATACATCAATTTTAGTTGTACTCTGAAACTATAAAACCCACTGGATGAAAATTATTTAACATTTATCAGATATATTACATGCATCTAGATCAGACTGTTCTCAAGAGACGTGTGAATATCTAGTAGTTAGATGATTATTTATAAAGCAAAATACAAATTGTATGAAGTTATATATTGTGTGCAAACAGGATGTCATAGACTGGCAAGACGCAAATGGAAGCTAAACCATACTGACGGCCCAGCACATGGATGTACAAGGAAGTTGGGCTAAGAAATTCATCCCCTGCTGTGCCACTCAGAAATCAGAGCTAACCTTCATACTATGGTCTTACCTCCCATTTAAACTTTATCTGCAGTTAGCTGACCTCAGAGGGGAGAACACAATGCACCCCCTTAGGGTGCACAACAATGGACACATTTCTTTTGCATGATTGGAAGCTTCAGAAGTGATTGCCTCCCAGACCTCCTGCTGGGTCAACAGAGCACCATGCTGCTGCCAAAATGGGCCAGTGCCAAAAAGACAGGGTAGAATCTCTTAGGTCAGAAAAAATTAATCCCTCTCCTCCAGGGTGCAAGGTTTTTAGACAGCTTTACTCCACCTTTGCACTCTCTCAATGCCAGGCTGTTCTGTGGCTTACAGAGACCCTCCTGCCACCGCCCCCAACTTGCCCCCAAATACTTAGATAATCTCCATAGATCTGCCGCATGGTGTGTAGCACTTTCTGGAATCTTTGCAGAGATGTGCACAAATTCTATCTGCTGTTTTATTATGTGTTTTCTCACACTTATCTATCACCCACATCTAAATCTGAATATATGTGATCTCCTATTGGACCAGAGGGGGGCCTTTGGCTACTGAGGGCCTCAGGCATAAGCCCACTGCAGGGTTCCCCCCTTTGGCCCCAGGCCAGCTCCCTGCCACCACTCTCCCCAGGCACCAACTCCTCCTTCTGCTCCCAGCTGAAGCAGATGTTGCCTTTGGGGTAGGTAAAGCAGGCAATGAAGCCCCTTACTGCTAGGGGCCCTAGGCATGAGTCTGCTCCACCTATTCCAAAAGCCACCTTGGAGCAACTCACCTGTTTGCTTTAGGCTCAGGTGTTTTATCTGCCCCAATGTGGAAGGACCTGGGGGGCAAGCAGCCCTGGGGAAGGATGATCAGCATCCCACAGACCAGTGACTGCTGGGTTCAGCCCGCTCCCTTGCAGGCCAGCAGCACCCTGAACCATGGAGTGGATCCTGACCAGGCCTACCCTGTCCTGCCCTAATCCAATGAACAGCAAGGTTGGGGGTGGGCCACAATCCCCACTTGGCAGTGATCCAGGCTTGGTGACAGCAGGGCACCCCCACAGCAGCCATAGAGCAAGCAGCGCCTCCCCAGGGCCAGAGCCAACAGCGCCCAGAGCCTGCTGGGTCCCAGGTGAGCATGAGGGCCCCATCCCTGCAGCAGACTAGTTCCAGGGCTACCCCACCACCCACACAATCCTCTGTATCACAGCAACTGAGTTCTGGCCAGAGTGAATTTGATGCTTTGGTTACACTGGACTCCACCCCCAGTGGTGGAGTGGGCCAGCCCATAGGTCGGAATCCACTCTCTTGCCCTGCCTCTGGGCTGGCCCCCCCTGCCCCTAGAGTGGACCACCTGGCCCAGGTAAGGGGCAAGAGAGCAGAGCCCAGCCTCTGGGCTGGTCTGCTCCACCACTGGGCTAGCTGTTCCCCCCCGGAGGTGGGCAAGCCAGCCCAGAGTGGAGGCCAGGTTCCATCCCCCACCCTTGGGGAGCATAAAAGCAAAAGCTGGCTTGGGACATCACAACTCTTTGAACTGGCCCTGGATGCATCACAGTTTTTGAGTCAGGAGAAGCAGGCGACCTGACAGGACCACTTACTGCTTGGGGCCCTAAGCAGCCGCCTGCTTTGCCTAACCCAAAAGCTGCTTCTGCATTGGACTGAATCTAGCAGTGTCTACTAATATTTGACAAGTTATAAAGAGGTAGCTGTATTAATCTATTTCAGCAAAACAGACGAGAGTCCTGTGGCACTTTTAAAGACTAATATATTTATTTATTGCATCTTTGCATCTGACAAAGTGGGATTATACCCATAAAAGCTCATATGATGAATAAATTTGCCCGTCTTTAAAAGTACAGTAGGACTCCTTGTTTGTTTTATTAATATACGAGTTAGAGCAATTTCTCAGGGTTGTTTTGTTGTTGTTGATAAAAGCCGTGCAAATATCTTCAGTTTCAATAGAATTGTAGAATCACAAGGTTGGAAGGGATCTCCATGAGGTCATCTAGTCCAACCCCCTGCTATAAGCAGGATCACTCTCACTAAATCATCCCATCCAGGGGTATTGTCTAACCGGACATTAAATATCTCCAAAGATGGAGATTCCACCACCTCTGTAGCCAACCCATTCCAATGCTTCACCACTCTCCTAGTCAGAAAGCTCTTCCTAATATCCAACCTCAGCTTCCCCAGCTTCAACTTGAAACCATTGCTCCTTGTTCTGTCCTCTGTTACTACTGAAAACAGCCTAGCTCCATCTTCTCTGGAGCACCCCTTTAAGTAGTTGAAGGTTGCTATCAAATCCCCTCTCAGTCTTCTCTTCTGCAGGCTAAATAAGCCTAGTTACTTCAGTCTCTCCTCCTAAGTCATGTGCCCCAGCCCCCTAATCATTTTTGTTGCCCTCCGCTGGACTCCTTCTAATTTGTCCACATGCTTTGTGTAGTGGGGAGCCCAAAACTGGACACAGTATTCCAGATGTGGCCTTACCAGTGCCGAATAGAGGGGGAAAAATCATATCCCTCAATCTGCTGGCAACACTTCTCCTGATGCAGCTCAGTATGTTTGGGAAAATTTACCCTGAATACGGATCAGGACCTCCAACCCAAGGCGTCTGTCAACCTCTGGCACCTTATTCCCAGCAGCAGTGAAAAACCAGGCTAACTGAGTTCACAATCAGTGCTTTATTTAACCAACACCCCCCAAGTAACCCAAGTATAAACAGTAACCCCATAAACAAAACAAACCCCTAATTGAAACTCAATAAGATAAATTATCAAATAATCAGCCAAGCCCAAGTGAACGCCTCCTTCCGGAACCCCTCAGGTTCTGCCCTCCGATGGGATTGAAACCAGGACACCACTGCCCATCTGAGGAAGCTCCTCACACCAGGCCAGGTCACTTTCAGTTAAGACCCTGACACCCTCACTGTTTTCTTCACTGAACCCTCGGCATTGAACCCCGACTCCCATGGTGACTGAAGTGGTCCCTCATTGTCCTCTGGGTCCCCCCCCCAGGATCCTTTAATTAATAGTCCATTCACCCTGAATCAGAGTCCATAAACAGAGTCTGCTCTCAGTCAGAGATCTCCGTGGCTTTGGGGACTTGGTCCAAACTGGTCCAGTGGGGTCCTCTTCGGAGCCCTTCTTGAGGCACCCAGTCTCCCTGAGCTTCTGATCATAAAAGATCAAACACTCAGTCCCAATGTCCCTGGGCCCTCAGGCTCCTGATCTCTGGCTCTCCCACAAGCATCCACAGAAGATCGAACACAGAACCACTCTCTGGCAAACTCTCTCTGGAGACCCCTATCCCTTCACGGGTCTCCCCTTAAATATCCAGCAAAAGGGCCAATCGCCGTGTGTCCTTGTTTGCACCAAAACCAGGCTCCATAGGACCCTACTGAGAGAGTTCCAGAAAGTCTGTGCTGGGCTCTGCTGCTGCACACAGCCCCAGTCACTGAGTGGAGTTCAGTCTGCCGGCTGCCTGCCAGCATCCCTGTCAATCTCTTAGCTAGCTCACATCATCAGTTGCCAGGCAGACCTGCTCAGCAATCCCTGGCAATACAACAGTGTTGCAAACACACACACACAGTACTCCCAGTTCTGGGGAGGAGAAACTCACATAAACAACAAACCATTATAACATGCATAACATAATGACTTGTGCCAAATTTTCCCTTACAAGTATGCCATTAGCCTTTTTGGCTACAAGAGCACACTGTTGACTCATATCCAGCTTCCCACCCCCAGCCTGCAGCAGTGCATGGGGTTTTTCTGTCCCAAGTGCAGGACTTTGCACTTGTCCTTGTTGAACCTCATGAGATTTCTTCTGGCCCACTGCTCCAATTTGTCTAAGTCTCCCTGAATCCTGTCCCTGCCCTCCAGCATGTCCACCATTACCCTTAGCTTGGTGTCATCCTCAAACTTACTGAGCGTGCAAACTATTCCATCATCAAGATCACTAATGAAGATGCTGAATAGAACAAGGCCCCAGAACTGACCCCTGGGGCACTCCACTCATTATTGGTTGCCAACTAGACATTGAGTCATTGATTCCTACCTGCTGAGCCCATTGATCTAGCCAGTTTTCTACTCACCTTAGGGTCCACTCCTCCAACCCATACTTCCTTAACTTTCTGACAAGAATGCTGTGGGAAACCATATCAAAAGCCTTGCTAAAGTTGAGGTATATCACGTCAACAGCTATTCTTGCATCCACAAATCCAGTCATCTCATCATAGAAGCCAACTAGGTTGTTCAGGCATGATTTGCCCTTGGTGAATCCATACTGCCTGCTCCTGATCATTATTTTCCAACAAGTGTTTCTGGATGGATTCTTTGAGGAGCTGCTCCATGATTTTTCCAGCAACTGCGGTGAGGCTGACTGGTCCGTAGTTTTCTGGATCCTCCTTTTTTCCTTTCTTGAAGTTAGGTACTATATTGGCCTTCTTTCAGTCCTCCAGGACCTCCCCCATTCACCATGAGTTTTCAAAGATAATTGCCAGTGGCTCAGCAATCACATTGGCCAACTCCCTCAGCATCCTCAGATGTGGTTCATCCAGCCCCAGAGACTTGTGTACATCTAACTTCTTTAAGTAGTCCCTAACCTGACCTTCCATCACCGTGAGCTGCTCTCCTTCTCTCCATTCTGCATTGACCAGTGTAGTAGCCTGGGAGCTGACCCTGCCTGTGAAGACTGAAGTAAAAAAAGCACTGAGTACTTCAGCCTTTTCTGCATCATCCACCAAGAGGATACCTGCCCCATTCAATAAGGGATCTGCACCAGCCCTGCTCCTCTTCTTGTTATTGACATACTTGTAGAACCCCTTCCTGTTATCCTTCACATCCCTTTCTAGTTTCAACTCCAGTTGCCCTTTGGCCTTTCTGATTTATCCCTGCAGACCTGAGCAATATCTTTATATGCCTCCCCAGTCATTTGTCCAAGCTTCCACTTCTTATAAGGTTCCCTTTTATGTTTCAGCTCACTGCAGAGTTCTCTGCTAAGCCATGCTGGGTGCCTTCCACATTTGCTGTTCTTTCTGCACATTGGTACAGTATTTTCCTGTGCTCTTAGCAGGGTTTCTTTAAAATACAGACAGCTCTCTTGGATGCCTTTCCCCTTCAGATCAGCCTCCCAGGGAATCCTGCCTATCAAGTCCCTTAGAGAGTCGAAATCTGCTTTTCTGAAGTCCAGGATTTGTGTTTTGCTCCTTTCCTTTCCTCCTCTGAGCAGGATTCTGAACTCTACCATCTTATGGTCACTGCTGCCCAGGTTGCCATTCACTTTTACTTCCCCAATCAATTCTTCTTTGTTTGTGAGCAGCAGGTTAAGAGGTGCAAGGCCCCTGGTTGGTTCCTCCAGCATTTGTACCCAGAAGTTGTCTTCAACAATCTCCAAAAACTTCCTGGATTGCCTGTGCACTGCTGTATTGCCCTTCCAGCAGATGTCAGGATAATTGAATTCCCCCATGAGACCTAGGGCCTGTCATCTGGAAACTTCTGCTAGTTGTCCATAAAATGCCTCATCCACCTCTTTCTGGTCTGGTGGCGTGTAGCAGACACCCACAACGACATCCCCCATGTTGCACTCCCCTCTAAACTTAACCCACAGACTTTCAACTGGCTAGTTTCCACTTTCACAGTGCTGCTCCGAGGAGTCATACAGCTCTTTTAAATATAGCACTACACCTCCATCTCTTTTCCCTGTCTGTCCTTCCTGAACAATATATACTCTGCCATGGCAGCGCTCCAGTCATTCAAGCTATCCTATCACATCTCTGTTATTCCAATTACATCATAGTTCCCTGTCTGTGCCAGTACTACCAATTCTTCCTGATTGTTTCCTAGGCTCCTCACATTTGTGTACAGTCACCTAAAATACTGGTCCAATTGCCCTACTTTCCTGTGTTGATTATCTCCACTGTTGCATCCTCCTTCTTCCATTTTTTCCAGGCGTCCTCCTTACCCACTCACCCCAGGTATTAGGGCTTCATTAGGACACTTAAGACAATGATTTGATTCTCCCACTCTCCAGTTCTGATTACTCTCTCTATTATCCCTGCTGTTACAGTCCCCGCAGCCCCCAAGTTCCATCCCTTCCCCCAGGTCTCCCTCATTGTGACGTACCCAGGGGCTTCGATCACCTTCCCCCTTCACACCTAGTTTAAAGCCCTCCTCACCAGGTTAGCCACTTGACGTCCAAATATACTCTTCCCCTTCCTTGACAGATGGAGTCTCTCTCTGCCAAGCAGTCCTTCTTCCTGGAACAGCATTCCATGGTCAACGAAGCCAAAGTCTTCCTGACAACACCATCTTCACAGCCAGGCATTCACCTCCAGGCTACTTCTGTCTCCTCAGACCCCTACTCTTGACTGGAAGGATTGAGGAGAACACCAACTGTGCACCAGACTCCTTCACCCATGCCCCCAGAGTCCTGTAATCATCTCTTGATCCGCTGAGGATCACCTCTTGTGGTATCATTGGTTCCCCACACTGATGAGCAGCATAGGGTAGTAGTCAGAGGGGCGGATGATTCTGAACATTCCATCCATAACGTCTCAGATACGGGCCCCTGGCAGGCAGCATACCTTCCGAGAGGCCTTGTCAGGGTGACAGATGGGTGCTTCTGTCCCCCTCAGAAGAAAGCCCCCAACAATGTTTCCTCTATGGCTGGACTGCAGCTGGGCAACATGTGTTGCTTGCTGCGCAGCCTGCCCCCCGCTCTCCCTGCTATAGGGGAGCAGTGGTTGTCTGCCTGGCCTCCTAGCAGCGGGACAGACCAGCTAGCCCACCCTACCCCCAGCTGGCCATGCCTCCTCAGGGGGCAGAGGGGACTGGTGCTGAGCTCCAGCCTGCAGGGTTGGGGCCCTGGAGTGGGCCTCCCAAAGAGTTTGGGCAGTTTCGTCCCGAGCCCTCCCAGGCCCATTTAGGCTGGGGGGTGGCCGGGGGCGAAACGGCCCAAACTCTTTGGCAGGGCCACTCCAGGGCCCCAAGCCTGCAAGCTGGAGCTCAGCACAGGCCCCCTCCACCCTTCAGGGAGGCGCGGCCGGCTGGGGATAGGCTAGGCTTGCCGCTCCTCCCTGCTGTGGTGAGACTGGGTGGGCAGGCGGGCGGAGCAGCCTGTGGCCCCCCGATGCCCTCCCCTGGAGTTGTGGAGGGCGGTTAGGGCCCCCTTACCTGGCCACTGGAGTGGCACAGCCAGGGTCCAGGCCTCTCCTCCAGGCAGAGGAGCACTCACTGAGCAGGCACAGTCTGCACCTGCTCAGTGGAAGCTTACTCTGAGCAAGGAGTTTTAAAAACTCCCCACTCACAGGAGCTCTCAGTTGGCTGGAAGACTTCATCTTCTGGCTGGGCAGGGACTGTAGCTGGTGGCCGTGCACAGCCAGCAGCATTCCCTGTGCCAGGCAGTGCTAGGGGCTGCGCAGCTGTGCAGCTTAGGGGGAGCATTGGTCCCCAACCACCACAACCCGATGTTTCCTTCTGGGTGTGTTGGATGTGATCCTCCCAGCCTCTTGGGTGCATGCCTTCTCTTCTTCCACTTCATCCCTCATCTCTAGTGCTTGCCTAACGGTTCTGCACCACAACAGAGGGTGCGATGAGAGCAGGGGTGGAGCACTGTCGGTTGCCAGAAGTCACCAGCTGCCAGTGTCATCCCTGTGCCAGAGCCATCACCTCCTTCTCCGGTGGTGTGGCAGCAGTCCTCTGCACCTGTATAGATTCCTCAGCCTTAGATGTCTCCTCATGGATGCTATCAAGGAATTTCTCCAGGGCATGGATACTCCTAAGCCTAGACACTTCCTCCTGTAACTCTCCCACCTGCCTCCTGAAAGATTCCACCAGAAGACACCTGTCACACTGAATGATCTCCCCAGCCTGATTGTCTGAAAGGGGAAAATGCAGGCCACAGTCCCTGCAAGTCTACACCAGGATCTGGGTACAGATACCCATGGTCAGAATATCTGTCAGACTACAGGCACAGGAGGAGGAGACAGAAGGGGTGCTGGCACAAGCAGTGTGGCTCCTCTTCACCCTAGCAACCTCACCAACTTCTTCCCTCTCAAACTCCCCTGTTTGCAGTCCCCTGGTCATTCAGCCACTGGCTTTTAAGGCCTTCTCTGCATAGGTCAGCCCTTGCCCCTTGTTAAGCACACAGGGGAAGGGTGATCACCAGGCTGACAAGCTGATCAAAGGGTGAGCAGGGAGCAATGGTACAAACAGCCCCCAGACACACAAGCAATCACAATCACCAGGGTTGTCCCTAGGCAGGTGCAGGACCCTGGGCGAATCGCTCTCTGCAGGGCCGCCACTCTCTCCACCCAGCACTGGGGTGCAGAACCAGCTGGCCCAGGGGAGGGGCAGACCCCCGTGCCAGCCGTCCCTTGCCAGAGACTGGGCGAGCCAGCCAAAAGAGCATCCCAGTTCAGCGCTGCTGGTCCACCCCCCTGCACTCCCCTGCCACTCGTGCTGCTCTCAGCTCTGTGCCGGAGCGGTGGGGAAGGGGTGGGAGGCAGGGCATCCAGAGGGCAGTGATAAGGGCCCTGCGCTGCCTCCCACCCCTTCCCCGCTGCTCCTGCACAGAGCTGAGAGCAGCGCATGTGCTGAGAAGAGGAGGGGGCGGACCAGCAGTGCTGAAGTGGGCTGCCACTTTTGGCCAGCTAGCCCAATCCCCTGCATGGGGGGGCAATGGTGCAGACCCCACAGGGCTCCCCAAAGTCAGGGCCCTGGGTGGCTGCTCCTCTCACTGTACCCTAAGGATGGCCCTGACAATCACAATACCAAGTCACACAGTAACTGACAATGGAAATAACCTGTAGTAAAGACACACACACACGGTTAGCAGTTCCCTCATCCCAAGGTTCTTTCTCTCCCTTTTTTCTTCAGCATGGGGATCACCTTTACCTCCTTCTCAGGGCTTCACCTACTCCCTTCCTCTCAAACTCCTGTTTGCAGTCCCCTGTTCGCAATAGGATG
The DNA here is from genome assembly GCA_007922195.1 of Podocnemis expansa. Lineage (NCBI taxonomy): Eukaryota > Metazoa > Chordata > Testudines > Podocnemididae > Podocnemis > Podocnemis expansa. Next base: position 34,858,173 of record ML681990.1, read on the forward strand.
TTCTTCAGGTATATATCACACAGGTAAAAAGTTGGTCCTGAGTGCTCTTACCAAACTCTATCACCCATGTCTCTGCAGGAGGCAAGTAATCTAGAAACAAACATCTACAAAATTATAGGTTAACTGAGGATGCTTCTTCTCAAGCTTCTGGGCAAATCATAAAATGTAGAGAAAACTACCACAAATAAAACTAAATTTGATCCTCTGCACTGCAACTGAGAAAACAGGTCATGATTTATGGAGACAGGTGAGTCCTGCTGAGTAGCACAAGCAAAGCAACTACTGTCTTTAAATCTTGATTGTGACAGATAGTTTAAAATCATTTAAGTGAAAAGGCAAAGTGGTCTCAGATCAATCTCTTCTGAAAAAATAGTACAAGTCTCCACTACCAGTAATTCAGTTGTTTTGGTCACCTATGATTAAGGTATAGTAATTATGGAGAAAACATAACCTATCCACATTTAAAAGTATTGAAATAATTGATAACTAAATTACATATTTGGTATTTCAGCTCTGACATGGTCAACCTATCCTCTTTTCATAGTATTATAAAGTACGGAAAATGAGGATGGGGACTTTTGGTTGAAATGTAAAAGGAAAAAAACATAAAGGAAACTGTGTAATTATTTTGCACAAATCATGCTAACGGTAGAAAATTCTGTAAGACACTTAAAGAGTTGTGAGAACTTCCTGAAATGAGGTTACCAAAGAAAAGAAGTAAGGAGATATCTCAGAAGTGAAGTGCACACTTCTGCCTCTCATACACCAAAGTAGTACAGAATTACAATAACATTTCCATCTAATCACATTTTTGCAGTCCACATTTTCTCAGAACTATTGTTTTATTGAGAAGCTTAATGGTGAGGATGAGTCCTCTGTTCTTTTAATTGAAGAATTATTTTCATGCACATGTATTTGTTGAAGTTATCCCTCATTAAAAATATATGACAGTGTGATGGTAACAGTCAAATGATATAATGTTCCAGAACACTGTAACCTACTCCAAAAACACCGAAATATTTTCTCTTGAAATGTTCTCAAGGAACAAATCAAGTGGGGTGTAGATTTTGAAAGGAATTTATAAATAAACAAATGTTTTTATAGAAACATTAATGTATAATATTTAGATAAATGAAAACAAAGATATACCTTTGTGATTTCAGGGAACACTGTGTTAGTGTAAGCAGTATGTAGACATGTAGCAAATTACCTGTCCACATTAATCTTATGGAAATGTTTTCTATATAGAAGCTTGGCTCACTGTGATGAGAGTTCCTCTGATTGGGTTCAGGTGGTAATGAGTACCATGGCATACAAACTGAAAGTGGGATGGGGGGTGGTAAGGAAGAAGTTGCAAGTATTACAGTGTGTTACTATGGTGTTCTGTTAAAAAAATAATAAGTGAAGGTAAAAAAGTACAGGACAAAATTGCAAATTCTTAACATCAAGTGCTACTGTGTAGTTCACTATTTAAGCCGGTGTGAAACTGTATGTGGGATTGGATTAAACTGGCTTGGTCAATACTAATTATTGTTATGGCTTAAAAAAAATTTCCGCTAACCCAAACATTGTTCAGTATACTGTGCACAAGCTTGTCTGCTGCCAACTGTGCCAGATGTCTCTGTGTTTTAGTAGTGCTATAGGGTCTAGAACATGTTAAGATCTTTTCATATAGAAAGTATTATCCATAAAGTGACTAGAAGTGGTAAACAGGCTCCCCCTACCCCAGAGAGTGGATAAATTTCATCAATACGTGAAGATAATGTTGTGAGAACTAGGGAACAGTTCACAAATAAACATCCAGTATTGACCAATGTTTGGGATGGGTTACCAGATCATAGGGTCCATTAATTTCTCATGATACGGCTGTGTTTTCTTCAGTCAGTACTAACACAAATTTTTATTTGCATAGTTTTTCTTCTAGACAAGAATCATAATGTAGTATCAAAGAATAAAATAGTCTCAGCCATCAGACCAATTGGCTATATAATCAAAACTATGACTTCAGATATTATTTAATTAAGAGACTGAAATTTTTTAAGCTACCAAAAAATCAGCATTCTTTTCCCCTCCCTTCCACCTCATCCTAATAGTGTGTATTTTAAGAGGACTTCGGCTACATCAGTGTTGTTGATTTCTTCCATTACGATAATGAAAAACATTACAATTCCAGAAGCTTTTTAATAATTACTGCTACTTATTCTGAGCTACCGTGTCATTTACTCTTAAGAGTGAAGGTCTTAAAATCATGATTTTCTGTCTTGTCAATTAAGGATAGATTTACAGAGTAGTCTCCAGAGGAAATGCCAGGCTACTGATGACTCTACATTAATCTCCCACACAGCTTTTAGCATCCCTGTGTGGGCTGGATCCTGCTCCCACTTAATTAAATGGAATTTTGCCACTGACTTCAGTGGCAAAAGGATTTGGCCCTATAAATATATTCTGTGTCAAGAAGACTTAGTGGCACAAATATATATATATATATATATATATTGTAAGTGACTGGATAGTGTAGCGCTTAAGAGCGCCGTAGTGGTTAGGAGCGATGCCCTTTGATACGGGAGATCAGGATTCAAATCCTGGTGGGTACCTGTCTACCTTTCCAGTACGGGTCCTTCGGCAAAAGACCCCCTAATGCCTCACTTGCCTACCTCGAATATGAGAGTGACACGAACTAGGAGAGTCATGCCGGCTTGGACATTGCCCGGATTAACAAGGTCCGCGCCAGATGTTGGGGAACCAGGACAATCTGACGATAAGTGGGCTACTGGAACAAACCATGCATGGACGAGACAAGAGAACCTGGAATTGATGGAATGCTACTACAACAGTAGACCTAATGAGAGGGGATATATGAAACATATGAGGGAACTATGGATGGACAAAAGACCTACATCCACACTAACTGAGAAACAGCTAGTTACCCAATGCTTCAACATAGTAAAGAGGAAGCTGCTCTCACAACTGGAGATAGACCAACTCCACATTACATCCTGGACTCAAGAAGAAGACCCAGAAGAACAACTAGATGTGCAGCCAACACCTGAAGCCGGAACTTCACTGCCACCCCCTCCATTACAGAGCACAGCAGCTGATATAAGGCATAAGATCATGGATAAACTAGCTACAGTCAACCCTCAAGACCAATTACCAAGGCTCGTTGGAGAAGTACCATCAGCTAGTATGCTAGAAGATGCCAGTAGAGCCCTAATGACAATTCCTACCACCACCATAACTCAAACCAATGAACTGGTATACGCTACAGCCTCTGTAATCCTGGAGATGCTTTGCTACACAATCAAGAAGAACAGCAGTACGTACCCCCCCTGGAAAATGAGGTTGGAGGATAAGATCAAGGCAACTCGGGGAGAAGTTAGTCAGCTGGTGGAACTACAGAAGGGTGTAGAGATTAAGGATAAGACTCGGCTATTGAAAAAATACAGGGGCCTGACTCCATCTGAAGCCCTAGAGACTGCTAAACAAAGGCTCACAGCACTGGCTACCAGGCTAAGGAGATACACTAGAGAAGCAGAGGCCAAAAAGATAAATGCCCTGTTCTCCAAAGAACCATCCAAGGTGTACTCCCAACTGCAGTGCAACAACACAATAACAGCAGAGCCACCAACAGCAGAAACTGAACAGTGCTGGAAGAACATATGGGAGAAAGAGAAGATTCATAACACCAGTGCAAAGTGGCTGCAGGACCTGAGAACAGACCACAGCAATCTCCCAGAACAGGAACCAGTCACCATCACAGTAGCAGACATCCAACAGTGGGTCAAGAACATGAAGAGCTGGACAGCACCTGGACTGGACATGATCCACACCTACTGGCTAAAGAAACTAACAGCAGTGCATGAAAGCCTAGAAGCACAGATGAACCAGCTGCTAGCAGCAGACTCCCACCCAGACTGGCTAACACAAGGAAGGACAGTGCTGATCATGAAAGACCCCCTCAAGGGAACAGCACCGTCTGACTACCGGCCAATAACCTGCCTCCCCACAACATGGAAAGTCCTATCAGGCATCATAGCCGCCAAGCTACAGGACCACGTGGGCCAGTACCTGAGCACAGCTCAGAAGGGCATTGGGAAAACCACCAGAGGCTCAAAACACCAGTTGTTCATAGATAGAGCAGTCGCCCAAGACTCAAAGTCTAGGCAGACCAATTGGAGCACAGCCTGGATTGACTACAGGAAAGACTATGACTCAATGCCGCACACATGGATCTGTGAATGTCTGGCGCTATACAAAGTCAACAGGACACTAAGGACCTTCCTTGAGAACTCAATGGGACTGTGGAAGACAACACTGGAAGTCAACTCAAGACAGCTTGCACAAGTGGCCATCAAGTGCGGCATATACCAAGGTGATGCGCAGTCCCCACTGCTGTTCTGCATTGGCTTGACCCCCTCAGCCAGATAATCACAAGGACTGGATATGGATACAAGTTCAAGAGTGAAACTACCATTAGCCACCTCCTCTACATGGTGGACATCAAGCTGTATGCTAAGAATGAACGAGACATCGACTCGCTAATCCACCTGACACGGATCTACAGTGAGGATACTGGGATGTCATTCGGACTGGAGAAGTGTGGCTGGATGGTAGTAAAGAGAGGAAAGGTAGTCAAGACTGATGGGGTGGAACTCCCAGCAGGCCACATAACAGACATACAGACTAGCTACAAGTACCTTCGCATCCCACAGTCACATGGGAACCACAATGAGGAGGCAAGGAAGACAGCAACATCCAAGTACCACCAAAGGATAAGACGGGTCCTGAAGAGCCAGCTCAATGGGAAGAACAAAATAGTGTAGTGGCTAGCACCTCTGCTTAACATGTGGAAGGTCCTGGGTTCAATTCCCAGGGGGTTGGACTTGATGATCTCACGAGGTCCCTTCCAGCCCTATGATATGATATGATATGAAACAAGATCCACGCCATCAACAGGTACGCCCTGCCAGTCATCAGATACCCTGCTGGTATGGTGAGCTGGCCAAAGGAGGACATGGAGGCTGCCGATGTGAAGACCCGGAAGCTCCTCACAATGTACGGAGGTTTCCACCCCAAGTCCAACACCCAGAGACTGTACACCAGCCAGAAAGAAGGCGGGTGGGGTTTGGTGAATGTCAAAGCCACTGTCCTGGATGAAACCCAAAGTAAGTAAGATCAGTAAGATGGCACCCAAAGATGAGCTGCTGAGAGAATGCCTGAGGCAGCAGCAGCAGACATGGGAGGAAGATCAAGCAGAAGAAGTGCCATGGCAAGACAAGACCCTGCATGGGATGTACCATCGACAGATAGCTGAGGTGGCTGACATTGGGAAATCCTACCAGTGGCTGGAAAAGGCTGGACTAAAAGACAGCACTGAGGCACTGATCATAGCAGCACAAGAACAGGCACTGAGCACCAGATCCATTGAAGCAGGGGTCTACCGCACTAGACAGGACCCAAGGTGCAGACTGTGCAGAGAGGCCTCAGAGACAGTCGAACACATAGTGGCAGGATGTAAGATGCAGGCAGGAACAGCATACACTGAATGGCACAACCAAGTAGCTGGCATTGTGTACAGGAATATCTGCACAGAGTATGGGCTAGACCCTCCCAAGACCAGATGGGAGATCCCACAGAAGGTTGTGGAGAATAACAGGGCTAAGATTCTGTGGGACTTCCAGATCCAGACAGACAGGCAGGTACTGGCCAATCAACCAGACATCGTGGTAATAGACAAGGACCAGAAGACAGCAGTGGTGATAGATGTAGCAGTGCCAAATGACAGCAACATCAGGAAGAAGGAGTATGAGAAGCTGGAGAAGTACCAGGGCCTGAAAGAGGAACTAGAGCTGATGTGGAAAGTAAAGGCCAAAGTGGTCCCAGTGGTGGTAGGAGCACTTGGGGCTGTGACTCCTAAGCTGGGAAAGTGGCTTCAGCAGATCCCAGGAACAACATCAGAGCTCTCTGTCCAGAAGAGTACAGTGCTAGGAACAGCTAAGATACTGCACAGAACCCTCAAACTCCCAGGCCTCTGGTAGAGGACCCAAGGTTGAGAAAGACACATACCACCCATAGGGGTAAGAGAGGAATTATTATATATTAAAAGACTCATTATTGCCCAATTTATAACAGTAAAACTCAACCTTCTTTGCATGTTTATATATGCCTAACAAACTGCGGTTTCCACTTCATGCATCTGACAAAGTGGGTTCTAGCCCATGAAAGCTTCTGCTCCCCCTAAAATTTTAATCTTTACTCTTCCGTAGGACTCCTCAGTTGTTTTGCTGAAACTGACTAATACGGCTTCCCCTCTGGAACTTGTCAGCAATAAAACTATTAACCAAAATGCACTATTGCACATTTGTTTGGGGAGAATCAACAGCTATCAATTCAGTCGTACACAATAAATAAAGCAGCTCAAAAAAAACCTTTAGCGTTAAGGCTTTTTTGTGTTATATTTGCTGTCACACAATCAGATTACCTTTTGGACTGTGGAACAACATTATCTGTATGAAATATTACATTATATTATTAATTACTGAGGTAAGTTTCCATAGGTTTCCCTGAATCATAAGAAAAGAGTATCCCATGATATTTACACCCACTTTCTAATAGTTATTTAAAAAAATGAAAAAGAACATTTTCCCCCTATAATAGTATAAAAATATCTGATTTCATCATAAAAAAGGGAGTCAGGTGAGATACAACAGTGATTAAAGCAGTATAAATAACTGGATAGATTCATCCATCCGTTATTTCCCATTGGTAACTTATGTGTTCAGAGATGTTAACTCCAAAATACAGCAGGTTCAAACTAATCCACCCCCCCACCCCACCCGCGAAAAGGAAAAATAATCAAATGAATAACAACATTGGGGACAGAAGGTATTTATTTCTAATGATGTGCTAAGAAAGCTAATTAGGTATAATATGCTAACAGATTACTTAGAGGGAAGTTGGGTGGGTATAATAATTTGCAAATATCATAAGGGCATAAACAGTAAGGGGAGATTAATCATACAGAATTGTATAAACTATAGGATGAAATGTTAGGGTGACTTTTAGGCAAAACTTTCTGACTAGGTTCCTTAAGTCTCTAGACCTTAAGTCTCTAGTCTCAAGACTCATTGCTTGGGTGATTTAAAACTACATTAGATGAAAGCACTTGAAAACACATTGTATAGAATAATTCCGCAGTGACAGGAAAGTGAACTTGGTGGGCTAATAAGTCTTCCATCTTGAATTTCCATCATTTTATGATTTAAAGATAGACTTATCAAATCCCAAAAATTTAAAAACACAGACCATTGAAAGTAGAGGACATTAAAATAACAGATTTACCCTAGCATGTTGCAACACACTGCACTCCCCATGGTCAATCTTTACTATGTAATTGTGTATTATTTAATACATCATGTAAGATGTTTTGGAATGCACATCACACACTAAGCATTATAGTTACAGTAATATGTTTGTTAAAATGTCATGTACAGTGATGAGGTTTCACTATATAATGACTCCCAAAGATGTGTCTTCATGGATTAAAAGGTATCCAAGCAAGACTCTAGAGGAGCAAAGGGACAGTTGACACCTCATTAAGGATTGTCTAGAACAAACCCAGCTCAGCTCTCCAGGAACAAAGGAACCACAGTAAGGTGATACCTTCCTGACTCAGGACATGGATGAAATCATATACAGGCATAGTGTGTCACCTGGCTCTGCAGTGAGGAGGCAGGAGCAAAACCCCAGAGTGTAGAAGGAACATTTTAAAAAGGGGAGACATTTTCCATGCTCTGTCTTTTCCACCTTCATCTCCAAACACCACCAAGCACCTGAAGTGCTTATCAAAGGGGAGAGCCTAGCTAAAGAGAAACAGCCAGACTGTGGTGAGAAAGATCTGAGTTTGCAAGGATGCAGAAAGTGTTACGCTTAGTTCAGAATGCATTTTCCTCTTTGTTTATTTTAACCAAATCTGACTTGTTTTTTTCTTTTCCTTATAATCACTTAAAATTCTTCTGGTGCTAATACATTTCTTTATTTTATCTGAAGTAGTGCATTTGGTTAAAGGTTTGCTGGAGACTCCATTTAAAGTAAAAACACTGGTAAATTATCAATTTATTTGTTAAATTGACAAACATATGAGCTTGCAGTGTTCAGTGGGCAACACTAAGCATTGTAAAATGGAGGTTCTTAGGGTTGCATCTGGGATTGGGAGAACTGTCTGGGGATATTCTATTGCAGAACCTAAAAGTGACTGGCTAGAAGCACACTATCACTATGCTGGGAGCCACTTACTTGTTGTAGTCTGTGCATAAACTGCCCAAGCGGAGGAAGGGTTCTCTCAGCAAAGCAGAATAAGATGGACTCCAGGAATGTGGGACTGGGGTGACAATAATACACCAGTGAAGATTGCACTAGGCGAACATCACACAAGTATCTCATCATTCTGCTTTTAAAACACTTCTGAGGAGGCCATCCACAATTACCAATCTCCATTCTCTTCATCTTTTTCCCCCCCTTCATGTTTTGTGCCTCTATACTTTTTTTTTTTTTTTAATAAAGGGAAAAAGTAAGGCCAGATTTTGCTGTTCGTAGACCCTAGGCACTTTCACTCCAAAATGTGCAAAAAGAGGGGCAAACACCAATTGAATTACATCAATTGACATGATGCACTTTAAACTATTCTAATGCTAAACCACATGATTTTCCTTAGTTTTCCTTATTTTTCCTGCTTTTTTAATTTTTTCCCTCCTTCCTAGGCCCTAAAAATTTCATAGGCCCTAGGCACTGTGCTTACAGTGCCTAATGGGAAATTCAGCACTGGGAAAACAGAAACTTAACAAAGATTACATACCTGGGGAAAGGTGAGGACTCCATATAAGGGATATCAGGAGTACTTTGTTTTGGGTGACCAGAACTGCATTAATCTATATTCACATGCTAAGCAAAATTCAGATCACTTGTAACTAACTATAGAAAGGCTATTTCTCAACAATCCCCTCATAATCTCAAAGATGTAAGTACTAGTAAGACACTAGATATATTCACAGGAAAATCTTTTTTATTTAATAATCTCATATAAAGCTCTATACAGTGTTACATATAGTAAAAAAAGTTGTACCTAATTCTGACCTCAAGGGCATCATGGCAAGACAGGAATAACTACTGAAGTCAAGAGAATTACAGCTATGTAGAACTGGCATAAGAGTTCAGAATCAGGTTGCTTGTATACAAAATGTCAGACACCTACATCAAACTCCTTTTGCAAAACAGACATGTAAAATTTCATCTTTCAGGGTTTAAAATTTAGAATGTGTACTCATGCCTAAAAGATGGTAAAATATTAATGTTATTAAAATGTAATATCCTAGGGAATTGTTGTCAGGTATATTAAAATCTTACAGTTATAAGTTATTTAACTTTACTATTACTACTTTCTTGAAATATTCTGCAGCTTCTTTGTTAATTTAAGAACAGTAGCTATTAATTATTTTTGCACCTGCTTTATACCTCTCTCCCACAAAAGTCCATGTTTCTTGTCTTGCCAGTTAAGGAGGGTTGAACAAAGATCTGTATGATGCTTTTCAAAACTATTCACGTATTGGTCAGAAAGATCAATGTAAAGCAACAGAAGACGTTCACTTCTCCCACTTTCCAAGTCCCAATTGGCCAGAAGTAGGGTGACCAGATAGCAAGTATGAAAAATCAGGAGGGGGGGGTAGGGAGTAATAGGTACATATATGAGAAAAAGTTGCAAATATTGGGACTGTTCCTATAAAATCAAGACACCTGTTCGCCCTAGCCAGAAGTGAAAAAGGAAGTTTGAATTTGGATTCTCACTTCACCCCAAAGAAAGCACATTAAGTAATTTTTATCTTCATCATCAGAAATGCACAAGTCATTCCATGGACAGGCCACTTTGCATCTTAAATCTTGATCCTTTAGTCGTTACACAAGCAATGCTCCCACTTCCAATGTAATATTGTAGGACCAGGCCCTTAGTCTGCAAAAAGGCATTGGTCCCTGGGTGTTTAATCAACCATAGTAATATTTGGTAGAGGAGAGAAGTATCTTCAGTAATCAATGTTTCTAGACTAGCTAGATTAAGCCAGCCCAATGGAGTTCCTAAATGAACCCCAAATAGCAAGCATTTGTTCTATGATCAGCCTCTCAATACATCCAGCAGCACATGCAAACTCTTAACACAAATACATGAGATAGCTATTGAAGCTCTCAGGCAACCTCTCACATCCATGTATTGGTTGTTGCAGCTGTGATTCTATTCCTAATCCTACCCACAAATCCTTGTATGGCATCACTGCCCTAACGTACTGTACTCTTGGAGATGAAACAGACTCTCAGCCCAAAAACACATGCAGTGGATCAACTGGTAAGTCAACTGCAACAGCACAAGGCATGTACCTCATGAAAAACAGCTCAGGAGGATGATCTGTTTGAAAAAAACGGTGCATGAACAAGGATTTCTGTGTTCAAATAAGTTATTGCTGTAGCCTTTCTATTCCTCAACATTTCTTTTGTGATAATTAAGATTTTAATAATCTGCCTAGATATTTTGTAGTGAAGCTAACTGCTCCTTGTTTCATTTTCTGTTTTTCCCTTTGTATAGATAAGTTTTTATTTAGAAGGATTAAACAGCACACAAGCGACTGAGGTATTCAATTACTCTGAGTGTCAGAAAAGCTCTGCTCCTAAGAGACCTTTAGTCTGACCTCATTATGGGGGTCACGGGAGAAAGAAGTAATCATTACACACATCACCCTGTTGATCTCAACAACCAGATTCTTTTACAGAAGTAATAACCAGTTTTGAGCCAAATGTCTAACTGGTGGGTGCCCAGGGATAGTCTCAGGATGCAGGGGAGACAGCAAAACAAAAATCAAATAGGCAAGAGAATGTATTTAAAAGATATGCTTACAAAATAGATATTACACAAAATATGGATTTGAAAAAATATTTACTGTACTTGATTTGTTTAAAACAATACAAATAGAGCTGTACAGGTACCAAAATTTTACTTTTGGTATGAAATTCCATAATTTTGAAACTTGCTTTTGTTCAGGGTCAGAACAATATATACATTTCCTGTGAAGTTCCAGTATGGGAAAAATTAATTTTTTATGTAGTCTAAACATTCTATTTTGCTTACAATCAAGACACATTCTTCCATTTTGAATCTTTATATCACAATTTTTCAAAACAAATATTTTGTCTTAAACCCCCCCAACATTAAATTCCAATATTCCATTTCAATCATATCAAAAGATGTCATTTCAATTTTTTTCAAATCATAATTGCACCAAAATCAACAGGTTCCCATAGACTGTTACAATTTTGCTGAAAAAGTATTTTTGAACAGAAAAATGCACTATTGGGAAATTTTCAATCAACTCCAATTTTGAATTTAACCTGTATTATTGCATGCAAACAGAGTTATCCTCAGCACTGACTGAAAAATTTTGCTGTCTAAACTTGGAATTGATACTGCACACTATTTAAATAATGTCGCTTAATGTAGCTTAACATATTCTTTAGTGTGCCTGGAATTCTGCATTAACTAACATTTGGAATTCATTTGAAATACTAATGGAAACATGTTCAAAAGATATAAGCCCAATTTTTAGCTCCAAATTGTACCCACTCAATGCAGTTGCCTCCATAACAGAAAATATGAGAAGCAGAAAAATGGGAGTTTGTACTTTAATATTTAGGTTAAAGAGGAATGCCTCCATCTATGTTTATCTTTTCAGCTATATATCAGGTGTAAGTACTAATTAATATTTATAGTTATGTTATTGTATTTGAAGAAAATGCTATCTCAAAATCATCTGCAAGAGTTGCTGAAGGTCAGCTCTGCAGAATGCTGCAAGTAAAGAAACCATCTGTGACAAATTCAATTAGTACAACATATAGGCAAATGAAAAATTATATCTTTCTGTTGGACTGACATCCATAGCTATCCATCATATTTTATGTACTTTGAAAGTTAAACAGAATTGTTGACATTATAAGAAATTCTATTGCATAAGCATTACTAGAGGCAGCCAGGTGTGAAAAATAAGGTTCTAATCCTGAAAACATTCAGGTGGAGATGTAGCTTTATTCATGTTAGCTCCCAATCCCTGTCAAGTCAGCATGCAACATGCCACAAGGGACAACAGATTCAGGTGATTTCAGACTGGAATGCAGGGGGGTGAAGTGGGGTCTATAAGCCACATTCAGTACTTTGGCAGGAGGGGAAGGAGCTTCCCTTACCTGCAAACAAACAGAACAGCCAGGGACAGACTCTGCTGTAAGAGCTGTCACTCCTGGAGACAGACAGCCACAGCTGAACCTTGTGAAGGAGGTAAACAGGGTATAATGAAGGTAGAGCAACAAGGGGGAGGCGGGGGCAGACAAGCCTAAGATGGTGGAGCAGCAACAGCACTGCATCAGGAAATCTCCCTGAATCTTTTTACAGGACAGCTCTGTACTAACCCATTGAGGACATCAGCAGCTCCAGAGGCTGCCCTATAGCTGGGGGCTTAAACTGAGACTGCAGAGAGGCATAGCAAGGATTCTAACACAAGCCCTGACAGGAACCTGTGACAGGAAGACTTTCTAAAGGAAAAAGTGTTTCACAGAGAATGCCTTAGGAGCAGCCCCCCCTCCCCCCTTTTTTAAACTAGATACCTCAACTCTTATGTGAGCAGCATCCAGGACAGTTAGGAGTTAATAGAAGCAATAGTAACAGCTTACACATCACCCAGGAGCCCACATGCAATCAGTGAAGATCATGGACCACTAAAGTAACGTGCTCACGATGGGATATTCTACTTATCAAGCAGGCTGCTGTATTCTGTCTTAGTTTTAGTTTCCAAATAGATGTGAAGTGTAACCTTAAGCAGAACACAATATGATTTCCTAGACCTAGACATACCTTAATTTTAAAAAGTCAAAGATTCTGAAATCTAAGCATATACCCAGGTAACTAATACACAGACAGACAACTGGATAGATAGATAGAACTTTCTTCCACGTCTATTTACTTTCCCTGCACACAAGTATCATCTTTCTTTTACCTGGATTAAACCTCATCCAGATCATATCTCATCTCAGACAGAAAAAGTGGGGGGGGAAGCACCTGACCAAGCTGAAAAAGCCAAAGAAGATAACATGCACTGGGTGACAGAAACATACTGAAGATGAATCCTAGAAGAGTTACCAAGGAAGCACAAGTTTGTTTTCCTAGGATGTTTCTACTCCACAACTGGCAGCAAACTTCCCAACCTGTGTAGACAGACTCACACTAGAAGGGGTCAACCAGTGTGTGAAAAATGTGGCCATACCAGTCCAGACACAGAGGACCAGGTGTGCTTGGGTGCCCAAGTTGCTTCCCAAGCCATCACGTGCACAGTGCTGTTTTTAATGCTGTGTCAAACCAAGCTAGCTTAAGTCTACTTGGGCTGGGAAGCATGTTCCCAGCTGCAGTGTAGACATACCATGGAGAATTACCAAAAGGTCAAAGTATCTTGAGTATGCTTCTCACACCCACTCCAATGGCCAGAGGCATCACTGGTGCTGTTTTTATGGAGCTTGAGCCCCGAGTCCCAGCAAGCCAAGCCCCAGGTCTTTTCTTGGGCCAGCGGCACTTTTGCCAATGACTTACATACATGCTGAGTGAGAGAAAGATAACAATAGTAACAGCATGCTGTAGCCGAAAGAGCATTGGATGGGGACTCAGAACACCTGGGCTCTATACGCAGCTCTGATATAGGTTGGCTGTGTGACCTCTGGCAAGTCAATTCACCTCTCACCTTTTGTCTGTCTTGCCTAATTAGACTGCAAATTTTTGGGGGGTAGCACTGTCTCTTTCTACATGAAGGGAGGAAAAAAGTAGAAAGGAATGTGTGAATAAAGGATAGTGAAGAGAGAGAGTGACGGTAGGTTGTTGAAGAGTGATGGTTATCATATCAAGGAATTTCTGCTATTGCTTCCCATGTGGAAGGATGAGAAAAGGACACCACCAGGTCCAATATGCTGGATGGACTCCTTTGAGTCTCTTATAGAGAGGAAGCTGGAAGGACTGATACAAGCTACAGCTGAAAGTACAGAGACTTTTGATACAGAAGCTACAAGGATCTAGAGATTACTAGTCCCTCTCTTGAAAAATTTCTCCCAGATGCAGCCAAATTATCATTTTCACAAACCAGACTGATTTTCATAAACACTTATTCACACAGAGACCAACTAAGAGCAGTTCCCGGCTTCTTCTGCTCATGGCCTTGCCCACAGTCCAGTCCCCATTTATTCCACCCCAGCACCCACCCTACTCCACCCCAGGTCTTGCACTCTCTCCCTCTTGCTTCTATATCCCTCCTGTGCGCTTAGTCTCCCTCCTCTCTTCCACACTCCCCTTTCCCCC